>JBCNJP010000007.1:104181565-104276286 GCA_039602395.1 Deinandra increscens subsp. villosa | reverse complement strand
TAACAAGGAACGTACCTTTAACTACTTCGTTGTTGGCCTGGGCTTGATTAGCATTGATGTTGAATGCACGACCACGTGCACCCTGGTTGATTGGGTTGGCTTGAGCGTTGTTAACGATTGTCAACCTAGGACATGTGTTACGAAAATGCGTAGGGTTATATTTGAGGAGTATAAAATATATAAGATTAGTATTTTTCTTTAGAAATGGTGGTTAACCCGAAGGCTCGACTAGTTCAAAACAACGTCATAAAAATAATAATGAATGATTACTCACGTAAGGCAAACATGGAGAAGGAAGTGTAGTAGAAATGTTGAGTCCACCCGTAAATCTTCGAATGCAGTTGATGGGAACTTGAGGCTCGATATTTGATTATATGGTTGGAAGATTAAAAGTGGGTTTGGGTTTCTTTCTGTCGCGGGGAATGATGGACAAGTGGATATATCTTAGCGATATCAAGACAACAAGATGAAAGAGTCTGGTGAGCAGCTTACGAGAGTTTATGGGAGTAAGAAATGAGTTTGAGTGTATTTATTTTTGGTTCAAGCATTCCGTATTTATATACTAAATTTTAGCACTTGGTAATCCGTGGTAATCCTTGGTAGTCTTTGGTAGTCCTTGGTAATCCTTGGTAATCCTTTGGTAGTTCTTGGTAATCCTTTGGTAGTTCTTGGTAATCCTTTGGTAGTTCTTGGTAATCCTTTGGTAGTTCTTGGTGATCCTTGGTAATTCTTGATAATCCTTGGTAATCCTTTGGTATAGGTCTAATATTTGAAATGTTTTATATATAAAAAAAATCAATGAACAAAATTATAAAAACTATATTTTTTTATAATCTTTAGTATTTTATCACCATTAATGTATAGTGTTGGAGTTGTTAAATATTATCACCATGGGTTTCGTGTTGAGTTGACTCGGGTATGACCTTAACATGCATATATATATATATATATATATATATATATATATATATATATATATATAGGGGATGGATATAATGAAAACCACTTTGAGTTGGAAAAACCGTGGAAACTACCACAAAACAATTTTTTTTTCTTTAAATTTTTTGTAGTGATTATTTGCGTTAATACAAGCCCTATGGTGAAAAAAAATCAAAAAAAACGCCTAGTAGTTTTTTTTTTAAAAAATTTCTGAAATCTGACGTTACGTCATGTTACATATGTAACATTTGCCTGTTACATATGTAAAATGCTTTGTTACATATGTAACAAAATCTGTAAATAATTTTTTTAAAAAAAAATCTCTAGGCGCTTTTTTATTTTATTTTTCACCAAAATCATAAAAAATGAATGTAGAATCTATAAAAAAATACATCTAAAAAATAACAAATTTTGAACGTCTTTTTTGGCCGGTTAACTTCTTTTTGCAAAAAAAATCTGTTCTTAAATATTTTTAAAAAAAAATATTTACTCGGCATTTTTTATATTTTTTTTCATAAAGGGTGTTTTTTTTAAGTTAGAGAGTCAGCATAAAAAAAATCGGAACAAAAAACGAATTTTTTTAGCTTAGTTTTCACGGTTTTTCCAACTCGGAGAGGTTTTCATTTTATCCTTCTCCTATATATATATATATATATATATATATATATATATATATATAATGAAACGAGGGTAAAAATAAAATTTCATGATTTGCTTGAATAAAGATTTAAATTACATGGATAACTGAAACGAGTCGGGTTACAAATATGAAAAATAGACGGATGTCACAGTCCACCATACGACCAATGTCGGTGAGTTGTTCGGCGAGATCATGAATCGTCTAAAAATAAGCCTCCATAGACGGGACAAGAGGCTAACGTGAGATTGGCAAACTCCTGCTCCAGCATGGCGGCTCGTGAGCCTTTGTTATTTTGAAAAATATTCTGAATCAATGGGTGGTTTCGCTCGCAACGACGCGAGCAAGGAGATTGTCCGCAAGGGTGCTGTAGATCCATTGTAGAACCACAACATCGATTTCAGTCCAGACAGAGTAAAGGCCAGAGGGGATCAGTTTCTGCAGGAGGGGGAGGGGTACCGTCTATATGATCTGCAACCTTGTAAGCTTTGACATGAGTGGTGAAAAGTTTCACCCACAGAGAATACGTGATTTTGGTTCCATCAAGAATTTTCACTCGTAAGTGAATGTTGGTGACAGAATAAGCATGAGAAAGCCTATTCGTGGCCTCCTTTAACGCGTCTGCCATATTTGTGGGGTGGGACTTGGCGGTCGAGACGTTGGAACCGTCGTCGGAGGAGGAGGTAGGGCTAGCCAACAGTGACGGCCGGCAGGGGGGAGGGGTGTACCGATTTTTTTTTAGGGTTTTGTTATTCTGGCTCTGATTACCATAATCGTGATTATGATTCTTGAATTATTACAGAATATTACACCCCTATTTATAGTTACAAGAGATACATAAAAGCCCCTATACAAATATAACTATGTCATAGAATACACTAACTAATACTAACAACCAAGAAAGTAGGTTGATACCAGTTGTTTTACAAACCAATTAGTGAAATTGCCAATATCTTTAGGTAACCATAAACAAGTTACATTCACTTCAAGTTCAAGAAATCTAGTTTTACAGCAATATGTAGGAAGGACAAAACACACAGGATATTGCAAGCTAGAAACTGAAGGTCCTAGAATAACGAACTGATTTAAAATCGATTTGAATTAGAATCCATATCCTTTTCAGTTTCCTACTAAGGGCGAATAAAAATTGAAGAAGACATAATATAGTTGTGGGAAAAAGAACTTGACCAATATGAGACTCTTAAAGAACCTTGGTTCTATAATTTGTGGTTCGCCTTTACGTATGTGATCGACAACGGCTTTCACACATGGTTCACCCTCCATTATCGGGAGTACATCACTCAAATCCTGTCAAAAGTAGGCTTTATCAACAATCTATCGATAGATGCTTTGCAAATTCCAATGGAAATGTAGTACTAGTGAACATTACTTACTCTTGTTAAACGTGCACCAACATTGTTGCTCGAATATTTGGCGGTAATAAAGTTTGTTTGTACAAACCCAAGCGTCAAGATTGATATTGTTATTGTCGGGGAAACTGCGAATCTAAGGGCCTCATAGAAGCTGATCAATGCTGATTTACTTGCCTAATAGACGTTTTATACGACAAAGTGTTATGATGATCAAATAAGAAAAATGACAGATGAATTATAAGTGGATTTAATTGAATTGGGCACGTTTTTACATTGTAGAAGCAGCCTCCGGGTGGGCCCAATATGCCAGCTATTGAGGAATTGACGATGATCTTTCCACTGGTTTTCATAAGGTGTGGAATCGCAAAATGAGTTGGATAAACTGAACCCCAAAAGTTTGTGTCCTGTGTGAAAAGTAAGAGCGTCATAAACAAATATATTTCTTTACCGTAAATGTGTAAAAATAAAAACAGATTTTTTCACTTATAAGGGGAAGGGTAAAGTCATGTACAAACCACTATCTATTGTAAAAACTTATAAAAACCAGAGGAAAACTATATCAAATGAAGGTTTTTTGTGTAATTTAATATTTTTTTAATTTAATTTCACGTATATCCACCCATATCCCCTGATGATTTAAAAAATGTTTTTTTTTTCATCTTGTCTGTCTGACTATGTTGTATATATGCAACATGGTATTTTTCATATGTTGCATATATGCAACATAGTCGGACAGACAGAAAAAATATTTTTTTATGTTTTTTTAGGTCGTTAGGTGGCCATCATGTGTATAGATATGATGAAAATAAAAAGAAGCACAAAAATTATCTAAATAACAGTCATTTAATTGAAATTTAATAATTTTTACATTAGTTTTTAAGTTTGTATAATATAATAATTTTTATTTAAACAATAAAATTATAAAAAAGATTTTTATAAAATAAAAATAATTTTTATACAATAAAAATAATTTTTATTTAAACCTTACCCTCACTTATAGACCCAAAACTAAATTAAGTCTTAAAAATACCTACCCAGATCTTTTAGTATATTTTATTTCCAAACAAATAAATAAGCCCAAAACTAAATTGAGACTAAAAGAAAAGAAAAAAAAATTGTGGATCTTTTATCTCCAAACAAACAAATAAACTCATACAAGAATTAACACATGATCTATTCAGTTATATGTAAACATAATGTCATAATGTTCATTACTTTTAGTATTATAAGATCTTAAAAGTATGTTCTCTTAATAGCATTTACTACTCTTTAATGATACTAATTTTATACCTGTAAAGATTTAAACTCTGATCATTTTATTTTTACACGAAACAAACATTAATATCAACGTCAATATGCTAAACGCTTGAAAGTATGTATACTAAAACTTTGATATTTAGCTCATTCTACACATGTGAAAATGCGAAGATGTAGGTAATAGTTTACGTCATTATTTACTTGTACAGTTTTAAAAAGTTTTCAGTACTTTTTAGTTTTTTAGTATTATAAGAAACTTAAAAATATGCATACTATAAATTTTAATATTTAGCTAAAATTACATCGTAAAAATGCGGAGATATATGTAATTTACGTCGTTAATGAACTACCTAAGTTGAACAATTTCTTCAAAATTTTACGAATGACAAAATAATTTTTTTAGAATTCGAATTATGTAAACAATAAATCTTGTAAACAATAAATCTCTTATATAAGTTAATTATCTAAATCGTTTTTATGTTATATGATTTTATATTTACTTTATTTTATAAACTTTTATTAAATGTTTACATTTAAATAATACTTCACCAATAATTCTTTATGAGTGTCTTTGTTAGTGTATTTTGTTCTCTGTCGAATCACGTCAACACCCCTCTAGTAGATTAAAACCGGTTTGGTCTAATCTTATACCGTCTTTAAATATGATCCCAACTCACTTTCAAATGGACATTTACTAACACGTTGAATGACTATTTCAATTAGGGTTGTCTAGAAAAAACTCCTCCTATTTTAAGGCTGAGGTTATTGTGTGTAGTTTAATTTAAATAAAAATGATAAGAAAGAATCATAGTCATTAAATCTTCAATTAAATGAAAATATATGGCCCAAAATTTTCCTGTATAAAATTAGAAAGAAAAACTAAAAAAAACAAAAGATAGAATGACACTTTTGACTTTTTATTAAATTTCCCCATTTTTTAAACCTTCATAACTCTTAGATACGACATTATTTTTAAAAAAAATCACACCATAAAAACAAGCATTTTTTTTATATTTAAAACACGCAAGTGTTGCTATATATAAAATTAAAAAAAAATTACTCTTTCAAATGTTCAGATCATTGTGTCATTGTGTTAAAATGTTCAGATCATTATGTCATATTATGTCAAAAATGTTCAGATCATTGTGTCATATTGTGTCAAAATGTTCAGATCATTATGTCATATGTGTCAGGAACCGAAAGAGTATTTAATTTTATATATAGCAACATTATATATTTTGACACAATGACACAATAATCTGAACGTTTTGACACAATGATCTGAACATTGTGTCAAAAATTGAAAGAGTTATTTTTTTTAATTTTTTTATATAGCGACACTGTACGTGTTTTAAAGATAAAAAATGCTCGTTAATATGGTATAATTTTTTTTTAAAAATAATGTCGTATGTGAAAGTTATGAATGTTTTAAAAAAATAGGGAAAGTAGATAAAAAGTCAACAAAGATGGCTAAGACTAAAATACCCCTCCTTCATTTTCTAATAGCTGAAATTCTTTCTTAACCTTCTTACCTAAACTAAACTTCTCATTTGAACATCCCCTATTTTAATTACCTTTTAATGGACGTTTGATCATCGAGACGACCCGCAAAAATTTCTCATTATATATACCTTTGAACGACCGTTTAATACTTCATCGGACATTATATTTGATTTGACCTAATAATTGTGTGAGATCAGATTTATTGATATAGTAATGTAAACACTTCTTTTTGTGGTTGTTCATAGAAAATTGCAAAATGTTGATATCTACCCAATTCTATACACGTGACAGAGAACATGTAAGTAATTTGTTCACGTCTACTGTTGAAATAATTTCGTCCATTCCTATGTTATACCAAAAGTAATTCACTGTCACACATTTCTTCACAACTATGATCTATATATGTATATAGAGGCTGGATCCTCTAAAAATAATATTTTACTAAAAAACTACAAGAACCCAAATCTAGTATAAAAATAGTGTGTTAGATTCATTTTCTTAGTTGGAGTTTGTATTTTTTATATTGTGTTCTTTTTTATGATGGATTTGTATTTTTTATACCGGATTCGTTTTTGTTTTGTGTTGGATTTGTATTTTTTATGCTCGATTTGTAATTTTTTACTAAATTGTTGCTTTTATAGTTTTTATGTAAAATGTTGTTTTTATTTGATCATGTCCTATATATATTTTTTCATTCTGTTTTGATTATTAAATAAAAAAACCTTCATGATATTATAAAAAAAAATTAATGATTTGCTTAGTTTAGTTTGATCTTACAAAAACCGGTGCGAACTTGGTGACATCGTTATTGATAGAGTAAAGACGTTGGATTCCCGCATTACAAACCAGATGATCTACTGCAAAACAACACGAAACAATTGAGTAACATCTTATGTTAGTTCTAACAACATGATTTATGATGAAACGAAAGAGTCAATTAATTAATTTGGTCGCTAAGGGTTACCCACAACGACCAAAATGCCGAATGGTGTCATCCACAAACGTTCTACACTCCTCGACCTTTGAAACATCAGCAAACACGAAAAGAACATCAGGAGAGCCGAGTTCACGAGCTCTATCTGCTACCTGCTCCAGTCGGCTCCCTGGTTTCTGTCTGGCTATAATCGCTAAATATGCGCCTAGTTTTGCGTATTCGTATGCCATAAGCTGTTATTTTAACAAAGCAAATTGAACAAATCTTCCATATATATATTCCGTAATTAATTATAGGTAAATTGGATTTATTTATTCAAACTATAACTTATAAGCCGATAATAATCCAAACTATCAGTTTGGCCAGTAGCAGTCTCCACTTTCAATTTCATTATCAAGAGGAATCTTAGCAGCATAATCATCATACATTTACATTTTATTTTCGGCTCGTAATGATGACTTTAAACAAAATAAGGAAACATAAAAGAAAAAACAAATGGAATGCAACTGTAAATCAGGTGTAAATGTATGAATTTTACACTACTAGGTTTACCTTTGATAACGAATATGAAAGTTGGGATTGCTATTGGCCAAAGCATAGTTTTTATTATTATCGGTCAATGGATCATAGTTTGGATTATTAAAGTATTCCTTCCTTAGAGGTTAATGTTTCACGTCAAATTGTGGACAAATGATGAAAAGTAAAGCCTTACCAAAAAGAAAAACATACCTCTCCTATTCCAGTGGAAGCACCGGTGATGAGGACCACTTTTCCGGACATGTTTTCCTTACATCGGAACCATAAACGGGCGGTGTTGACGAGCTCCCAAGCGATAAGAAAGGGCGAAACAAGAAGCAAGAGTAACATGGAAATGTAAAGAGTAAGGATGTTTCTGAACTTATTACTGAAGCAGGCTTCATACATGGCTAGCTATACACATATATGCACCACAGCCAATCTTATAACTATCTTCATTCAAAACATATTTTTGTAGTTAGACACATATAAAATACCCAAACGCAATGTGTCTATTAAGTGGTTACAACATTGTGCACGCAATATATTTATTATCTTGGTCTATTATTGTGTAATGTTTATTTCATAGGTAGAAAACTAGATATTGAGTTTACCCAAATGAAGCCTTAGGCACATGACTGTATTGTTCAGGTTGTTAAGCCAGGGGCGAATATTTGTGTTGTTCTGTTCAAATTGACATCTTCAAAATATTATTAGTTAAAGGTAATTATATTATAAAGAATATATATTTGGTTAAGTATATATGTAAAACATTATTAGATAAATTTCATGCATCCTGTAATTACATTTAAAATACTAGAAGTTGGTTATAAGTGATTCTCTTCTCACAAAGATTAGGATTATATCTTTTCTTTCTCATGTTTTCTTATATGTATAATGTACAGGGGCCAACCTAGGCTTATCTGATGTGGGTCGGTCGACACCCATGGATTTTTTTCATTATCAGTGTTATATACACGATCTAATCTCGACCGACCCTAAAGAAATTTTGTAAACGACCCCCATGATGTAAAATGAGAAGAATGTTTACTGGAAAAGAAAATTCCAGCCGGATACAAAACTTGAGAGTGAAATGGATTTACAGAGACTAATGGTTGGAGTTGATGTGAAGAAGAAGACATGGTTCGATTTAATTGTAATGGTTTAGCTTGTTCTTTTCCCGTAACCTACAAAATACAAAACAAAAAACGCATACAGTAGTAGAATTTATATAATATACAATACAAATTGGTACATCAATAGTTATCTTTTTATTTGTTATAAACTGGCCACAGCTTTATGTATTTATTTACATTTTTAGTCCCTCATAACATTTTATTTAACACAGTATCTAACCATCATCTCTTTCTCTGGACAAACCCCCATTTGTGGCTTTCTCTCTCTCTCTGACTCTTGGTTTATTCTGATTCTCTGTGAAACTCTGGCATGGTGGCCGCCGGTATGTGCCGGTGTGTCGCCGCCGTTGTGCACTTCTCGTGGCGTCTAGAGTTTCATTGATTTAGAGAGTTGAAGCTTTGGGTGTATCATGCATGTCTTCATTTTGGTGTTTTTATTGTCATTTTTAATTTTAGCGATGAACGACGGCGATTTCTTTCTCTTGGTGGTCTGCCATGGCTGATGGTTGTGTTTTTGTGATGAGTTCATCTGGTAGCGATGAATCCTTGATGAATTAGGGTTTTCTAAAAACCCCCCAAACCTATGGATGATGGTTGTTGTTTTAGCACATGCTATCTGTTGAGGTTGGCTGGTTGCTATCTGTTGAGCTTGGCATCTGTTGAGGTTGGCTGGTTGCTATCTGTTGAGCTTGGCAGGTTAATTGAGGCTATGATGATGGAGATCTTCTTTTGAGGTGTAGGTAATGGTGAGGCGCTGTAGATTCATTGTTTATCGCAGCCTTACTTGCATCTCGACCCTAATTGCCTATGGTCTGAGCCGATTTTCGATATCTTCATCAGATAGTTGTTTTTCCTTCGTATTTTGTCAGGGTTTTTGTTTGCGGTGATGAATCGGTTACTTTGATTTACGGTTTGGTAAAGAATCCGCAATGGCGGTTCTGACGCAAGTCTCCATACGAGGCTGATAATTAATCAATTAGATTTTCTTTTTATAGTTGGTTTACTTATGCAGATTACAGCCGATCTCAATCCCTTCTCTTCTGATCCATGTAAGGTATCTCCAATTTCTTATTTTAGGGGTTTTTGTTTTGACGATTACTTCAATATTAACTTCATCTCTTCAAGCTCATAAGTATAAAATCAGTTTCTAATTTAGCTAATCTTGCATGTAGTTTCGTGTACACTTTGTTTGATTAATGCTATGTTATGTTATGCATGTTTAGTTGTGCGCTTAGTTTCGATCTAATCAGCGACGTTCGTTAATAATTCTACTGTTTGGGTTGATGAGCAAAATTAAATTGACTTAATTGGTTCTAAAATTAATATTAGAGGTTCATTCTTTTATAAACTATAGTTTACTGACTAAATTCATCTGGTCCCTGGTAAACTTTTCTACTTTATCTGTCCATCTTATCTTCTCTGAGTATGCTTAATTTTGGTTTCATTTTTTAATTGACTTTTTAAAACTCTTTTGAAAACAAAATAAACATTTTGGATATACTCAATTTGGATCTAATGAGTTACATTTACTGATCTTTGTACAGTTTACATACACACAACACTGAATCTTCTCGAAATGAATTTTCAAATTACCTCATGCTTTATTATGTATAAATATGCTTTTTCAAAATTCAAACTTACTTGCATACTATTTTCAAGCATTGTTTTCAACTTGAACCGACCATTTGAATGTATTCTTTAACTAGAGTTTACCTTCTCCAAAATCATCTTTTAACATGCTCTATTTATCTTCATATATATGCAGATTCATAGCATTTTATAGATAAAGTAAGGTAACAATCTCTTTACTTGCAGGATTGCTTCAGCTATCGTCGATAAACTAATCTAACTTTGTTATGAGAGTGTAGATTATCCCAGTTGTGCTTTTAGAGTGTGCAAATAAATTTTTTTTTTGTATGTTTGATGTTTTGCAGGTGTTTGTAAAGTTCTTCAATCTGTTGGTTCCTGATCTTGATCTGTAGTAAGGTATGCGTCCAATTTGAGATAAGTAGGTTACTATTTTTATGCATGTTTCATTTGCTTTAGAGTTACTGCATCCCATTGTTTTAGATTTATAATCTTTTAATTTCGCTTTGTTTTCTATGGATGAGCATATGATGTTACTCATTGTTTGTTTATTTGTAATGTTGATATTGCGGTTACGTATTGAATACCTATCACAAAGGAAGCATATGGTGTATCTCGGGGGAGCAGTACTTGCACGAATCATGAAGGTATCTCTATTATGTCTTAAATGGAGAAAATAAAAAAGTTAGCCAAAAGGGGAAAATCTTTTATTCAACAAAACCATGAACTGGCCCATTTCAATCCATATTACAAAATGACCTTTCATCTATATTCGTTCCTTTTTAACTGAAGATTTCAAATTTCTTTAGATTGGATTGGGTGCATGTAAAATGATCTTTCGTCTATATTCGTTCCTTTTTAACCGTTGATTTCTGATTTCTTTAGATTGGATTGGGTAGCATGTATATATATTAAGTGTTCCTTCCGCTGACGTTTGTGAGGTTTAAGTCGCCCATACCGAGCTTCGTTATTGCTGTCTAAGGTGTTGTTATTGTGCTTCAGGCTGGCATTAGCTAAGAGCATCATATGTTAAATTGGGTAACAATACTCAGCTCAAATTAGGTACACAGAAAGGGTATATTAGTTAAAATTCATGATTCTTAAAACATCATACATTACGAGTCCTTTAATTGATCTCTTCTTTTGGTCCCTAATTGGTATTGGGTGTTTAAACGTTTTTAGGTTCTAACTGTGGAATGTGTTAACAGAATGCCCTTAGATGTTCAATTGATCGCCAACGGTTCAATGTATGTGTTTTATTGCTAAAGTAGCTTATAGCAAACTTTCTCATCTCTAATAGTAGTTAATGAATCATTTCATAACTATACATTAGTACTTACAATAGGTTTCTCTAAGAGATTACCTTTCTTCATTTTGCAGGTTACGTTAGCTTCACAACCATGCATAATCACTATATAAGAGATAAAAACATGTTATCAAGTTATCAAGGCTTGCCAGCAACATGTATCTTTGATGTCATTCTGTGATTTCAGTTATTTTATTCTTATGGGTTATCTTTCTTTTTGTATTGTTACAGAACAAAGTGTACTTTATCTTATTGAATCTATTCGTAGTGTTAGAGAACATAATATAGTTTACGTTATTTAGTGTACAATGTTAATGTGCTACATTTTACTAGATCCTTATGGTTATGTTTCTATGTGTAATAGGGTGGCCCGCCGCAACGTGCGGGCGGGTCACCATCTCGTTTATAATAACAATAATGCATCTAATATACTAAATAACATGAAATAAAGTGAACCTTAAAATGCAATGAACAACCAACAAGTCCCCACAAGTCACAACCTATGTTTGTGATTGGCTCACTTAGAAGACTATCACTTATTCACAAACTTTGTGTATGGCTAATAGTTTTCATTTCTCATCTCATGGAAAATCATTTTTGCTTCGCTTGGCTTATCTCTTTCTAAGGGTATTTTAGTGATAAGTTCTATAGGAACTGGACGATCTTATTTGGTCAAATACCTAGCGAAAAGCTCCTATCTTCTTTTCATTACGGTATTTTTGAACAAATTCCTGGATAACAAGTCTCAAGGTTTCGATGATATCGATATTAACGATATTGATGATGCAGAGTCTTCCGAATAATGATAAACAAGTTCTTGCTCCTATTCAAATAATCCCCACCACCATCCGATAGAGGTGGAAATTTCTAACCGGTTATTAACCGGTTTTTTTTCAACTTATTTTAACTGGTTACTAATCGATTCTAACCGTATATTACTAACCGCTTAGTAGTTTTGAAGCACTAACCGGCTGGTAACTGGTTAGTACTTATACATTAAAATTTTCACATATACACTAATACACATACATATACATTGGTATATATATGCACTAATACATATATATACACACATATATATATATACACTAATACACATACATATATACTAATACAAAAACAATAAACATATATACATAGGGTAATGTTCATTTGAGAACCATCCCAATTCATGAGAACCGCGAGAACTATATGTAAACGTGTTATATTGGTGAAATGACAATTACCAAAACATTAAAATGAAAGAATTACACGTGTGAAAATGTTTAGATCGCGTAACATAAGTTTACAATTACATTTAATGAAAATTTACACATGTGTAAATGTATGATTTACACATTTGTAAATGTTAATTTTTATTCAAACAGGTTTAAACGTATGATTTAAACATTTTTACACGTGTATTACATTCATTTAAAGGTTGGGTAATCTTGTTTCACCAATCTAATACGTTTACTGGTGTGCGGGTTATATAAAATATGACGATTTATGAGTCACTTTCAACAAAACTATTGCTCAAGTCTTAAATTTATAAAACAAAATAACAGAAAATCACCATTGGGCACATGCACCCATCGTTGTCGTAGTACAGTAGTGGTAAGATACCGAGGTAGTCCAAAGACACAAGAAGGAGGGCTTTTGATACTTCACATTTATTAACGTCTAACCAAACCAAAAGTTGAGATTTTTAATTATAAAAATAGAATAAGAAAAATAAGATAAAGTGGGTTTATGTTACTTCAATTGGAGATAGTATCACTTGGGAGGACTCGCCAGTGGCAGAGTTGGTAACGTGTTGTTATAAACTTTCCTTAAGATGTTATACGAAGGTAGAAAGGACCGCATTTTAACCTTAAATCTAAACATACGTTCCTCCCATTGTTCACCGGCAGGGATGACTCTCGGGAGTCGGGAGGATCATTCTGTTAAGTAACAAATATCGTGTGTGTGAATGTCATTTAGTTGTAGGACCTTATGGTCAAAAGTATCGTTATGCTCGGATATGTTGTCATGAACCAGCAAGAGAACGATCCACACACCGGATAATTTAGGTCGATTGAATGTTATATGCTATTGAAATGTTGTGGTATGTTATTTTGGTTATATACAAGTTATAAGTGGGAGTTGTGGTAAATAATTCTGGACCAAAGTTGAAAAAAGCCAAGCTAAGTCGGAAATCCTTAAAAGCTGGAAAATTATCTATGAAGTGGGTTCGTTGTGGCACACTACAGCAAATTATAAATTGTTCGTGACACGCGACACACGCCGCGACACACGAAGAATAAGGGTCAGGACCCTCGCACACGCGAGGGCTCCCAGACCTACACAATTATTTAATCTTGTTGCTGGTTGAGACCGATATGGGTTGTTGGATCTTATTGACATGAATGCTAATGTGACTGGTATTTATAACAGGTAAAGAGTAGACTGAGATCGAGTTAAGGTCGAGCCAACGTTTTGAAGAACCAAACACCGCAAAATGGATACTCTATTTTGAAGTTGTATGTTTTTATGAATGATATTTTTACACGTTAACAAACCATGGATGTTTTCTTGGTAAAATCGAATGAAATTAATTTAAACAATGTTATCGGTTTTTGAAAGTTTTGTTCAAGAGTTGAAATTTTCTGAGACTAAAATTCGTATATGTTTATAGAACATAAAATAAGGATAAGAGTGTGACAAGTTAAACCCGTATTTGAAGTTTTAAGTAAGAGGGTGTTACAACTACTTGGTTCAAACCTAGACATAGTATGGAAAATAAGGCAAATAGTTCATAAGTATGATAAATTTGACACTCAAAAGTCAAAAATATCTCACTTGATTCACTCTTTAATTTATATAAAGAAAAGTAAAAAAATCTCCCTTCTTGGTAAAGGTCACGTTTTTAACGAGACATTCTAATGGTAGGGTAGTTAACACCTAACTAGTCTAAAACTTAGGAGTTCCGATCCTATAAAGAAGATGTTATGGTTATTGTTATTGGAGAAAATTTTTGGATGGTGGTGTTAGACCGAACGTAATAGGTATCTTAGGCCCTCGTAAGCGTTATGGGTTTCAAATTTCTTTAAGACGTCAACTCAATCACACCTCCTTCACACACCTTCTTGAAATCTTATTAAACCCAAAGGGGTTAACAAGATTTAAAAAAAAAATTAATAATGAGATAGGGGTTATGACTACACCTTAAGGTGGTTATGACTGGACTGCCACGTATCGCATAACGCCTCTGTATGGGGTCAGCAAATGTGAGTTTTGAGTTATGACTGAAATATGTGTAGTCATAACCAAGATTGCAGAAGTTGTTAGGCGTTATGATCAGGTCGGTCAACTAGGGAGTTACAAGTAGGGTTGAGCACATGTTCGGGTAACCCGAAAAAAAACGTATCCCGACCCGGTTTTTAACATGTCCCGAACTGGTTTTTAGTACCCGAAATTAAGTGTCGGTCCATATATTTAAACAAATTGGTCTTCGGTCTCGGGTCGGGTTATACGCTTTGGGGTTCGGGAAATCGGTGAGACCGAAATCGGCCCAGGGTGATAAGGTGAAAAAATCGGCCCAAAAGAATTGTTGATATTCTGGAGCCGGTTTTGATCAAAATTATTATAATTGTTTATTATCATTCATGTTATTGGAGGTTATCATATTCATGTTATTGGAGATTATCATTCATGGTAACTGGTTTCATGTGTTTATTGGGTTAGGACTAATATGTATATAATGTATATGTTAGATTCGAACAATGTTAAGACTTAAGAGCAACAAAACTGGTCCGGGTCGGTTTTTTCTTACATCCTGGTCGCAAAATGTTTTTGATCACCCTTATAACTGGGCCAGGCCCAAAAAAAATTGGAAGTTTCGGGTTTTTGGGAAATCCGGTAAACCCGTCGAGACCGACAAGGCCCAGACCGAAAAACCGATTAATAGTATTGGGCCGGGATTCGGTCAAAGTTTTCTCTGATTTTGGTCTTCGGACCGAGTCGGTTTTTCTTACATTCGGGTCGGGAAACCGGTTTTGATCACCCCTAGTTATGAGTACTTGAGCCAAGGCGGGGAGTACTCGGGGATTACTCGGACTTGGTAATTGTAACAAAAAATCTAGAACATATATAATGTGCATATACTAATATTTATAGCAAAATACATTAACATTAATATATGCCAATAAATGTTTAACAATCAAGAGCATTATCAGTCTTGCATAGTGGCGGAACGAACTATTTATTTAATGGAGAGTAAGCTTCGTTTTTAGTCCCAAACGTTTGCACATTTTAACAATTTTAGTCCCAACTTTTTAAAAATCCCAATTTAGTGTCTCACATTTCATTTTTTTAAATTTTGGTGTCAACGTTAACAGTTGTTTAAAGAGCCGTTAGACTGTCCTCATATGGTCCCCATATGAGGTGTACTTTTGTCATTTCCGTTTGTTTTAACTCACACTTTAAAACAAACGGAAATAACAAAAATATCCCTCACGTGGGGATCATGTGAGGACAGTTTAACGGCTCTTTAAACAGTTGTTAACGTTGTAACCAAAATTGAAAAGAAAAATAAAATGTGAGACACTAAATTGGGATTTTCGAAAAGTTGGGACTAAAATTGTTAAAATGTGCAAACGTTGGGGACTAAAAACGAAGTTTACTCTTTAATGGAGGTCAAATTATAATGCGGATTTTGACCACTTATACCCTATGTTGACCGCCTACCATCAAGGTTGACCGAGTATGCCTACCCTAGGCGGATTATAGCAAAAGCGAATCGGTAATCCTCTACCTAGAGACTCCTCGTCCGCCTAGACCGATTCATACAACATTGGTCATAACCCCCCTCTCATATCATTACGTATTATTATTTTTATTTTAAATAACCAATAAACCAAACATAAGTTCATTAATAAAAAATACATAATTTCACTAAAAACTAACAATACTAAAAGAAACTAAGATTTTTCATTTTTGGCGTTTCATCTCCTTAATGGGTATGGCGGTTGTCTGTTCGCTCTAGGGATGGCAATGGGACGGGTATTAGTAATAACAGTCCCATACCCGAAATAAAAATGTGTCACATACCCGGTCTATTACCCGTCAGATATCTATCAAGTAATTACCCATCAGAAATTTCTTTTTTTTAAAACAAAAGATCCTATTCTAATTTTAATTAAATATTATCTAGGGTTGTAAAATGGCGACTAGGGTTTTATCACGGCATGAGGGTTCTTACGGCGAAGATGATGGCAGAGGTCCACGGGAGAAGGTTGTGGATCGGAAATCAAGATTCCGATTCTCTAAACCTAATTGGCAACCAGTGATAGGGGAAAAGAAGCATGACCGACGTTGGGATGCACCATGTGGATAGAATTCGGGAATCGGCGATCTTTCAAGTCAAAGGTAAGAATTATAATGTTTTTATTTCGGAACTTCATCAGTGGTCTCCTTCTTTTGAACGCGTTAGAGAAGAGGAGGATGATTCGGATGGCGAAGAGGAAGATGATGGATTCATTAACCCGGAGTTAAGTCTTGGTGGTAATGATGACTCGGTTGAAAAGGGAAACGAATGTCGCAATGAAAATGTTCCGAAGTTTTTTTCTAAACCGAGTGGGGTGAATTCCGAGTTTAAGGAGGGCGATTCGGATCCTTTTAAGATTATGGAGACTATTCGCGCAATGGAGGCTGAGAAAACGAGTGCGGTTTCATCTTCGGCTTCGCTTTCTAAACCTCTGGGTTTCTCGAAAAAATTCGACGCGGTGGACGTGGGGGTTGAGGTCAACGGGCCAGCAAAGGTGAATGTGTTTGATTCGAATTCTTCTGATCCGGGAATTAATCCAGAAGTTGGATTGGGTTCCTTAAATAAGGGTGGTTCTAATCGCCAAAGCATTTCAATTTTGGAAGAGTTCGATAAACATATTGAGAGGGGAGTTTCACTTGGAATTGATATGGAAGGTTCGAAAAAGGATATGATAAAGTTGATTAACCGGATGAGTGAATCGGTGGTTTCCCAATGACTATTTTATCCATTAATGCGTGTGGGATCGGGGCAGCGAGAAAAAGACGTGCTATTTCTTCTTCAATTTGTAACAAGTTTTTGATTAATTTTTTAACGATTCAAGAAACGCATGTTAATTTTGTCGAGATTGATTTGGTTCGCTCGTTATGGGGGAATACCAACTTCGAATGGGTGTGTGCTAGTGCAAGCGGGCGCTCAGGAGGCATTGTGGCTATATGGGATCCGGGATCTTTTACTAGCTTCGAGAATCTTGTTTTTGACAATCTTCTTATTATGAGAGGTAAATGGGTATTACTGGATGTTGATTGCTTTTTTATTGTGGTCTATGTTCCTCAATGTGGTAGAGATAAGCGAGATTTGTGGCATTTTATCTCTATTTTTATGCATGCTCATCCGGGGGAATTCATTGTTTTTGGTGACTTTAATGTGCCGTGAGTTGATTCTGAAAGATTAGGGGTGGCGTTTAATGGTCGTGAAGTGGATGATTTTAATGAGTTCATTGATTCTACCGGGTTGGAAGATGTTAAACTCGGCGGTTTTAAATTCACCCGGATTAGTGCTAATGGGCTTCAATAAAGTAAGATTGATCGTTTCTTGGTCTCATCTTCTCTTTGTGACCGTTCCCCCAATTTGGAGGCATTAGCCCTTAACAATAAAGTTGCAGACCATCGGCCTATTATTCTTAGACATAATGGTGATGACTTTGGACCGGTTCCTTTTAAGTTCTTTAACTATTGGATGTCGTTGGACGGATATGATGATTTAGTGATGACTGCATGGAATGACGTTTCGTTGAATGTTCATGGTAATTCATTTATTCGTTTTAAAGAAAAGTTAAAGGCGGTTAAAAAAGATCTAAAGAGCTGGAATGGTAATCGGATTGCCATTGAGGAAGATATTTGTGGTCAACTTCGTGACAAGCTTGAGAAAATCGAACATGATATGGAACTTGGAGTAAATATGCCGGATTTAAATAAATAAAAGGTGGCGGTTCTTCATGATTTAGGTGTTATTGAGAAGAAAAAATCTTTGGAGTTGTCTCAAAAAATGAAACAAAAATGGTCGGTCGAGGGAGACGAAAACTCTAAATTCTTCCATGCATATATTAAAAAAAAGAAGACGGTTGCTTGCGATACGGGGTATTAAACACAACGGGGTTTGGGTTGATTCACCGGATGAAACTAAACGTCTCTTTTTTGAATACCATGCTTGTCGGTTTGCTCGTCCGGAGGAGACGAAGGTCACTTTTGGTCCGATCGTCTCAACGGCGATTGATAGTGGAGCGGTGGAATTATTGGAGGCAAGTCCATCTATCGGGGAGGTTAAAAACGCAATTTGGGATTGTGGTAGTTCTAAAGCTCCGGGTCCGGATGGGTTTTCGTTCGCTTTTATTAAACATCATTGGGCGAAGTTTCAACCGGACATCATGGCATTTGTTAGTGATTTTTTCGAGAAGAGGAAGATTCCAAGGGGGGTTAATGCTTCGTTTATTACTCTTATTCCGAAGGTGGATAACCCATGTTTAATCTCTAACTATCGGCCTATTAGCCTGATTAACGTGCAATATAAAATTATTGCAAAACTTCTTGCTAATAGACTCGCTCGTGTAGTAGACAATCTTGTTAATCCGGTGCAATCGACGTTCATTGGGGGTAGGCAAATTCTTGACGGACCTTTAATGTTGAATGAGATGGTACGATGGTATAATGGTAAAAAGAAAAAAATAATGATTTTCAAAGTGGATTTTGCTAAAGCGTATGATTCGTTGAATTGGAAGTACCTCTTGGAAATTTTACGAGTGATGGGTTTCGGGGAAAAAAAATGGATTGACTTGATCCGTTCTTGCCTTGATTCAGCTACGTCTTCGGTTCTCATTAATGGAAGTCCTACGAAGGAGCTTAGTATTGGACGGGGATTACGCCAAGGTGATCTGCTTTCCCCATTTTTATTTATTTTGGCTATGGAAGGTCTTCATTCATTAATTAACTAAGAGGTTGTTTCGAGTGGTTTTAAACCGGCTTTGGTTGGGCAAAATCGAGTGGCCATTTCGCATTTATTTTATGCCGACGATGTCATTTTTTTAGGGGAATGGTCGAGTAAGAACTTTGATGCTATCTTCGGATTTTAAAAGGATTTTCTCTTGCTTCCGGTCTCAAAATCAACAATGCAAAATCTAATCTTTTCGGTGTTGGAGTTGTTAAGACCGATGTTGTTCGGATGGCGCGGTCGAAGGGGTGTAATGTGGGTGCGATCCATTTTCGGTATCTTGGGATTCCGGTAGGGGAGAGGATGAATTCAATCAAGGCTTGGGAACCGATTATTAATAAATTTAAATCGAGACTTTCCCGATGGAAGACGAATTTATTGTCTATTGGTGGAAGGATGACATTGGCTTCTTCAGTTCTTGGTTCGTTATCTAATTATTATCTTTCTCTTTTTCGTCTTTCTAAAAAAGTTAACTCGATTTTAGAGGGATTAAGAGCTAGATTTTTTTGGGGAGGTGGGGAAAGTGTTAAAAAGTTGCATTGGGTGAAATGGGATGTCATTTTGGCGGATAAGAGCAATGGGGGGTTGGGCATTGGAAGTATTAGTGCTCTTAATCGCGCCCTTTTATTAAAATGGAAGTGGCGCTTTCTAAATGACAAGAATCATCTTTGGGTTCAAGTCATTGATTCTATTTATCACGATGATGTTTTTTCTACGAGTATTTCAAGTAAGGGAGGTGGCGTCTGGAAATCTATTTGCAAATCTTTTAACGAACTCCATTCGAATAATATCATCCCGATTAATGCTTTCAAGAAGATTGTGGGTAGGGGTGATGATACTCGGTTTTGGGAGGATGTGTGGATGGGAGACGAACCTCTTTCGGTTCAGTTTCCTAGATTGTTCGCTTTGGAGAATAACAAAAATTTCTTGGTGATGGATCGGCTTTCGGGTAGTGTTCGAAATTGAGATTGGAGAAGAAGTATTCGTGGGGGTTTAGAAGAGTCGCAATTTAATCGTCTTCTCCCGGTTCTTAGTTCCTTCGATTTGCGTTTGGATTGTGATACTTGGGAATGGGATTTTGATGGCCAAAATGAGTTTGTGATTAAAAGTATTCGGAAAGCTATTGAGAAATATACGTTACCAGTAGGTTCGTCGGTTTCGAGATGGAACAATCTTTTACCTAAAAAGGTCAACATTTTCTTGTGGCGTTTATTGATGGATAGAATCCCGTTGAGAAGTAATCTTTGTGAAAGAGGTATTCATATCCCGATCCTTAGTTGCATTTTTTGTGGTGAAGCAATGGAAACAAATGATCATTTATTTGGATCGTGTGGTACGATTTCAAATCTTTGGCGTCATATTCGTTCTTGGCTTGAGTTAGATGGTCTGGATTTTTGTCACCCGAAGGACTGGTTCACGTGGTTGGATGTCGTTGTTATGTCTAAGAAACGGAAAAGATTGGTTGAAGGCATCATGATTTGTGCTTTGTGGGTTGTTTGGAAGACCCGGAATGAAATCATCCACAACCGGGATGATCTCAAACAATATTCCCTCTTCGATTCGGTGCTTCATTTCTCTTATCATTGGATTACGCTTAGAGATAAAAATTATAGTATGTCAATAAGTAGATGGTTGCAAAATCCTCTTTTATTTCTGTAATTGTTTTGTGTTTGGTTAGGTTTTTCTAGCCTTCACGTTTTCTTATTATATTATAATATCTTTGCCGTTCAAAAAAAAAAGGTAATTACCCATCAGGTATCGGGTAAACCCGCGGGTATCGAGTGTACCCATTAATTTGTTAAAAAACCCATTTTGATTTTAATGTAGATAACTACATATATATACACAATAAAGAAATATCAAAGTCAAAATATATAATATCTCATACATACTATCAAAATCAGTTATTGTTCGCTTTCATATATACAAAATACATATAAAAGAAATACTTTCATTTTCTAAACAGTGATGTTAGTTTCTTCAACATTTCATTAATCAACATGTTACGTTGATTTGTCGTGTCATTCTTATAGTTAGAAAAAATACAACTTCGTTAAAATAAGAAAAATAATAATATTTAGGAATTGGACTATATATTTACCTCATAACTATCTTCAAGTCACGCTCAATCGTTTTATAATATATATAGGTTCATTTTGAATAAGTTACTATGCTCATAAAAAAATAAAACCCATTTAATATATAAAAATAATAGAAAAATACTTATATAAGAAAAGTAAAACAATATATATATATATAATGTTTCTGGTTTTATTTCGGGTAATATATCGGGTAATCCGAGCCGGGTATCAATTACTCCCATGCCCGTACTCGAACCCGAACTTTTTATTCATCAATCACATACCCGGTCTCATACCCGAATATTCGGGCCTATACTCGGCCCAGATGACTCGGGTTTCAGGTATACCCGTCGGGTCTAGGCTTTTTCGCCATCCCTAGTTCGCTCGAAATCCTTGTGCATGTGTCGTTCATTCGCGAGTTTCATTTGTTGTTCCTTTTGCAAGATGTCGGGATCCTAACTCATGTAATCGGTCAAGTTTTGTGTTAATTTCCATGAATCGTTCGCCATAATCAACATTGTTGAAGAAGAGGCCGTTCATTTCCCCTTAGCATGGTCCCGACCGGGGGGTTAAACGTCCGAGCGTTCGATGACTAACTCTTGGGATCCATCAAAGAAAACGTCTTTCCCTTTTTCAAGGGTCGTTTAGTCCTCGTGGTAATGCTCGTTGTCTCGCCCCACTTGAGCAAAGCGACTTGTTGAATATCTGCGTGGCTAGGATCACTCGGCCAGCAGTTATGGATACAATCGTATATGCCATTGAAAAATAGGCACTTCGAGTTCCAATCGATCAATTTTTCCGATATCGATTCACTTAGCCAGTATTCCGCCAACTTTTTTATTTGCTTGTAGAACACCGCTCGAACCCGGTTCCAAAAGGTAGATTTATCTTGATTGTTTGCTAAAAAGGAAAAACAAAAAAGAATTAGTAAACTTTAATATAAATGTATAAAAAATAAAGTAGTAAAAAATAAAAAAAAAATAAAAATTTATCCGTAATTGGGTCCTCTAATACGCCTAGCCAAGAACGAGCTAACGCGAACTCCTTGTCGATGGTCTAGAGTTGAATGTTAGGTGTTTGATCCTTCTTCTTATACGACCGTCTTTTTGTTGCAACGATCCCGATTGCGTTTCGGGATCCACCCGGGTTTGCTCGGCTGAAATGGTTGAGATGCCCCCATTTGAAATTGATCGTTGTAACCGTATTGTTAGCGAAATGCATACGGTTGAGGTTGTTGAGGTGGGGCATGGTCGCAATGTAGTGTAGGAGATCGTCGTTTTGCTAAGGTTGTTGCTCGGTTTCACCAACCCGTTAGTGCTTGGTAACGCGGGTTGTATTGATGCCCAAACGGTAAACCGTGAGAAAATATTTTCCTATTGGGTTAGAAAGAAAGTTTATAAAATTTAAAGAGTAGAAAGAAGAGTAGAATAGAAAATGTGTGTTTAAAATATTAAATTTGGTTAGTTTGTATAGAAAAAAAGGGAAATAAATTAAATTTTTTGAAATATAGCCATTCAACTGTTATATTTGTGAGAAATGGGAAAATGCAAGGCGTTATGAGCATCGTACGCTAAAGATTTCTTTTGCCCTATAACATCTCGGGAACGGTGTTCCAACGCTAAAAGGGCACCATATTTAAGCTCTAACGTCCACTACACATGATCTTCTACGTTTGTGGATTGAACTCTTAGACACCCCAGATTACTTAAACACAAAAAATGTCTCTTTTAAGGACCCCCACTTATAATTCTTTTTCTCTTTTAGTTCTCTTTTGGACCCTCTCTAGCCCAGTAGCATTTCCTTTAACTCTAGCCCATATTGTATTTTGATTTAGGTCACAGCCCACTCGATTCTCTTTTCTCTTTTAGTTCTCTTTTGTACGTCCATTAGCTAGATTTAATTTCAGCCCATTAGTTATCCATTCTCCTTTTTCACGACCTTCACATTATATACTTGCTGTCTTTTATTTTATTCCACAACCATAATCAGCTTGTTCTAATAATAATCTCTAAATTTAAGATAACCTTTAACCATTTAAATTTAGAGATTATTGTATCTTAACCATCTAAAGAAAACAACTTTAGGCCTAAAGTTTTAACAACCTTTAACCATCTAAAGAAAACAACTTTAGGCCTAAAATCCGGCCCTCTTTTGTTCCTCCAAAATGTAAGCCCTAATAAGCCTACAAGGCTACAAAGCCCTTCAAGCCTAGCTAACAGGGAGCATATCCAATAAAATCCTCCACGCATAATATTATTTTCATTAGAATATATTTAAACCATGTAGTTAGTTTTCTAGGCCACAAGAAAAAGATGATAATCGATATCACCGTTAGTATCCTTAACTGAAAATACCATAGATCCATTATAACCAAAGACTCACAACCTTGCTCTAGATGAACCGATTCAAGATCCACAACCAAATCATGGTATTTTCATTAGGTCAACCAAGGATCCAACCAAAATCGGGTAGACTCGTTATCATCCAAATGTCTAGACAAAACAACATTGCGAATTACACCATTTGAAGCCAACCCCACAAAGGATTTTAACATATGAGACCATATATAACACCCAACAATCCGATTAGGCTTTTTCATCACTTCGGCCCCATCATCATAAAGCCCCGATCAATATTATTGGCATCCATATATAGAGACATAGAGTAAGTCCTAAAGAGATCTGGTCATGACCTGAGCCTGGACATTTGATAGCTCGAATGATTTATGTGTTTTATGTATTTATGTGTTGTAACGAAGCTATTTGATTACCTTATTACACCGTGTCATAATTAGTTAATTCTAATAGAGATTAATGTGTAGTTTTTTTACTGCGATCTATCATACTCCTATTTATATATTAAATCCTAATATTTACACTAGCTAAGGATTGAACATGTGATCTGTAGAAATAGTGCCCCAAGAGGCAAAGCCTCCCCTTTGGGGCCACCAACACTATGGTATCAATGTGTAGTTAAATGTAGAGTTAGATTTTTTTGATAATTTTTATTTTTATTTTATTTTCGAAAGAAAACTATACTCCTAAACTATACCCAAATATTTACCGTTGTCCAAATTTAAACTTGGAACCTCCACTAATGGTGCACTAAAAGATAATGCCTCTTTCCCATTAGGCCACCAACCCCAATGGTAGATGTTGGTAATTGACCAAAGATCACATCATGCATATTTATTTGCCTATTCTTTCTAAATCATTAAGAGGTAAGGTGTATGATTGAAGCATATGTTAGTTGTTCATCATTCACATTGAAATCAGGCCAGGAATCGAATTGGGGAAAATGGAAAGTAAATCTTATTCAACAACCACAACGGTATTTATACAAAAGCAGAAAACAGAATACAAGAAATTACAATATTAGTCCCTACAGATTATAACTATGCTAACTTTTGACTTATACTTTCCAACAAACTCCCTCCTAAGACAAAAGTTACTCAAAATTACAACACTACCAATCTAACATCATCATGCACCAGGGATCCGATGGATTTGTGTACATTAATGTGTCAAATTAATACTGCCACAATATGAGCTCCTTTATTTCTCAATTTCCTCCAAACCAAGCAGAAACCTCATTTCTTCAAACTTTCCTCTAGGCAAAGCTTTGGTTAGCACATCAGCCCTTTGTAGCTCTCCTCTAACAAAATCAACTACAATTTGATTTCTTTCAATACACTCTCTAATGTAATGATATCTTGTGTTGATGTGTTTTGATCTTCCATGAAAAACAGGATTTTTCATCAATGATATTGCAGATTTATTATCCACAAACAATGTCACAATTTTCTGTTTAATTCCTGTCATTTCCTCCAGTAACGAATGTAACCAAACAGCTTGTGTGGCTGCTGAGGTAGCAGCCATGAATTCAGCCTCACAAGATGATAATGCTACTGTCTTCTGTTTTGAAGATTGCCATGACACTACTGTCCCATTAAAATAGAACACATTACCTGAGGTACTTCTGCCATCACTTGTATCTGTCAAGTGATTGCTATCACTAAATCCTATTAGTCCACCTCCTTCAGTGTTCTTGTAGTGTATTCCAAGATTAACAGTACCCTTGATGTACCTAATTAGATGCTTCACTGCTTTCATATGCATTTGAGTTGGACTTTGCATAAACCTGCTGATATAGCTGACTGCAAAAGTGATATCAGGTCTTGTCTGTGTCAAGTACCTTAAAGAACCCACTAGCCTCCTGAACTCAGTTGGATCAACTGTTTCACTTCCTTCTGTTCGATATAAGTTCAAACCAGGCTCCATTGGTATCTTCACCTCATTACATTCTTCTAGTCCAGCCATCTTAATCAACTTCATTGCATAAGCAGATTGTTTGATCATTATTCCCATTCCATCTTGATGAACTTCCAAACCCAAATAATAACACAGCTTCCCTAAATCAGTCATCTCAAATCTAAGCTGCATTTGTCTTTTAAACTCACCAAGTTCTTGTTCATCACTACCTGTTACCAGCAGGTCATCAACATATATTCCAAGTATTATCAAAGACTGCCCTTTTGCCTTGACATAGACTGCTTGCTCGGTTAAACATTTCTTAAAACCAATCTCCTTTAAGACTTCATCCAACCTCAAATTCCATGCCCTTGGTGCTTGCCTAAGCCCATACAATGCCTTTGACAGTTTGTACACCTTTCCTTCTGCTCCCTTTTTAACATAACCATCAGGTTGTTTTACATATACATTCTCTTTTAAATCCCCATGCAGAAATGCAGCTTTTACATCCAAATGGTAAACATTCCACTTCATTTTTGCAGAGTAGGCTAGTATCATTCTAATTGTCTCTATTCTAGCAACTGGGGCAAATGCTTCTTCAAAATCTATTCCAAGCTGTTGGACATAGCCCTTTGCTACAAGCCTTGCTTTGTGCTTGGTAACATTACCCAAAGCATCCCTTTTTACCTTGAACACCCATTTCAAACCTATGGGATTGCATCTATTTGGTGGATCAACCAAAAACCATGTTTTATTCTTTTCTATTGTTTTGATCTCCTCATTCATAGCTGACCTCCACTCCTTTTCTTTTACAGCTTCTTGAAAAGTCAAAGGTTCTCCTTCCTGTGCAAGTAGTAGCTGTACAGTTTCATTTTCTTCCTCACTACCTTCATTTCTTTGACTTCCATACTGAACTCTGTTGTCCATCACATAATCAGCATACTTTGATGGTAGATTTGGCACTCTGGTTGACTTTCTAACCCCTGGCATCTCCTGACTTACATGACTTGTAGATGCCTGCATTGGTGTTTCTTCAGTTGGACTTTCCTGATGTTCCTGAATTACTTCCTCATCTAAGTGTTCTTCTTCACTTTCTTGGACACTTTGTTCAACAGTGAACTCTACCCAGGTTTGTGCACCACTTAAGTCATTTCTGTTTAGATGCCTTGACCAATCAACCTTCTTTTGTTCATCAAACTGAACATCTCTACTCACCACTATCTTACCCTTCCCAACATCATACATTCTATGCCCTTTGGTACCAGCTTCAGTTCCCAAATAAGCCATAGGAACACACCTGTCTTCTAGCTTTGTCAAGCCTGGTTGATTACTTTTCACATATCCAACACAACCAAAAACCCTTAAATGGGCTAAGTTTGGCTTCCTACCTTTGTAGGCTTCATAGGGTGTGGTATTTTTCAATGATTTTGTGGGAATTCTGTTCAGGATGTATACTGAGTGTCTGACCCCCTCAGCCCAAAAATCCTGTGGTACTGCCATTGCTTTTAGCAGGCTTCTTGTCATATTCAAAATAGATCTGTTTCTTCTCTCAACAGACCCATTCTGCTGAGGGGAGTATGGTGTAGTCAACAATCTTGTTATACCATTCTTCTCACAGAAACAGTTAAACTCGGTTGAAATAAATTCCCCCCCTCTATCTGACTTTAAAGCCTTTATTTTCTTACCAGTTTCAGTCTCAACCTTTATTTTAAACTTTTGAAACACATCAAAGGCTTGATCCTTGCCTTTTATCATGTAGGCCCACATATAACTGGTACAATTATCTACTAGAAGCATAAAATACCTGTTTCCTCCTTGAGTTGTTGGTGAGATGGGTCCACACAGATCCATGGACACCAGTTGAAGTGGCTGTTCAGCCCTGTAGTTTGACTTTTGTGGGAATGGCAATCTTGCTTGTTTTCCTGCCAAGCATGCCTCACACAGTTTGACTTTTTGATCAATGTAAGGCACCCCTTCCACTAGTCCCTTCTTGGTCATATCCTTTAGGCTGTCAAAGTTTATGTGCCCAAGTCTTCCATGCCAGAGCCATGGAGTTTGTTCAACTACTGCACTAAAGCACATAGGCTTGCCAATACTCAACTTGATCTTATACAATCTGTTTGGTGATCTTCTTACCTTTAGTAGCAACTTTCCACTCTTTTCATACATCCATAAGTGGTCTTCTTTCATCTTGATTTCACAACCAATCTCAGTTGCTTGGCCAAGACTCAGGATATTGCTTCTTAAGTTTGGTATATAGTACACATCATGGAGAGTTCTGTGCTCCCCATTCTTGCACTCCAAGATCACTGATCCTTTTCCTTCAATTGTCACATAAGAACCATCACCAAAGTTGACATTGCCACCTACATTCTTGTTCAATTTTGCAAAGTTTTCTTGCCTCCCTGTCATGTGGTTGGAAGCCCCGTTATCAAGGTACCAATAATCACCCTTAGCATCTTCCAAGACATACTTTTCAGGGAATACTGTTTTCTCATTCAGGAAAACATACTCCTTCTTTTCAGGTTCAACCGTTGCCATCAGCAATGTTGGTTCATCATCAATGTCTACTTCATGCAGGTTGACTTCATTCTTGAATTTTGTTGGGCACTCAGATGCATAGTGTCCAAGTTGGTCACATTTGAAGCATTTAATTCTTGACTTGTCCTTTACTTGCCTCTCACCTGATCTCTTTTCTTTCTTGTCACTCTTTGATGTGGGCTTTGAACTCCATTTGGGACCTTTTCCCTTTCCTGATTGATCTTGAGATTGCTTCCCATTACTCTTGTGTCGACTTTGCCATTCGGCATAAGTCAACAACAGTTGCTCATTCTTAACTGTTGTACTTTTGGGCTTCATTCTGGTTCGTTCTTCAAACGCTTTCAATCTGCCAATCGCTTCCGGCAGTTGCATTGTTTCCAGTTCTACAAACTGTTCGATTGAAGCTACGATATGGATGAATTTCTCAGGTACTGACTCAAGAAATTTTCTTACCAACACTGATTCTTTGTAGGGTGATCCAAGACTGCTTGCCTTCGAGGCTAATGCACCCAATTTCGCTGCGAATTCATCGATGGTTTCTTCTTCCTTCATAACCAGTGACTGAAATTCGCTATGGAGTGATTGCAGTCTCGCCTTCACAACCTTATCAACACCTACGAATCGTTCCTTGATTGCGTTCCAAATCTCTTTTGCCTTCGAGTATTTGGCTACCTGTAGTACCAAATCTTCCGGTAACGATTGGTACAGGTACGCAATCGCTGTGTTGTTCTTTTTCTCATCAACAGTTTCAGCGTTTGTATCAATTACCTCCCAAAGACCATGAACATTCATGATCGCCTTCATTCGAACCGCCCAAATCGTGTAGTTAGTCATCGTCAAGATTGGGCATTGGAGGGTGATCGGAGTGTGATCTCGCTGAGGGTTGTTGTTGCCGGTAGCCATATTCACCGGCGAGTGAGATCTTCGTGGCGTACTCGGCCTTTGTGGCGACGGCCTCCGAGGGGATGTAAGAAATCGATGAATCTTGATCGATTGAAGAACTTGAGCTCTATCTCCTTAACCGAGAGCTCTGATACCAGATTGAAATCAGGCCAGGAATCGAATTGGGGAAAATGGAAAGTAAATCTTATTCAACAACCACAACGGTATTTATACAAAAGCAGAAAACAGAATACAAGAAATTACAATATTAGTCCCTACAGATTATAACTATGCTAACTTTTGACTTATACTTTCCAACACACATATGTTAGACAACGTTATTTCTAACTGTCTATATAGCTTACCTATATATTAGTAAAGTTAGGTTCTCAATTGTGCTATTAAATCCAATGCTGGATGTTATTTTTCATGTTTTTACATACAATTTGTTCGTCTTTCTTAGTTTAATTGCAATTTAGATTAACTGAGTGTAATCCACCATCACGCAAACTGGAATGCAAGTAGAAGGTAAGGGGGGAGGCCCCTCTATAGCTTATTATTATTATTATTATTCAAACTTCTTTAACTTTTAGGTAATATTGGAGGTCAAAAATGGTATTCTTATGATCAAAGTTGGTATACAGGGACACAAATAGGGTGGTTAGGGGCACACTTATCATGATAGTACTATTTTATTATTAAACAAACGTCAAAAGATGTTCGCCATGCAGACTTTACATGTTTCACTTTTATTTATATTTTATTAAAGCTTTTTTCTTCTAAAACGGTCATATTTACCTTAGCCCCCATACATATGTTTGTGTTTTACTTTTCACAATAAAATAAAAGGTGTAATATATGTTTGTGTTTTACTTTTCACAATAAAATAAAAGGTGTAATATAAATTATGAAGTTCTCATGGAAACGATGTCATATTTACCTTAGTTATCAAGATAAATGAGTTTTTGAACAACTAGATGACGATTATCAACACCATCACTGAGTAGATTGATCCATTGTTTAGATTGACATTTTTAATGCAAAGTTAGTTAGTTACTATGAAAGCCAAGCCTCTTTTGATGGTTATAAACATACTTAACATTTGATAATATCTAATTGCTAATAGTTATTTCTCATATGACACATTAATTAATATATAAACAAAGTTAAGTGATTAAGATTTCGCTTCAATCATGGCTTGCTACGTGGCAGGTTATGGTTAATATGCTCAATTCATGACTTACCATGTGGCAATCTATGATTAATTCTTTTTTTAAAATCATGTTTCAGTTTCAGATAGTTGACTCCTTTCGATGTTTACACAAATACAATGAAACATCACGGGTTATATAGAATGGACACACATAACAACGCCAGCGCCCCTACATTAGTTATAAATCTCAAGTATATTCTTATCAAGAATGATCAACCATCAAGAATATCAATTTAACAAAATATGAAACGTGTGAGAGATCATTTGGTCATGCTTTATAAAATTAAGTTAATATACTAAAAAATATAAACTTTATTTATTTGCTTAAGATTTTTTATAAAACTTTTTAAAAGTTGATAAAAGTTACAAATGTTTTGAAGAATTGTTGTATTCAAATTTTGAGAGAATATGCTTATATTAGTGGATACAGCAATATCAACGTTTTTTTACGACTATCTAACATACTACCAATAACTAACATAATCAAACTTTAGACTCGATGAGCTTCTGCTTAGTCAATCGAACACAACCATTATGCCTGTGTGCTTTGGATGATATAGTATATTGCAACCAACGATTATAATAAAACAGATTTAAGTGTTTAGTACATACTGAAGTAGTTTAAAAGTCTAGCTTATAATTTGTAACATGTTTAATTATCCATCCCTTTTCAGTTTTCTGTTCTTTGAGGGAAAATACATACTGAGGTAGAATTGATGTAGTTGTGGGAACAAGTATTTGATCAAGAATAGAGCCTTAACAAACCTTGGTTCTGTAATGGATGTTGCCCCTTTGCGTATCCCATCAACTATGGCTTTCACACATGGTTCAGCCTCCATCGTTGGGACTACGTCTTTCATATCCTGTGTAAAATAGCTTTTAGCACTAAACCGCTAAAAATGATGAAATTTTTAGAAGAAAAAAAATGTGTTTGAAATTCTGACGATTCAACGACGAAAAACAAACCCTAATTTTACTGTTAGATTAGTGACACGAAATATTTTCTAAAATGAACACCAACACCGTTGCTAGAATATTTGTTCATATTTATATATAGCTAGATTTGTTGGAATTTGAAGGGAAATGAACTAGCATTACTTACTTTTCTTAAATGAACACCAACACCCTTGCTAGAATATTTGGCGGTTATGATGTTTGTTTGTATGTACCCGAGTGTGAGGATTGTTATTGTTATTGTCGGGGAAACTTCAAATCTAAGGGATTCATAAAAGCTGATCAATGCTGCTTTACTTGCCTGAGAGACATTTTATACCATAAGATATCAATTATCATGGCTAAATACAAAAATAAGTGAACTGAATTGGGTATGTTGTTTACACTGTAGAAGCCGCCTCTAGGTGGGTTCAAAACCCCAGCAGCTGAGGCATTGACAATGATCTTTCCATTGGTTTTCATGAGGTGTGGAATAGCAAAATGGGTTGGATAAACCGATCCCCAAAAGTTTATGTCCTGCATGTATTCATATGAAACCATTATAGTCGTCACTATAGCAAATACGAATTTTTCTTTTTCTCACATAATGGGAAATAGAGTTAATTATATAAATCATAATGTGGTTTAGGTAAAGTAACATCATTGGATACTAACTTGATTTAAGAAGTTATGAGTTTTAGTTTGTGGTTTCAATTTCTTTTGCAAGTTTGGGATGTAAGCTTAACTTATATAGTCAAAACTCAAAAGAGAATTAACTACATAAATAGTCATTTTGTTGATATAGAAGTATTTTAGTTATTTTACATCGATTTTAAACTTAGTCTTAAACCTTGACTTTTTATAAAATTAAAACTACACACTCAAACTCGCAAACTTTTTGAAGTTAGTATCCAAAAGTATGACTTTCCTTAAACGAAATGACCATTATGTAATAATGTTGGTTTAGCGGTCCCATTTGACATCGAAACAAAATAAGAAGAACAAGAAAAAACACAATGAATTTTTTGTGGTATCCCTCTCACAAATCCGTGGTGTATATATTACAAAGACTTAGAATAAGTAACCCACTTAAACTAGAATGCCAAATGTAAGATAAACATTATATTATATTATACTATATATAAACTAGAAATCTTTTTCATTTTCATAATGCTTTATTATATTACATTCTTATATATTTACAACTTGGATGTATAATTTCTTTGTATTATGTTTAATTATTTATTTTATGTTTTGATAATTTTATTTTTAAACTGTGTTCGAATGTTGTGTAGAAATTTATTTTTTTAGATTCTTCTTTTGTATCGTTTTTCCAAAGCGTTTCTTTTGTATTAATTTTAATTTCATATCTTTAATTTCGTGTAGCTTTTCATTCAGTTAATAAGACATAAATTTATATCATGTAAAAAACTAATAAATGTGTTCATTTTTCACAACTTATTTTTAGTTTGGTGCATTTGGAACACCGTTTATTCACGCAGCAAAGTGCGCGTAGTGATTTCTATTCCTAGTAAAACCTATTAAATACGACTTATGAAATAAAAAACTAAAAATTATCAAAACTTCCAAATCCCCCCCCCCCCCCATCTTTGTTTGATCACATATTCTTTCACATCACTGCAAACCCTCATCTATCTTTCCCGCTTTGCGGACATTCATTCGAAAGGTAAACCATCTCACCGCACTTATAGCATTTGATGTGACTCTTATCTTATTGAACCTGTTCATCATCTTGACCTTTACCGGACCCACGAACCTTTCCTTAGCATCGTCCTAGATCATCTCGACTTTCACTTACACACCCACAATGTTCACACGTGCACTTTTCCCCTCTCCTTTTTTAAAAAATATTAACCTTCTATGAGTGCCTTCTTTGGGTCCATTGATACACTCCCTATATACTTTCAACCTTCTATGAGTGCATTCTTTGGGTGACTTAGGCATTGAATCTCTAACCATAACTTTCTCCACAAGTGTTGATCCAAGACCCATTCCAGTTGATGCTAGTCACTCAATTTACATGAAAAATCATCCACCATGTCACTATCCTTCATATGGAAGTTTTTCGAGTTATTTGTTCAGCGTTTGAAGTCTACCCTTTCTTACTTGATACATCCCTAGAAATCCTGTTTAATTCTAGCCCTTTCCGAACTTATTTAGAACTAGTGTAAGATGTCATTTATAACACAAGTTATTCCTGGATGGCTTGAAACAAGAAAGCCAGTGTCTCCTTGGTTTTCTTTAGACTTGTCATAGCCCCGACCATTGGTTCAACAGCCTCCCATATCTCCTAAGCATCCATGATCACCGGTGATAATATATATTGATCAAGCAATTAGACTCTAATATCAGTTGTTGGTTTAGCCATCCCCTTTGAAATTGATACAAAATAAGAAGAACAAGAAATAATACAATGAAAACGTAAATAAATCAAAGGTATAAATTACAGACTGCCTATGATCCTATTCTAACAAAAAAAAACTTAGAGATTAAGCAACCCACTTAAACTAAGAAACCAACTAAGCAATTAAATAACTCAAGATGCCAATGAGTTTTTGGCCTAATGGTTAAGAAGGAGGTGGTATGACTTTGTCTTATCTGAGGTCCTGAGTTTTATCCAGACATAAACAGGTCTTTAAAGATTAATGGGGTTAGCTTAAGACTAGTGTAGATTTAACCGTTCAAAAAATTATAAAAAAATAACTCAAGATATATATTTAAAATAATACCTATCAATTAAGACAAAAAATAAAAATACTAATTATTATCTAGACCTCCAAATGACACTCAATACGTGATTAAAAGAGATTATATACTTCAAATTAACTCGAAAAAAATAAATTATGGCAAAAACACTAAAATCATGTAAAAAAAACCAGTTAACTATGACACATGAGTGCGTGTCAATATAGGTGAACAAAAAAAACCGGTTGCTCGACCAGTTAGGAAAAAAAAACCAAAACTGTCTTCTAGACTAACTAGTTAGAGTGAAAACCGGTTAGGGTTCAAACCGGCCCGCCGGTTATACATCGGTTCCTCCTTCATGTCCACAAACGGGTTACTAAACCGGTTATTCCTTAACCGGTTGCAAAAAAAACCCGATAAAAACCGGTAAAAAACCGATTAACCGGTTTCTAACCGAAACCGGAGGTTACTAATTAATTACATATTTTCTCCTCTCAAACCGATAGTAACCGGTTTGACTTGTCAACGTTTTTAACCGAAACCGATTCCTAACCAAAACCGGTTAGAAAAAAAAACCGGTTTATACACCTCTACGTGTCAAGTTTTTATTTTTAGAAAATCTTAAATCAGTTTATTTGTTAGAGTGTTGTGTTTAGTTTGATCTTACAATAACAGGCCCGAATCTGGTGACTTCATTATTGATAGAATAAAGGGGACTGATTCCTGCATTACAAACCAGATGATCCACTGCAAATTCAGGATTAAATAGCATGCATGTTAAAAATTCACTCAAAGTGAAGATGAAAAGTTAAATTAGTTAATTTAAATTAGGTAATTGGTACTCACAACGACCAAAATGTTTAACCGTTTCATTCACGAACATCCTACACTCGTCGACCTTTGACACGTCAGCAAACATGAAAAGAACATCAGGTGAACCAAGTTCCCGAGCTCTGTCGGCTACTTGCTCGAGTTGACTCTCTGGTTTTTGTCTGGCTATAATTGCTAAATATGCGCCTAGTTTTGCATATTCGTATGCCATAAGCTGTCATTCATATATAGCAAATTAGAGAATTAAAGAAATTACAGTCGGATCGTTAACTTATGTGTTTAAGGTTTAAGGTTTAGCATCTACATACCTCTCCAAGGCCTGAGGAACCACCGGTGATCAAGACTACTTTTCCAGACAAGTTTTCCTTCGATCGGAAACATGAACGGACGGAATTGACGAGTTCCCAAACGAAAAGAAAGGGTGAAACAAGAAACAAAAGTAACAAAAAAACGTAAAACACAAGTGAATTTGTGAACTTGTTATTGAGGTAAGATTCATACATGGTTGGCTATGAACACACCCCATGACACCACCAGTTCTTATCTTATAAGTATATTGTTAGTAGGGTCATAAATACCCAACTGTACCATCCATCTGTTACCTTATTGTAATTATGTTCTCAATTATTGCTAGCTAGTTGTTTATTTATCCTTGAAAAATAATTTTGAATTCTACAAAACTAATGAGGCGTGATGGTTAAGTGTGAAGTGTAAATTACAAGTTGATATGAATAGTTTTTCACTATGAGTTGTCCACTACGTGTCCACATGGCAACGTTTTTTTTTATCAAAACGTAAAATAATAAGTGTAGTCGTGTAATATATTTTCTAGGTTTTGCGTTCAATACTTTAATCGTTTGTGTCATTACTAACAGTCTAATAGATATAGTCGTATAACATAATCTTTACGTCCTAAGTTGGATAGTAAACATATTTTTTTGTTTACTTTTAAAATGTACTTTAATCGTCTGGGTCATTATACAATTTTTTATATGACATTATAGCATGCAGCTGTTCTGTGTATCCTTGGCAACGAGCGGGTTGCAAATATAGTTGAATTACATGACAAACAAAATCAAAATAAATAGAAAATGCTTTATTGATTTTGAAGCAAAACGATTATAGCCGGAAGATTAATGCAAAGAACAATCTGAAAGGAATCTGTTGAAAGTAATAGTTGTAAAGTATTATTTTTTGTATTAATTCAAACATCAAAGGGTTTTATTGGTTTGTTATATATTTGTGTTTATATTGTTTCATGTAAACTGGAGCTTAGTGGGCTACTTGTAAAGCTGGGCTTTGGACTAGTGAAGATGTGGGCTCGTAGCTGGTCAAGATGTTCGTGTGGGTCAAGACCCGGTAGAACCGGTTGCTCTCGGAGTGTTATAAAAGAAAAGGGTCAGCTAGGGTTAGATTTATTCGAGCTCATCTTCTTCGCCGCTCCTCACAAGATATCTCTGCTAGGGTTTTGTAATCGATTGTAGATTGTTGCTCGTTTCATCTTGTTTCAGTCTAAGATCATCACAATGATGATCTTATGAAGTTTTCTTTCTCTGTATTCGTTGTAGATCTGTACAGAGTTGTTGTTAGTTCTTGGTTGAGATTCGTCAAATAGATTCTTCTCTTTGTGTTTGTTTCTGTTCCATGTTCAGTTTCTCAAACTTTACATGGTATCAGAGCCGTATTGGCTTTGTTTGATCGTCATCTCATCGGATACCTTTCCTAAACCCTAATTCGTCGATTCGTGTTTTTTTGCGTTGATTGTTGCAATTCACGATCTGAAGTTCTCTTTGTCTTGGTAATACTCTTCCGCTGTGGTGTTTTTCGTAACAGATCTAGGTTTTTTCTTTGTGTTCGAAACCCTAGATCTGTGTTTGTATCTGGATTTGGGACTTCTGGCTAGAATTTGTTGCTGCGACGGCTGTCGAGTGCTGAATCAAAACTCCAACCCTAAGTGAAGGTTGGAGAGCTAGGAGGTGCTGATCAGCGGTTCGTAGTGCTACTGCTGCCTGAGTCTGTTTGACCCTAAGCGAAGGTCGAATCGACTCAGGCCCATCGGGTGAGATTGTTCCTATCTATTGTTTTTAATATCTGTCTGGACAGTGCGGGACTGGTTAACCCGTCAGAGGGCAGACAATCCTCTGTTTACTTGTGTTTTCGGTGTTATTAATTGTTCTTGTTTTCTGAATACTGGTTAGACTCAGTTAATCCCTGATCTGCCACCAAGAGTGGTGTGGAAACTTGGCTCTGACTGGGACTCTAACCTGTGTTCTTGGCCTGGTTTGATAATTGTTTGTTACTTGGTTTGATAATTGTTTGTTACTTGCTGTGACTTTGTTGTTTGGCTATCTTCTGTGATACCTGTTCTGTTTACTGTGAAGATAATTTAAATGTCTGGTGTTGAAGGGGATACCTCAACCTCTGCTACTCTTGTTAGCAAGATTGAGGCTAGTGACCCATTATACTTACATGCAAGTGATTCTAGTACTCTTACTTTGATTAGTTTTAAACTTAAGGGGACTGAGAATTATATGGTTTGGGCTAGTGCTCTTGAATTGGCCTTAAGAGTTAAAAACAAGATTGGATTCTTAGATGGAACATGTATTAAACCCACTGATGATGAGGTTTTGGCTAATCAGTGGGAGAGATGTAACTCGGTTGTGTTGTCATGGATTTTGAATTCTATAAGTGAATAATTATATGTGGGGCAAGTGTTTTCAAAACTTGCTTCAACCGTTTGGGCTGATCTTAAAGAAACCTATGACAAAATAGATGGGTCTGTGATTTTTAATTTGTATCAGAAGATCAACTCTCTAACCCAGAGTGGGTCTTCTGTTTCTGAGTATTTTAACAAACTCACAACCTTATGGAAACAGTTTGATAACATGGTACAGTTGCCTTCATGTTCTTGTGATGCATCAAAAAAATACAATGAGTTAAATGGGTCAATTAAACTCATGCAATTTCTTATGGGATTAGATGATATGTATATACCTGTTAGAACTAACTTGCTTACCCGTGACACTCTTCCCACATTAAAAAATGCTTTTTCAACTATTTCAAGGGAAGAGTCACACAGGGCAGGAAATAGTTCTAAAGGGCAATCTGTTGGGTTTATATCTAAGACTAGTCCTTTTTCGGATAGTATTAGGAGACCCAATAAGGGACCTAATACGAATGTTAGGTGTACTCATTGTAATAAGGTTGGTCATTTGGTTGATAGATGTTTTGAGTTAATAGGATATCCACCAGGGTTTAAACAAAGAAGTGGTAGATGGAATAATCAGGGGAGTAGACAAGGGGTCTCAAATGGTTCCTTGTCTAATGTGAGTCCAAATGTGGGATCTTCTGCTCCTATTACTACTTTGAGTCCTGATCAAGTTTGTAGACTCTTGCAATTGTTAGATACTAAATCTGGAGAGTCATCCTCCAATGTTGGAGGTAGGAGTGTTTCTGATATATCTAGCAATTGTGTAAATTTGTTAAGTAGTTGTGGGTATAGTTTTGGGTCTGGGACTGAAAGGGCTGGTTGGATAATAGACTCAGGGGCTAATCACCATATGATTGTGTCTGATGAGAATTTGTTAAACTCAGTAAATGTGATTGATTTTGGTATTAAAATTAAGCATCCTAATGGAACTGTGGCTACTGTAACAAAGATTGGTAATATGAAATTGACTGAAAAAGTAATTTTATATGATGTGTTTGTTGTCCCTGACTATTTTGTCAATTTAATTTCAGTACACAAGTTAGCTAAGGATAATAAACTTAGAACTGTTTTTGATGAAAATGCATGTTATCTTCAGGACTTATACACAAACCAGATAGTGGTGACTGGTAAACAGGTTGATGGGTTATACATATATGGTGATATACCTGTATGTGCTGAAGTATGTTTTAATTCTGGTAATTTGATTAATCTTTGGCATACAAGACTAGGGCATCCAGTTGATCCTGTGTTAAAGATTTTGCATACAGATTTAAAAATAACACGATTTGAACCAACCTCTCTGTGTGAAGTGTGTCATAAGTCTAAACAACACAGAGAACCTTTCCCACTAAGTAGTCATAAAACTGAAAATGTTGGTGATCTTGTGCATTTAGATGTATGGGGTCCGTATAGGGTTGCTAGTGTAGATGGGTTTAAATACTTTTTGACTATAGTTGATGACTATATTAGAGCTGTGTGGGTTTACTTATTAACAAATAAAGGAGAAGTTGGTCAAAGTATTGAAAGTTTTTATAATCTTGTGAGAACTCAGTTTGGAAAGAATGTTAAAATATTTCGTAGTGATAATGGAACTGAATTTGTTAACAACTATGTAAAGGGTTTTATGAATAAGAATGGCATTATTCACCAAACTTCTTGTGTGCATACTCCTCAACAAAACGGAATTGTTGAGAGAAAGCATAGGCATCTGCTGAATGTTGCTAGGACTTTGTTGTTTCAATCTGGTATTCCTTTGAAATATTGGTCTGAGTGTATTTTAACTGCTGCTTATCTAATAAACAGGCTTCCTACCTCTGTTCTAAATGGCAAGTCACCTTATGAAGTTATGTTTAATGATAAACCTTCCCTGTATCACTTGAGGTCATTTGGTTGTTTGTGTTTTGCAACAGTGTTAAATTTGTCTGACAAATTTAGTAGTCAAGCAGAAAAATGTGTTTTTCTTGGTTATTCAAATGAGAAAAAAGGTTACAAGTTATATAGTTTGGATAGAAAAACAATGTTTTTTTCCCGTGATGTCAAATTCTATGAGTCTGTTTTCCCTTTTAAGTCTAAAACTGTTTTTAAAGATAAAAGTTCTCAACATGATATCTCAACTGATTGGTTAACATTTTTTGATCTTGGTGAAATGCAAACAACTAATACCTCTTGTGAAAAACCCGATGATGAAGGGGAGGTCCTTGGTGACTCAGGGAATCCTGTATCTGTTTCTGATGTTACACAGACCAGTAGAAGCACAACAGATTTTTTTTGTGCTCCTGGCTCTAGTGACAATCATCCTAATCAGGCTACAGATTCACCTGAGGATGATACTGTTCATCCATCCTCTGAGGGTATTGGTTTAACTCGCCGACACTCCACACGGCCTGTAAAACCTCCTTCTAATCTTAAAGATTATGTGGTGGGGGGGGGGTGTATCTATGGTCTTGAGAATGTGGTTAGTTACTCCAGTTTGTCAGCAGAACATTTTTCTTTTGTTTCTGCTTTAAATAAACAAGTAGAACCAAAAATTTTATAAAGAAGCAAAACATAATGAGCATTGGGTGACTGCCATGAATGAGGAAATGGAGGCTTTGCATAGAAATAACACTTGGTCCTTAGTTGAATTACCTAAAGGTAGGAAACCCATTGGATGTAAGTGGGTGTATAAAATAAAATATAAATCTTCAGGAGAGATTGATAGATATAAGGCCAGACTTGTTGCTAAAGGGTACAATAAAAAAGAAGGTGTTGATTTTAGGGAAACTTTTTCTCTAGTTGTTAAGATTGTTACTATTAGATGTGTTTTAAATCTTGCTGTTATTAAAAACTGGCCTTTATATCAGTTAGACATTAACAATGCCTTCCTTTATGGAAATTTATATGAAGAAGTTTATATGACTCTACCTGAAGGGTATTTTCCTGATTCTGAAACCAGGGTTTGTAAATTGAATAAGTCATTATATGGCCTTAAACAGGCACCAAGAATGTGGAATGAAAAGTTGGTTAAGGCCTTAACTGATTTTGGGTTTAGTCAAAGTAAAAGTGATTATTCACTGTTTTTTAAAAAGGACAACTCTGGTATAACAATCTTACTGGTGTATGTTGATGATATTGTGATTACAGGAAATAGTATTACAAATATTAATAAGTTGAAACAAGATTTACAATCTAAATTCAGAATTAAAGATCTTGGTGATCTTAAGCATTTTCTAGGTTTTGAAGTGATTAGAAGTGATAAGGGTTTGTGTTTGTCTCAGAGAAAGTATTGTCTTGAGTTACTAAGTGAGTTTGGTCTAACAGGAGCTAAACCTGTTAGCGTACCTATTGAACAAAACTCTATTGTGTCATCTTTATGTGAACAGAGTGAAAATAAACTGGATAATGTAACAGGTTTTCAGAAACTGATTGGTAAACTCATTTATTTGTCACACACACGACCTGATATATCTTACTCTGTGCAGTTTCTGAGTCAATATATGCACAGTCCTACTAAGGCACACCTGCAAGTTGCTTTAAGACTTTTAAGATATCTTAAACTGTCTCCTGGTAGAGGTGTTATGTTTAATAGAAATAACACTTGTGAATTATCTGGTTTTTTCTGATTCTGACTGGGGTAAAAAGGTAAATGGTAGAAAATCTGTGACTGGTTTTTGCATCTTTATTGGGAATTCTTTGTTGTCTTGGAAGTCAAAGAAACAAGGTGTTATTGCTAGGTCTTCTGCTGAGGCAGAATACAGGGCTATGAATGCTGCTGTTTGTGAACTTGTGTGGATTTCTAATATCATGAAGGAGCTAAATGTTAATATCAGTCTGCCTATTCCTGTATTCTGTGACAATAAAGCTGTAATTTCTATATCTGCAAATCCTGTTTTTCACGACAAAACTAAACATTTTGAAATAGATCTTTTCTTTTTAAAAGAAAAAATTAGTTCTGGCTTAGTTGTTGTTAAGAGTATTAAATCTGATAATCAAGTTGCAGATATTTTTACAAAAGGTTTGCTTGCTCGTCAACATGAAAATATGTGCAAAAAGTTAAATATGTTTGATTGTTTTGCTGTTTGAATTAAGGGGGAGTGTTGAAAGTAATAGTTGTAAAGTATTATTTTTTGTATTAATTCAAACATCAAAGGGTTTTATTGGTTTGTTACATATTTGTGTTTATATTGTTTCATGTAAACTGGAGCTTAGTGGGCTACTTGTAAAGCTGGGCTTTGGACTAGTGAAGATGTGGGCTCGTAGCGGGTCAAGATGTTCGTGTGGGTCAAGACCCGGTAGAACCGGTTGCTCTCGGAGTGTTATAAAAGAAAAGGGTCAGCTAGGGTTAGATTTATTCGAGCTCATCTTCTTGGCCGCTCCTCACAAAATATCTCTGCTAGGGTTTTGTAATCGATTGTAGATTGTTGCTCGTTTCATCTTGTTTCAGTCTAAGATCATCACAATGATGATCTTATGAAGTTTTCTTTCTCTGTATTCGTTGTAGATCTGTACAGAGTTGTTGTTAGTTCTTGGTTGAGATTCGTCAAATAGATTCTTCTCTTTGTGTTTGTTTCTGTTCCATGTTCAGTTTCTCAAACTTTACAGAATCAGAACTTGAAAAAATGTATGAATGCACAACTTCGGGATATTGTGTGTTTCGTGAGGTTAATCTTCTGTCGTGGTCTTCTAAGCAGCACTCCACTATTTCTCAGTCTATTGCAGGAGTCGAGTACCGCAACGTAGCTCATATTGTTGCTAAAATCGGATGGTTCTGCAACCTTCTTTTTGAGTTTGGTCACCTTCCGACTTCCTACCCTGACATTTATTACTTACTGTGACAATGTGTGTGCAATTTATATGTCTAAAAACTCTATTAACATCAACGAACAAAGCATATTGAGATTGGTCTATATTTTGTTCGTGAAAAGGTTTAACGAGGCGATGTTCGAATTCTACATGTCTCTTCTCAATTCAAATGGCGGATATATTTAGGAAGGGATTGCCTCGTGTCTTGTTTGATGATGTTCGATCCGGTCTAAATATCCGTAATCCTCCTCTTACTGAAAGGGTATAAGACACTAAGATATTGTTATGAATGTAAATATCCAATATATATTAATTCTATAAGGATATTAGGTGTAAAACCATGAGGAATTGTCCGAGTGGTTACTGGCGATGAGGGGAGACTTGGGACTGAGGGGTCACAAGTTCAATCCGTGAACTCCCGTGTTTTACCACTCTGCCGCTCGCGAATGTGATTTTTTGTTGGAATGGTTTCAGTTATTGTAAATAATAAAATATTCTCTGACTTTTCGAAACATTTGTTGGCCGTTAAAAAATATATATTAAATATATATTATTTCTTATTGTAACTGTAATCAATGAGAAAAATTGATTTTGAGCCTCACAATCCAGATCAGATGGTTTAACTACCCTTCCTATTTGCTTGTTATCTACTTTGGCTACCAATTACTTATATCTACTAGTGTGCAGGCCCGTGCGATGCACGGCCGGAGGGAACTTTGGCCGACCCTAACATGCTCAGTATGTTTGTATACGTGAAATGGTTTTGATCACACCAGTGTTTGAGAAAAAACGTAACAGTGTACGTAAAGAAGGTCTGTAACTATTTTTTGGCATTAGCAATATGTATATGCTAAAGATAATATAAACCATCCATATATAATTAGGAAAACAGTTGTTGGTCTAAGTTGTAGAAGTAAGTTAGAAAGAGATAGGTTTGTCGAAGTTTATCGGTTTCATGAAAACAAACCAACATACACTAAGATACATGAAATAGGGTTGGGCACGTTCCTCATCTAGTTGGAAGCGTAGGTAGACACCGTCTTGCCCGGTCCATAGGATCTTAACAGTAAATTTTTTCACTCTACACTTTAGAATTGCTTGATTCTAAACATGGATGTTGTGGTATCATGATCATGCAGCTTAGCATGATATCCATTTATTAGTTATTGAATCCGAGAGAGTTTGAAGACATTGGTGACATGTGGATGAGTTGTGTGCTTGTAAAATGGGTTTATACAATTAGAGATTATAAAGGAGGAAAACCTTATAAGACAATATCAGATCACACCAAAAGAGAAAATAGGCATACAAACAATTTTGAAAGGGCATGATTTTGAATTGCTTAATAGTGATTATTTTGTCAAAGAGCTTAAAGAACTGATTTTAAAGGCAGAAGATCATTTAAACATTTTCCATAAAATCTAAACTTTTAATCAATATATCAAAAAAGTGGTGGAGTGGTTTCTGCATCAAAGGTTTTCTCTGTTGACACATTAAATTTGAACAGGCTGATGTTATACACAATTATAAATGAATATAAACATAAAATTAGTGAAAAGTAACTTAAATTCACAAAAATTCATGAAAGTTTAATAGAAGACAATTACACTTTATATGACCAATCCACATAACGTGATCAAGTATGGATGTCAGAAGATGATATTAAGAAAAAAACACACCAAACGACAACTACATGTTTGGTGGGAACATCCATTCCACACGGCGCCGCATTTCACGTTCCTTTTCTTCAACGTCATTGCATAGTGCTTCCAGCTTCCGTAGTGTTGTTTCCTTCGCTTCAATCTCATCATGTAGTAGGAATGCAACAGAATATCGGAAGGGGGAGATATCTTGGTCAAGGAAAGTGTCTAGTACCCTTCTATTCTCCTCCAGCAAGCTTTTGACCATGTGGTTCGACACACTGAGCTCGCCGATGATCTTGTTATTGCTGTCTGCTAGGAAATCGCAGATGTAATCTTCCATTGTGGTTTGTTGTTCGTAAGCACTAACAATAGGTATAAAATAGTAAAACTCTTAAAACGGAGTTGAACATTCTTTTATGTAGAAATCATTTTAAAAACGGCTCATTCTACATAAATGAGATAAGAAATCCATATAGCTCCACATATATAGAATGATTTAGGATTCTGAGATTGAATACATCAATTGTGGGCCATTTTAAACACCCTTGCAATGGATCTGCGGGTATTGAACAATGGTCTTATTTTCTTCCTCCATATATTCAAGCAACTTAGAGTGACTACATATTTGAGCTAAAAATGAAACTAATAATTTTAGAAAAAAAAATATATAATTTAATAGTATTTAATTGATTCAGAGAAGTAATATTTCTATAGCATATTAAGTATATGAATTTTCTTTTGATTCCAACATAAAGAACCATATTTTTAATATAGATGTATGTCTATAGTTCAAGAATAACTTGAAAAATAATTATGAACTCTTTATACACAAATGATATATCGCTACAGTGTTGGCATGAAACAGATCAACATTGCACTTTAATCTATAAGCAATACGCATATAATCATATATATGAACCAAAAGGTTTCATTAATCAAAATAGAATGCATATATTACTAAAACAGAGGCTTTGATGTATTGATTTCCGAGTATATGAAATCCAGCAAAGCAAATTCCATGGAATAACGTATTAGTTGACAAAAATGAAGTACAGAAGTTGGGTTTATTACCTTTCACCGGCGAGATGAAGGTTGTCTCCTGGTTTACCAACGGTTGTGTACAGAGGGGATATGTGGGTATATTTAAATAATGGTGTGTTAAATAAGTTGTATGTTAAGTATCCTTCTAACCGTATTTTTATGTCCATATTTTGTGTAAGCAACTGGATTGAAGCCCATTTCGTAGGGCGGGTTGAGGTTTCAGAAAATAGAAACCTATATGGGCTGGCCTACAACATATAATTAGTGTTTTATAAGCATGTAGGCATGGAGTTTAAAAACTGATTTGTTAATTTACTAAGACACATTTTCTTAGATGTCAAACATATTATAAAGTTAGTCACACGTATTTTTACTAAAAATCCATAATATATGATTTCTAGCATAAAAATTCATTATTGTAAATTATTTTATATGTCTATATTAACAAATAGCATGTTATAGGCCGAAAGTCACTATTATAATTTTTTTGTGAAAACTGAAATGAACGGATTTTATTGAGTTATATTTTCTACCTTAGATTTGGTAAATAATTGTTGTATTAAATATGGTAAAAGTTATATTATTAAAAGATTTTGTATGAATGTTTGCAAACTTATTTTTATGACACGCATTTTAAAGTGTCTTGTTGACGATCTTTTGAAATATATACATATTGTCCAAATAAGTGTCATGCTTGTTGGTTATGAAGCTCAAATCAACATTGAATCGGCTGTTATAAGTTTGGGTAGCAAATTGTTATGTTTGCAATGTTGAAGGACTGTATGTGTAATTCTTTTACACGACATCAACGGTTTGTTCACCCGGTGTATTAAGTGAAATATGAAATTATGTTTGATTGTTTTTGCCATTTCCATCTCTTTGCATTTTTTAGCAGGTATTTGAAAAGTATTTTGATTTTTTTAGATTTGGTAAAATGGGACGTCAATCCGTTTTTGTTACATGTCAGGATAGGTTAGCTCCAAACACTTTTGTTACAAATCGTAATGGGCTAAACCTTAATGCATGTGATTAATGTAGATTTCTATAAATCAACCATTATATACTGTATAATATTAACAATTAACAAATAAAAGATCAACTTTGATATATGAATTTTCTTTATTATTTAAAGTGGAGTATTAATAATGGAAAAGTTGCATTGGTCAAACATTATGTGTTGAAATCTAAGAAAATGAAGTTGACTACTTGATTATACACACCGGGTTACACACTTCTTAACAAAACTCAAAAGGGAGTTAAATCCCTACACTAATTTTCAAATGAGGGTACCAATTCAGTTTGATTAATTGTAATTATAAACTTTGAAGAATACATAACCTTTTACAATATATGTAAAATGAGGGTACTCAATCCTCCCTAAATACATCCTCCCTAAATACAATGCCAATATATGACATTAAACGTGTAGTACTTGTCATGTAATTACGCTACTTGAACATAAATACAGTGAGTTGTCAACTCAAATATTTATATAAGTTTCTCATATATTTTAATAAGTTTTATAAGTATGAAAAAGAAATATTTACATAAAGTTTGAAAACGAAATATTTATATGGTGCTTTTAACATGTTATCTTTTTGAAAAACTTTGCCACAATTTTAAATTAAATATAAATGCAAACATAAAGTATGGGTCTATGAGCCTATGAGTCCTTAGATAGATTTTGTGTATTAGTCTATGAAATGAGAGGCCCAATTGTGTTTTGGTGTAGGTTGTTGCCTCTAGCTCATTGTTAGAGGGGTTTGCTTATCTCCATCAAACCACTCTAATGTGACAACCAATGAGTCTATGAAAAAGCCAAAAAAAAAAACAAACAAACAAACAAATATATAAATATATGAATTACTCTCTTAAAAAAATAGGGATCACTCTCTCTTTCAAGAGAATATTTTTTTCCAGCCGAATCTCTGTGTGAAATTATCACAAAGAACCATATGTTATCAGTTATTAAAGAAGTCTCCAGACTAATTGGTAAGTATCATATTCCACACCGAAAACCCGGGTTGGAGTCTTCCCTCCCCTGCCTTATGATTTTTTCTCATTTTTTCTTCTAATATAAAACTCTACCTCTTAAACCTTTTAACCCTAAATCCTTAACTCTTTAGCCCTAAACTCAAAATTTTAAACCTAAAAAAAAGGAAAGAAAACCCAAAAACGAAAGGAAAAAGAAAGGGAAATAATTAAGAAATAGAAAGAAATCGGAAGGTATGGAGCGGGAAAACTTGAACCCGGGTTTCCGGTGTGGATTGGAATATGATACCGGTTTTTGTAAGTTTATAAAGTCCAGGGACCTTTTTGTAAACATCTAAACCTTTTTTTTCTTTTTGATTAAACGCAAACGACTGAAGGAGACGCCATAAACTTTTCCCCCCGAAATCCATCGAAATCCCGAATCTCATCCGTTCTATTCTCCTCGGTATCCCGGCGGCTGGCGAGACTCTGACTCTGACACCGAACAGCGCCTCCAGCATTCACTTAGCAAGAGTGAGATTTAGGGTTCTAGTCTTCTACTATCAAGGTAATCCATTATTCTTCTAGATTTAGGGTTTAATAGCCAAATGAAATATGTAATTTATATGTATATTAGTAACTTTTAAATCATAAATGCATTTATGATTGTCATAAATTTTTAGGTGCAAAATAGTGTCATTACTTAACTTTTATATATATATATATATATATATATATATATATATATATATATATATTACTTATTGTTATTGTATATATATACAATCACAAACATGCCCTATGTTTTCGTGCCCAAAACAAATGTTTTATATCCAAAACCTTCTTCCGGCTAGAAGACACCAAAACCACTTCCCACCGGAGAAGAGAAGAATGGCATTCTCTTTTTAGTTGCAGTGGTGTGTACCGGCGTTAAGTTTGCTTTCTCATCGTGACCTTCGCTTCTTTCTCTTTCTCTGATGTTATCGCCGTTGGCTAATCGGCGGCGGCCAGAATTTCATTGCCGACTCTCTCTAATTGCAGTGGTGTGTGCCGGCGTGAAGTTTGCTTTCTCATCGTGACCTTCGCTTCTTTCTCTGATGTTATCGTCGTTGGCTAATCGGTGGCGGCCGGAATTTCATCGCCGGCTAATCGGCCCTAAAGGTATGCTTTCTTCGATTTACTTCTCTGATGTTATCGCCGTTGTAGAATCCCGGCTGGCTAATCGGTAGGATCTGGTGACGATTTGTAGCCATCGGACACCTAGGGTTTGTTTGGGCGTTTTCATTGCCGCTGCATTTTTCACCTCTGTTTATTGTCGTTTTTTCTGTGGTGGTGATTGGTGGTTCAGTTTAGCTGATCAACCGGTTTTTCTTTGGCGATGGTCGTCGCCAGTGACCGTGATCGGCATCAGGTTTGTGTATTTGATGGCTCTTTTCCTTCTTCGAAATCCTCTTCGATTTTGCATTGACTTGACCTAACGAGAACGAGGCTTTCCTTCGTTTGTTTTGTTTCCTATGTTGGATACAGAGTTCTAATTTCATGGTAAAATTTTGTTTTATGTTACTGGTATATAAGTATGCATCCATGTTTAAACTTCTAATATTGAGTTTTTAGTTCTAATTGCACCTTTTCTTTATGTAATTTTGTGAAATCTTGCTAATCCAATCAACATCTCAGGAATTAGATATCAAATCATCATGAGGATTGTTCCCAGGACTAAATTCCATTTTGCTATGATCTGATCCACGATGCTTTAAGGGTGTTTAGGCGAGTCTTATCGACAGATCCTACTATGCCTTATCATTAAATCCGAATCACATAGAAACATATTTGCATGGACCGAGCAGAGGCATCGGTCATCGCTTCTTTAGAGTTTCCTGCTCGGTAAGTTGAGCCTTCTGTTGATGAAAGATTGGTTATCCGTTTACCGTTATAGGAGACACTTACATTGTAGTAAGAATCAGTTGATTAAATTTGTGAAGTGGTGTAGGATGGGTTGCAAGAGATGATTGAAAATGCATTACTTAGAATAGTAAAAGTACATGTCTTGGATGCTTATATATAACAAGATAATCACTCTATATAAGTTGATAATTACTATTTGTTAATAGGTTTGCAACTGAGAAAATTAGAGGTCAATTTAGGTAGTATTGAAATTTTCATATGAAACGATAGTTAATGTGAAATTGTGCATTATGGTTATATCTGTTTTATATTCCTTAACTAAACCAGCATGTGATGAGGTTTAAAACCTGTTTTGATGATTACAAGTTTTAGCAATGTATAAAAAATCAATTCTCGGTTTTGAACTTTGTTTGATTCACATTAATTAAGTGTTAGCTTTATACGCTTTTATTAGATGGAAAGTTTCGATCAGTGTTGTAATTGTTTTAATTCTTTGCTTGCCATTTGGACATTCAGAACTGATTTTCTTTAAAAAGTTTATGTACATCACATTATTTTTTTTTATCATTTTCCACCCAAGGCGGTCTTCTTTACTGCTTAAATAAAGACTAGAAATTGGTTAAATGGTCATAAATATTTCATGTCATCTCGAGAAAAATAACTTGCAGCTTTCCCTATTATAGATGTGAAAGAAGCAGAAATGAAGGGAGACTTACTACTCTCCCTTTAAAGATCATCAAGAAATACAAAAGGTGTTATCAAATCAGACATGTTGGTTTTACATGTGCACCTGCATAGTGTGTTGGTATGGTTCTTTTCAATCTCCATTCTCTTGCAATGCTGCTAATCCAATACCTCATCTGAATAGTTTAAAGATTTGGCTTTAAAGGTCAAATACCCACACATTTTAAAATCAGCCCTGTTGGCTTTACGTGTGTAGCAAAGTGAGTTGGTATGATTCTCTTCAATCTCCATTCTCTTCAATATCTGTTTAATGTTTGGACCCCTTGACCGTTGCTTAAATGGAATCAGTGATCAAATAAAAATTCAATGCTACGCTGTTGTTTGTTCTAATTCCTTTTTCTTGCACATATACACATGATTTCATGTTTTAAGAGGTTAATCATTATATTTAATATTGTATACAGGCTTGACTTCTACTTCAACCCTTATACACGCAGACTATTCAAGAATCTTATACGCTCAATCACCTGGCATGTTCTCATCCCAAGCCCTGACAATAAAAAACCAGCTTCTCATACAAACAAGTATCTCAAATAACCTTATTTCTCACCATTGTTATTTCTTTCAGGCCTGAATATAAAACTCATTCATAGGATGCAGTTAACGAGACCAAAAAAAGGTATCTGTAATTTATAGTACCTTATTTTTAAACTGTAGAAAGGTTAAAACTGTCTTGCAATCTATTTAATTAATTGTTTTGAGAATTATTGAACTTCCGTGACTAAGGTTTATGGGATTCTCATAAAAGTTTAGTGGAGATGAATAGACACTTGAGCATTACCTTGATATTATATTCAAGTTACCAACTTAAATCGGTTAGTTGAATTGTTAATTATAGTCATACTTTTCTAAACACAAAAAAAAAAAAAAAAAAATTATAGCATCCTTCACTCCTAAAGAAAATATTTCATCCTTTCAGTAGTAGTTCAGGGAAAATTTGATAGGAAAATTTGATGTGAAACAGTAGGACACATGAACTTAGCTGTTACCTTCAAGTTGTTGCTGGCTAGGAAACTCTCTTTAACCAAGGAAGTGTATTACATGGTGATGCAGTGTCTTGGAGTCGTCTGTGGTGCAGGTGCGATGAAGGGATTCAGGGTAAGTATTTAAATATGCTCTTTTGTTTCTTGACTGGGTGAGTTACATGACTATGCAACTCTTTAGGCTAACGACGAAAATGTTCTGAACGCACTTGATGTAAGCCATGTATAAATATCTTACAAAACAGAAAAATGAAATTTCCTATAATTAACAAAAGCAATTACATTTTTAAAAACAAGCTCCCCGCCGCAACGCGCGGGGGTATTCAGCTTGTTAAAAATATTACGAATTCATCATAACAAATTAAATTAAGTAGATGAGTAATATATTTTGTTTTTGAAACAAATTATAATTGCTTTTTATTACTATTCGTTAATTAAAAAATGTTTTTTTCTGGTTTATTTTCAATCGATCCTTTTCAATTAGACTTGATTTATGCGAACATATTTTTTGCCCCCGCTCAAAAATATTTCTGGATCCGCCACTGAGATGGTGACGAAGCTATGGAAATTTGCTGAGCTTTACTCTTCAGGTGGCAGGTGGCAGAGAAGAAAGAGGTAACTTGTGTTTTGGAAATAAAATTGTGTAATCAATCAATCATGTAGGCTCGCAGCTGTCTTTAAATAAATAAACACAAATCTGACCTTTTATTTCATTTTCATATTTTCCAATTTAAACTTATTTATTTTCACTTTTTACCTATCTTTAAAAATCTTAAAAGTCGAGTAAATATACATCTTTATCCATTTTAACTTTTCAACCCTATTTATGCGTTAACCCGTCACAATCCATTATTCAATACTCCTTATAAATTTGGCACCTTATCAAATTGCTAACTATTTCCATAACTTGGTTCTTGCATTTGGCTCATACAAACGACTCAAACCAAATAAAGGTGTGTAATCCACTTAAATTTATATATATTATGAATATGAATATTTAAAATAAATATTGATTTCTAAACACACATAGGTATATATTATGAATAAGTATCGGTGTGCCAAGTTTATCTATATGTTATGAAGGGTTTAAGCATCAAGGCTTATTCTAAATTTTAATTCACATTATACATTTAACGTATTGTTTATTTCTGAATTCTAAAAGTAAGCTATGAAATATGTAAAGATTATATAAAGATATGAGCAAAATATTGAGGTTTGGATACTTAGAGAGGTACCTTAAAGTTTTTTATTAAGCGCACTGCATCATATACCACTCTTTTTTACAAAATAAATATATAAATAAATACCATGTCGCCAGTTTATTTGACCTAGACTCTATTAGATATTCACTTACATCATATTTTTTCTCGCATTTGCTATAAATAATAGACAAATTTTAATTATTATTTGCATTCCGGATACTCTTCCTACACAATAACTACTACCACACGTCGTTTGAAATAAAAGTCCCCGTATCGAATAAGTTCCATTATATTATATATATATACAATTGAAATTGGTGGTGAATAGTATTCTTTACTATCTTTAGACTTTCACCACATAACTTTCATCATGTTTACAATTTGCCCCCCTCTCCACTTAACTTTCCTGCCTTGGTTTTTACAAATCTGTGTTCTCTCATTCTCCACATATATTTCCCTTTCTCACATTGATTTGAACGACACCCTTCATCTTCCTCTCTCTACTCTCTACAAAACAGTCTCTCTTCTGTTTCATCTACGGCGATGGTGCCGGTTGTCGATGGGATGGTGTTGGTTGGCTAGGCCGGTGTTCTTTTTCCGGCGTCCTGTCTCGCGACGGACTGGCGCCGTCATTGCTCCGTTAACGACAGCTAGCGTAGCCCGTCGTGTCGTAGCGTTGAAGCGACGACGGTTTCTTGCCTGATACGTTGCTGATTTTGTGGGGGCTTTACGAAATAAAGCAATCGATCTTACCTCCGAGGTGATTCTGGTCGATAATTACTTGCTTATTCCATCCTGTTTTTTGCCGGTGATTCGTTCGCCGGATTTTCTTCATCCGAGCTTTCAGGCAGTGATAATGGAGTTTTCATGAGCCTTCAAGGCAATGATTGTAGATTTATAATTTTCGTTTGATGTTTTTGGATCAGATCTGAAACAACTATGATTTGTTGTTTAGTTTGGGGCTTATTAACACCATTTTTGTCTGTTTCTTTTAAAAAGATCTCATATTGATGTCTACTGTACGATGATACTTGATGAATATAATTTTGTTTGGTTTTTTTTTACGATTCATGTTACGGTCTTTTCAAGATCTGTTTGTTTACTAAGGAGATAGGTTGTGATAAAAAAAAGTAGTCAAAAACCCAATTCTCTTTCTTTTTGGCAGTATTGACTATGTTGAGAGGCAGACGTAAATCATTCTTCGATTTGGGCTTTCGTTTTTGTGGGTTTCACTGTGATTTTGAGGCTACTGTACTCCGGTGCGTAGCAGCTTTCGATGCTTGGAAACATGGTTATGACAATTTGTATGCCTTAGATTTTCAGATGTTATTTTATGATGCTAATGCTTGGCTATGATGATCTTTAGATTTGAGCCTTTATCCTTGGGGTTTTATTTTCACATGATGGTGGTTTGGTGGCCGCCGGTGTGTCGCCACCCCCTAATGTACTCTGGATGCTTTCGATGACTTAAGAAAGGCTATGATGATTTTTACTGAGCCTCGAACGTTTCATCTTTGAGATAATTTGTTGCATTCATGATGTGGTTGGTTATGCTTATCAGGATGTTATGCTCTTCAGATCTGAACGTCGGCGGTTTGGTAGCCACCTGTCTTTGGTGTGTCGCCACCGCTAACATACTCTGGATGCTTTACATGAATTAACATGAATTAACAAATGGCTATGACGAATTCGGTTACCTTTTTTGAGTCTAAACTCTATCATCCTTTGGATTATTTCTTGGGCTTCATGATGTGTTTCACTTGGTCTGCTGTGATGAAATTCTACATTGTCGTCCCTTTTGCCGATCGGTAACAGTGTCTATGGGGCTATGATGATTTCCTGAGCCCTTACAAATCTGAAAATTATTTTAGTTGTGTTTAGAGGTTAACTTACTTTATTTATTATGTTTTACCTTTTCAGTAAGGAAGCCAGCGTTGTCGATGGTTGTGAGCTACGGCGCTATTAGAGCCTTCAAAGGAAAAAAATTGTGATTGTCATGTGATACTGGACTGCTATAGTTTTCTTTTAATTACTCTACCAAACCATTTAGTCTATTACAATGCTTTTTTTTACTTGATGGCATGGTTTGTGTGAAGCTATGATGAATTTTTTTCTGAGCTTACATGCAAAGTTGATTGTTTCGGTGTCTAATGCTTCTTTTTATCTTGCAGATGATGTATGTGGTAGCTTCTTTATCAATTAAAGGAGCTAACGTGTCTGTTTTTATACCACCTTTTGGTATTATTAATGAAATTGAAAGGTTGTGCAGGGAATTTCTTTAGCCCCATGGTGATTTAAAAAGAGGTGGTTCTTTAGTCAAATGAGAGGATGTTTGTGTCTCAAAGGCTCAAGGTGGTCTTGGTATGATGCCTTTGACTGTTAGAACAAAGCTCTCATGTCCAAGCATGTATGGAACTTAACTACTCATAAACAAAATTTGTGGGTCAAATGGGTTCATGTTTATAAGCTCAAAGGTAAGAACTTTTGGGATTTTCTTTCAAGTGATTCTGAATGTTGGGCCTGGTAGAGGTTTTTGGAGTGTAGAGATGAGATTAGAGACTATATCGTTTGCAAACTGGGTAATGGCAGATCCACATCTCTCCTCTGTGACAACTGGCATAGAGTGTAAAGTGATTCCAGAAATGTTTGCTTTAGCCCGCCTTATTTACTTTTGTTATCATCCGACGATTGTGCTTTAGACGAACAAAATATGACAATAATGAGTTTTCTCAGTTTGCTTTGTTTGGATAGAGCAATGATGATTCCTTCTTTGGCTATGACGGTCGTCTTTTCGGCGTGGCGGTTTACACTTTGTTTATCGCAGCCGAGGGCTTGACCGCAGCCTTCTGTCTGATCTTAGTCTCTAAGGCTATGATGATCAATTTAGTGTATATCTGAGCTCACTTTGATAGATTTTTTGTTTTGACGTTTTCTTTTCTTCTAATAGTTTTATAACTTGCATCTTTTTTTTTAATCTTTTTTGCCTATGTTTCTTGGTTGTAATGATAATTTCATAGGGTATTCTTGGTTTTTTATTTTTGTTCTCTTTCTTGGTTGTTAAAACTGAGGTATGTCATGTTTACTATATGAATTTTTACTATAACTTAGTTTACAATTTCAACCCCGCGGCAACGCGCGGGGGGTCACCCATCTTGTTTTTTTTAAATAGATTTGCTTCGTTGTCCACTTTTCTTGTATTTATTCGAATTACCGCAGCAACGCGCGGTTTATCTCTAGTTTATATATATAACAATTGTAATTCATAGCATGTGAGGCAATTGACTGTACATCATTCTAACCAGTGAATGTTTGACAACAAAATTATTAAGCGAATCAGTTTGTGCCACCACCCGCTGCTGCCTTCCGCTCTCTATCTTTTTAATTTACTTTCTTTCTTACGTATAACCCTCCATCTAGAACTTTCCCCCTGTTCATAGACTCCATCAAAATCTCTGGTAAATTTCTATCCCTCAATTGATCGTACAGTCACTCGATTCACAGTCCTCTTAGTTACAAATTGTTACTAATTTCTTAACCGTTTGAATTTGTATCGTGCTTGCAGATACCATTTCAATTGACTTCGATTCGCATTCACAGGTACTACCTATGCTCAATTTTAGGGTTTTTAACATTTGGAGATTGTTCTTGACGGAGGTTGCATTGCGTTTTCCTTCTGTTATTGGTATGATAGAGTACTGCATGTCTACTCTTTACGGGTGTCTATGTCTTTTGCGTTTTACTTGACCTTCGCATTGTTCAATTACATGTTTTCCCCCAAATTGACCGCCGTTAGGTGTATGCCGTGTGTTTTGGTTTCGTGATTTGGTGTTTGCCTCATATGAAATTGGGTCTCTGGTACTGCATGTTTGCTGTTGTTAGATCCTTTCATGACCTAATTTGTTCTTTTTAAGTGTGAGTTCAAATTGTTTCTTTTACTGGGTTTTACTTAAAATGAATGTTGGTGGTGGATGTTTTTGAATCTGCAGAGATTTGTTATCCTTTTTAAATTTTGGTTCAGCTAAGGTAAACAACTGGATCTTAATGACATCTCTTTTCGTCTCTTGAATACCTTGAAAAGATCTATGTATGGTATCTCATGAAAAAACAATGTAATCCTGATATTGATTTGATTGTAAAGCAGAGGTAAGCTTCAAACCATGGAATCCTGTTATTGGAGATTTATATGGTCCGTAAATACATTATCTTTGGGACTTATTCATATCATGTTAGCTGATGTTTGCTCATAGTATATACATGGTCTTTGGGAAGTTTGGGAAATGGTTTTTAGTTTACTGGAACTCTATATGGTCTTTAAATATATTGTCTTTGGATGTAGCATCTTCTTATGTCCTTAAACTTCCTCATAGCTCATTGTATTGGCTATGTCATCCTTATGCCATGTAAAATTGTCTTTGGGAGTTGAGCCACTTACCAGATTTGAGCCTTGAAGGCAATGACGTTTCTAACCTAAAATGAGCCTTGAAGGCGATGATGTTTTATTAGATTTGATCTCCGTCTTTAGATTCGGATGATAACTTGCATTACAGATGATTAGCCCTGATAGATCTATGATATTCAAAGAAACTTTAGTTTCTTTTGGGTACGATTCTTTGAATCTTACCTGTTGCCGTCATTCATACTTTCTGTGGGGGTTCATCGGCTGTGATGCTTTTCTGATGCCGTGATGGCGTTTATCGTAACCGGATATCAGATCTGAGCCGTATAAATTATAAGTTATATTGATATTTATATATATAACAATTGTAATTCATAGCATGTGAGGCAATTGACTGTACATCATTCTAACCAGTGAATGTTTGACAACAAAATTATTAAGCGAATCAGTTTGTGCCACCACCCGCTGCTGCCTTCCGCTCTCTATTGAATTCCTTGGCTGTGAGGGCATGTACTGTGCTTCGTTTGCACCAGTACATGTGTTACATTTCATTTTTCCAACCAGTGAGATGCTTCTATATAACAAAATGGGTGTCTTGGATGTGAGCACATTTATTGTGCTTTGTTTTTATGTTGGCTGCAAGCAGGTTTTATTGTTATGGCAACATCATAATGAAGTAGTTGGCTTTTAAGAAAAACGGTTACGTGATTCATCTTTGCTATTCGTATGATCATACCAATTTCAACTGTACAAGTGTTTCGAATTGTATTTTGGCATGGTAAAGACTTTTTGCAGCCATGATACATTGACATTCACTTTTGCGACAAGCCTGTTGATCATTTGAGCATTGTACAGTTATAAATTAGACACTTGATAAGATGGTAAGGGCTGTGATGATCTATTTACAATGAGATAAATAGGAGTTGATTTTGGCGTGGCGAAAAGTTAATAACTTTTTGCAGCCATATCCTCTTTTACGATCTATGATATTACCTCTCATTGATCTGAGCCTGCAATAATTGCCAATCTTTTTTTGTGTATTCTTTGTTTTTTCCTAAATGCAGGCATCACATAACATTCCTGTGTAATATATTAATATATTTTCACTTATGTAGGGCATTCAACAACCAGGTACGTTTTCTTTACTGCGCATGGCATGTTTGGATACTAAAGATTTAGATGACTCTACAAGTTGTTTGTTTATCTATGAGAGGTAACAGAGCTGTCATAGATTATTTTATTGTCTATTGGCTCTATAATTGCAGCCAAAGTATACAATCCAATAATATTGTGCATTGGCTTCACAACTACAGCTTCTTACTAATATTAATATGGTCATATGGTCAGCTTCCTAATGGGTTGTCAAAAGCTGATGAGTGTAGTAAGAATTTGTTGTATTTCTAAAATGTGTACAGTAGACTGTATAAAAGAATACATAATTTGATTTTGGGATTTTGTTGTGTTGTCTTTCATGTGTGTTTGTAGAGGTACTCAATTGGTTCATGTAATTTTACCACTGTATGTACTGGACCTACTGATAATGGATAATTATAACAGTGAATATGGGTTAGCTATAATGGGTTAATATATGTATGTTTCTTTGTTTTACTAAGCATACATTGTTCAGGTGATTGTCTTTTCTACTATTTTGACATTGAAATTGAATTTTGCTGATGTGCGTTTATGATTGTTCCAGGTCTTACAGCCGTTGTTGCTCTTCGACAGTCATCTAAAGGTTAGGCATCTTTTACCTTTATATTTTTATGTTTGTACCTTTATTTTTTTCTGTTCGTTATAAAGTTAATAATATGTAATTCACATTTGTTATTAGCTATTAATTTTAGATTCTTAGCATTGTTAAAGACATTTGTGACTGGTCATCTTTTTATGATGTTAAAATTTGTTACAGGTGTTTAACTTCACTTTTTTTTCCCGTGAAATGACTTAAATGTTTTCTCTCTGAATCATTTTAATACAAATGCAAAGGTGTATGGGAATTGATTTATATCTAAGCTATGCAGTTAATACGGTAAAAATTCGGAATACGGTCGAGGACCGATATACGATATATCGGTTATCTCGGTAAAATATCGGTGGGATATCGGTCATTTTAATATATAGTTATATACATTTTAACATATATATATATATATATATATATATATATATATATAATATTGTTGGAAAAGTGTGTGTGTGAATGAGATGTTAATCTTAAAAGGTTACACCATATCCCACATTGGTGGGTAGACAAAACAAAGTATGGTTTAAATGTGCAATCATCCAAGAAAGATTTAAATCTTGTGCTATGTTTTACTCCGGCTACTACCCTCGCGCAGGGGGGGTGCAGAAATTGGGAGTTTGGCTTGAAAAATCAAACTCATGCCCGCGCGACATGCGGACACGAATGCAACTCAAAAACACGGGTTCATGCGAGACCCGTTTTTGGTGTTATTTTTTTACTGCAAACCATTTTTTTTTTGTTTTGGTGTTAATTTTTATAAAAAAACAGCCCACCGTATTTTACCCATAATATCACCGAATTTTCAGAAAAAATACGGTGATATATCGGCAAATACGGCCGCTTTTATCGGTACCGTATTTTTGGACCGTATTTTTCACCGTATTTTTGGCCGAGATCCGATATCCGATATCCCACCGATATCCCGGTGGGATATCGGTCGTATTAACTGCCCAGTATCTAAGAGAAGAGACAAAATGACTCCTAGGTGTTTGTTTGCTACTCGAAGAAGATTGGCGGCTCCTGCTTCCTATTTATACCACACTCCACACATACACTTGACCTAAACTAGAAACAAAACAATGGATGAGGAAGATACAACCCGACCCGTATCCATCCTACACGAGCCATGTTTAATTGTTTGGTTTCAGCTGAGTTCCTTTGTCTTAGGGCCGATTTTATGCGTGATCTGTTATTTGTTTGTTTCGGATCATGTTCTTTGTTGGTTGTTAGTATATGCATGTTGTTCCTTGGTTCATTTTGCTGTTGAACAAGTTTTATTTTCTGATTTTTAGATGTTTTATGTACCTGTTCTTACCTGTTTATATTTCTTTTTGGTAGCAGATTTGAGGATATTTTTTTCTCATTTGCAGGTATTGTTCTCTTTATTAATGGATTTCTGCAATTATTTGTGTGTTTTTTGTATGATTCATGAGTATGCAGTTGAATGAATATTTTGGCTTGCACGTTATGTGTTTGATGAAATGCCTTAGTTAACTATGTGATGGTCGTTACTAATCTGATTGAGAGCCATAGGAACACATTACTAATCTGTTTTTGTTGACTGTTGTTGGTGTTTGTAAAAAAATTCAATATTTTTGCCTTTTAAGATTATCTTCATGTATATAGCTTACCTACCAAATAATATTGAAATAATTTTCTGTCTTAATATGTGCATATCATGGTAGTTAGGAGTTAACTGCTACTATATAGTTTTCATTGAACATAATAGGTTCGAACCAAAAAAAGATAATCAAGATTTATATTGTGGCATAAAATGAAACTCTTATATGTGTGTGTGTCTATGCTGATGATACTGCAATTTGTTTAATAAGTGGTCTATAAAGAGAGAATTATAACAACTTTTAATCAGGTGGAAAGATTTGAAAATGTGTTATGTGGTCTGATCAAATATACTGAAAGGATTGGGCTTATGGTATTGAGGATAAAACCTTCCTCTCAAGATTTACTAGCTGTGCCTAATGCCCGTTCAGTGTTCCTTTCGTAGTTTCTACCCTTTTGACATTATGTTGCTTATAAAACTGCAAGAGTTTAATAACAACCACAAGTGTGCCTCTCAATCAGTTTTATAACTACATTTTTATGCAATAGTAATGTATGAAGTTTTTTTAATGACTTATAGATCCAATTGGTGGAGTTTGTTTCTGTTTGTTAATATTGTGCATAAATCAAAGTTTATTGATTTGTTTGTGAAAATATGTGATGCTTCACTTGCTTAGAGTATAAGCAGTACAGTTAGTCAATAGGTTTGGTTTACATGATTATTTTACACGAAGATGGTTATTATTTAAGAATGTGTCATGTTTCGAAAGTAGTATGATTGAGACTGCCGAGTGTTAATATGTGTCGTATGTAATCACAATGTTGCTATATTTATATTGTTCTTATGATTTCTTTCTATCTTTCTACTTGCAGGGGCAATTGGTCTATGCTCTCTTTAATCTGTTATGTTGTGCCTCTTTGAAAGTTGTTTTGATAGGTCGTTATCTTATAGCCTATTTCACACAAACCTCATTTATACATATCTAACAATAACATTTTTTCATTTATTTTCATTTCAATGTATCATTTCATCTATAATGTCATGACTGAATGCTTACTTTCTCTGATTCAAGATGAAATGCGTATCTAACGGATCACAATACGAATTGCCCGCTGCAACGCGCGGGAGGGTCAAATTCTCGTTATGATGATGATGAAACATGTCATTGTTATTATATGAACGAAAAGTTTTTTTTTTATATATAAATTATGATGATTTAAACACTTAATAAATTTATGATGGTAATTAATTTGAAAGGTGCAAATTAAAACATTTATATTTATTTTTTGTTATTACATTTACAATTTTCATTTGACTTAGTATGGTTTAAAGAGTAAATGCATTTATGATTAGCATAAATTTTAAGGTTGTAAAATAGTGTCATGGCTTAACTTATATATATCTTATCTTATCTTAATACTAATAAAGCAATAAATTTTTTGTCAAGTGTCTCAATTATAAATGGTCCACATCACCACCGCCACATGTCAAACTCACAATCAATTACCAATTTAGTAATCATCAATTAAAATTAATTACCAATTTTATTAAAACTAAATTTTAATTTTAAACTTTTGATAAAATTAATGTATATTTGATTAATTTACTCAATAATTTTAGTCTATTATTGAAAGTAATCAACAACTTGTCAAAAATAATAAAATTTTAAATCTTATAAGAATTTTATATCAATCATAATTTTCAAATTTATTGATCATTATCTTTTTATTTTGTATTTATCTAATATTATTACTCTCTATTCAGCCCGTGTAATACACGGGTTACTAACCTAGTATATATATATATATATATATATATATATATATATATATATATATATAGATAGATTATTATTATTATTATTATTATTATTATTATTATTATTTACTTTTTATATTATTTTAAGATTGCCATAGCGATAAAAATTCTAATAAATATATAAATGTAAAATATATAAATTTTTAAAATTTAGATGATAAAGATAAGAATGAAATTTGAATAACACATATCACAAATCAAAATAAAGGACTATCCTTGGTGCCGAAGAAAAGAAAAGCCGTTTCAAAGGTTATGTAATTTTGTTTTTAAACAAAAAAGGTAATATCTAGGAAAGATATCGCAAGCCAATATATAATTGTCCACCTAGTGAAATCGATATTTATTCTTATCAAGCGGTAAAGGGTAAATGGCAACATTAGATGGATTTTAATAATAGATTTCATGGGACTTATGGATTAAAAATATATAATTATAAATTTTTTATCATTTTTGTTGTATAAAGTAATGACAACTTGGCAAATTAGATTTCAATAATATAATTATTATGACTTATTGATCGATAATAATTTATTTGATACGTATACTTTTTTTGTCAAGCGTAATCATAATATTATAATCATTATAAACTCACACTCGATCTATACCTATTTGGCTATTTTCGCATGCTTTTATTTATGCTACCAGATTACACTTGTCAACAAAACTAAATAGTAAAAGTTGAGAGTTTTGATCAAATAGGTACTAATTATTAAATTTTGTATTTTCTTGGAAATCTTGAAACCTGAAGGGTCTCCATATAGCATCATTAAACCTTCAAGCCCTTATATGCAATTACCAACTACGTACCCGTATAACCAACGTGAAAGATTTCATTATAGTCAAGTTTCTACACTCCAATTTCATCGTCTTCTACAAACCCAAAACCCACTCCCTCTACACGACGTCGTCACTTCCAATCTTTCCCTTCCCACTCTGCAACACCAAAATGGCGGCAAAATTGAAGATAGCAGGGACATGATCTGGTGTTTTAGAGGTTGAATTGGGCGAATCGACCATGCCCTTTTTGAAACAAAAAATTGCAAACCGATTAGACTGTGCTGTAAATTCGATCAACCTTATAAGCGCTAGGAAAGTTTTGCGAGAAGATAGTGGGACCCAGAGGCTGATCGAATTGGGTTTCAAGAACAATTCCAAGATTTAGGTCACCAGGGTCTCGCCTGATCAGGGAAAAGAGTTGATTGCTGAAGAGGAGAAGTCTACCCGGTTTCAAAGACTCAGGTTCGATCATCTTTTTTGCTAAATGTTTGAAATTTATTGGTTCTGTTTTGTGGGTTTTTATGAATTTTTACATTATTTGATCATTCTTGCATTCTTTTTTTTTTTTTGGATTTGGATCATTAGTTGTTTCAAGATCAGATTGTAATTTTGGGGCTTAAAAGTTATGCTCAAATTGTTTGATGGATCATTAGCTGTTTCAGTTTTGTTCTTGATCATCTGCTGCACATAATTTAGTGCTTTTTTAAAATACCATTTATAGGGGTTTTAGACAAAGCGTTTTAGGACAACCAACACAACCCGCACTAAAAGATATTCGTTTTAACCTGTTACCCAACCCACCCAACATGTACTAAAATGTTATCCGTTTCACTTATTACCCACCCAACCCGTACTAAAAGATTACCCGTTTTGACTTGATACCCAACCTGCCCACTTTGCCATCTATGTGAACGAAACAGCAAGAAACTGGTATTAGTGTGCTAAACGAAGAAGAATGTTTCCATCTTAAATTCCTGAAGTGTGGCTGATTCAAAATTCATTTAAGTGTTAACTATGAGAATTAATGAGAGCATCAAGGAAAAACCTACCTATGGAGCATCAACTACAATTGCTTGTATAACCAATATTTCCACCAACTGATCTAGCTACCAAAACAGAAAGCTCACTTGTTTCGTCATTTACCTAATGGTGTTTAAATAATGTGTCAAGTGATATGAGAAAAAGAAAATTAAAAGCAAAACACAGACACAGAGGTTTATGTACTTAGTTATTTATCTGATCTCCTAAATGTAGGATATTTCGTATCCAAATTAGCTAAAAAACAGAACTCTTTCATGACATCCTGCTTGAATTATCAAGGAAAATGCAAAACATTAAAATATATTATTAACAACTTTGAAAGCTAATATATCATTTGGCTCATAGCAGGTTCATCTATGAATTCTGACCGAAGCCCAAATTGTTGGCTGGTCAAAGGCAAAGTCTTGTGGGCAATGTATAATTACACACATCTAAAAGGACACTTTCTATTCAAGTCGGATACAGGTAATCGACACTTAACTATGGTTTATTATAAAAAGACATGCCTTGTATGGGTATGTTTATTTTACTTCATTTAGACATTAAAATGTAGATATGTTACTGTTAGAACCAACTTCTAAAAAAGAATTTGCAGAAAGTATAAACTGAACACGATGAACTTTTAAGATTTATAAGAAACTTAAATAAATATATAAATGATTAATAATGAACTTGTTCAATTGTGTCAAGACAATATGCCATCACTTTGTCCACTTCTCCCAGGCACATGAAGACACCAATGTTGGATTTGCACTTTGATTCCTTTGGTAGAAGGTAAGAACCTGTGAATTAAAAGGAGAAAAAAATTTAATACGATCAAATAAGAAATAAGCTCAAACACAAAAATTGTAAGGGATCACACATTAGCCGCCGACGTTACATTTTATTCACGTCGGACCAAGCCACAAAAGTCTAACGGGTCATACATTACCCACCGACGTTACATTTTTTTCACGCCGGGAGCAAGGTTGAAAGTCTATAGGAGATGACGAAAATGTAGGAAATGTAGAAAATTAAGATAAAGCGTAAACTTACACAGTTTTAGGAGATGATGGGTGGGGAGACAAACAAATGGGGTTTGGATGTCTTTATATAGGTCTAAAGAGACTAAACAAATTCTAAATAACTAAATGTTCATAAAGGTTTTAATTATTATATTATTAATACAATAAGAGTTAAAAATATGGATGATTTTATAGCATGCGGTATACCCCCGTCAAGGGGGCGTTATCCCCTATGACGCCCGTGGAACACCGCCCCGCCCAGGGCGTTATTGGGGCGTGGTGAAGGCTGCGTTGTATGGTTGCCGGGCGCTATTGTGTGAATTTGACCGTTCAACGGTCAAAAAATCGACCGTTGTATTTTTTTTTTTTTCAAACATTTAAATCTCCTATATATAACCAAATCAACCCACTTCATATTTTATACCATTTCATCACTTCCACCTAAATTCTTTTAAAAATTCCAACTACAATTTATACAAAATGGAGGAGTGGACTTCTAGTGATTCATCCGAGTTTTCCGATTCATCCGACGACGGTGAAGAGATGATTATGCGAGCGGTGATTCAACGTGGTCAACGTCGATTGAATTCGGGAGCTAACCGTGTTCTTACTCGAAGGGCTCGTTTGAATCGTAACCGTGAGCGTGGTCACCAAATGCTATACGATGACTATTTTAGCGATACGTGCGTCTATCCCGAAGAGGCTTTCCATCAACGTTTCCGTATGAATCGGAGATTATTTTTACGCATCGTCGACGACTTGACAAGAGAAATGCCGTGGTTCACTCAACGATCCGACGCGAGGGGTAGGATTGGTTTCACCCCTCTACAAAAATGCACGGCGGCTTTTCGTATGATGGCGTACGGTGTTACCGGAGATTGCTTCGACGAGTATTTGCGTATGTCCGACCGAACGATGCGAGTTTGTGTGCAAAAATTTTGCAAAGGTAAATTTTTTATCATTTTGCTTAATTATAATTTTATTAATTTACTATTTTTTTATTTACATTTTGCTTAAATATAATTAGGTGTCGATCGTTTGTATAGTCGAAAATATCTTCGACATCCTACCGCAAGCGATATTAGACAACTATACGAATTTCATGAAAACAAATGGGGTTTTCCTGGAATGCTCGGTAGTGTAGATTGTACACATTGAGAGTGGAAGAATTGTCCAAACGCGTGGAGAGCACAGTTCATGCGGGGTGATCATAGTCATCCAACTATCATGCTTGAAGCCGTTGCTTCACATGATATGTGGATTTGGCATCAATTTTTTGGTGTCGCGGGTTCAAACAACGACATCAATGTTATGGACCGGTCACCTATTTTTGATGACATCGTTGAGGGACGTGAGCCCAACTCTTCATTTCAATTAAGAGGGTCGACATACAAACGTGGCTACTATTTGGGGGATGGGATTTACCCCGAATACTCCACGATTGTGAAAGGATTTACGAAGCCAATCGGCGATAGACGCAAAATCTACACTTATCATCATAGGGCAGCTCGTTCTGACATCGAACGTGCTTTTGGTCGCTTAAAAGCAAAGTGGCATATCATTGCAAACCCTTCCAAATCATGGCACCAAGACAAAATTGCAAGGGTTATGAAGGGTTGTCTCATTTTACATAACATGATCCTCGAAGATGAAGAATGGGTGATTTGCGAGTTTAACGAAGCCGAACTGGATACGGTTTATCCCGAGATAAGTGAAGATGAAAAACGAGCAAGACGTCAAGAAATTAGAAACAGAGAAGTTCACCTCCAATTGAAGAATGATTTGATCGACGAAATCAACGAGCGTTTCGGCTAGTTTTTTTTTTCGTCTAGTGTTTTTTTATTTACTTTCATCATGTATTTTTCATTTTGTATTTTCTAATTTTAATTAAATAAAGGTTTGTATTTCTATTTTTAATTAAATTGCAAAAAAAAAATAATAATAAAATAATCCATAACATGGGGGGATAACATGGGAGTATACCCCTCCCATGTTATGGATTCATGTTATCCAGTCAGCGCCTACGTGGCGGATAACATGTCTCCATAACATGGAGGTATACCCCATGCTATTATAATTATTAATCATAATAGCTATTATTATTATTATTATTTCATCATTATGGTGATAATAATGGTATGAGAGTTGAGAATATGAGTAGTCATGTGTTTAAGTATTCATTTAAAATGAATTAACTATTAATCAATACTACAATGAAGTGCATATAAAGATGAATTAGATGTTATTTACGGATTAAGCTTTGTAACCATATTTATTATGTTATATGATATGATGATGATGGTGTATGATGATGGTGTATTTGTATTTATGACACATGCTTAAACATGTAATACATCGTGCTTTGTTGCTAGTACATAGTATTTATGATGGTAGTGCAAAAAAGTGCCATTGCTCAACTTTTATATATATATATAGATGCATTAAAAAAGATATGATAAAATATAAATTCAAATAACGGGTGGATAGGTTCGGGCCTACAACCGGGTCAGGGTCTGTATCACCGCCCCTGAACCTACTTACATTTAAACAAAACTTAATTGCATATCACATACATGTGACTTTAAAACATGTAATGAATATCACATACATGTGACTTTAAAAAGTTTAACTTAATTGCATAAACAACTTTTAACAAAACTTTCCACCACTGCATGCATCTTAGCCTAAAATCCCATAATAATAAAAATGTGAAAAATGTAAAAATGTTGGAAACTCACTTTATCTTTTATTAAGGTTTTGTAAGAGCAATGTTGACTTAATCTCTTAACCTTTAAATACCTAGATACCATTTGAACTTTCAAATAATGCACACACAGACACATAGATACCACATTTGTTGTATGTTCATCAAAGATCCCTCCATTTTAAGAAATTACGAAAACAGTCCCTCACACTAACCGGATTAGTGTATAGTTAACGACGGTTCAATATAAGCCAATGGGTTAATAATTAGGATTATCGTGATGAAAAATCAAAACTAAGATTATTATCGGCCAAACTATGATGACTAAGATTAATATACGCTAATTTTCCTCTTATTAAACATAAAAATATCATTGGAACGAGAATCTTTGTAAGAACAATTTTGACTTAATCCCTTAGCCCAGTAGTATTCCATCTAACTCTAACTGTAGCCCATAATGTATTTTGTTTTAAACTCGATTCTATTTGTAAAATGTAGACTGTAGTCCATCTGTCATCTGTGAGCCCATTAGCTAGATTTAATTTTCAGCCCATTAGCTATTGTTTTCTTTCTCACGACTCACGAGTACCTTGACATTATTTGCTTAATTGTTATTTTCAATTTATTCAAAAACCATAATCAGCATGTTCTAATTATGACCTCTAACTCTGAACCAAGCTCCTGAGCCAGCACCAACCTTAGGAGTTTAATCTTTGAACAACCGAGCATAACTTGTTTGATTCTAAAGCATACAGTCTTGGGAATCTCTTATCAAAAGTTACCTGGCCTAATCAAAGATCCAACCAAAATCATGTAGACTCGTTACGACCCACACACCTAGACAAAATAATATAGGGATTTACACCATGTGAATCCAACCTCTCAGAGGATTTTAACATACGAGACCAAATAGAGCACCCAACAGGCCAACAATCTTATTACACTTTTTCATCACCCCAAAGCCATCACCATAAAGGCCCCAAATAATCGACACCCATAAACTACCTAGGGGATTTCCACTTTTGGATGAGAGTAAACTGAATCTCTCTAACTAGCCAATTCATAGACCACCATTTTCATTAGACACATGACCTTCTTCCACGAAACCCAAATCAACTTCTTATCGTATTCGCTAAGGCCTTAAAAAAATCTTTTCTTGAATCTGTTCCAAGATACTTAAAACACATTGGGGGGGGGGGGTGTGATAAATAGAGACATACAATAAGTCCCTAAAGAGATCGAGTCGTGACCAAAGCCTGAACATTTGATAACTCATAATATATTTATGTGTATGTATTTGTTGGTTGTAACGAAGCTATTTGATCACTTTATTACATCGTGTCATAAGTACTAGTCATTTCTATTAGAGATCAATGTGTAGTTTTTTTTTAACGGTAATATATCATACTCCTAGTCCTATAGTAAACCCTAATATATACAATGGTCAATTAAGCATGTGACATCTCTAAATAGTGCTCCAAGAAGCAAAGTATCTCCTATTGGGCCAGCAACCCCACTGATATTAATGTGTATTTAAATGGAGAGTCAGCTTTGTTGATAATTTTTATTTTTTGAAAGGCAATGTATGCTCCCCCCATACCCCTAACCCGCACCCAAATATTTATAGCTGCACATTCTTGAACCTAAAACCTTCCCAAATGGTGCACCAAAGAAACGATGCCTCTCCCATTGGACCACCAACCCTAACGATAGGTTAGTTGATAATTGACTGAGATCAAGTCATGCATTTTTAATTACTTATTTGGTTTAAAATCGTTAAGGAATAAGGTGTATGATTGAAACATATCTTAGTTGTTCATCATTCACATATGTCTAAACGAGGTCATGTCTAATTGTCTATATAGCTTACAGATATATTTAGTAAAGTAAGGTTATGAACTGTGAATCAAATCCAAAATGGTATTAACACTATGTTTCCGAGTTAAATAACGGAGAGAAAAGAAAAGAAAGGAAAAGAAATGGTGGAAAGGGAGAGAAAGAAAAGGGAGGGATAACTTTCCTTTCTTTTCTCTCCACTTTCTCTCCAAATTGGAAGGAAACAAAATGTTAAGAAATAAGTCTACTTTTCCCTCCCTTTCCTTTCTTTTCTCTCCTTAAATGAAACTCGGGAACACAACATCTTTTATGATCCTTTCCTTTCTCTCCTTAAATAGGAACACAAATACATTTCCTTTTCTTTTCCTTTCCTTTCTTTTCTCTCTTTAAGTGAACTCGGGAACATAACGTAAAGGACACAAAGAGGGTGGTTAGAGACACATTTATCTTCAATATATTTAGTAAAGTTATGTTATCAACTGTGAATCAAATCCAAAATGGTATTAAGGGACACAAAGAGGGTGGTTAGAGGCACACTTATCTTCACAGTACTAATTTATTATTAAACAAAAGTACTAATTTATTATTAGATAAAAGTCAATAGATGTTCACATTGCCACACTTTACATGTTTCACTCTTTATTTATATATTTTTAGTGATAAAATCCTTGTGTAGTATACCAGATGTCTTAAATAATAATATAATTAATAATGCCGTATATAACTATTATTATATATTTTATGCATAAGTTTAAACGTAAATGTATAAGAAATAATAAAACTTTTAATATCAAATTATATTTAAGATAATATATAATTTCTAATAGTTATTTTTCATACAACACATATAATTAATATATAAATAAAGTTAAGTGATTAGAAATAGTAACTTTGTCTTCAATCACGACTTACCACATGACATGTTATGATTAACTTACTCAATTCATAACTTACCATGTGGCAGGTTAGATTAATTATTTTTTTTAAATCATGTTTTAGTTTCACGTCGTTGACTCATTTCGATGTTTGCATAAATGTAATGAAACATCATGGGTTATATTGAACGGACACGCGCAACAATGCACACGCCGCAAAATTTTGCTAGTTATAAGTCTCGAGTATATTCTTATCAACAATGATCAAGCATTAAGAGTATCAATTGAACAAAATACATTGCCGCAAAATTTTGCTAGTTATAAATCTCGAGTATATTCTTATCAACAATGATCAACGATCAACCATCAAGAATATCAATTGAACAAAATATGAAAACGTATGAGAGATTGAACATGTTATATAAAATTAAGTTAATATTTTTTAAAAATATAAACTTTATTGACAAATATTATTTCCTTAAGGCTTTTTATATAACCTTTAAAACTTGAATAAATTTACAAATGTTTTGAAGGAATTGTTTTATTCAAATTTTTGGGAGAATATATGTTTTTTAAGACTATCTAATGTACTACAAATTTAGACTGGATGAGCTTCTACTTATGCTTAGTCAATTGAACACAACCATTATGGACGATATAGTATTAATTGAAACCAACAATAATAATAACACTATTTTAAGTGTTTAATAATTAATTAGTACATCCAATGTGGCCGAAGGTCGAGATCGAATACATACTGAAGTAGTTTAAAAGTCTAGCTTATAATCTGTAACATGTTTAATTATCCATCCCTTTTGAGTTTTCTATTCTTTGAGGGGAAATACATATTAAGGTAGAATTGATGTAGTTGTGGGAACAAGTACTTGATCAAGAATAGAGCCTTAACAAACCTTGGTTCTGTAATGGATGTTGCCCCTTTGCGTATCCCATCAACTATGGCTTTCACACATGGTTCGGCCTCCATTGTTGGGACTACGTCTTTCATATCCTGTGTAAAATAGCTTTTAGCACTAAGCCGCTAAAAAATACTGAAACTTTTAGATAAAAGAAGTATTTGTTTGAAATTTTGACGATTCAACGACGAAAAACAAACCCTAATTTTAGTTTTTGATAAGCGACAAGAAATATTTTCTTAAACGAACACCAACACCGTTGCTAGAATATTTCTTCGTGTGTGTGTATATATATATATACATATAGCTAGATTTGTTGCGATTCTAAGGGAAAAGAACCAGCGTTACTTACTTTTCTTAAATGAAAACCAACACCGTTCCTAGAATACTTGGCGGTTATCATGTTTGTTTGTATGTACCCGAGTGTGAGGATTGTTACTGTTATTGTCGGGGAAACTTCAAATCTAAGGGATTCATAGAAGCTGATCAATGCCGCTTTACTTGCCTGAGAGACATTTTATACCATAGGATATCAATTATCATGGTTAAATACGAAAATAAGTGAACTGAATTGGGTACATTGTTTACACTATAGAAGCCGTATCTAGGTGGGTTCAAAACACCAGCAGATGAGGCATTGACGATGATCTTTCCATTGGTTTTCATGAGGTGTGGGATAGCAAAATGAGTTGGATAAACAGATCCCCAAAAATTTATGTCCTGCATGTATTCATTCAAATGAAAATCTATTAGAGTCGTCACTAAAGCAAATACGTATTTTTAATCTTTTTTCATATAATAAAAAATAGAGTTAATTATTTACATGATTTATAGCAATGGTCAATATGGTTTAGGCAAAGTAACATCATTGGATACTAACTTGATTTAAAAAGTTGTGACTTGTGAGTTTGGAGATTGTGGTTTTAATTCGTTTATAAGTTTGGGATTTAAGCCTAACTTATATAGTCAAAATGGTGTTAATCACATAAATGGTCATTTTGTTGATTTTGTTGATATAGGAGTATTTTTGTCATTTTATTTTACCATCTAAGAACTTAGCCTTAAACCTTAAACTTGTTACAAAACTAAAACTACACGCTCAAACTCGCAACCTTTTTGAAGTTAGTATAACTTTTCTTAAACGTAATGACCACCAGCCCTCCCCTTTAAAATAGAAAGAAAATAAGAAAAACAAGAAAGAACACAACAAACTTTTTTTGGTCGCTCCCACAACTCTTTGGTGTTTTTAACGAAAACAGAATCAAAGGTATAAATTACAAAGACTCCTTATGACCCCATTTCTATAAAAAAAAAAACAAAGAATAAACAACACATTAAACTAGAAAACCAAATAAACAATTGAATAATTTAAGATAAACAGTGTAATAAAACCTGTTAATTATGACTAATATATAAATATATAAAGTACTAATAACTATCCAAACCTTCAAAGCATTTCCTTAACTCTCAGTACGTGATCAAAGATTATATACTTCAATATTTTTTTTTTAATTTATAATTAAAAATTACTATTCAAGCAAATAACAAAGAAGTAGCGGGTAAACGGGCAACAAGTTGCGTCACAACCCCTTTTGAATCGCGAATCCAATCCTACTTCAATTTAACTTGAAAAAATAAATTATGACATAAAAACTAACATCATGAGTTAATTATGACACATACGTGTCATGTTTTTATTTATAGGAAATCTAAAATCAGTTTATTTGTTATAATGTTGTATTTAGTTCGTTCTTACAATAACGGGCCCGAATCCGGTGACATCGTTGTTGATAGAATTAAGGGGACTGATTCCTGCATTACAAACCAGATGATCCACTGCAAATTAAGATTTAAACAGCATGCATGTTACCAAATGCACAAAGTGAAGATGAAAATTAAGTTAAAGTAGTTTATAATTAGGTAAGGGTTACTCACAACGACCAAAATGGTTAACCGTTTCATTCACGAACATCCTACAGTCGTCGACCTTTGACACATCAGCAAACATGAAAAGAACATCAGGTGAGCCAAGTTCACGAGCTCTGTCTGCTACTTGCTCGAGTCGACTCTCTGGTTTTTGTCTGGCTATAATTACTAAATATGCTCCTAGTTTTGCATATTCGTATGCCATAAGCTGTCATTATATGGCAAATTGAAGAATTAAAGAAAAAATGGAATCGTTAACTTTTGTGTTTAAGGTTTAGGATTTACATACCTCTCCAAGGCCCGATGAACCACCAGTGATCAAGACCACTTTTCCAGACAAGTTTTCCTTAGATCGAAAACATGAACGGGCGTAATTGACAAGTTCCCAAGCGAAAAGAAAGGGTGAAACAAGAAGCAAAAGTAACAAGAAAATGTAAAACACAAGTGAATTTGTGAACCTGTTATTGAGGTAGGTTTCATACATGGTTGGCTATAAACATCCCATGACACTACCACTTCTTATCTTTTTATAAGTATATAATTGTTAGTAACTAGGCTCATAAATACCCAACCCTACCATCCATCTGTTACCATATTGTAGTTATTGCTATAGCTAGTTGTTTATTTCACTCTTTGAAAATTAAATTTGGAATACCACAAATTTTAAGGGCTTGTGAGTTGTCACTAATGAGGCGTGATGTGAAGTGTTTGTTGGGATTTACTAAGGTCTTTTTGTTACGTTTTATTTATTTTAGGTTTTATTATTGTTATTTCTAGGGTTATATGTTTAATTTATGTTTATCTAGGGGCAATATATGATTCGAGGGGATGGTTTTGGTACAAATCACATTTTATCTAGAAATTGTAAGGACAGGTTTGATGCATCCATTAAATAAATCAAGGGATTAGATTGCTTATATGTTATTAATGTTCAATTAGGCTAATATGCAACTTCTATTGTGGTATAGTGGTAGGAAGTCTATGTTCTCTACTTGAGACACAAGTTCGATTCTTACGGGCAACACTTTGGAGGGGGCATTGGCGATGAAGGGAGATTTGGGACTGAAAGGTCACAAGTTCAATCCCCGAGCTCCCAGGTTTTACCACCCGGCCGCTCGCGTAGGTGAATTTTCCCTGGAATGAGCTCAACTGGTGTAAATAGTCCCCGGGTTTTCCAGGGCATTCGTTGGCCGTTCAAAAAAAAAATTAGACTAATATAAATGTGAGTAAGGATATTTCAGTAAATGTTGTTTTTTAAATAAATATTAATTTCACCAACATTTTCAAATCAAGATAGGTTTCATATACTTCATAACTTTTTTTAAATTACACAATCAAGCAATTTTTTTTATCTTTAACATGTGTATAATATTGCTATATTTTAAAAAAAATAACATTTATTTAAAAGTTTACAAAAATCTACAATATAACAGGGCTATTATGAAAGTCACGCAGTGCTATTATAGTGTTGATATAATGAGTACAAATTAGTGCTATCATAAATTTTGTACATAGCTATTATAACATTTATATATTTTCGTAATATCTACCACAACACAATAATAGCATTATTTTATTTTTATAAAATAACAATGTGTAATTTGTAGGCACGATATATTTTTGTAAACGTTTTAAAAATACCATCATATATATAAAATTAATATTGCAAAATTATGAACATATTAAAGATCAAAAATAATTGATTTTATGATGAGAATTATTTTTTAAAAATTATAAAATAAAAATTATTACAGTTTAAAATGTTGGTATAAATAATATTTATTGAAAAAAATTAAACATTTACTAAGTTATCCTTATGTTTAGTCATTAAAAATATCCACACAGCGCTTAGATATTGGTTCTTATGGTTTTTGTAAACATTTTAAAAATACCGTCTTTTTTATAAAAAAAAATATTGTAATATTATAAACATATTAAAGATATTAAATACTTGATTTTATGATGGAATTTGTTTTCAAAAAATTATAAAGTATATATAAATTATTACAGTTCTAAGATGTTGGTGGAAATATCCATTGTATCCACAAGTGTAATTCTGCACTATTGAGCTAATAAAGAGAAACCCTAGTTGTGACATGTGGGCGTAGGTCACACTGGTTTAACCACATTAAATCTTTCGTGTTTGTTTTATTGCGTTCATGTGTGTGTGTGATATTGTGTTCTATTGTGCATCGCTCTGATTGATAACTAACAAGTGGAATTAAAATCGAGGTTTTGTGACACATGGGTGCACCGAAAGGAAAGCCATTCATTTTTGCTTTCTTGTTCTTGATTAGGGTTGAAGAAACTCCCCTAGGAAAGATCATCAAGAAGAGAAAAGAAGAAATCTTGTTTCCTATGTGGTCTCGCTTGATAATTGCGGATTGGAAACTTCCTTCAATAACCATTTATTTGGTTGCGATCAACAGAGACAATTCCACACGTTCTTATTTTTATTATAGTTTTCATTGGTTGTTATGTTGGGTTTTGGTGTTCAAGTTTTGGGTGTTATTCGGTTTTGTTGTTCGGGTGTGCTTTTGCGGTTGGGTATTTATTAACAGTAGAACCAAGTGTGGTTTTGTTTGTCCATTTTTTACTATGATTATCAACTGAGGAACCATGCTTGTGAACGAGAATAGTGGTTCAAGTCTCTTTGACAATGTTAAATAGAAAAGCCGTCTAGTTCAAGCATGTGTCATTGTTTTGTCTGTTTAGTGTTTCTTGATTATGTCTACCTCTTGTCATACTATGGCTGAAGTGTAAAAGCATAATCGGATCGTTTCCAGATCATAGAAAGATAGAAACGAAAGTTTGTCATTCAATTATAATCGAATGATTACAATCCGAATGGAGTGTACATCATTGAAGTTCTGGAGGAGGTTTGGACATAACCTCCTCTCTCACTAAAAATGAAATGAACAAACTCGAAGATAATCAACACACCAAACCTATTTATAGATGAACCAGCCATCGTACCATTTTGGTCCGCCGTACCAATTGGTACGCCCGTACCAATTGGTATACTGGTTAGTATGTTGACATCATTACATACATTTAATCCTAATCTCTAATCTATTCGCACAGTAACGGCCACACATAGAAACTTGTCCTAACATGAAGATGAGAAAGTTCAGATTGAGAAGTGCAATGGAACTGATTTCAGTTGGTAGAAGATGCAAGTAGAAGTGTTTTTATGTCAAAATGATCTAGACATGGTTTTGGTAAAGGATAAGTGTGAAGATATAACAAGCCGATTGGCAAATGAAGGAAAAAAAGGCTAAGACATTTATTATAGTGGCACTTACTAAAGGTGTTGTGTTTAATATCACGAAGGATACTGTTGCATATGGTATGATGAATTCACTTTTAAATATGTATGAGAAGTCATCACCTGCAAATAAAGTATTCATGTTTAAGAGCTTCTGAACACGAGGATGAGAGAAGTAGGCTCAGTATTTGTTCACATCAACAACCTTAATGCAATCTTAACTAGACTTGTATAGGTTAGGATTAAGTTTGAGGATGAGGATAGGGCTCTACTACTGTTTTCGTTTCGGCATAAAAATTGGTCTCGAACTAAACTGCAGTTTCAAGTTTTGCACAGACAACTGGTTTCATATTTGAAGGTATTCGAGATCTCATTCTCGATTTCTAGGAAAGTATGTCAGAATGAGGAATTCGGGTGAATCATTGAGTAATTAATGAATGTTGGTAGAGGTCGAGAAAGTAATAGGAACAGTGGGAGTCGGAGAAAGAGTTCATCTAGAAATCGGAAGAATGTGAGATGTTGGGGTTGTAATGTGGTAGGGCATGTGAAAAGCCAATGTCCGAAGGAGAAAGATATGAATACAGTTGTTGGGGATGTCTCTTAGGATGAGGCGTTGATACTCAGTGTGGAAAACTGTGTGGACTCTTAGGTCATGGATTCAAGAGATTTGTTTCACGTCATGGACAACGGAGAAACGACGGTGAATAAAAAAGAAGGTGATATTAGAAACGTGTACTTGAAAATGACAAGATGCTTGAGGTAACTGGCATGGAGAACTGGACACTTCATTAGGAAATACATGGAATCATAAGAATTTCAAGGTTTTTCCGAGTCTGAAGAAGAATTTGAATTTGTTGCATGTTGGTCAGCCGGATGAATAGGGACTGAGAGTAAGGTTTGGTAGTGGCATCTGGAGGGTGATCAATGATAATCCGAAAATTGCTCGTGGTATGAACCATGGGTCATTCATTATATATGATTGAGGTATCTGCTAAGGGATGTATGATTGTCACGGTTAAGCATAACAAAATCATGCTCGCTAAATCTGGTGCTAAGAGAGTTCATTCGTGTAATGTCCAAAAATTCCTTCGTTGTAAAAAATTCCTCACCCAGATCCGGATTTTCGGAGCTGCATTCGTGTCGGCATCGTTTTGGAGAAATTCGACCTGAAAATCAATGCCAAGAATTGAATCAAACCATGACAAACGAGATGAAAAGCAATAGTCAAATGCTTTATTGATTTTGTAGCCAAACGATTACATCAAGATTAAGAGAACAAACTAAAAGGGATAAGAAATTAAAAAATGTAGAAGCGAATCTAACCACGACCCATACAAGTCAATAATGACTCATAATAGATTTATTAGTAGAGTTCCATATTAATTTCAAATACTTTGCACAGTTATAAGACCACCACCAAGGCACCAATGCATTTCTTAGTTCATGTTTCTTTTTCAAACTCATTGTATTAATGCCTTGCTAGCATCCTTATATGATTATTGTTGTTTCAAAAAAAGTTTACCTAAATACATACCATTTTTATTATTCTCTCTCATTTTATACATTCTCTCCTTTTCTTTTCCTTTCCTCCTCCCTCACAATCTCTCAAATGCATCCAGTTAGTCACATACAAATTCTTTCTCTCTTCGTCTTCTCTTACATGCACATCATCTCCACCTCATCAAATGCATTATAAATACACCCCATTGAAGATGGTCTAAGAAGCAACATAACACTCGACAAAAACAAAACAAAACTAACAACAGATCTATCAATGTAGATAGGTGTGTGCATGAGTCAATTAGTTTGGGTTGACCTTTGCTCAAACTGAACCAAAAAATTAAAAATACCATTAAATAATAAAAATACCATTTCGTTGTTTTTTTTTTTTTTTTTGTTTTTTTTTTTGTTATCACAATGAGTGCGGTTATATTTTGGATTTGAGATTTTGGATTTGAGATTTTGGGTTTGAAATTTTACGGCCAAATGAAAATGACCCAAAATAATTAAGTTTGGTTTGAACTTTGGGTTCAATTTTGTTCTATTACATATTTGAGTATAGAATTTGGACTATACTATCTATTAATTTTTATAAATTACTTAATATTTTGAAATAGAGTTACACAGTTAGTACTTGTGATTTACACACAGTAATAACCTGGGATATTAATTTTTGGATGAAACAATATAAGGTAGCAACTTTTAATTTTGTTTCATAAAGGGGCATTAAGCTAACACCCCGTAAACTTTTAACGGCAAACTCCCCCCCCCCCCCCTCCACATGACAAAAATGTGAGGGCAATTTTGACAATTTAACATTACCTCACATATAAAAACTCATCGATCCAAATCCAAAACTCAATTCTTCGGCCGTTTTCTTCTGCGATCATCTCCGAACTAGGGTTTCCGGCCGTTATGAGATGATCGGAGAAGAGAACGGCCGGAGAATTGAGGTTTGGATTTGGATCGATGAGTTTTAATATGTGAGGGTATTGTTAATTGTCAAAATTGCCCTCACGTTTTTGTCACGTGGGGGGCTTGTCGTTAAAAGTTAACGGGGTGTTAGCTTAATACACCTTTATGAAACAAAATTAAAAGTTGCTACCTTATGTTGTTACATCCAGAAATTAGTACCTCGGGTTGTTACTATGGGTAAACCACGTGTACTAACTGTATAATTAACTCTAAAATAAAATTATGGGTTTGGTTTTTAGGGCTTCACTTTTTCGGATTTTACGGTTCGATTTTTCCATTATTTTATGGTTTTGGTTAGTTAAACCAGAGAATGATAATATTATTGATATTGTGAATAATAGGGTTACATGGGGTCTCTATATATAGAGAATAATATTACACTCTAATACCCTTAATTATAATATAATATCAACCCTAGTATAATTGTCTAATACTCCCCCGCAAGCTAAACGCGGTAGCGTTTGTAGCTTGAAAACTAAATGACTAAACATAAAGGACTGAAAATGTAAATAGTAAAACTATTTTTTTTTTTTAAATGAAACCCAGATCCAGCCTGTCATCCACCAAGTTCTCTTGTTGACCATGTTATCCACCATGTTCTCTTTCTTCTCATCTCTGGGCACGTGATTGTCAGAATGTCATATTCAAGATGACAATGTATCACCTTTACACCTTTTGCATCAATGTCAACTTCTTTCAGCAGCTTCGATATATTTCTTTTTTTTTTTGTTGCTTCAATTTATTTTCGTGAACAAGCAGAGTTTTGCAAACAATGGAGATCTCGCACCATTGGTTTCTTCTCCCGAACGTCACCACCACCGCTTGTTCTTCTACTCCCCGTCTCCGCCACGAAGGTTTCTTCTCCTCCGTGGGTTGTTTCTCCTTCCCTTTTTCTTGCCTGAAATCATACGCACCTTCGTGCGCCGCCGTTGTATGGCGGGCCGCTGTTGTTCCAGCGCATTGTTTCTGGTACCGATCCGACATTCCCGCGGTGTAAGGCGGTAATCTTTCACCTGAAAATAACGCACAGTGGTGCGCCGCCATTGTACGGCGTAGCCGCTGTTGTGTAGCGGCGGCGGTGGGGTCGGTAATCGTCATGGAACACCGCTTTGTATGCGGTGATAGGAGGGGAGCTCCGGTAATGTTTTTCGAAGTGGCGGCGGCTAGGGTTAGGGTTTGCAGTGGAGGTGACTGTGGAGGAGGATGGTGGTGATGGTGTGGATGATTTCGAATTTAGGGTTTTGGGGTGTCTTTCAGGCACGGATCTAGGCACGGATCTGATGATTTTGAAAAAAAAAAGAACAAAAGATGAATAAAGGAAAACAGGAAAAAGAAAAGAGCGCAGTGGTGGGTAGGGCGGCGGCGGTGGCCGGCCGCCCCGCCGGAGTTATATTCCGGTGGTTGTAAACCTAGCTGTGATACCAAGTTAAACCAGAGAATGATAATATTATTGATATTGTGAATAATAGGGTTACATGGGGTCTCTATATATAGAGAATAATATTACACTCTAATACCCTTAATTATAATATAATATCAACCCTAGTATAATTGTCTAATATGGTTTGGTTTTTTTGGAGGTGAACATATGCAAATTAAACCGAAACCGAAACAAAAATAAAATTTTGGTTGTTGAGAAAACATAAAACTAAACTGGCGGTTTTGGACTGGGTTCAGCTCCTTCGGGTGGTTATGTTGGTTGTTTCAGTTACAAGTCGGTTATTTCGAAAATCAGAACATGGGTAATTTGATTTAAGACAGATTAACAAACAAAGTTATCGAAAGTTATCGATCAAGGGATAAGCGACACAACTATTAGTGACGGATCTTGATGATGTTACCGTTGTTACTAGTCAAGTAGATAAAAAGTTTATTATCATCTTATATATTCTTTCTAGAATGAAGTAACAACTTTGTTATTATAAGTTATAAGTGAGATTTTATCATGCATTAACCCATTTATGACAAGCAATAACATAAACCTTCATGATTATGCTTAAATTAGACTGATGAAATTGCAACATAAATTGATTGACAAGATGCAGAAAAAGAAGGTTATATATATATCAAAAGGGATGCATAATTTACACACCAATTAACTACAAATATATTTCATTCCTATAACCTTCATAAGACTAGAAAGTTGCTTCTCTGAACACTTGATCTCATCATCATTTTCCTGATCTTCAACTAAATTCTCACTTTTAACTTCCTTTCCAAACTCTGCAACTACTTCAGTGATCTCTTGAACCAAGTCCACGATCACGCCATCAACGCCCATCAAAATTTGTGCACTGACCACCTCTCGTACGTTACTGAAAACTCAACAAACGTTTCATTTAGCGCGAATATATAACATGATAACAACGGTAACAAAAGAATCTTGAAATTTCTTTGTGTTTTCAAGAAAACTAATTTTCTTACTTCAACTGGCCATAGCTTATGAGAGAGAGTTTAAAGTCTTTGATTCTTTTAATTACTCCTGGATTTCTTAACACAGATCTCACTTCAGCAACTATTCCATTTAAGCCGCCTGCGAGGCACAACTTCATTGCTTCGTCTAATGAATTCCTCCTGATGTCCGTATACGTTTCCACCCCTCCGTTCGTGAGAAATAAAACCTAACCGTGACATTATAACACGCAAAAAACAATCACTACCACAAAAAAAAAATCATTTATGACGCACAATGTGCGTCATAAAGGGGTTTCCTTGACGCGCAATTTGCGCGTCAAGAAAGCCCCCGTCAACTGTTTCTTTAGTAATGAATCCGGGTCGATTAACTTCATGATAGAGTTAATTACTTGCATAAAAAGTAACAAAAATGGTCTTTTTTATTTCAAATAACCAACTTTGTTTGCATATACACTGACACAATTAGGCAGTGGCGAATCCAAAAAAAAATTTCATGGGGTTCGGTCATCAAGTATCTTGGTGTTCGGTTCATAAAAATACTAAAAATACTACAGCGTCAAAAAATTTCATGGGTGTCGGGCGAACCCCTAGGCTTGTGCCTAGGTCCGCCACTGCAATTAGGTAACCAGTTTCATTTGTGAAATTTTAATTGGTTACCCGGATCACCAGCGGGACCTGATTTTTTCTGGCGTCACTCATTGAGAATGTTTGGTTAACTAGTGACACGAAACTTGGTTATCTTTATATGAAATAAACACATGATAAATGTAAGATGCTACTCACAGGATAGTTGCTTTGGAGTTTCCGAACCAAAAGAGTTGCATCAGGTTGAAAGCTGGAGAAGAAGATGGACCGGTTTTTTGCATACTTGAATACAATCTGCCATACCAAGAAACCAAAATCGATGAAAATGGTAACGCTTCCATTGAAAGAAGACGTGTCAACACAAAACGATTAGAACAATAGCGTACACGAAGAACAAGTTGTATGACATGAACCAGTTCTTCCTCTTTGTACACAACATTATCATCAAACTTGAACTCAATATTGAACCCCTTGGAGTGGTTTACTTTTTGAAACACCTCTTCCAGTGTGCATAGATGATCATCCTTTTCAACTTTCCACTCGAAAATCCTCCCGTCTTTTGTTTTTCTAAACAAAGGTTTACCCACCTGACGTTATCAAGAACATAACCATCGAATCGATGTAACAACAACATATATATATATGATCAAAAGATACATGTATGAAACTAAAATCCATTACTTTGTTAGGCTCCCTTTGAGGTCCATATGAAAGAAACTCGTCTAGATTCATATCTGTAACTCTTTTTTCGATTAGTACTCCCTGTAATCAAACACGGGCGGATCATTAACATCATAAGCATAGAGGGCATAAAGATGAATAGTTTTTTAAGAAAGATGATCACCTAGAGTAAGAGAGAGTGCATAGTAATTAAAATGAAGTGTAAACTGACCTTATGATCTTGGGTGAAGATGAAGTTGTCATGAAAAATGATGGGACAATCATCTTTGGTCACCTACAAAAAGAGGTTTGTTGTTTACGATTTTTGTCTAAGTTTCTTCCATCACCCAAAACTTAGATCAAGAAATGTTCATAGAAACACCAAACAAACAAACAAATAAATCAGTCTCTTGAATGAAATTCAATAACTTGAAAACACATTATTATAGCTAATTAACAAAATTAAACCCAACTTGAATTAAATTTTATTTTTATGACTTTTTTATGACGCTCATTCACACACCAATCTAATCTACTCCTAATTGAAAAAAGAGTCAGGTACTTGTATTTTGTAACATACATGACAAGAACTACTTATTTGTATTTTGTAACATACTTGTCTTTCACTGACGTCTTTCTAGATTAGTTGAAAAATACTTTTTCTTAAAGACTATGAGTTATAATTTTATTATCTACGCGGTTTGGGCAAAAACAATCCTGAATACGAAGGACCAATCAAGGGTTTTGTATAAGTAAGGGTTGGGGGTCATCTGACCGTTTTCATTCTCCTTTTTCATACTATCTCTCATCCATATGGACATCACGACATATTTTTTCATTTTCTTACCATCCCTCATTAGCTATAATTCAAAGACGAAAATACATCATATTCTTCTCACACACACTCTTACTCATCTAATGAATTAAATACTAATCAAAATGAATAAAAAAACAAAAAAATAATAAAACTTTTTCATACCATCTCCGACACCACCGTCACGATTATGAAACAAATTGCTACCGTCACACTTATCATTTTTTAAATGGGATGAAGTTTATTCCCGCACCACAACTACCACCTAAATCATGTCGTGTCGTGACAGACTCACTCAACCCTCTAAACTAAACATAAAATAATAATAACAATAAAAATAATAAAATAGTATGCTTTATATGTGTGATGTAGCCCCACTACATAAAAAGTGGTTTTAACTTTTCAGGTGTCACGTATTTGTGTTTTTAAACACTATTTCATAAAAAATGTTAAAATTAAGTTCCAAAAGCAAGAAACATGTAATGGTCGTAATACGTGGGCCGCGGTCCACCAACCGCTAAAGTAACATGTTATCCCAGTCTTCCAAACACGTGTGTTCCTAACATAACGACAAACACCATGTCGTTATACCGGCCACCACCGATGAATCGACGCGGCTACCGGCACCGTCACGTCACCGTCACCGTCACCGTCACCCAAACCCCAATTCCGACCAAATCCGAAACCAAAAGACACAACAAGAACCAAATCCAGGAAATCAAAAACTACCTGAACGTCGAATTCGATGTAATCCAAATCGAACCTCCCCGCGGTATTAAACGCGAGAATCGAATTCTCCTTCACCAGTTTCATCCTGGGATCAGGCGATTGCAGCAAGTTCATCCCGGTTCCTCGGTGCCCGACGACCATAAACTCCCCCGCGGCCCGCTTCTTAACGATATCTCCGTTGTCGTTTTTGTCGTTTTCGTCGTTTTTGTGGTCTCGATGATGATTATGGTGGTAAGGGACGAATGGGGCGGCAACATTATTATTGTTGGTGTGGTTAAGGTCATCGGAAACGAGGTCTAGATTAGGGACTCGTGTGACATGGGCCGTTTTAAGAGCCATTTTAAGGGGGATTTGGGGGGAGGAATTGGGGGAGATGAATTTAAAGACGGTATCCATGATCACCCAGAAATTACGGGAATGTTCTTGAGCTGCTGCCTAGCGTATAGCCTAGGCCTAGGGGTGGGTTTCAACAACTTTGATTCATCTCATCTCAGGTAAAATCATGTCTGAAATGACTTATGTAACATCTGTGAACCTTCAACAACCACCTATACGGGTCCACCTGTCTTTTTCTATTTTTGAGGTCATTTAAACAGTTGTAATCAAATATAACATCTATATACAAATGATAACAAATTGTAAGTATTAAAAATAATGCAAACGTGAGTATAATTTATAAAATAACGAGTTTACCTATTGTTCTACTAAATTTACTCAAACTTTTTTTTTATTTTTTTAAATCACTTAATTTTTATTAGGTGTTTCAATCAGGTATCTATTTTTTATAAATTTTAAGTTTTTATAAAATTAAACGAGGCAAGATATGTGAATATTGATTAATATTTATTTATTATTTTATTCCCAATTTGACTCAAGTTGAACAATTTAAGACTTGTATATAATTTAGTAATTTTTGTTTCATTACAATTACCTCTTATTTTAAGTTTTTTTTTTTAAATAATCACTAACTATTAACAAATATTCATAGATATATATATATATATATATATATATATATATATATATATATATATATATATATATATATATATATGAGAACTTTTGAGAACTAAATCTCAACCACAAATTTCAGGGGGGACCACTACAATTAATGGGAGGGGGGATACATGTATATAAACTTGTGGCTCAAATTAGTTCTTTTTAGTTCTCAAATCAAATTGGTTCTCAAATGATCCCCTCCCTATATATATATTTTATTTGTCTCACTTAATTTTATAAAAACTTAAAATATATAAAAAAAAATAGGTATCTGAGTGAAATACCTAATGAAAGTTGATTGAATTTAGAGGGACCAAATGTTCACCATCTGTCGGCTACCGCACATGGCACGTAGCTACATGAGCACATCCTTCATTTTTTCTTTTTTTTTATGAACTTTTTGCTCACATTTAAATTTAAGTGGGTTGTATTTGGGAATAATGGATATATTTAGCTTTGGAGATAAAAGCTCTTGGTAAAAAAAAAATTTGTAAAAAACGGATGTGACATGCTGACTATGACAATTTATAAGAAAGATGACTGTTAGCGTTACGGTCTTACGGATAATCTAACAAGAACGGTACAAAAAGGGGTTTGTTGCAGGGCATGGCGTTGAGACATGTGGGGCATGGACTCCCTTTGGTTAGGTGGTGGATTTATGTTTTATAGGTAGTTAAAGTCTTAAACAACATGTTTATTTGATGAATTTATGTTTAAAAAAGCAGATGATAATGATATTTAATTGATTATTTGAAAGGTTTGTTTTATTGGTCTAGAAAGAAACATATCTTAACCCTTTATCATACGTAAGTTACTAAAATTAGGGATGTTAATTAAACCAGTAATCTTGAATTGATGTAACTAACAAGACCGGCCCACATCCTCCATGCATCCGTTTTGTCTTCATTTTGTGTTTTGTTACGATTTTTATAAAAGTATAAAAGTCAAGGGACCGTAATTGTAGTTGTTTCATTGTTGAGGGGTATATATTAGTAAATTACTAACTAAATCAGCTGAAAAAAACAAAAATTAACCATAAACCATCATAGGTTTTTCCCATTCTCCTCATCATTTAGTATACATAAACACCTTCTTCCTCTTTCTCATAATTTCCTTCCGAATCCGTTATTAGGATTCGGAATCCGTTATCAGGATTCGGGAATGAAAATAAAATTTAAAAAAAAAAAAAAACTCAAATCATGGTGATCAGAGCACCATGATAACTCATCGATACTCGGCTAATACTAGCCGTTGCTACTTCCATCAAAGCTGCCTTGTGCGCTTTGTCGTCTCTTTTCTACCCACATTTTAGCCTCGGCAACAGCCCGTTCTCGATCAAGATCTCGATTCAATATCTTTGGAGTTTGAGTTTCTCGAGGCGAGTCACCTTTCTCAGAACCTTCTAGATCCCCAAACCTGCTACGACCCGACCCGCCACCTTCCTCATTCTTTGAAATCCTACCGTTTCTCTCGCCATTGTTGTACCGGGTGCTTTGACCAGTGGCCGCGTTGGGATCATACGTGTGGTTTGCAAGATACGATAAGGCGGTCACCACGTCTCCTATAAGAGGTCGAGCTGCAGCCTGTTCTTGGATGCACATGGATGCAACCGCTAGAGCTTGGTAGAGACCCCTCATCGGATAATGTCCTTCGAGCCTGGGATCTGCTAATGTCGCAAATTTCCTTCTGTCGTTGAATAAGGGTCGGGCCTGTAAATACGCAAAACATAGATAGTTTACTAAGAATCGGGATGAGCAGGTTAAACGGGTAAAAAGTCGCCCAAAGTGTATTTTCAAACCATAAAACCTCCTAATTTTTTTATATTAATTTTAAAAAAAATAGAAAGAAAAAAAAAAGACAAGTTGGAAACAAAGGGGTTACCCAAGTGACAAGATTTTGTTGTCCTTGTGGTGCAGTGCTGTCAATGGCTTTTCGACCCGTAATAAGCTCTAAAAACACCACCCCAAAGCTATAAACATCAGACTTAACAGTGAGTTGACCGGTCATGGCGTATTCAGGAGCACAATAACCGTATGTTCCCATGACCCGTGTGGAAACATGAGACTTATCTCCAGTCGGGCCCAATTTCGCTAGCCCAAAATCAGAAAGTTTTGGCTGAAATCCCTCACCAAGCAAAATGTTTGATGACTTGAAGTCCCTATAAATAACAGGAGGATTAGCCTTATCGTGAAGAAATTCCAAACCTCTGGCTGCACCTGCCGCTATTTTCATCCTCGTGTTCCAATCTAGACCTTCTCTTTCCGGTGGAAGATCTACAAAGAGTATACAAATTTTTTAGTTGCATTATTATGTATATTTAATGATAAGATCTACAAAGAGTATACAAATTGTTTAGTTGCATTATTACCATGAAGATGATCTTCTAAGGATCCTAATGGCATGAATTCATAAACAAGAAGTCTTTGGTCACCATCAGCACAGTATCCAATTAAATTCACCAAATTGGGATGATGTAAAAGGCTGAGCATAAGAACTTCTACAAGAAATTCACGGTTACCCTGCAGCCCATTTCTATCCAACTGTTTGACAGCTACAACCTGTACGACAGTGAGTTACTCAGCTTAAACGTTTGAGCAATATACCCAGACATCAGTTATTATTAGTCTTGGATATAAGTTTAACCAAAATGGCAGGTTATGGGCTTTGATAAATGCTATAATCACACACTCGATATACAAGTCAAATAGATTATGGATAAATGAATGCCATTGAGAAAAGGAAAAAAAAAGATCATACAACAAGACTATATTTTTTCGTGTGTAAAAAATGAAGAAAACAAAATTTGTACATCCCCTGAAAAGAATTTGTTACAATATCACATACCCTGATTAGAACTCCTGGATCCACCAATAGCACAGATTCAATGATGGATAACATCTGTCAATTTAAGCTATTTACTTTTACTTATGAATAGGTCGATTTGGTTTTTGTCGAATGGGTCAAGTTTCAAACATATTGAAATTCATCTGCAGTCTATTTTGAGTATTTTTCTGATGCATACTCCTTCCTTAATCATTTTCATTCAGATCTAAGTTATTATTGCAACAATATTGTTTTTGTAATCATAAATTCATAGTCAACATTCAACACATTAACTATATAAGAACCAAAACTGGAAACTTGCCATTTCTAATCATGTTTGTATGCCAATAAAACAGACATGTATCAAGATCACCCAATGTTATCTTTACTCGAATCTTTAACTACCCGAAACTACATTAACAGAAAGATCTCTAAACCCTAAATCCCCAAAGTGTTCTCCAACTAGAGGATTAAAGAACTTATCATTCAATAGAATCTTTGAAGAAATTCTGCGAATTATACCTGCCCACTACCCTGAAGCCTTCCTCTATACACATGGCCAAACCCTCCTTCCCCAAGAAAACAGTCAGGGCTAAAATTGTTGGTTGCAGCCGCAAGCTCGCGGAAAGTGAATGTATGTGCAGCAATCTGACCCTGCGACCCATCTTTCGAACCACCCGATGATTCTTTCCTCAAACTCACATTATTCCTAGATTTCACTCTATCCACACCTGCAAATCCAATCAATTCCCACCAATGAAACCAAAAATCCAATCATTTCACATCAATGAAACCAAAAACCCAATCATTCCACACCAATATGACCAAAAATCCACACAATTGAACCATCATTCTGCTCCAATTTATAAATAACATTCCCATAATAAAAAATAAAATTTGAAAATGATGGCTTGATTATATAATTAGATGGGGTCTACACAAAGGGAATTCATAAGTCATAATAGGTATAAAAGCTGAATCAGATCAAATAACCTAAACTTAAAATCAAGAAAAATCAGTTGCAGAAACAAACCTACCAGAAGGTAATCTTGAGATATTCGAAGGGGCAGATGAGTGGGATTCAGGGCGATCAGCTCCCACCTTCTGAGGATTCGATTTTTGCTCTCCCCTCGAATCGAAACAAGAAAAACAACCCATTAATCGTACCCTCTCTCTTTCTTTCTCTGAAATTAATTCAAACTTGAAACCCAGATAAAAAAATATGATCTTGTATCGAGTGGTGAAAGAAAAAGATTGGGAATGTGTGGATGATTGTTGGGTGTGAGATCGATCGATGGATTCGATTGATGGAAAGTTGAACAACGAGATGATGAAGGGATTCAAAGAAAGAAAGAATAAAGAATAAAGACTATCGAGTATGGAGCATCTTATGATGCGACTTTTATTCAAGACATCATGCTCTCTCTCCCCCTCCTCTATTGTTTGTTCACACTTAATTTTGACCAAATTAATGGAACACTTGTGCAAACAATCTAAGAAATATTTTGGAATAATTGTTAATGGATGTGTATCAATCCAAGAAAATTTTCTGGGGTTCAAAGAAAGGGTTGATATTTATGATGTGATTTTGTAAAGAAGTCGGCAGGGTTTTGTTGTTTAACGATACTAAATGTTAAGAATAATATTTTTTCTATTTTCTTTTTTATGTTTTTATTCCTTTTTAGTATTTCTTATTGTTTTCTTAAAAAAAATTGTTTTTTTGTTAAAGAAATTAAGATTTTTGTTATTGTTTTTATTTTAAGTTATTTTAACATACTTATTCTATTTTTTTACTTTTTTTTTTCTTTTTTTTATTTTTTATTTTCTATGTTTACTAATTATTTAACATATTTTTTTTATTATTTTGTAAGACCGTAGGTAAATCCGACATCAGTCGTGTACATGAAAGATGTTGGGTTCACAAGGAATGTCAAGTCTCAAGTATCATCAACACGTTTTGAGAGCAATGGTTATGGATGACATGAAAACTCCACAGATAACCTAAACCTTAAATCATAAATCCTAAAATATAAAGCTTTTAAAAAACAATGACAGAAAAGATACAATTTAGACGAAAAGAAAAAAAAGAATGAGCTGGAAAACAAAATTTATATAACCTAAAAGCTAAGAATATAGAATGTGATGATCCGGTCCTATTGTCACTGAAAGAGTTCAATCGACATTTGTTTAAGCTGGTTTATGAGTTTTAAAAATGATTTTTTGACTTTCTAGATTTCGGAGCCTTTTTAACTAAACCTAATTCTAATATCAAATATCAAATGTCAAATATCAAGTGAAAGGTAGAATGAAATTGGCCATTACGTTAAAATGAAAAAATGACATTTTGAAATGGAATGGACCATTAAATAAGGAATGTGATTCATTTCATTTAAAAAAAATTCATTCCTTAATTTCATTTAAAAAAAAATTCATTCCTTACGAGATATGTGTTTTGCCGATTCCTTCAAGTAATGGAATGAAAATTTTTATTTAATTTAATTTTTTGTTGAAATTTTAGAAAAAAAAAGATGAGAACAAAAGTAAAAAATAGAAAAAATGTAAAAAATATAAATTAAAAATGAAAAGCAATAATAAAATAAATATAAATTATAAAATAATAAAAAGAAAAATAAAATAGAAAATAAAAATAAAAACATAAAAATTAAAATATTTAATGAAAATAAATTAATAAAAATTAAAAATTAAACGAGGCGAAGTAACGATTGTATTCCATTAGTTCGTTTTTACTAGTTATCAAACGACACGAAGTAATGATTTATTTCATTCTCACATGATAACCAAACAAGATAATGTAATGGTAATGATTCATTTAATTCCCCTCGAGCATTCAATTCATTCGTTCATTACATTACCTCATACCAAACAGACCTTAAGGTTTTTGTAGATTAGGGATATCAAGGTGCATAATAAGACGTTCTGAAGAAATGCAAGTCTCTAGGCTTATGAGGAACATCATTAAGGTAGATTTAGAGTATAAATAAGTTAGTTGTGTTAAAAATCTTTACGGCTAAGGCTGTGTTTGGCGCGCCATAAGCTAGCTTATAAGCTAGCTTTTTGACGTTACCAAACGGGGCTTTTTTTAAAAGCCCCGTTTGGTAACGTCAAAAAGCTAGCTTATAATCTAGCTTTTGAAAAGCTAGTTGGAGTAGCTTTTCAACTAGCTTTTCAACTAGCTTTTATAATATTTCCAATTTTACCCTTCCCTAACTTATAAATAAATATCTTTATGTACATTTATGACATGTACTTTTATGTCATTTTATATTTTTAAGCTAGTTTATCAGCTAGTTTTTACCAAACGTTATTTTTTATCAGCTAGCTTATAATTTATCAGCTAGCAGCTAGCTTATCAGCTAGCAGCTAGCTTTTCAGCTAGTGCGCCAAACACGGCCTAATTGTAGTTCATCTTATAACCAATCAGATAAAAATCAAATCGCATTAATCTTTTTTTATTGACCAACAAATTGGCTAGCCGGAATAACCCAATGTCATAAGGTACCCTTTTAATGTTGTAAAATTCTGTAGGTGCTTCTAGGTTGGTTAACTGGGGAGTTAAGAGTACTCGATCTAGGCGGGGAGTACTCGAATATGATACATTATAATGAAAATAATATTTGAGAAATTATATATATGTCAAATATCATAAATTTATTAGTATTCATAACTAAATACGTGAATATCAATAGAATACACGTTTAAAACACATTAGTAAAATGACTAGCCATTTAATAGGGTTTAAAAAACACTCACTAGTTAATTTTCAGACAAGTTTGATCGATTTTTCTCAAGTTTGATAAAACTTTTTTTAATTTATTTAAATTTAATAAACTTTTAAATTTATTTATATTATACTTTTTTAAAAAAACATTGAATTATTATTTTTTTCCCGAGTTTGACCGACGTTTTCCTAGTTTGACCGATTTTTTCCGAGTTAGACAGAGTTGATCTGAGTTTGACCGAGTAGGACTTGCTCAGCCGATTTTCTCATAGGCGACTCGGTAGACCTTAGAGGTCCAAGTAGTCACCGCCTAGGCCCAATTTTACAACATTGCACCCCATACACCCGTGAACGTGGACAGTGTTGGGTAGCCCAAGCCCACCAATTAAGCTTATTCTAGGAAAACCCCACCTCTACGAACAACCAGGTGGTAAAACCTGGGGGCTCTAAGGATTAAACTGGCGACCTTAAGTCAACCAGTCTTCTCATCATTACCAGATAACCACTAAGACAAGTCCTATGGTTCAAATCACATTAATGTAGAATTAAAAAAAAAGTATAAAGAATAGGGGGAAAAAAGCTTTTATATATAAGGTACGATTATACTAGAAAGGCATTTTTTTTTAGTAGAAAGCAATCATATAGTGGCATGTTGATAGAAGGGGTGATAACAATGTTGTAACATATCTAATAACGTAGTTTTAGTTGGTAATCATGTGGAACACTATGACTTTGTGAATGTTTTAAATTGCAGGTACTAGAAGCTTAACGGAGCTAAAAATGAGACAAATTGGATGCGATGCAGGAAGTACGAAGCACGAGACTAAGTTACATGTTGAAAATTGAATAAATGGGGCAAAACTACCCAGATAAGTAAATTACGGTCACTGGGTGTAATTACACCCTAAGCTGATTTGTTAATGAGGGACGTACATTAGAGGCCTTAGAGTGGATTTTCCCAATAGGGGCGTAAAGAACGTCCCTATAGCCATAATGTACGCCTGGCGTGGGGAAATTATGGATTTTTATAATTTTCAACATTTAAGTTACCCACGCTGAGGGTTTATCATTATTACAACTGTCCACTGGGGAGACTTTTCTTGCCCGATATTTGGCGATTTTAGTTGGTTTTAAAGCATTCGATTCGTGGCTTCCATCAAGTTTTTCATGCTTAATCAAGATTCAACATTGCATTCAATCATTATGCTATGCCAAATTCATCTCGGTCAACCCTAGATATAGGGGTTCATGTGGAAGTACTTTTTGGGGTTTCCATTGTATTGAACATACTCTAATTTTAGTTTAATTGTTTGCTTGGAGTTCAATTTACTATATGTGATTGTTCAATCCGTTAAGAGCATCAAGGTCTAAATTTTTATAATCTAATTTTTCATCTCGTTACAATTAGGAGATATGACATAACTAGTTTCATAGCTCATGTTCTTGGTGGTTGAATCATCTTACCTTGTCAACGCGGTTAGATGGAGTGTTGCCCATTTCCTTTGCGATTAAATTTAATTATGGTTTTGTCGTCTATGTAACCTTTCAATATAATTGTTAAGCCTAATCATGTATTTTGCAAGGATACTTGAAATCTAGGGGTGATCGTATTTCTCAATTATTGTTGAAAGTCAATTTGTTGTTTTTGTAATTCTTCAATTTCAACATAAACCAATCAATCAACAATTTTTACAATTCTTAGTTTGGTTAATCAATAGTAGCTTAATAATCAATTGCATTTGACCACCGACCTCAAACTCTTCGTTTTCGACACTCTGCTTGCCCTAACTAGTTTAAGTTAAATATGATTCACAAATCTTCTATCTTTGATTAGTATCTTCGATGCCGATCACATGTGTACATTAAGATCCTAACATACTATTTAATTTCCACCCTACTAAAAATTAGACAGTGTATATCCTGATATGTTTTTCAGGTTGTGTTAAGATCTTAATGTACATGTGTTACTCTATTATTGCTTTCTAGATTTTCTAGGAAAAAAAACTTTTTACTAGAACCTATTTATAATATATATATATATATATATATATATATATATATATATATCTATTTATAGGGTTTGGTATATATATATATATATATATGTATATATTAAAATCTATGGATGTACAATAGTAACGTTTTAGCTTCTTCTTTTTTGTCATGAAACTTTTAATTTTTATAGTTTTGTTATTTAGGAGTTTGGCAATGGATCTTGTATTTTTGAGATTAGACACCCTAAACTATTTAATTATATTATACCAGGTTAGTTTAGTTCATTACAAATGTTAAAGCATAAAGGTATAAGTTCGTATCTACTTTATAATATAAATTTTGGTTTAGAATCTATTTGTGTTAAGTATTATGGTATAGAGTAGCTTTAAGATGTGGTCGTGTCAGATTGCATTAGTTTTTTATGTACATACAATTTCACGGTTGCAACACGTATGAATCTTAATATGAACACATAATCATCTTCGTTGTAACGCGCTGGGAATAATACCACCACTAATATATATTAATTTTCATGGAGTTAAAATGGTGATGTTTTCATTTTTTTTAATTTTGGTAATGATACTTTTAGTTTCATATATTATATATTAGACACAACTTTTGATTTTTATAAGTTTTGATTTTATGAATTTCGGTCACAAAGCTTTTATTATATATGTATTAATTTCCGTGTAGCTACAACAAGAAGGTGGCCCGCCCGCGTTTCGCGGCGGGCCACGCATTTCCAAAACGTCGTGGCCAAAGTCGAAAACTTCAAAAGTGATCTAAAAGTTAACCACCTACGCTTAAGCCTGAAAAAAATACCACATGTACATGACACGTGGCCTAACACCCATTTTTAAAAACGGTGACCAAAGTTGAAAACTCTAAAAGTGGTCTAAAACTTGACCATTTGCGCTTAAGTCTGAAAAAAACCACATGTATATGACATGTGGCCTAACACGTGACCACGTGTCGCAAAATCATTGGCCTAGATATGACACGTGGTCACGTGTCGCCACCCGTTGCCTAACACATGACCACGTGTGACAAAAGCAATGGCCTAGATATGATAGGTGGCTTAACACGTTGCCACACGTCACTATATGGTCTAACATGTGGCCACGTGTCATTAATCTATTAGCCCTATATATGAATAGTGGATTTGGTGTCACAACCTCTCAATCCTTATTGTAATATATATAAATAGTGGAGTTTTTTTTTTTTTTTTTTTATAGTTTTGTTCACTAAAACTTTAGTTTGTATAGATTAGACACAAAACTTTCAGTTTTCATTAATTTATTATTTTGGAGTTTGGGCATGTAACTTTTATTTTTTTAGAATGGACACTCTAAACCTTCTAATATAATATACCGAGTTAATGTAGTTTATTAGGGCATGTGGTATACCCATGTGGTATTATGTGTTAAAGGGTGATGACTAGACTTTTAACACCACATAACATTGGAAGGGTATACATTGTGTGATATGGTGTGTGGTGTTAAACATAAAAAATATAAAATAAAAAATACATGCGAATATTTTGATTGGTCGAAGCCACAACCATCCTCCCATCCACCTCTCTTCCACGGCGTGATATACCTGGCGCCGCCAAACCCTTGCCAACTTCACGCCATCTTCACGCCATGGAGGAAATGGTTTTGGCGCCGCCTAACCCTTGCCACATTACCCATGGCGCCACCATACCGGGTACCCTTACAAGTATTAAAGCATTAACTTACAAGCTTGCCTCTATGTTATGAGCTTAAGATCTAGCTGCTTTGAGTTCAATTTGGTTACGATATAGATTAGGCTCAAGACGTGGTCATCTCGGACTCTATTAGTTTTTTGTGTACTTGTGATTCCAACACCGCAACGTTTATAAATCTTATCCTGAATGCACGATGATCACCTCTTTAAGCCTGTAACGCACAAATAATTATACCAGTATTAAGTATTTAGATCACCTTTTTCAGCATAGTTTTAACATTTGGTGCCTTCGGGCGTTAAACTCCATTACGGGATGGAGT
>JBCNJP010000007.1:104135536-104181065 GCA_039602395.1 Deinandra increscens subsp. villosa | reverse complement strand
TGAAATATAACACAAGTTATTAACGGGTTTAACGTGGGAAATTGCCGGTTGTCACATCATCCCCTTGTTAAGGAATTTTCGTCCCGAAAATTGCCTTAAGTTGCTACGGTTTCTGTGGAAGGAATAGAAAAATTTTAGGGTTGCTACATCATCCCCTTGTTAAGGAAATTTTGTCCCAAAATTTAACTCATACCTTAATTAGATGTTGAGGCTTGATCAAATAGGTGAGGATATTTCTTTCTCATCTGATCTTCTCGTTCCCACGTGAACTCCGGTCCACGCTTAGATTGCCATCTCACTTTGACGATGGGAATTTTACTTCGTTTCAGTGTTTTCTCCTCACGTCCCATGATTTCCACGGGTTGTTCGATAAATCGCAGTTGTTCATCGATTTGCAGTTCTTCTAATGGAACTATGAGAGTGTCATCAGCTAAACACTTTCTCAGGTTCGAAACGTGAAACACGTTGTGTACTCCATCCAATTCAGGAGGTAAATTTAAACGGTAAGCCACCGGACCAATAGTTTCGGTGATCTCGAATGGTCCTACATAGCGGGGATTCAACTTCCCGCGCTTGCCAAAGCGTACGACGCCTTTCCAAGGCGAGACTTTCAGTAGTACTTTGTCGCCGACTTCAAATTCCAAAGGCCTTCGGCGTTTATCTGCATAACTCTTTTGTCTATCTCTTGCCGCTTTCATGCGGTTTCTGATCTGCACGATTCTCTCTGTGGTTTCGTGCACTAGTTCAGGTCCAGTGAGTTGGCTCTCACCGACCTCGGCCCAACAGACCGGCGATCTGCATTTTCGTCCGTAAAGAGCCTCAAATGGAGCGGCTCCAATACTGGTATGGTAGCTGTTGTTATAGGAGAATTCTACCAGTGGTAAATGCGTTTCCCAATTTTTCCCGAAGTCGAGCACACATGCTCTAAGCATATCCTCGAGAGTTTGGATGGTACGTTCAGTCTGTCCATCTGTTTGAGGATGATACGCGGTACTCATATCTAAGCGAGTGCCCATCGCCGCTTGTAAGGATCTCCAAAAATTTGAAGCAAATCTAGGGTCTCGGTCAGAGATAATAGATAAAGGCACTCCGTGAAGCTTGACAATCTCCTTGAGGTATATCTTTGCAAGTTTCTCTGTTTTGTCACTTTCCTTGATAGCTAGGAAATGAGCGGATTTTGTTAATCGGTCAACGATAACCCAAATCATATCGTTACCGCCAGAAGAACGGGGCAATCCCGTGATGAAATCCATCGAGATTTCTTCCCATTTCCATTCAGGAATTTTAGGTTGTTGCAGTAATCCTGCTGGCTTTCGATGTTCCGTTTTGACCATTCGCGCACGTCAAGCACTTGCTAACATATCTAGCGATATCAGCTTTCATATTGGGCCACCAATATAACCCCTTTAGGTCTTGATACATTTTGTCTGAACCTGGATGGATCGAATAACGGGACTTGTGGGCCTCGTCCATCACTAGTTCTCTAAGGTTTCCATGCAAAGGTACCCATATACGGTCATTATAATAACGAAGTCCATCAGACTTAACTTCAGAAGTTCCATGTATGTCACGTAATGATTCAGACCCAAAATTTTCCTCCTTTAGGGCCTCTTTCTGAGCATCCCGGAGTCTATCCGGTAGCCCCGTATGGATCGTTAATTGCAGAGCTCGAACCCTTCTAGGTTTGACATGTTCCTTTCTACTCAAGGCATCGGCCACCACGTTGGCCTTGCCTGGATGATACTTTATCGCAAGGTCGTAGTCGTTTAGCAATTCGACCCACCTACGTTGCCTCATGTTGAGTTCCTTCTGTTCAAATATGTGCTGGAGGCTCTTGTGATCAGTGAATATCGTACACTTGGTACCGTATAAGTAGTGTCTCCAAAATTTCAAGGCAAATACAACAGCGCCCAACTCTAGGTCATGAGTTGTGTAATTCTTCTCATTGAGACTTTAGTTGCCTTGACCCGTATGCGATGACTTTACCTCTTTGCATCAAAACACATCCGAGTCCCTGGATTGACGCGTCACAATAGACCTCGAAGTCGTCAATCCCATCAGGTAAAGATAATATAGGTGCAGTACAAAGTTTCTCTTTCAAAGCTTGGAAGGCTGCCTCTTCCTTGTCACCCCATCTGTATTGAACCCCTTTGTGCGTAAGAGCGGTCAATGGGTGAGCTAACTGAGAAAATCCCTTTATAAAACGACGGTAGTAACCCGCTAAACCTAGGAATTGGCGAATTTCCGTAGGAGCTCTAGGGGTAGACCAATTTTTAATGGCTTCAACCTTGGCTGGGTCAACGTGGATACCTTGTTCGTTGACGATGTGACCCAGAAATTGAACCTCTCGGATCCAGAAATCGCACTTAGAGAATTTTGCGTAGAGTTGTTCTTTCTTTAACAATTCTAAGATTAACCGCAGGTGTTCCTCGTGTTCTTCTTTTGTTTTGGAGTAGATGAGGATGTCGTCAATAAACACTATGACGAATTTATCCAGGTAGGGCTTGCACACACGGTTCATGAGATCCATGAACACAGCTGGTGCATTTGTCAGCCCGAAAGGCATGACCAAGAATTCATAATGGCCGTAGCGTGTTCTGAAGGCTGTCTTTTCTATGTCCTCCTCACGGACTCGAAGCTGATGGTAACCAGACCTTAAATCAATCTTGGAATAGTAACTGGATCCTTGAAGCTGGTCAAAAAGATCATCTATTCGTGGAAGAGGGTATCGATTCTTGATAGTGACTTTGTTGAGTTCGCGGTAATCGATACACATTCTAAACGTGCCATCCTTCTTTTTGACGAATAATACCGGTGCTCCCCATGGTGACGAGCTAGGTCTAATGAAACCCTTATCTAGCAGTTCCTGTAGTTGTGTGGATAGCTCATTCAATTCGTTCACCGCTAGACGATATGGTGCACGCGCGATCGGAGCTGCTCCCGGAGCGAGGTCAATCCCAAATTCTACTTGCCGATGCGGAGGAAGGCCAGGTAATTCCTCAGGAAATACCTCCGGGTAATCGCGTACGATCGGGAAGTCTTCGATTTTTCTCTCTACCCTGGTTTGGTCCGTAACCGTGGCCAGGATTGCCACGTGTCCTTTCCGAAGACACTTCTGCGCTTTAAGGTATGATATGATTCCGGAGACAGCACCTCCCTTTTCGCCCTGAATTGAGAGTACTTCTCCTCCTGCTATGGGTATTCTTATGACTTTTTCTTGACAAACAATTTCCGCCTGATGTTTGGATAGCCAATCCATGCCCACTATCACGTCGAAACTACCGATGGTAAAAGGCATAAGGTCTATACTTAGTTTATGGCCAGATAGTTCTAATGTGCAGTTTTCAACCAAGTGAGTGGTGTCAAGAAGCTTACCATTTGCTAATTCAACCGTATACCTAGCTTTTAGTGGAGTTTGGGTAGCCTTAATCAACTTACAGAACTTAGTCGAGATAAAACTTTTCTCAGCACCAGTATCAAATAAGACATTTGCGAAGTAGTTGTTTAGAAGAAACTTACCGGTAATGACGTTGGCATCGTTTCTTGCTTCACCAGAACCCATAACGAAAGCTCGCCCTTTGGCGCCATCTCCACCGTTTCTACCACCATCACCGCCGTTGTTATTGTTGTTACGGTGGTTATTTTTGTTGCCAGCATTGTTATTATTATTCCTTCGGAGCTGCGGGCAGTCCCTCTTTAGGTGCCCTGGTTTTCCACATTCAAAACACCCTCTAGGGCCTTCATTATTCTGTCTCTGGTTCTGATTTTGATTCTGATTCTGATTAGGACGGTTTTGAGCCAACCTGATAGCATTCTGCACATTTGCAGAGTTTGAGGCAGTAACCGTTCCCTTGATTTGTGGAACTAACCCATCCACGTACCTTTCAATCCTTTTGAAGTCAGCATCAACCATCGTAGGACATAGCACCGCGTACTCGTGGTAGTGAGCGGTGTACTGTTCAACCTCAGAACCTATCATTTTTTAGTTCTGGAACTCACCTTCCAACCTTTTGACTTGGTCGCGAGGACAATACTCCTCCATCATGGCATCCTTGAATTCCTGCCAAGTCATAGCATTCGTTGCGTCGAGCCCTAACATTTGGATTTGCGCGTTCCACCAAGTGAGGGCAGCTCCCTCGAGTGTAGCGGTTGCGAAATTGACCCGATTCGCAACTGGGCAGTTGCACATTGAGAATACCTTTTCTGATTTCTCGAGCCATCGCAGCAGACCCACGGCTCCTTCATCACCCTTGAATGTGAGCGGCTTACAATCCATGTAAGTTTTGAAGGTGCACTGAGCTGGGCCTGGATTTGTTTCATGAAATTATTTCGGAGAATAATTTTGGAAAGTGAGAGAAGAAAAAAAAATGTAGTCAATTTTTCGTCTGTTTTACTTATCACCGTTATTGTTTCCTTGCACTTGAGCCGCAGCGAGTGCTGCCGTAACGTTTTCATTTATCAAAGCTTGGATCTGAGCTGCTGTGAGGTGTTCAGCCATGATTTTGTTTGTCCATGCAAATCATTTTCAAATGATTAATATACCCAATATTAATTTCATTAAGCACTAAACAATTATTCATGCATCCATCCATCACATGACATAATTTTTAGAAACACATTGGAAAAATAAAGATGTAATATCCATTACAAAATTTAAAATCCAACCATAAGTGTATCTCAGTATTTGGAAACATTCAAAATAAAATGAACACCCAGTCAATTTTATTCGAAGTAACAAAATAAAAGAAAAAGAAGACAGATTAGATCATGGATCAATAACATCTGGTTCTTCCTCCATGTCCTCTTGAGGCTCCTCCTCAAAAGGTTCTTCCTCGAAGGGTTCCTCCTCTTCTTCCTGAACAGGAGCACCTTGAACCTGCAGGGCTGCCATTTGCACTTGGAGGGTGGCGACCTGCGCCGCAAGTGTCGCGTTGGAGTGGTGAAGCGCTGCATTGGAATGTTGGAGTTCAGCAATCTGATGTTGTGCTAGATGCAGTTCATGCTCCAAACCTGCTGGATTGGGTCGTGACTCAAGCTCGGTGACCCTATTACGGATACCCATTACCCCCTGGGACAAGTTGTAGTGGTAGGTTTCCTGTTCCCTTTGATCGGCCCGCAATCGCTCAATTTCTCTATCGCGTGTGCGATTGCTGATGGAATTTTGTCTGGTTTCTCCAAGAGTGTTGTCATAGGCGGCTATCAGTCCCGCAATGACCCGCTTCAAATCAAATGGTAGGTCAACTCTGGCCGGCACATGATACATGTCAAGCAACCGATATGTTGTCGGACTCAGCCAGCTGTAATCGTTTGGTGCACGCCTATCAGGACGTATGTGCTGATCCCGAAGGAAATCCATTATCGTGTACTCAGGCTGCTCAGGCTCGCGGCCTTGCTGGTTGGAGGATGATGACTGTTCGTTGGCAATTTTCTTTCCCTTACCCCTCGTGTTATCGTGTGGTGCCATACTGTCAGAACCCAGACAGACACAAACAAAAGGAAAAACAACCTAATGTGAGTAATCGATTTTTGGCACGCGAAAAAAAAAATGTTTTTGGGAATTGTTGTAACTAATGTTCAAAAACAGTTACAGTTTAGAATTTTTGAAAATTCTAGTTCTCTGCAACCAAGGGCTCTGATACCAATCTGTCACACCCCCAATTTCCACTAACGGAGTTTTACCGTGTGGGGTGTGAACCAGACCAGGACCCGAGTCATTAGTTACATCAAACATAAGTTAAGGGTTCAAATTGTAAATATATTTCCAAACGGGAAATATCAAACCAGAGTTAAAGTTTAGCGGAAGCTCATAAAAGTCAAGTTGCGCAAGCAAGCGCCCGATAAGTAAATACCAGTTCAAGTTGAAAAGATTTGAAAACCAATTCCCAAAATAAAAGGTTTTAGCCAACGTACGTGCCCAAAAATCAGATTCTCCTAGCGTCCTGCAAAGCATGCATAAGAGCAAGTGTCAACTAATGTTGGTGAGTTCACATAAGCACATAAGTATAACTAGTATAGTTATGCAGTACGAATACAACAGTTTTTATTCGTATATAAGCATGTATATTAACAGTACAATCCATATCGTAGGTAGCGAGCCTAAGTTCATGTCACTAAAACGTTCGCAACCGAAGCTGACCAATTAGTTGTAGGAATAATTCCTTACGTGGTTTGCCTTCCCCGTGTCTACTCGATCACGGTAAGTTTAGGCTGACATTGTCCTCAGTCCGACCGCCAGTCGGGTGGTGCATCTCGTGCCCGCTGAGTGGGGTTTGTCAGACCCCAGTAGTACTACCCAATATCCCCTCGCTATAAACTATTAACGGTTCGATAAGTAAGGACTTTCAAAGATAAGCATTTTACGTGAACATGTGATATATGTTGGATTTCTACTTTAATCATACATAAACGTTGTCGTGTTATCACCCTAACCCGGGTGTAACGTGTTTGCGTGTGTTATCGTCCAAAACCGGACGTAACGTAAAGGTTGTGAAACTCACCTTAGGGTGCGCTGCTACAAATTTAGTAAGACTTCGAGTCTTGCGTAACTACCGAGCACCTATTGAATTTACATACGTAAGTGTGTGTCCGCACATGAGTAACATAGCCTAGACGACGGTTCGTTATGACAAATAATTCCAAATATGACGTAGGTGACAATTTTCAATACGTGATAAAAATCGTTTGTTCGAAAGAAGTCAAAAGATGACACTTAATCAGAGGATCACAAGGATTTACGAAAATCAATGTACGTATGTTATTCCAAATAACAAATGTAGAGGATCGATCGGGTATATAATATATATTCGTAAATATAAATATCGAGACGTAGTCAAAAGTGTGCAAAAATAAAACGTCCAATATATATATTTATATGTCGTGTCAAAATTTCAAGAGTTTAAAGAAAATCTTTAAAACATTCGTATGTGTATAGGTACATGACAATAAATCATATATATATTTATATATATATTTCTATGTTTGAAAACTAATTTATATTAATAATAACGAGACTATTAAAATTTCAATCCATTTAAATCATAACGTTCTTCATAATATAACCGATTCAATGAGAACCCTAACGGGGTCTACGAAAATTTCATGTGTCAAGATTTAGTTAGTCGTATGAATAGTAGTTTTTGGTGTTTTAGATCAAACAAGGTTATGAAATCAACTAAAAATAAAAAAACATCAAAGAAGAAATGGAGGTCACGGGACTCGAACCCGTGACCTCAAGTTTACAAACGTTAGCGACAAACCACTAGGCTAGTAGTCTAGTTTTGTTAACAGATTCGGAAAGCATATGATTTTATGCACTCAAAGGCTGCGAAACTGATTCAAGAAACAAAGCTAGATAGAAAAAGAAACGAATGGTGGCTGCTGGGTTTCGAACCCGGGACCTCTTATGTCACCAGACGAACATTCTAACCAACTGCACCACCGATCCTATTGAGTTTAATCCCAGTACCCTAAATATATATATCCAGTCTCATAACCGTGTCACCATCTTCTTCCCCAATAACTCCGGTGGCCGGAGTTTTATTCCGGTCACCGGAAAATCGCGAAACCAGAATCAAAACAAAGAGAATATGTGCGATTAACTTAAAGAAATCGTTACCTCGAATCGGAGATCGAATTTTGACGCGTTTTTGAAGCCGAAACGAAACCGAACAGATCTCGACCCGGATCGCTCCGATGGCTGCTCCGTTCTCCGAATTGATGCTATAGGGTTGCTCGGAAGAGGGAGGCGATCACAGTGATGCACGAATGGATGAGAAACGATGCTCGGTTGGCCGGAATTTTGGTGGTTCGCCGGATGACTTGATCAAACAAAACGAGAGAGATCGATGTGTGGTGTCTGTGAGGATGGAATTAGCCAAGTGATGTCGAAAGACAATGATCGATTGCTCCAAGATGGAATGACATCGAACCAGTAACATGCAATGAGTTAAGTCGGAGAAATGAATTCGAGAGACGGTTACGGGTTTACCTTCGGTCGATCGAGATTCACGACATTAACACTGTATCTTAAATTCGAGCTTTTCACCATATGACAAGAATGGCCCCTCCCCTAATTTACATAAGGTGACACATAGGTTTACGTAATGACATAAATGGTCCCTCAAGTTTTATTCAATAAAAACAAGGTTTAGAAATTGACGAGAATAGGTCCCTCGAGGTTTCCAAAAGGATTACGAAACTAACGGACACTAACGAGGAATCTAAACGAAGAGTAGTGTATGGCGACTGATTATGTCAGACGTGTAACGTTCATAAGACGTATTAATTAACGAACAAAGATTTTATAGAAAACAATCTATAATTGTCTATATATACTTCACATAAAATCATAGTTATAACCCCATAACTATATTTTTTTAAATTCCTATAAAATTATAGAAACGCTTCGTATGATTACGTGACACATCGTCACATAAAATCATAAAATGACACGCGTGTATATATACACATATATACCACGTAAAATAATAAATATAATTGTCACATAAAATGACAAAACGTTTTCATGAAATCATAAAATATAATTTATATAAAATTATAAATTATAATTATTCAAGTTGAGTTAACCGACGTCTAGACTCATGTGCAATGCTCGTGTAACTATTCTAGTTAACAGAAGTAACGGACGTTATCAAAATATAACACAAGTTATTAACGGGTTTAACCTGGGAAATTGCCGGTTGTCACATCATCCCCTTGTTAAGGAATTTTCGTCCCGAAAATTGCCTTAAGTTGCTACGGTTTCTGTGGAAGGAATAGAAAAATTTTAGGGTTGCTACATCATCCCCTTGTTAAGGAAATTTTGTCCCAAAATTTAACTCATACCTTAATTAGATGTTGAGGCTTGATCAAATAGGTGAGGATATTTCTTCCTCATCTGATCTTCTCGTTCCCACGTGAACTCCGGTCCACGCTTAGATTGCCATCTCACTTTGACGATGGGAATTTTACTTCGTTTCAAGTGTTTTCTCCTCACGTCCCATGATTTCCACGGGTTGTTCGATAAATCGCAGTTGTTCATCGATTTGCAGTTCTTCTACTGGAACTATGAGAGTGTCATCAGCTAAACACTTTCTCAGGTTCGAAACGTGAAACACGTTGTGCACTCCATCCAATTCAGGAGGTAAATTTAAACGGTAAGCCACCGGACCAATAGTTTCGGTGATCTCGAATGGTCCTACATAGCGGGGATTCAACTTCCCGCGCTTGCCAAAGCGTACGACGCCTTTCCAAGGCGATACTTTCAGTAGTACTTTGTCGCCGACTTCAAATTCCAAAGGCCTTCGGCGTTTATCTGCATAACTCTTTTGTCTATCTCTTGCCGCTTTCATGCGGTTTCTGATCTGCACGATTCTCTCTGTGGTTTCGTGCACTAGTTCAGGTCCAGTGAGTTGGCTCTCACCGACCTCGGCCCAACAGACCGGCGATCTGCATTTTCGTCCGTAAAGAGCCTCAAATGGAGCGGCTCCAATACTGGTATGGTAGCTGTTGTTATAGGAGAATTCTACCAGTGGTAAATGCGTTTCCCAATTTTTCCCAAAGTCGAGCACACATGCTCTAAGCATATCCTCGAGAGTTTGGATGGTACGTTCAGTCTGTCCATCTGTTTGAGGATGATACGCGGTACTCATATCTAAGCGAGTGCCCATCGCCGCTTGTAAGGATCTCCAAAAATTTGAAGCAAATCTAGGGTCTCGGTCAGAGATAATAGATAAAGGCACTCCGTGAAGCTTGACAATCTCCTTGAGGTATATCTTTGCAAGTTTCTCTGTTTTGTCACTTTCCTTGATAGCTAGGAAATGGGCGGATTTTGTTAACCGGTCAACGATAACCCAAATCATATCGTTACCGCCAGAAGAACGGGGCAATCCCGTGATGAAATCCATCGAGATTTCTTCCCATTTCCATTCAGGAATTTTAGGTTGTTGCAGTAATCCTGCTGGCTTTTGATGTTCCGTTTTGACCATTGCGCACGTCAAGCACTTGCTAACATATCTAGCGATGTCAGCTTTCATATTGGGCCACCAATATAACCCTTTTAAGTCTTGATACATTTTGTCTGAACCTGGATGGATCGAATAACGGGACTTGTGGGCCTCGTCCATCACTAGTTCTCTAAGGTTTCCATGCAAAGGTACCCATATACGGTCATTATAATAACGAAGTCCATCAGACTTAACTTCAGAAGTTCCATCGACGTCACGTAATGATTCAGACCCAAAATTTTCCTCCTTTAGGGCCTCTTTCTGAGCATCCCGGAGTCTATCCGGTAGCCCCGTATGGATCGTTAATTGAAGAGCTCGAACCCTTCTAGGTTTAACATGCTCTTTTCTACTCAAGGCATCGGCCACGACGTTGGCCTTGCCTGGATGATACTTTATTGCTAGATCGTAGTCGTTTAGCAATTCGACCCACCTACGTTGCCTCATGTTGAGTTCCTTCTGTTCAAATATGTGTTGGAGGCTCTTGTGATCAGTGAATATCGTACACTTGGTACCGTATAAGTAGTGCCTCCAAAATTTCAAGGCAAATACAACTGCGCCCAACTCTAGGTCGTGAGTTGTGTAATTCTTCTCATGAGACTTTAATTGCCTTGACCCGTATGCGATGACTTTACCTCTTTGCATCAAAACACATCCGAGTCCCTGGATTGACGCGTCACAATAGACCTCGAAGTCGTCAATCCCATCAGGTAAAGATAATATAGGTGCAGTACAAAGTTTCTCTTTCAAAGCTTGGAAGGCTGCCTCTTCCTTGTCACCCCATCTGTATTGAACCCCTTTGTGCGTAAGAGCAGTCAATGGGTGAGCTAACTGAGAAAATCCCTTTATAAAACGACGGTAGTAACCCGCTAAACCTAGGAATTGGCGAATTTCCGTAGGAGCTCTAGGGGTAGGCCAATTTTTAATGGCTTCGATCTTGGCTGGGTCAACGTGGATACCTTGCTCGTTGACGATGTGACCCAGAAATTGAACCTCTCGGATCCAGAAATCGCACTTAGAGAATTTTGCGTAGAGTTGTTCTTTCTTTAACAATTCTAAGATTAACCGTAGATGTTCCTCGTGTTCTTCTTTTGTCTTGGAGTAGATGAGGATGTCGTCAATAAACACTATGACGAATTTATCCAGGTAGGGCTTGCACACACGGTTCATGAGATCCATGAACACAGCTGGTGCATTTGTCAGCCCGAAAGGCATGACCAAGAATTCATAATGGCCGTAGCGTGTTCTGAAGGCTGTCTTTTCTATGTCCTCATCACGGACTCGAAGTTGATGGTAGCCAGACCTTAAATCAATCTTGGAATAGTAACTGGATCCTTGAAGCTGATCAAAAAGATCATCTATTCGAGGAAGAGGGTATCGATTTTTAATAGTGACTTTGTTGAGTTCGCGGTAATCAATACACATCCTAAACGTGCCATCCTTCTTCTTGACGAATAATACCGGTGCTCCCCATGGTGACGAGCTAGGTCTAATGAAACCCTTATCTAGCAGTTCCTGTAGTTGTGTGGATAGCTCATTCAATTCGTTCACCGCTAGACGATATGGTGCACGCGCGATCGGAGCTGCTCCCGGAGCGAGGTCAATCCCAAATTCTACTTGCCGAAGCGGAGGGAGGCCAGGTAATTCCTCAGGAAATACCTCGGGGTAATCACGTACGATCGGGAAGTCTTCGATTTTTCTCTCCACCCTGGTTTGGTCCGTAACCGTGGCCAGGATTGCCACGTGTCCTTTCCGAAGACACTTCTGCGCTTTAAGGTATGATATGATTCCGGAGACAGCACCTCCCTTTTCGCCCTGAATTGAGAGTACTTCTCCTCCTGCTATGGGTATTCTTATGACTTTTTCTTGACAAACAATTTCCGCCTGATGTTTGGATAGCCAATCCATGCCCACTATCACGTCGAAACTACCGATGGTAAAAGGCATAAGGTCTATACTTAGTTTATGACCAGATAGTTCTAATGTGCAGTTTTCAACCAAGTGAGTGGTGTCAAGAAGCTTACCATTTGCTAATTCAACTGTATACCTAGCTTTTAGTGGAGTTTGAGTAGCCTTAATCAACTTACAGAACTTAGTCGAGATAAAACTTTTCTCAGCACCAGTATCAAATAAGACATTTGCGAAGTAGTTGTTTAGAAGAAACTTACCGGTAATGACGTTGGCATCGTTTCTTGCTTCACCAGAACCCATAACGAAAGCTCGCCCTTTGGCGCCATCTCCACCGTTTCTACCACCATCACCGCCGTTGTTATTGTTGTTACGGTGGTTATTGTTGTTGCCAGCATTGTTATTATTATTCCTTCGGAGTTGCGGGCAGTCCCTCTTTAGGTGCCCTGGTTTTCCACATTCAAAACACCCTCTAGGGCCTTCATTATTCTGCCTCTGGTTCTGATTCTGATTCTGATTCTGATTAGGACGGTTTTGTAGTTCAACCCAACAGTTCTTAGCCTCATGGCCCCATTTGCCACAACGCTCGCAGGTGAGTCTCTTGCATGCCCCATTGTGGTGTTGGTTGCACCGATTGCAGAACGGTGCTCGTCCTATGTACCCATTGTTAATTCTGATTGTTACCACTGTGGCGGTTCTGGTTACCACCCCTACTGTTGGTGTTACTGTTGTTATAGTCACCCCTGGAATTGCTGTACTTCTTGTTTTGATTGTGAGAGTTGGAGAACCTCCCAGTGTACTGTTTCCACTATCGGAACCTATATGTTGTTATTATTACTGGAACTCACCTTCCAACCTTTTGACCTGATCGCGAGGACAATACTCCTCCATTATGGCATCCTTGAATTCCTGCCAAGTCATAGCATTCGCTGCGTCGAGCCCTAACATTTGGATTTGCGCGTTCCACCAAGTGAGGGCAGCTCCCTCGAGTGTAGCGGTTGCGAAATTGACCCGATTCGCAACTGGGCAGTTGCACATTGAGAACACCTTTTCTGATTTCTCGAGCCATCGCAGCAGACCCACGGCTCCTTCATCACCCTTGAATGTGAGCGGCTTACAATCCATGTAAGTTTTGAAGGTGCACTGAGCTGGGCCTGGATTTGTTTCATGAAATTATTTCGGAGAATAATTTTGGAAAGTGAGAGAAGAAAAAAAAATGTAGTCAATTTTTCGTCTGTTTTACTTATCACCGTTATTGTTTCCTTGCACTTGAGCCACGGCGAGTGCTGCCGCAACGTTTTCATTTATCAACGCTTGGATCTGAGCTGCTGTGAGGTGTTCAGCCATGATTTTGTTTTCCATGCAAATCATTCAAATGATTAATATACCCAATATTAATTTCATTAAGCACTAAACAATTATTCATGCATCCATCCATCACACGACATAATTTTTAGAAACACATTGGAAAAATAAAGATGTAATATCCATTACAAAATTTAAAATCCATCCATAAGGTATCTCAGTATTTGAAAACATTCAAAATAAAATGAACACCCAGTCAATTTATTCGAAGTAACAAAATAACAGAAAAAGAAGACAGATTAGATCAAGGATCAATAACATCTGGTTCTTCCTCCATGTCCTCTTGAGGCATCCTCCTCAAAAGGTTCTTCTTCGAAGGGTTCCTCCTCTTCTTCCTGAACAGGAGCACCTTGAACTTGCAGGGCTGCCATTTGCAGCTTGGAGGGTGGCGACCTGCGCCGCAAGTGTCGCGTTGGAGTGGTGAAGCGCTGCATTGGAATGTTGGAGTTCAGCAATCTGATGTTGTGCTTGATGCAGTTCATGCTCCAAATCTGCTGGATTGGGTCGTGACTCAAGCTCGGTGACCCTATTACGGATACCCATTACCCCCTGGGACAAGTTGTAGTGGTAGGTTTCCTGTTCCCTTTGATCGGCCCGCAATCGCTCAATTTCTCTATCGCGTGTGCGATTGCTGATGGAATTTTGTCTGGTTTCTCCAAGAGTGTTGTCATAGGCGGCTATCAGTCCCGCAATGACCCGCTTGCAAATCAAATGGTAGGTCAACTCTGGCCGGCACATGATACATGTCAAGCAACCGATATGTTGTCGGATTCAGCCAGCTGTAATCGTTTGGTGCACGCCTATCAGGACGTATGTGCTGATCCCGAAGGAAGTCCATTATCGTGTACTCAGGCTGCTCAGCTCGCGGCCTTGCTGGTTGGAGGATGATGACTGTTCGTTGGCAATTTTCTTTCCCTTACCCCTCGTGTTATCGTGTGGTGCCATACTGTCAGAACCCAGACAGACACAAACAAAAGAAAAACAACCTAATGTGAGTAATCGATTTTTGGCACGCGAAAAGAAAATGTTTTTGGGAATTGTTGTAACTAATGTTCAAAAACAGTTACAGTTTAGAATTTTTGAAAATTCTAGTTCTCTGCAACCAAGGGCTCTGATACCAATCTGTCACACCCCCAATTTCCACTAACGGAGTTTTACCGTGTGGGGTGTGAACCAGACCAGGACCCGAGTCATTAGTTACATCAAACACAAGTTAAGGGTTCAAATTGTAAATATATTTCCAAACGGGAAATATCAACCAGAGTTAAAGTTTAGCGGAAGCTCATAAAAGTCAAGTTGCGCAAGCAAGCGCCTCATAAGTAAATACCAGTTCAAGTTGAAAAGATTTGAAAACCAATTCCCAAAATAAAAGGTTTTAGCCAACGTACGTGCCCAAAAATCAGATTCTCCTAGCGTCCTGCAAAGCATGCATAAGAGCAAGTGTCAACTAATGTTGGTGAGTTCACATAAGCACATAAGTATAACTAGTATAGTTATGCGGTACGAATACAACAGTTTTTATTCGTATATAAGCATGTATATTAACAGTACAATCCATATCGTAGGTAGCGAGCCTAAGTTCATGTCACTAAAACGTTCGCAACCGAAGCTGACCAATTAGTTGTAGGAATAATTCCTTACGTGGTTTGCCTTCCCCGTGTCTACTCGATCACGGTAAGTTTAGGCTGACATTGTCCTCAGTCCGACCGCCAGTCGGGTGGTGCATCTCGTGCCCGCTGAGTGGGGTTTGTCAGACCCCAGTAGTACTACCCAATATCCCCTCGCTATAACTATTAACGGTTCGATAAGTAAGGACTTTCAAAGATAAGCATTTTACGTGAACATGTGATATATGTTGGATTTCTACTTTAATCATACATAAACGTTGTCGTGTTATCACCCTAACCCGGGTGTAACGTGTTTGCGTGTGTTATCGTCCAAAACCGGACGTAACGTAAAGGTTGTGAAACTCACCTTAGGGTGCGCTGCTACAAATTTAGTAAGACTTCGTGTCTTGCGTAACTACCGAGCACCTATTGAATTTACATACGTAAGTGTGTGTCCGCACATGAGTAACATAGCCTAGACGACGGTTCGTTTGACAAATAATTTCGTAGGTGACAATTTTCAAAATGTGACAAAAATCGTTTGTTCGAAAGAAATCAAAAGATGACCTTAAAAAGAGGATGCAAAGGTTTACGAAATCAATGTATGTATGCTATTCCAAATAACAAATGTAGGGATCGTCGGGTATATAAATATATTCGTAAATATAAATATCGAGACGTAGTCGAAAATGTGCAAAAATAAAACGTCCAATATTTATATTTAGATGGCGCGTCAAAGTTTCAAGAGTTTAAAGAAAATCTTTAAAACATTCGTATGTGTATAGGTACATGACAATAAATCATATATATATTTTTATATATATTTCCATGTTGAAAACAATTTATATTAATAATAACGAGACTATAAAATTTCAATCCATTTAAATCATAATGTCTTCATAATATAACCGTTCAATGAGAACCCTACGGGGTCTATGAAAATTTCATGTGTCAAGATTTGTTAGTCGTATGATAGTAGTTTTTGGGTTTTAGACCAAACAATGTTAAAAATCACTATTAATAACAAAACATCAAAAAGAAAGGGTCATGGGACTCGAACCCATGACCTCAGGTTTGAAACGTTAGAGACAAACCACTAAGGCAGTGGTTGGTTTGTTAACAGATACGGAAAGCATTGATTTTATGCACTCAAAGGCTGCGAAACTGATTCAAGAAACAAAGCTGGATAGAAAAAAAAACGAATGGAGGCTGCTGGGTTTCGAACCCAGGACCTCTATGTCCCCAGCGAACATTCTAACCAACTGCACTACCGATCTTATTGAGTTTTATCCCAGCACCCTAAATATATATATCACTCAAACCTGTCACCATCTTCTTCCCCAAAACTCCGGTGGCCGGAGTTTTATTCCGGTCACCGGAAAATCGCAAAACCAGAAACAAAACAAAGAAATATGTGCGATTAACTTATAGAAATCGTTACCTCCAATCGGTGATCAATTTTGACGCGTTTTTGAAGCCGAAACGAAACCGAAAGTCTCGACCCGGATCACCCGATGGCTCCCCGTTCTCCAAATTGATGCTATAGGGTTGCTCGGAAGAGGGAGGCGATCACAGTGATGCACGAATGAATGAGAAAAGATGCTCGGTTGGCCGGAATTTTTGTGTTCGCCGGAGACTTAAAAAAAACGAGAGAGATCGATATGTGTTTTCTGTGAGGATGGAAAGCCAAATGATTGAAAGACAATGATCTATTCTCCAAAATGAATACATCAAACGTAACTGCAATGAGTTAAGTCGGAGAAATGAATTCGAAGCCGGTTACGGGTTTACCTTCGGTCGATCGAGATTCACGACATTAACACTGTATCTTAAATTCTCAGCTTTTTCCATATGACAAGAATGGCCCCTCCCCTATTTACTAAGGTGACACATGGTTTAAGATAATGACATAAATGGTCACTCAAGTTTTCTCAAAAAAAAAAAGGGTTTAGTAATTGGCGAGAATAGTCCCTCGGGTTTCCAAAAGGATTACGAGACTAACGGAGGGTAACGGGAAATGTAAACGATGGCCAAACGAGTGTATGCAACTCAACACGCCATATCGTGTAATGTTTATAAGAAGTATTAACTTAAACGACCAAATAAGCTCATAGAAAACAATCTCTAATTGTCCGTTTAAACTCACATAAAATCATAGTTATAATCCCATAACTATATTTTTTTAAATTCCTATAAAATTTTAGAAACACTTCGTATGATTACGTGACACACCGTCACATAAAATCATAAAATGACACGGGTATATATACACATATATACCACGTAATAATAAATATAATTGCCACATAAAATGACGAAACGTTTTCATGAAATCATAAAATATAATTTATATAAAATTATAAATTATAATTATTCGAGTTGATTAACCGACGTCTAGACTCATGTGCAATGCTCGTGTAACTATTCTAGTTAACAGAAGTAACGGACGTTATTGAAATATAACACAAGTTATTAACGGGTTTAACGTGGGAAATTGCCGGTTGTCACATTCAAGGTCAATTTTATTCGCCCTTCATAATCCAAACTCGTTCTAGCTTTTGTATTTCTCTTGATAACTTTTGTTGAAACCACCCTTCAATCTTGATCGATCGGTTTAAAAGTTATCTTCTTTGAACTTAGCCGATAACCATGTTCTGATACCAATCGTTGAAAGTGAATAGTGGAAACTGAGTCACTTCATAAACTAAAGAACAAACTATGGGTTTGCAAGGTGGTAAAGCAAAAAGATAAACTCAGTGGTTGAATAAGTTTAAGGCGTAAAAAGTGAGGAATTTTTTTTCTTGATTTGTTAATAAATTACAAAAATCGTCTCTGCTCATTAATAACCTTATCAATTTTAAAAAATACATCCTCATGTGTAAAATGACTAATATGCTCTTAGAATTAATAGAACAATCTAACTCCGTTAGTCCCTGGGACTCAGTTGACAACGAGATGCAAATCTCAGACGAGATTTGTTAATAATCTAAAAAGTGGACTCAAATAGTTAAAGGTGTCAAACATTAGGAACGCAAATAGTAATTAACTCTAATTCTAGGATTGAAGTGAGGAATGGACTATGAATACTTTACTAATTTATATCCTTGTTGTTTTAATAAGCGGAGTATTGTAGAGGGCACAAAAATAAATATTTTTAAGTTGTTTTGAACCGATATAGAAAGTAGTTATTGAGGGGCTGGTTCGAACTAAAAGGAACTGGTACTTAGAGATCCGTTTAAAGTTCACGTTAATGAACTTGTTAAGAATTTCTTAAAGAAGAATCATTTTTTACAAGGTAAAAGTTGGTTAACTGTTATAGCCGTTTGTTGTATAATGGAGCTAATATCTTGTTAGTGGAAGCATAGAAGTAGTTTGGGAGCTTATTAGTTCGGTTAGAAGACTTCAGGGACTGTTTTGCAACTTTCAGGGGTTAAGATGTATCTTCTTGATACATGAGGGACTGAAGGTGTTAATCCGGCTGTGAGTTCTGTTAATTGCTGTTATAAGAACGATTAGTTCATTTTGGTTTAGATTAGCTTTCAGATTTCCCCAATTTCTCAATCACTTGTAATCGTTCAATTCTGTTTGTATTTTCCTTGGCTTCCATTTCAATAAGAATCAACCGATTTCTCTTTGATTTCTTTCATTTCAATAACACCATTGTAAAAAGTATTCTTCTATAAACAACTATATAATTGTTTATAGTCATTTTCATTTGTTTTTAAACCATTTATATTTGTATCAACTGGTATTTGGTGTATTGGTTAAATAACAACGCTTCTCTAGCTCTCAAAACACCTGTATGACAAGCATAAGTGATTAAAGTTTCGTTGGTGTTGACATTTCCTTAAGTGAACCAACTGTGATGAAGATCAAACCAACAATAAAAAACTTAGGAAGGTGGTCAAAACTTGATTTATATGAAACATCAAACATTATTGAAAGGGCTCAATGCAAAAAATATAATTCTTTCTTTATAGTAGCTTAATAATGTGTTTTTTTTTTCTCTTAATGATAGTGTTTTGTCTATCTGAAGAATAATGCCCACTCAAGTGCTGCTAGAAACTTTCATTTGCTTGAAAGTTCACTTGGATGAGACTCGATGTGTATGACATATTACAAGTCTTGAAAGTGATCGAACTCCCCGTTGAAAAAGAATCCCGGTGTAGTAGAAGAAAATATGATTCAGTTTCCGGTTGAGAACTCGCTTACAATGAATTGGTATGCTCTACCAGGGGTGGACCTATATAGGGTCCAGGGGTAGCCCATGGTATCTCCTTAAGCTCATAGGCGAAGTATAATTTTTTTTTAGATTTTCAAGTTTTTATATATGTGTGCCACCCCTTAAAAACCATAGACCATTACCTAATATAAATACCTCTTAAGATGAGGCTTATATTATAAAACAATAATAAGCTTGAATACAATATAAGTCATTTTTTACCAAATCAACTCGACCTCAGCCAGAGCCTCTTCCTCTTAGACCCCACCCCGTTCTCTCGAGGGCGCTATCCCAAGCCCCTGTTGGAAAATGTGTGTGAATGAGAAGTTTATCTCAAAAGCATTTTTGTTCAAGGTTGGAAAAATGTGATTTGAGCTATCCCACATTGGTGTGGGAACAAAAGGTGAATTGGTTTATAAGAATAAACCTCAAAGCTCTAGATATCACTTGTGTTATGTTTTACTCTAGCTCATACCCTCGCGCAGGGGGGGGGTGCGGAAAATGGCTAATCGGGTCGAAATTCTGAACGCGCGACCTGCGGACACGAATGCAGCTCCGAAACGTGTGTCCGGCGACAACACGTTTTTTGCTAATTTTCGAACCAAGTTTTAGCAGATTCTAGAAATGACCTTTGGCTTTCCAACCTGATCTTTTAATGGACATAAATGGAACATTCATTCCGGATTAACTCGTAGTAGTTAATGAATGACCTTTCGTGTATAAGTACACGAGTTGTGGGCATAAAGAAGATACAGAAAAATTACATTCCAACGTCTTGCTGCTGATCTCAGTCTACAGCTTCATTCCGACCGTTTTTTCAGGCAAGTATCTCGTCCGGCTGTACACACAGTTTTGAATCGGTGTACCCTGGGAACAGACGTCGAATCTGTTTAAGGGAATTGTGTCAAACACAAGCCCGGTTCCTTTCGTTGTGTTTCTGTGTTCTTCAGGTTTTGCAGGGACTGATAGAGTTGCTGTTCGTGATCATACTTCCCTATCTTGATCGTCGGTTCGGTTTGACTTTCATTTATTTTCTATTCTTGTGAAATGCTTATGTTTGTATAACGATTGTCATGATCGTTTTACGCATAAATTCCAACAGCCCCTTCCAAAATATTTTATATCCCTTAGAAAAATTTCTAGCTCCGCCTCTATGCTCTACTAGTCTTGAAAACAAAAAATAAACACACAATAAAGACGGGACAACAATGATAACTACATAATAAATATAACTAACCGATTTTAACTGGTTCGGTTAATAACCTAATTGGTTTTAAAAAAAAATAACCTAGATAGTGCACCTAGAGTAGTATTATTGTATGTGACTTATGTGTCAATGGTTGGTTGAGAATTGAAATGACCTCACTTTCCTAAAATAGAAAGTGGCCCACTCACCTATATGGATGACGCCCATGTTTCCTCGTTTAAAGCTAAAGATCTGCCCCTCTGCTCCACCAATATTTACTACTCCATCTCATGGTCCACCTCAATCAACTCCTATCTCGTTTCTTCACCACTTTTTTCACTTTAAACTAACTTTTTAATTATGGTACCTTGTATCTGTACACTATTTTTCTAAATTGACACTTTAAACCGGGGCAGTTTGGCCAATAAGTCCCGATTTGTATAAAACAAATCCGTCAGATCATCACAGTTTCTAAAAACGAGGCTTGACCGAAAAATAAACCGAGACTTTTAACTTAAACCGCCCCGGTTTGTTCTTTAATTTTTTTTATAAAATATAAATGTATTACTTATCCTATTTTTGTATTATATTATATTTTAACTAATATGGATTAGGAAATTATGATTTCTCGTCTTTCATATCACAAAAATATTTTCAAAACTAAATTTCATTTGAAATCTCAAGTCAAAAATAAAAAAAGCAGACCAGACAAAGGGTTCAATTTGAAAAAGAGTAAAACAAACGATGAACTAACAAGTGGTCATTCATATTTCATAATCGTACACACTTACTTTAAATTTCATTTCATTTTATGATCTAAAATTTTATAGATTAAACTTATAAAAATAAGTATATCGGGGCGGTTTGGGGTACGGATGTACAGAGAATGACATAATTCATTTGTATTTATTCAAATCGGGGCTTATAGCCTAAAACGCCCCGGTTTGAGGTGTTAACTTATATTTTTGAGGTATCCATGATAAATTGACCGTTAATTATACATAAAACATAATAAATAAATAAATAGTAAATTTCACTATAAAATATCATGATTTTGTTTGTTTTTTTTACTCATACTAAAAGCTTAAATAGCATCAATATCCTAATAATATTTGTGAGGGAGAGACAAAAGTTGCAGAAAACATTTAATAATTGACTAAAGTTAAGTAAACGAGAGGTATAGGGTTTAAGTCTTACTTATAATAAAAGAGAATAAAAAACGGGGGTTACAGGGTGTGTCAGGGATTTTCTCACCTAAGGTGAGTTTCCTTCTGATGGGATTGGAGATAATCAGGTGGGTGGTATAATATCCTCGTCAATTATCCAAATTTGTCGTTAAATAAAAGTAAAACTATTCATACAAAACAAAAATTGTAGTAATCTATCTATTTATATAATATATAAAACTTGTTAATACCACGTGTTATCCTGATATTTATTATGTTAAAAAATTTGCATCTCTTATATAATAAATAATCATCTCTCCTATTAAATATTAATGATTTTAAATAATTAAATATAAAAAATATAAATCTTTTTATTTTAATAATTTTTTAAACTTAATAAGTTATTGTTGGGCTATACTTATTTAAGGCATGAACATTTGTAATTGGGCTTTCTGTATTTTGATTTGGGCTAGTTATTTATCTTGTAATTGGACTAGTCTAGCTTTCGATTTGGGCTTCTTGGGCCTGCTAGGTTTACGATTAGGGTATGGGTGTATATAAACCCATTTGTCTTTCTTTGTAACCAAGCTTTTCAATACAAATTACAAGTTTACGATTTCTGTGTGTGCTCACTTGTTTACGATCAGCTTCCTTTAGTAGCATTTATCATTCAAGACTTCATCTTTACACGAGATTTAGTCTATTCTTCTACTATTGTTCTTGAATCAAGCTTGTACGAGGTTTCCGCACTCGTATTAGTTTAGATATCGTGTTGTTTGGTTGATTTCAGGACTTACAATTGGTATCAGAGCCAAGAATCTTAGATTCGAGGCTCACACGGTATTGATTCAAGAAGTTTTTCTGTGTTTCTGGGTTGGTTTCGAAGTTTTGAAGGATTTCCAGGTGATTACGATCACTGTTTCTGCTGGTGTTCTTCAAGTTTTGGTGTTTACGATCATCGTTTCTGGGTTTATTGACGATTACGAGTGTTGCAGTTGAAGATCTTCATCATTTAGGGCGTTTACGACTTCAAGATCGGGTCTTTGTGCGTTTACGATCCGTACATTTGGCGATTACGATATTTCCTTGTCGTAATCAGGGTTTACGATATTGCTTATCGGAATCGGCTGATAGAAATTGGTGTTTACGATCAAAACTGATCGTAATCAGTGTTTACGATAATCGCTTATCGTAATCGGGTGTGTTTACGACTTAATCATTCGGATTTGGTGTTTGCGACTTGAGCGGATCGTAATCAAGTATTTTCAATCGTAATCAGTGTTTGTTGGACATTTGGACTTTAGGTTAATTTACCCAAGCTATTGAAATGGATTTTGAGCCGAGCATGTACCAGAAACTGGATTTCGAGATCGGATCTATAACTCGTCCACCAAGGCTAACTTCAGCAGATAACTTCTTAGAGTGGAAATATAGATTCGAGAACCATTTGAAGAGTGTTGATTTGAGGTTGTGGAGAGCAGTTCTAAATGGACCACATATACCTATTCATCAAGCAGGACCTAAATCAGGAAAGAAAAAGACTGAAGATGAATTTGAGGATGATGACTGGGAGAGGTGTAACAAGGCTGAGAGGGCCTTTGCGATAATGACCATGGCATTGACACCGGACATTGCTCAAGGGTTTAAGCATTGCAAAACGGCAAAGGAACTGTGGAATGCATTGATAGTGGCTTATGAGGGAAACCCAGACATCAAGGCAAGTCGAAAGCAGATGTTGAAGCAAAAGTTCAATTTGTTTAATCATATCCAGGGTGAATCCTTTGAAGCACAAGTGCAAAGATTTGTCTCTCTAATGGCTGAGATGTCAAGTTATGGAGTGGAACCGGAATTGGAAGATAAAAATTTGAAGCTCCTAAACAGTTTGCCTAAGTCATGGAACACCAAAATTTCAATCATTAAGGACAACAACAAACTGAGTGAACTGTCTTTGGATGAAATGATCAACAAGTTGAAGTCCAAGATGATTGATGATAAGCAGCGTGAGTTGAATCATATAAGTTCACTAAGTTTGGCGGGGAAGTTGAATCAAGCTTTGTTGTCTGAAGAGGTTGATGAGAAGCAGAAAGGAAAGGCTGTAGCAGGTGGATCAAGTTCAATGAGTCAAACGAAGGCATTTGTGGCACAACCCCAATCAGGTTCAAGTGGAGGTGATACTTCTGAAGCTAACAACGATCCCAATTTTGCTCTGGGTATGGGATTCATGAATAGTTATCATGCGTTAATGGCTGGAACACTAATTCCTTCTGAGATTCTTTCGGGGGAGCTTAATCAGATCAATCCAGAAGACGTGGAAATGTTGGACGTCTCTTGGCAAATGGCTATGGCAGTGTTCAGGGCTAAAAAGTTCATGGCTACTACGGGGCGAAATGTGTGGAAGGATCAAGATAAGATCAGGATGGGGTTTGATAAGACGAAGCTTAGGTGCTACAATTGTGACGAATATGGGCACTTTGCTAGGGAGTGCAGCAAACCAAGGAAGGAAAGAGCAGAGATGAAGAAGTCAGCTGATGGGAAGGGAAAGGCAGAGACAAGTGCTTTAGTTGTGCAAGAAGGTGGTGGCTATGACTGGACCCCACAGCTGAAGGATCTGAGTTTGACGCATGCTATGATGACAACTTTGGATGATGATGAGGATGAAAAGGAGCATGCTTTTGTGGTTACTGATGATGAACCAGAGGAACCAGAGGAGAATGAAGCAATGTCTGCAGATCACACCAAGGTATGTTCTAATTCTGTTTGTGATCGTATAATTACTACTCTTAGAGAATATTGCAAAAACTTTGAATCTGAATTGTTTGAAGTAAAATGTGAAAAGAGTTCATTTAAGGGTAGATGGCATAAGAATGAAGAAAAGGTTAAAGCTCAGAAACTAGATATAGCTAAGTATAAGAACCTTGCAACTGAAAATGCCTATTTGTATGACAATGCTAAGTTAGAAATAGCTGAGCTAAGTAAACAGATAGAAGAACTTAAGCATAAGAACAATGAGATGCAGGTTAAACTTGATATCAACTTTATGAGAAGCAAAAGGATGTTGCAGGCTAGTAAATCCTTAGATAATTGCATAACTGAGGTTAGAATGGGAAAGGACAAAGGTGGAATAGGAATCAGCTTTGCAACCAAGAATGTTGTTCCTCAAGACAAAACTAGAGATGTCATAGGAATGATCTTAGAGGAGGATCAGATAGATAGATCGGCATCGGAAATGCATGAAGAAGGACCTCCCTTAGATAGTTTCTTGGTTGGAGTGAAGCCTTTGACTGAGGAGGAAATTGAGAATGAAAAACACATGACTTATGGGTTGGGTAAAATGAATAGAGTGATGACAGACCCATGTGAAGCAGGCCCATCCAATACTTCAATGAATAACTGTGTGAGTACTTCTGATGTATCTGTTTCTTGTGCAGATGAAGTAGAAATCAATGACATTTCTGAGGAGGATGAAGAGTGTCAGAGAGTGGATGAGAGTCATGCGTCTAGTAGTTCTAATAGTTCTAGTTTATGTTTACCTAAGGATGATGTAATGGCACTTGTGTCAGAACTAGAAACATCCAAGTCAAAACAAGTAGCTGTATCGATGTTAAAAAATGTTTCAGAATCTAATGAAAAAGTGTCTGGTTTTAAAATTCGTGTGCCTAACACAAAAATTGGTCGTGAGACTAAGCCCAAAGACTTCGTTGCTTATCCCCAGGTTGTGTCAGCTTTTAATAGAACCAACAAATCCAAATCGGATCAATTTTGTTTAATTACACAATCGGATAAGGAAAAACAACGTGTCATACACAAATGGGATGATAAGCCAGAGTGGAAGTCGTCTTACCCAAGACGTTCATACCTCTGTAGCCATGTCAATGGGCCTAGACTCATGAATTGCTTTCAATGTGGGAAGCCAGGACATTTTGCAGCTAACTGTGTGAACAGACCTTACCAACCATACTATCCACAAAATCCACGGACTAGTATGTTGGAAAAGATGATGACAGGTGAAAAACAGAAACAAAAGCAGAAGCAACAAGCTGTGTTTCAGGGAAAGCAGCGTGTTGAACCAATGAAGACTGAACAGTCTAAGGTATCAAACGCAAAGGCACCTGTGACAAAGCCTGTTGTGGATAAGTGGAAAGTGACCAGAACTCCAAAACAAACTTTTCAAACTAAAGGAGTCTACCAAAAGACAAAACCAGAATTTGTTGAAAAACAAGTGGCTAAAGTGAAAAGAATTAATCAACCTAATGGCAAAGCGAAAGCTGAGCAACAGGTTTTGAAACAAAACAATGTCACCCAAACGAAACAACTTGTGTATACAAAGTTAAAACTTGAGTGGACACCGGTTAAAAAGCCTGCTGGTAAAAAGGTCACTTCTCCACAGAAGAAACCTGTGTTAGTGAACAAATCAACAACTGTGTTGAAACCAGAGAAACCAACCACCTGGAAACCAAAAGTCAACATTCAGAATGAAAATGTGTCTGAATTCAAATCTGAAATGATCCACCAACTAGTTAATTACATTGATGCTAAAGGTGTGCCCAGATCTGTTATGGCCTGGGTACCTGGATCTCAATGATTTCTGATTTTTGTAGGGACAGCCAAGACGGTCTATCAACAATCTCTGGTACGTTGATAGTGGTTGCTCCCGACACATGACCGGAGATCTGTCACTTTTGGAAGATGTAGAGGACTTCAATGGAGGTGGTGTATCATTTGCAGGTGGTGTTGGTGGTAGAATCAGTAAGAAGGGAGTGGTGAGAAGTGGAAATCTGTCATTTTCTGACGTACACTATGTGGAGGAACTGTCTCACAGTTTGCTGAGTGTGTCTCAGATCTGTGACAAGGACTATTCTGTGATGTTCAATCGAAAAGAATGTATTATTTTGAAGCCTGGTGTGAAGATTCCCGAGGAGTGCGTACTGATGCGTACTCCAAGACGATCAAATTCATATCTTCTCAACATGAGCAAACCTCCAACGTCAGAAGAAGCATGCCTCATATCGAAGCAGAATGAAAATTTGGCTATGTTGTGGCATCGACGACTAGGGCATGCTAATATGAAGAATTTGACCAAGCTCGCGAAGGGAGAGCATGTCAGAAAGCTGCCGATTAAAGACTTCTCAACGGTTGAAAAATGTGTGGCATGTGCGAAGGGGAAGCAGCACAAGTTGCCACATCGGCCAAAGATAGCTAATTCTGTATCGTCAGTTCTACAAATCTTACACATGGATTTATTTGGACCTATGCAAGTTCAGAGCATCAGCAAGTTCTCTTACTGCCTCGTGATTGTAGATGACTACTCACGATTCACTTGGGTCTACTTTTTGTCAAACAAGTATGAAACTCCAGCCCTAGTGAAGCAGTTTGTCACACTTATAGAGAACCAGCTGAACAAGAAGGTCAAAGCTATCAGATCAGATAATGGAACGGAGTTCAAGAATGCTGAGTTGAATATGTTTTGTGGGGCTAAAGGCATAGAGAGACAGTTTAGTGCTCCCTACACTCCACAACAGAATGGAGTAGCCGAGAGAAGGAATAGGACACTCATTGAAGCTGCAAGGACGATGATGTGTGAAGCAAAACTACCAATCTTCTTCTGGGCTGAAGCAGTCAACACAGCATGCTATGTGCAAAATCGGGTTTTGTTGAACAAACGTCATGAGAAAACTCCATATCAGATTATCTACAAAGAGAAGCCGACAGTGGGTTATTTCAAGACTTTCGGGTGTCCGTGCACGGTGCTGATTCAGTCCGACGTAGGGAAATTCGAGGCGAAAGCAGATGAGTGTTATTTCGTTGGTTACTCAGGAAATAGTGCTTATCGAGTCTATAACAAGACCACCGGCTTGATTATTGAAGCATTCAATGTGGACTGGCTTGAAGACAACCCGACGGATGCAGGGACTGGACCTGATTGGATATTTAATTATGGGTCTCTGTTTGAGGGTTTTAAGTTTTCAAATGATCTTCATAATTTGGGGGAAGAAGAAGAGATTATCACACAGCCTTCTGAATCAAGACCTTCTGTTGAAAAAGTCTGTGATAAAGCCCCAGTTCCAGTTCCAACAACTGTCACCGCAGATGTCAACGCAGATGCTTCAGGAACTTCAGGAACGTGTGATGTTGATTCAGAAATTCAACAAGGTTCAGGTATTAGTGATATAAATGATAATCTTGTGAATTCTAATCTGCCTGTTTCAGTGTCTGTGCCAGATATTCAGGTTTCAAGGATCAACAAGGACCATCCGGTCAGCAATATTCTTGGACCAGTGACGTCAGGAGTTAGAACTAGAAGCCGCACAGGAGACATCAATGTCTGCATGTACTCGTGCTTTATCTCCCAGATTGAGCCTCCAAATGTGATGGTAGCTCTCAGAGATCCGAGCTGGATCGAGGCCATGCACAACGAATTGAATCAATTCTCAAAGCTGGGAGTGTGGCGGCTAGTCAAGAGGCCAGATAACAAGAAGGTTATACCCACCCGTTGGTTGTACAAGAACAAAAAGGATGACACGGGTATAATCGTTCGAAACAAGGCAAGGTTAATTGTCCAAGGTCACCGTCAAATACATGGAATTGACTATGATGAGGTGTATGCCCCTGTAGCAAGATTGGAAGCCATACGGATATTTCTTGCGGTTGCATCTTATCTGAATTTTACGGTGCACCAGATGGACGTGAAGACAGCATTCCTGTATGCTGAGATGAATGAAGAGGTGTACGTGACTCAACCACCTGGGTTCATAGATGAGGAGCATCCAGATCATGTGTATCTGCTGGATAAGGCATTGTATGGTTTACATCAAGCTCCAAGAACGTGGTATGAGACGCTGTCAACACACCTGGTGGAAAATGGGTATACTAGAGGGGTGGTGGATCAGACGTTGTTCAGAAAACGGGTGGACGATCACATTATAATGGTGCAAGTATATGTGGATGACATCATTTATGGATCAACGAATGAAGATTTATGCACCGAATTTGAAGAGATTATGAGGAAGAAGTTTGAGATGAGCGATCAGGGGGAAATGAGTTTCTTCCTAGCCTTGCAGGTTAAACAAGATGAATCTGGGATTCTTATTCATCAAGCCAAGTATGTGAATGAGATCCTAGAGAAATTCAAGATGCAAGACTCTAAGCCGATCTCAACTCCAATGGCATCCCGACCTCTTTTGTCAGCAGATGCAGACGGGGAGTCAGTAAGCGAGTTCATGTATCGCTCCATGATTGGTTCTCTGATGTACCTAACAGCAAGTCGGCCGATTATTATGCATGCAGTTTGCTTGTGTGCTCGTTATCAGGCTAACCCTAAACTTTCTCATTTGAATGCTGTTAAACGTATATTTCGGTATCTAAAGGGCAGGCCTCGGCTTGGTCTTTGGTACCCAAAGAACACTGACTTTCAATTGTATGCTTATACTGACAGTGACTATGGAGGCAGTGACTTGGATCGGAAGTCAACAACGGGAGGATGTCAATATTTGGGCGATCGACTCATCTCATGGCAGAGCAAGAAGCAGCATACCGTATCCAAATCAACTGCAGAAGCTGAGTACGTGGCCGCATCTGCCGGTACCTCACAGGTAGTGTGGATCCAGGATCAGCTCACGGATTACGGTATGGAATTCGTTAACACTCCAATTTTCTGTGATAATGCTGCTGCTCTGGAAATCGTGAAAAACCCCGTTCATCACTCTAAAACAAAGCACATAGACATCAAGGTACACTTCATACGTGATTGTTATGATCGGGAGTTGATTCAGCTTCAGAAGGTAAGCTCAGACCAAAACGTGTCTGATATCTTCACAAAACCCCTCCCACGACCAAATTTTGAAATGTGCGTCGAAGGCCTTCGGATGATTGCCTTCGAGGAATGATCTGATCAATTTGTGTTTGTAAATATCTTTTAAGAAAATTAAAAAAAATATATATATATATATAAAAAATCAGGAAATTTCCAAAAATAGTGTTTGTTTTTCAAAAGCCTCATAAAAACAGGGGAAGAAATATAATTGTCTCAGAAAATACAAAAATATCTGTTTGAGGTTTTTTATGATGTCTTTTGTTTTGCCTTGAGTTGGTAGGAAGTGATATAAATTTCCATGACGATCGGAGACTGACACGCGTAAGGCAGAAGTGAAAGACGTCTCAAAGATGATGTTCGGTAAGATAAATCAAAAACTATGATCATCCATGTAAGTGCAATAATCTTAAACTCTATACGTGTTTAGCTTTCCATCCTAGTTTACATAGTTTAAAAGACTGAGTCCCAGCAAAAACGGGTTGAGAGTGGTATTACCTAGTATTCACTCTCTCACACACCATGTTTATGCTAACATGACAACACCACAGAAAGAGTCAAAAGAAAAAGAAAAAGAAAAAATGAAAAGTCAAAAGAAAATCAAAAAAATATAGTGTTGAAAATAAAGTCAATTATTTTGTTGGTCTTCTCTGCGTGCTTATGCGGCCGACCTGATCATCAACGGATAATTATAAAATAAGTGGTAGTCATTGTGGCATTGCATGGTTCCTCAAGTTGGGGGTTTGTGAATCCTCAATAAACTCTGAGGTTGGGTAGGTTTTGCTATGAACAATTGGGTGTGGGGACTGATAAACATAACGGTAACAATGTACCATATTTTTAAGCACTTAAAATGTTTTAACTGGATGTGAGTTTACATGATATAAAATTTTGAGCAATCGTTTAGAGCGTCAAGTAATGGAAAGCTGAAAAGGGTTCTTCGGTTAATGATCTGTCTGGTTTGATCCATGAAAAATATCAAACTCAAGGTAAGTTTGTTTTATCTAGCTTATAGATTATCTTAAGTTTGTGTTTTATCAATTTTTTTGTTTTATCAAATTTATGTCTTTAAATTCATTTCTTTTAAATTTTATTTTATGATCAAGATCAGATACTCGGGGTTTGAGTCTGAGGGGAAGCTTCGTAAATTCTCAAGTTTCTCAAAGTTAACAATTTTTTAAGAGAATTAACAGTTTTAAGAGGTTTGGGAGGTTTTTTAAAACATGATTGAAGCTTGAGGGGCCAAAATGAAATGTTTTAAATAGGTATAAAAACCCTTCACCTGTTTACGATCCCATTCACTTCTCCTCTTTCTCTGCGTTTCCGATCCACCACAAGAAACCCTAACCTCCGCCTCACCCTCGCCGGAAAACTCGTCCCTGTCCATCTCCGACCACCTCCGGTCATTTCAACCACACCATCATCATCTACACCTATTTCCGACCAATAGCCCCCTGATTATTGTCTGTTTCATCATCATTACACGGGTTTCCTCATTCCAAACCCTAATTTCATCATCGGTCAAAATTTTCTGTGTTTGTGACATTTTTCTCGAAGATTTGAAGTCGGTGTTGTGTTTAAAATCGTTTAAAGGTAGTTATGGTTGTGTGTTTTGCAAGTATTATGTGTTTTAATGTGTTTCCGAGTTCTTGCAGGTACGAAAATGGCGGATAGTGGTGTTTACGATTGCACAGTGAAGAAGACGACGGTTGGGTGACTACGATCGATGATTACGATCGTAGTTTACGAGTGACGATTACGATCGTTGTTTACGACCGTTGTTTACGACAAAAAGGGTTTGGGTGTTTACGATCGGGCCTGAATAGATTTTTGGCGATTACGATTGGGTTTCCATGTTTACGATTGGGCCTTAATTAACTGATCGTGAACTCATTTAAGAGAATCGAAAACACGATTTATAAATCGTAAACACACATAAAATGAAAATTAAAGTCTTAAATTCTTAATTGTTTTGAAATCTCATTAAAATTGAACAGTTTTGAGATAAAATTTGACAATATTTGTGAGCTTGTGCTTAATTCAATTATTTTCTCTAAATTGTTCAAGTTGAAATTTTGTGTTGTTCAAAAGTAAATTGTAATTGTCAGTTGAACAAGTCAAGGGTAATAATCATAAGTGCCTTTTAATGATCAAAGCTGATGCATATGTCTTGTCTTTCTCAGATGGCTGAAGAGATGCTGATTCAAGACATAAAATATGAACCAGACCACTGTATGCCAGCTTTTCTGGAGGACCCACCAGAAAAACACATGGATTTATTCTACTCGCTGGTAGCTGGATTGAACACGTGCAAGATCAACTATGCTCTAAGGACGAATGTTCTGATTGACGAGATGCTGGTTAGAGAATTTTGGGGGTCTGCCAGAGTGAATTCAGACAAAACAAGGATTACTGCGACAATCCAAAACAGGCCAATTGTGATTGAGGAAGAGGATATTAGGCAGGGCCTGAACATCACAGATGGATCTGCTGACCCTATTTCTTACACAAAGGAGGTTGTCCTGGCGGGTGCTCAGTTGTTGGGTTACGAAGGAAAGTTCCCGCCAATCTTCAAGAAACTTCTGCCGCACTACTGGAGGTGCTTGGCTCATTATATGCAGAAGTCGTTTCTAGGCAAGAGAACCAGCTTCGATCAGTTGAATTCCATTCACGGAACTGCTCTTGTAGCACTGGCATTGGATTGGAAATTTAACTTTTCAAAGATGATGCTGCTGGATTGGGCAGGGAATGCCATGATGAGTGCCAGAGAGCAGTTTCTGATGACTCCAAGGTTTGTACAAATGGTGGTTATGAAGAAGTACCCAACGATAGAGGAGAGGATTGAGAAACTGGATGTAAAAGTGATGGATATCGGGGTGTTTGGCCTGCAAACCCAGGATAGGCCAGGTAAAAAATCTTTTGAAGGTAGGCTGGAATGGGTTAAGAGAGGTGCCTTTCCAGAGGTAGCCCGTGAACAAGTGATGGAGGAAGATGACCCAGTGGCTAATGAGCCAGTTGTGAATGCAACTGTGGCAGAAGATCAAGATGCTGAAGCCACTCCAGCTGTAAATGTTCAAGAAGATGATGTCATTCCATCCGATGAAGAAAATATCATGGATGACATCCTGACTGGCCAGGACTTTGTTGAAGATGACATTTATGGGGACTTGGAGCCGCTAACTCATAAAAGATCAAGAGAAGATATGGTTGGGTCATCTGGCAGTGATGATGCACCTCCTGAGCTGGAGTTAAACACTGATGAAGCATTCATGGAAGAACCCGTCCCTGCTCGTGAACCATCTCCAAGAAAGAAATCTGATCCTAGGAGCATACGGTTCAAGTTCACCAAGACAAGCTCTAGTCTAATGATTGTAGAACCAACTGGACCCAGTTCTGCGGGTGCCAGTGGTCAAGAAGAATCTGTCAGTGAAGCCCATCAAGAACAACCGTCTCTGACACAGACTGAAGGTGGCGATGATCAACCTGCCCCTGAGCAGCACAATAGTCCGATTCTGAACGTGCAAAGCCCTGTACGTGAAGATAGGCAATTTCTGGAGGTTGATAGCACGTTCGCTGTTCCAAGTCCGGTGAGAATAAGCGTCTCTACCGTGACAAGCCAACCTCTTGCAGCTCCAGGTTTCCGACCACTGATGGCTGCGGAGCTTCCTATTGATTTGAGGATAAGTGCTGATCCTCAGATCAACTTCCTGATCTCTCAAAACAGAATGAGAGAGAATGAGATAAAGACTCTCAAGGATGAAATCAAAATTTTGAGAGAGAAGGAGGAAGCAAACAAAGATTATATGAAAGGATATGAGATAGCTGACAAAGAAAGGATGGGATATCTCTACAATATGATTAAGGGGCTGAGAAAGAAGGTTATTGAGCTGACAGGTGGTACAGGGCCTGGCAACACAGGTGCCTCAGGTCAGAGTTCATCTCAAGCTGGAGAAGCTGTGGAGGCAGATGATGGTGATGAAAACATAGAAATGCCAGACTACGCCCGAAGTGGCAGAGTTATCTCCAAGGCCCCTGAAGGACACGAGAACTGGTTCAGAGAGTTCTTCCAAGGACCAGCTCCCATTCTTTACACCATAGATGTTGGCAAAGCTCAATTGATAAGCGTGGGAGTTGTGAGGAAATCCTTTGTTGGCACTACGACATGGAGAAGAAGATCTTTGTCGTTATCCGTGATGGCTTCAGTCCAGTGGAGTACTATCAATCTCGTGCTCAATTCCACTCCTGGACTGAGCCTGAGATAAGGAAACTTCTGAGAGCTCCATTTATCAACAGATGAAATGGACCAGAGGGAAATCAGATAAGAGATAACTTGCTGGGCCACATGCAGAGTGATTTCAGGGATTTTAAGCTGAAAGAAATGAGATGGAGAGAGACAGGAACTGACCCTGTGACAGGGGAGCCAATAGGAGAAGTACGGAGGCCACCGACCAAGCGCACAAGGGTCATTAACATGTTGGATGAGATCGAGGACGGAACACTAGTACGAAACTTTGACTGCTGGTACTACGATCCAACAACTCATGAGGTGGTGGTTCTCTGTAAGCCGATGCGTCAATTCCGATTTTATGACCCGGTGGATCTTCTTCGATTTGGTGAAAGAGATATAAAGCTTCTGGCCACCCAACCTATTCTTGCAGACGAGACTGATATGGTAAATGCGGTAAGGGTTGGCATCTTCGATGGTGCAGCTAAGAAGATTGTTGAGAAGGGATGGTGGTTTAACAACGTGCAAACCTCATTCAGATTTGACTTGCTGCTGCCGTAGAAGAGAAGTTCAAATGCTTCATGCCTAGGGGAAGATTGTTGGGCTATACTTATTTAAGGCATGAACATTTGTAATTGGGCTTTCTTAGTTTTGATTTGGGCTAGTTATTTATCTTGTAATTGGACTAGTCTAGCTTTCGATTTGGGCTTCTTGGGCCTGCTAGGTTTACGATTAGGGTATGGGTATATATAAACCCATTTGTCTTTCTTTGTAACCAAGCTTTTCAATACAAATTACAAGTTTACGATTTCTGTGTGTGCTCACTTGTTTACGATGAGCTTCCTTTAGTAGCATTTATCATTCAAGACTTCATCTTTACACGAGATTTAGTCTATTCTTCTACTATTGTTCTTGAATCAAGCTTGTACGAGGTTTCCGCACTCGTATTAGTTTAGATATCGTGTTGTTTGGTTGATTTCAGGACTTACAGTTATAATAAGATATCAATTATATCTTATTTTAAAATATAATTTTATAATTTTAAATCTTCATTATTTGTTATAATAAGATATTGATTATATAAAGCTATTAATTATATAATTTTTAAGACATATTGTGTAATACTCGGATTAATACGTATAACTAGTTTTTTATTCAAGTGGAGATATATTAAGTTGGAAAATAACTCTTCATAATTTAACATACTTAAAAAATTGGAAAATTGGAAATAAATAATCTCAAGTTTTCATGTTTGGCCAGCAATAATCCCACATTTTAAAATAGCTTTGAGTGGTCTCAACTTTCACTATATTTACCTGTAATGGTCCCGTCGTTAAAATCACTAACTCCATTAACACCTTTGATGACGTGACACATGACTTGGATTTTTTTTTAATTTCGAACTCCCATAATAATCTATATGGCATCCATATCATTCCATATATTAAATATCAAAGGAATCCTATATTAAAAATAAGACCACTAATTTGCGAGCTCTAATCTGCGACATCAGATTCCATACGTAGATCAATCCTAAATCAATCGTAACATCGTTTATCGCTGCTTGTGTGATTCCCCAAATAAATCGTTCATCCTAAAGCTCAAATCAATCAACGATTGAAGCAATGATTAGCGTTAGGGTTCTGCAAGGGTTCTCCATCAACGATTGAAAATGATTGAAGCGATGATCAACGATTGAAGCGATGATCAACGATTGAAACGATTGAAACGATTGTGGCATTAATCTCTTTCAGGGGAGAAAGGTTTTGGCTACAAGGGTTCTGCATTTCATCGTGTCATTAAGGATTTCATGATTCACGGAGGAAACTTTGACAAGAGAAACGTAGGTCTACTTAATCCTGCCTTATACTTCTTCCATTTGTCTCATTAAGGATTTCTCATATTTATTCAGCATACATACATCTGTAGGAACTTTTAAGAAATTTAAGTGTAGTGATTGATGAAATTGGAAATGGAATCTCTCCACAGATTAGATTTGTACGAGATTAGGGATTAGGGTTTGAAATTTTTTTGGTTTGCGACCCCAGATCACAAATACGTATCTATGGATGCGTAACTTCCACATACTTAGGGCTGGAATCGAGTCTTAAAGGGGGGATGATGTGGAGCCACGTAGATAATTAGCGGATTTCAAAATTAAAAAAAAACTAAATCACATGCCACGTCATCAAGAGTGTTAACAGAGTTAGTGATTTTAACGGCGGGACCATTACAGGTAAATATAGTGAAAGTTGGAACCACTGATAGCTATTTTAGAAGTTGGGATTATTGCCGGCCAAACATGAAAACTTGGGATTATTATTTCTAATTTTCCTAAACAATTTGATATTACGTAGGAAAACTAATTCTTTATATTTCAGCATACTTAAAAAGTTATGACTTGTATAAGTATGTAGTTTAGTAGTATCAAGATTCGTAAATAATGATCTTCTATATCTCAATAAGAGTTAGTTTAAGGCTATGCGAAATGGAGGCGGCTTCGTCATCGGCGCCGCCGACTTAACTAGGCAACACCGTCGCCGGTGGTGCGGCTACGACGTGAAATAGTCTCCAACGGCTACATGTAGCCGGAGAGGATGGAGATGATATTACTGTTCAACGGTAATATTGTTTAACATTTTATTTTTACTTTTTAACTATATATACTCAATCATACACAACATATATATTCAGCACCTAAATCTCTTCTCTTCAACTCTTTACATATGTTGGTACCTCCAAGTATTCTTGATATTCTGCTAGAATTTCACAATCTCATGATATAAACACCTCCAAGAGATGTTCTTAGTGATTACCGTGGAGGAAGACCGACACGCTACAATCATTTACATCCTAGAGGACCTAGACCGGTTGCTCAACCTCCGGTTTTGATTCCAGCTCCAGGTTTTGTACCACCGGTTGAACATCATCCACCCCTCCCTGTTGCTCAACCTCCACATCCACGTGCACCAGTTGCTCAACCCCCACCCTTTGAGGATGATGATAATGCCTTCTGGAACTAGGGGTTTGATTATTGGTTTCCGCAGAACCCACCGGAGGAGCCACTTGAGGACTACCTCCAATTTGACGATGAAGTACATCTTGAGGACGTTCAAGAACCGGTTCATGATGTATGGGATCAAGAATACGAGGAGGATTGGGCCGCCCTTGAGAAAGTGTTGGAGGAAGAACACAGATTTGAAAATGTCCAATTCGAGTCCGATACTGATTCCGATTCTGATTGGTCGTATTAGTTTAGGTTGCGTATCTAGTATTTTTAAATAAATGAATTAGGTAGTATTTTTAGAATATTTATATGCATTTAGTTTTTATTATTTTATGTAATGTTTTTTTAATTAAAAGTGTTTGTTTATTAATTGTTTTAACTTAAAAATAAAGGTTGTGGATATAGACACAGGCATTTTGGAATTGTACACAGGGAGCATATGATCGTTTGCACACAAACAGGCCGTTTGTATTTTTTTTTTTTTGTATAAATGTTTTAAATTATTTAACTTTTATAAACATTAAAAGGTTTATTCACCATATCTGATAAAAAGTACTTAAACGAACACAATAGTGACTTAAAATAATAAATTTTGAGACTCAGAGTCTTTGCCGGTACCGTCTCGATGACTTCTCGACAAGTCTTTTCCGGTGTTGGGTCCCCACAGCCCATGGTTTTTTTATTTTCAATTTTTTTTCAAAACGTTTGTCGAGAAGACTTGTCGAGAATAAGTCACTAAATTTATCAGGGGTAATTGAATACCTAAAACGTTAAAAAAACAACAAAATACTTGTCGACAAACGTTTTTTTTAATTATTTGTCAACCCAGCACCGTAAAAGGCTTGTCGAGAAGCCATCCAGACGGTGCCGGCAAAGGATCTGAGTCTCAAAATAAATATTTTAAGTCACTATTGTGTTCGTTTAAGTACTTTTTTATCAGATATGGTGAATAAACATTTTTAATGTTTATAAAAGTTAAATAATTTAAAACATTTGTACAAAAAAAAAACTACAAACGACCGTTTGTGTGCAAACGATCATATGCTTCCTGTGTATAAATCCAAAATGCCTGTGTCTTTATCACCTCCCAAAATAAAAAACTCACCAAAATATGTTTCAACCTATAAAATTCTACCACTCCCTCTCAAAAATTTTCAAAATTCTACTATAATTTTACTTTTTTCTTTCTCCTACACCCTAAATCACATAATAAACCAGCAGAAATATTTTAATGATAAAACCAACATGTAATAAAATGTATGTACTTTTTGGTTAGAGGTGTATGTATGTATATGTTAAATTATTGGTTTCTATTTCAACGACGACAAGACTCGTAATATTCATAGAGACAAATGTGTCATGTTCGTGTGGGCTTTCGGGTCCCCACACATAACATAATAGTTACTTTTTTTTTTTTTTAACATAACATAATAGCTATTGATGAAATGATCACCCTCCAACTTTCATGAAATTTAATTTTGACTAAAATTTATTACTATTACTATTATTATTATTTGAAAATAAACAAACAAAATCTATCAAATTGTCCACTTATAACAAAATTAATGTGGTGGATGAAAACTTAGAGATAGAGTAAGTCGGTTGTTACAAACCAAATAGGAGAGCCCAGCCCAAAAAACTAGTCTGATGGGTGGAGAGCCCATTTGGCCTATAAACTCCACATTAGTTGCTCATACAATCAATGTCGAACAAGTCCCATACCTTACAATGGGTTCAGTCCGTAACATCAGCCAGCCTCGTCTTCGAACGTGTCGTTGATCAACAACCTGGTGGTTCTTAGTTGATACATACAGACTCGATCATGTGGAGATTATCTTGTTGTTAGAAAGGTTTCTCAACGACATGCTAATTAACTAGTAAAGGTTAAATTATTTGATAGAGTTCCAAAAAGCAACATGATTAATATTATTGTTGGATTAAGTTGGCCTACGGGCACTGCTAAAATATGATGGATTATGTCTGTGTTACATGAATTGTGTATATATATCTATCGATCATATCAGTTGTCCACTCACATTGTTAATTGTTGTGTGAAAATATTAGATGTCACATATCTTGTCATCAAACATGGTGTGGTGTTTCATCATGTAGATAATAATACAATGAGAGAGATTGATTCATAACATAATTCTCCATAACACTCTATATAACTTTGACTTTTGGATTCATTATAAATTTCTTTTTGTTAATTACTCTGAGAGGTCACGGGGCTTGGGGAAGGTGGTGATGGTTCACCGATAGGTGAGGTTTGGTGTGAGAGGAGGAAGTGTGAAACTGAGGCCGACAAGGAGGTGAGTTGTGAGGACGATGATTATTATTTGACACCCTGTGCACCCTAATAAGACTTAGGGCCTGTTTGATTTCGTCTGACCCGGTCCGGACTCATAGCTGATCACTGGCTTAGTTAGTGGTCAGCGTATTTATTTTTCATAAAAATGGTGCTGACCGAGTTCCTTACGTCTGGCTCACGGCCAAAATGTTGTTGACCGAGTCCGTCACAAAAATACTCTTGACCTAGTCAAGGGTGGATGAATTAGCAAACGGCCTCTTAGACTAATCTTCAACCTCTCTTTGAAACGTAATGCGTATACCTTTAACATCTTGGTATTATTACAACATGAAGCTTATTTAGTGACTGTTTATTTTCTATTTTTGATAATATTTATAAATATTATTTTTTTTTGAACGGCCAACGAATGACCCGAGAAAAGTCGGGGACTATTTACACCGGTTGAGCTCATTCCAGGAAAAATCTACCTCCGCGAGCGGTCGGGTGGTAAAACCTGGGAGCTTAGGGATCGAACTTGTGACCTTTCAAAGCCCCAAATCTCCCCTAATCGCCAATTTATAAATATTAATGATATTACTAAAGCTAAATCAAACATTAAAAAAGAGTACATTATAAAACAAGAAGTTGAAGACAAACGACTAGCAAGTAAGTAACCAGATTGTGGATTATTAAACCAATCGATCCAACTTATTCTGACATACAATTTATGTTAAGAAAGCATAAAACTAACAATGTTTGTTAATTAAGAAAACCTTTGAACATGCAAGTCTTTATTTTAACTTTATATAAGAGATATATAACAAATATGGTACTACATATTTTACTTTTATATCTACGCATCTTTATATAACTTTATATAATTATTTAGAGTTTATTAATTTTGAAACCGTCAAACCTAGTACCTCTATATTCTCAGTAATTTATAAAATAATAAAAACTTAAATATATTTAATATTAGTACGTAAAACAAAAGGAGACCAAATAAAAACTTAAATAGCATGACCCCAATCAAAAGGAGACCATTACTTTTAGACAGGTGGATGATATTATGATAATATAAAATATGACTTTTGAAAGTACTATGTAACACCCGAATATCTATTTGATTATGGTGGGAATACTTGATAATAAAAATATTATTATCATTAAATTGGGTTCAGAATAAATTTTTTTTTTGGCAAATTGCTGAAAATACGAAGAAAAGTACGTAACACATGATGATGAGTAATAGCAACGACTTTGGTCATTATCCGTGACATATATGTCTCCGCTAAAAGCCTTATAGGATTCCTAGCTAAAGGTTTTAGCGATGACGATAATAATGGCGAATTTTGAATTTAGTGACGACATAGCGACGATTTGTCGCTGTTAATACCAATAACGAAGACAATAAAGACTTTTAGCGACAACAAATGTGGATGCTATTGAACTTAATATTTGTAGCATTTATCATGTCATGATATTATTTTTTGGGTGTGCTTATCCTATGATTAACTATTTATATGTGACAAAGTAAATGTTTAACATGATAATTGTTTTTGAATGTTTTTTTATAGGTAGACTTGCCATCAAAAGCTTATGAATTTAAAATGTTTCAGAGCGAGTTTAGGCAGAACTGATAAGGTGTCACCGACGATTCTAACATGATATTATAGGGTGAAAGACTTGTGTTGTGAGAACTTAAGAATGGTGTGGCAGGTGTAGCAAGTGCACTAGTTAAGGTAGAATTGGTTTTATGGTATTGTCGTTGAAGTCTTTCGCTACCTATTGCTTTTAGAAATTAAATCTAATCTTATGTTATGTAGGTTTATGAAATTACCTAACGAAGTCACATGCCAGGTTTTCTGATTGTGACTTACTAAACAACAAATCTTATTTTTCTTTTGATAGGAGAAAGGGTATGAATTTTGACTCTGTTATAATGCTATTATCCATGACCAGGATACACTATATTCCAACGTGAATCACTTGTTCAAAATAGGCAATCACTCCTTATTTATTAGAACAGTCGTATACATGATAGATGGGTCATCCTATGAGATATAAAAATATGTGTAGAATTCTATAGTTTTTATAAAGAAGAAAATAAAATGTGACAATCTTTAATAGGAATTTAACAACTCAAATTTTCAAAAGTAGTAAAAGGAGAAATGGTGGTAGAAAAGGTAGAAACCGCAAAGCCCATACAAACACACAGAAACTTCACGGCTTGAAGTAGCCGGAAAAATCACAAAATTAAGCACCTAGAAAGTAGCCGGAGAAGCCAAAGGGTTGGCAGCACATTTGCTCGGAAGCCGTGGAACCGCAGGCAAGTAGCCGCTTTCACCCTTAGATTTAGAAGACCTCTTAAATTTAAAAAAAATTCATAAACCTTTTCTGATATTATTATATAAAAATATTAAACGCCTTAAGACCTATTATTTTCTGATTTTCTCTAAAATGTTATATTCGATCCATGACCTTTAGGTTTTACCAACCAACTCGTTCACATAGTTTGATATTCTCTAAAATAGGCTCAACTATTGGGGGATCGGACTTCCATAAGAAGTCTTTTTTTAACGGTAAATTTGGATCACTGACGATGACATTACACCATGCACCCGATCATCTCCAATGCCATCAGAAGAAAACTCACAACTGGTGAGAAAACCATCTGGTCCAACTTGTAACTTAATTTTTTATTTTTTTTAGTAGAAGTGAAACTTGAACTTAAAACCTCATGATAGGGGTATTACCACTAGACTTCCATAAAAAGTTTTGTTTGCCAAGATCGTTCCCATACGTAAGTCAAAACATCATGAGTAAATTATGGATTGCGTCCCAGTGGTTTGCACTTTTATTTGGAATGAGTCCAAGTTGTGAGAAATTTCTAATTGAAGGGTTGTGGTTTTAATTTCTTCTGAATTGAGTCCCTGGGCCTAACAGAGTTAAAATTTTCTGTTAAGTTAGAGGGGCATTTCAGTCATTTTACACCTCAGGGACCTGTTATGTAAATTCCTAGGTTTTTTAAAGTTCAAGGACTATTCTTGTAATTACCCATATATATAATATAAAAGAAAAAAAAAACCTTAGTAGGTCAGACTCCCTCTCCTCCCTTCCCGTTTATTCTGACCGGCGACTTCTCCCTGCCGGCACAACGCCGGCGAACCCAGCAGACGAACAGATCTCTCCCTCTCTCAGCTCCGTAGCAGTTAAAGCACGGTGGTGGTGGGTTACGGATCCGGCGGTGACAGACGCATCCCACTCTCGCTCTCCGCCGTTCATCTCGCTTGGATTTCTATCAGATCCGGCGGCTCTGTCATCGTCGGGATCTGCTCCTCTGCTGTTTCCACTTCCTCTCAATCAATTAACGTTTTCGATTACGTCACCGTCTTCCATTTTCAAGCCCTAATTTGATTTCGTCATTCTAGGTAATAAATAATCCATTCACTTAACGTTATTATTCTCCGTCATCATGTTATTATTATTCAAATCGGTGATAATTTGGAGCTGTCTGAAACTTCTATGCGCAAGGGGAGGATCGGGAAAGTCTGAGTTTTTCGGCCGAAAAAATGTTTTGGCTGGAAAAGTTGTTGCTGGCAGTGTGGGTGTTTTGTATTTTTTTTTTAAGTTTTAATTAGTTTTAAGTAATTACAGAAATACCCCCTATAATTTTTAAAAACATATAAATTTACATAAGTAGTCCCTGAGGTGTAAATGACTGAAATACCCCTCTGATTTAACAAAAAAAATTAACTCTGTTAGGCTCAGGGACTCAATTCAGAAGAAATGGAAACCACAGCCCTTCAATTAGAAATTTCTCACAACTTAGACTCATTCCAAACAAAAGTACAAACCACAGGGACGCAATCCTTAATTTACTAAAACATCATTAACTGATCGGGGAAAAAAATAAAAGTTAAATATAAAATACAAATAAAGAAAAGTATCCTTTTTGAATTTCTATATTAAATAGTTTTGGATTATCCGGGTTTTCGGTATGACGTCTGGGCTCAAGATTAATCTTAGTAAGTGTGCGCTCTATGGCATCAATGTTTCCGGGGAGGAGATTAGTGAAAAGGCGGAGTGGTTAAATTGCAAGAATGGTGAGCTCCCATTTAAGTACCTTGGGCTCATGGTGGGGGCGAATATGAATAGAGTAAAGAGTTGGGATGAGGCTTCTAAGGTGCTGGAACATAGGCTCTCGAGATGGAAGGCCTCCAATCTTTCTATCGGAGGTCGGTTAGTCCTCGCTAAGGCGGTGCTAGAAAGTCTCCCTACGTACTACATGTCGTTGTATAAGGTCCCGGTCAAAGTACTACAAAAGTGGGAGAGTATTAGATATCGGTTTTTATGGGGAGGGACCAATATGGATAAAAATTGTATTCATTGGGTGACTAGAGATGAAGTGGCTAAACCGGTGGAAGAAGGGGGGTTGGGGCTTGTTCCGTTTAGTGTGGCTAATAAATGCCTTCTTGCCAAATGGGCATGGCGCTACTTCTGTGAACCGAACAGCTTATGGTGCAAAGTGGTTAAAGGAATACACAAAAAAAGAAACATGTCTGATGCCATTTTTTCAAGAAAGGAAATTGGTGGCGTGTGGGTCAGTATAATTAAAAGCATTAAGGGGCTCAAGGAGGATGGGCTTGACATCATCAACCTTATTCAAAATTCTGATAGAGGCCCAACTTGGAGTGGAGATAGTAGTGGTGTTTTTTCAGTGGCCAGCGTTAGAAAGAATTGGGATTGGTACGATCGTAGCGGAGGGACGGTGATGCCGTGGAATAAATTGGTGCCCAATAAGGTTAACATTCTATTTTGGCGTATGTTGAAAGACCGTATCGCTACCAAAGAGGCTCTTGCTAGGAGGAAAGTGGAGGTTAGAGATCCGAGTTGTCTTATGTGCTTGGACGAGAATGAGAACCTATACCATCTTATGGTTGGATGCAAGATAGCCGCTGGAGTTTGGGAGCTTGTCTCTAATTGGTGCAAGGTCCCGCCGATATATGCCTACGAGATTGGTGACTTTCTCAATCTTGTGGAGGATTCTCACTTTGATAGAAAGGCCAAAATGGTTTTCTATGCGGTTATCCTCACGGCTTGTTGGGTCATTTGGAGCTTTCGAAACAAACACTTGGTTTGAATAATTGACAAAGTCATTAACTAATTTGTTTAACAAATTAATTGACATTAAATACATATCTCATATCCTAATTTAAAAACTGAAATTAATTCATTATAAATGAGGATATGAATACTTTTTTTTTTGCCAAGTATTCATATCAATTACTAAATTTCAAAATTTAAGATTTACCAATTTAAAAGAAAATTATATAAACATATTAAATATTAAATGTATATATTTTTCTAAATAATTCATCAAATTGTAAAAATAATATGAAATTTACGGAAATAACTTGCAAGTAAACACCCGAAAATTTAAATTGTTTAAACATTTTAATTTCACAAAAAAAATACTTCCAAAATTATATCCGAAAATTTTGCACATTAAATTTAAATTTCTATATCTTCTAAACAATTTTCGGTTACAATTTAACAAAACTACATAATTTTAGGATGTTGACCATTTACCAATTCAAATATTCAATTTTTAAAAATTCAACAATCAAAATAACTAAAAATTTTAAAATTTCAAATTAATTAAACTAATTTCTCTAAATATATAGCCGAATTTAATGTAAAATCTTTTTTTTTTGGAAACAAAATTCGAATTTCATGATTGCGAATTAACTTATTAAGGGTTAAGAGTAGGGATAAACTAAAAGTTCTCATATTGGATAAAGATGGAAAAATGACAAACAAAACATCAAATGTTATTTATAAGTTTGTATTTTCAAATTTATAACTTTTTATATTGTCGAATGTTAATTTTTTTTTCTTTAGTTCCATTTATCGAATTACATTTTTATAATATGTTAAATTTTGTATTCATTTTTGTAAAAACCGTCCGTGCGTCGCACGGGTATCAAAAACTAGTAATTATATATATATAAAATGAATACTAGCCATACCAACTATTGTATTACACGGGATGTCTTAAAAAATAATACAATTAATAAGTTCTTTTATTATTATTTTTATATTTTTAAGCATAGTAAAACTTTTTTTATCATACACCTGCGAATTAATAAATAATAATAGTTCAAATTATAAATGACAAATTATAATGATTAAAGAATTATAAAACAATATTTTATGATAAGATATAATTGACGTCTTATCATAATTTATTATGTTTTAAAAATATTATTAAAATAAAAATTATATTTTTTATATTTAATTATTTAAAATCACTAGTATTTAATAGGAGATGTGATTATTCAAAAATTATTAGTATGTTGGTAAGAATCTATCTATCTATATCTATATAATATATATATGAAAAGATTGGATGCCACATGGAATCACCACAACAATCTATTTTTTGGTTTTTCCGCTCAAATTTTTTCTAATAAATGAAATTTGACTTTCATAATATAGTTATGATTATTCAAAAATAGAAAGAGTCTAATTACAAACTGTATAATTACGTCTTTAATTATATTCTTAAAAAGTCAAACACATTTAAAGATTAAATTATATATCGTAAATGACGGATTTGGATGTGAAAAAAAAAGTCAATTTTAAATCCAATGAGCCTTAAATATTGTAATTTCAAACAACTAAATCAATTTTTATGAATTTTAATAGAGATATTATCACTATAATTGCATTCTTAATTTTA
>JBCNJP010000007.1:104086787-104135036 GCA_039602395.1 Deinandra increscens subsp. villosa | reverse complement strand
TAACCGTTATGCTTCAATTTTATTTGATACTGGTGCTGATAAGAGTTTTGTTTCTATTGACTTCGAGCCCTTACTTGCTACCCCTCGAACCACATTAGAGTAACCTGTTACGGTTGACGTGGCGGATGGATAACCCATCACCATTAACTCTATTATTCATAATTGCACACTTGACTTTAATGAGCATCATCTCTCTATCGACCTCATACCCATGCAACTGGGTAGTTTTGACATCATAGTAGGCATGGATTGGCTAACTCTGAATCATGCCGAAATCGCCTGTTTCGAGAAGGCTATTCGAATTCCTCATGCAGATGGTCAGGTTTTGGTTGTCTATGGCGACAAACCATCTATAGGACTTAAACTCATGTCATGCAGCAAAGCTCGAAAGTACTTACGCAAAGACTACGTGGCATTCTTGGCTCATATTATGGAGACAGATGCTAAGGAGAAGAAGATACAAGACATTCCCATCGTTCGGGATTTTCCAGAAGTTTTTCCTGAAGATGTATCCGGCCTTCCCCCTATTTGCCAAATTGATTTCCGCATAGATCTCATACCCGGTGCAAATTCAGTGGCTAAGTCTCCATATCGCCTCGCACCTTCTGAAATGCAAGAGTTGTCTAATCAGCTCCAAGAGCTTTCCGAAAAAGGCTTTATTCGCCTAAGTTCCTCACCTTGGGGAGCACCTGTTTTATTCGTAAAAAAGAAGGATGGATCATTTCGAATGTGCATCGACTATCGTGAGCTCAACAAGCTTACCATTTGATCCACCATTTTGACCCGAGACTATATTAATTATAAGTACGAGTATTATGAATCTGTTTTGGATGTAAAACTTTATAAAATGGAACTCGGGGATATTATGGATCAATGTGGTCAAATTGGTTAATCTCGGGTATTCATGGATATTGTTTTGAACCAATATTTGCATAGGTTCTGCCATATAGGAATTGATCATTGGTTATCATCATATTGTTAGGATTGTTGCATCCTTGATCGACAAGGTTTTTACGTGCCATCTTTACTTGTGACGTTCCTCGATTTTATCTGTGTGTCCGTTAGCTTTTCCCTTACCTTTTAACTTAAATATTTTCAGGGGATGCATTTTGAAATGAGTCTAAATGTTTTTTTTATAATATTATGCCATGATGTATGTGTTGTACCAATGTTGTGAACAGTGTGGTCGGTAACTGTTGTGACTTCCCTTTTGTTGGATTTATCGGGTCATATAGATTAATCCCCCAGGTTGGATTGCCACGATGTATATATTTGCAACTTCATGGTCATTAGGAAGTAGACTTAGGTCTCATATCATCCAGACTCTCTGACTTTGGTTTTAGGGGGAGATATAACGTATATGTTTGGAACATAAGAGGGAGCACGAAGGGCACGCGCCCGTGTTTTCTTGATTACCGGTTGACCTTAGACAAGACTAAGTGTTCATGACAAGAACATGTATTTTGAAACTGACAGAGGAGTCGCTAGCTACAGCTCACGAAAAACTTTGTGTTGTTAACATATTTTCAATTTATTTTGCACGTAAGTAACAAAATACTACTCAGGTAGCATGTCATGGGGCGATAGGCGGATTGTTGAGAAATAGTGTCATTACTACCTTTCCTTGTATTTGTCTCATTTCTCAACCACTCTTAGGGTTATCTCGGATCCCTCGGAACCTTGTAATATTTTAGTGTGTCTTTTATAGACAAACGTTGTGACAACTGTAACCTCCCAAGTTAACTCCGTTAAGTTTTTCCGTTAATTCCATTAGCTCCGTTAGGCAATCTCCGTTAGTCACATTACAAATAATAACTAATACTTAACTAGACCGGATACGTCCACGACCTTTGGTTGATCACCGAACCCGCCCAATATGTGTTATATGATTTGTTACTTATTACCACTGTATGAAGTAATGCAACATGCTTATTTAATTAATTGTGCAATTATGTGATTTATCGAGAAATCGTGTTTAGCTTACTTAGAATGTAAAATTGACCCCTTTCTTGGTGGCCAGCGAAACTACCTAGCGAAATTACAGTTTCGCCCGGTAGCTAATGCATGACCAGTTTCGCGTGGCTAGCGAAACTGCCAGCGAAACAGCCAGCGACACTGCCAGCGAAACTAGCACCAGATATATAGAAACCCCAAGCCAAACTTCTCATTTTTACTTGCACCTCTCAACACACACACACTTCTGCACTCTCTCCCTCTCGAGATTTCTGACCAGCAAGGAATCAGCACGAACCAAGGAGACCAGCCCCAAATCACCATCCATTTGAGCTTGGAAATCAACCGTGAGTCCCCAAGACCACTTCTTCTATGTTTCCCTTTGTGCATTACTTGATTAGATGACCAAACCTACATGCAAATGTGTATACTTCTGTTATAATGCCTAGGGATGCTAGACATAACATAAATTCTGTAACTTGCCATGTCAATATGAAGATCCATGCTAATTAGGTTCCTTTATGTGAGAATGCATTCTTGGTAAATTGATGACTAGAAACCATGTTTTAGGTGTTAAAATTGCTCACATGATGTTGGTAAACGTTTAGGTATGCTAGATATCGAATTGCATGTGATACAGAAGCTGTTAGAAAGGTTTTTAGTCAAATTTACGGGTTTTTTTAGCGACTAGCGAAACTGTGCCTTCATCAGGCGAAATTAGGTAGCGAAACTATGTATATCTTCATCCAGCGACACTAGGTAGCGAAACTGTAGTGTCGCCGGGTAAACCAACCAGACCTGTCCGAACGAAACTACCGAGCGAAATTCCCTGAACGAAAGTTCAAACCAGTTTCGGGCGAAACTAGGCTAGCGAAACTGTGCCAACAGTTTCGAGCGAAACTAGCCTAGCGAAACTGTGTCATCGGGTATTGCCCAGCGAAAGTGCTGCCCGTGCACCCAGCGAAACTGCCTAGCGAAACTGCTAGCGAAATTGCGACCAGAATCCAAACTTGTGCAATTTACTTGTAATGATATGCCATGACTTATATGCTTTATACTATGATAATACTTGCTTGGACTTCTGATGTATATGAACCCTTGTGTATGATCAACCATCGGTGTCGTGTGTCGTTATGTCGTGTCGTATTTTCCAACGTGCTAGTAGTTTTAAACACAACCTTACACCTAAGACCTTAATGTGATTATTAGGTCCTCGTTAACAATCATAACCGGATTTATTGAAGAGTAAGCCGAGCAACCTAAGGTGAGTTCATTTATATTATTGTTATGTCCGTTCAGGGACGATAACGCGCAAGTGGTTACATCCGGTAAGGATGGTGACCCAAACGGTAAGGTTTTTCTTACTGGGTAAATTTCCGACATAATATCATATGTGACACTGAATTGAACTTATTTATTAAAAAGTCCTTACATTCGAGCCGTTAATATACAGTAGCGAGGTAATATTGAGTAGTACTACTGGGGATTGACACCCCCGCTCAGCGGTGCACAGTGATGCACCCTCCCGACTGGCGGTCGGACTGAGATCAATGTTAGCCTACCCTCCGTGATCCGTAAAGACACGGGAAGGCAAGGTTCATAGGAATTCCCTATCAAAACATTGTCAGCTTCGGTTACGAACAATTCAGGTGTACATAACTATAGGCTAGCTACCTACGATATGGAATTTTACTGGTCGTATGATATTGATTGTGTTTTACCTGTCTTTATTCATAAACATTAGGTCTACTTGTGACGGGTAGACTGTTTTAGTGAACTCACCAGCCTTAGCTGACACTTGATTGTTGAATGCTTTTCAGGTCGCTAGAAGGATCATGGACGGCAGGGTCGGCGGCAGTACACATAACCTATTTTCCCTTGGGAATTATGTTTTCAGATCTAAATTTCTTCATTTTGAAAATCTGTTTGTAAACCTTAATTATGCTTCCGCTGAACTATTAAACTTACTACTCTGGACTGTAACTTAACTCTTATGTTAACTTATAATTTCTGTTTATGGTTTGGTTGTAACTAAAGTCTGGGATCCTGGTCTGGATCATACCCCACACGGTTATACTCCGTTAGTGGAAATTGGGGGTGTGACAAACGTTTACACTGTACAATAGGTCCATGTGAGGACTGACTGTCTGTATCATATATGTGCATGTATGGTTTTGTGTATTATAAGTTTATATGTTGCTTCCGTGAGATCTGGTACAGGCAGTCGACCCAACAAACTCCCCACAACTGGAAGGGTGTGGCGGGGATGTGACCAAATCCACTCACCAAAAATCGGCATCACTTTCATCAATAGAGGCAGAATACAAAGCCTTGCAAATTCCGCAACAGAGATTTCATGGATTTAAAACTTGCTCATTGATCTTGGCGTCCCACACGTATCACCACCTACACTATTTTGCGAAAATACATGTGTGACATACCTATGTGTCAATCCAGTTTTATCATTCTCGCATGAAGCATGTGACATTGGACTACCATTTTGTTCGAGAACAGGTGGCAGACGGTTCATTAAAGGTTCTTCACATTAATTCTCATGATCAACTTGTTGATGCTCTCATCAGTCCATTAGGTTGTACTCCTTTTCTTCGTCTATGTTCCAAGATTGGAGTATTTGATAGGTCATCCATCTTGCAGAGGCGTATTATGACCAATGAAACTTCAAGTCAATGTTGTAGAAGTCGCTAAATGTTGTCAGGTCAGTCGATTGGAGAGTTCTGAGTAGTTAGCCTAGGGGGGAACTACTCAGACATGGTAATTTTAAAGAAAATAAATTTTTAGAAATTATATGCATGTTCAATATTAATATATATAACAATATACGTTAACATTAATATATGTTAATAAATGTTTAACAATCAAGAGCATAGTCAGTTCTTCGTAGTGGCGAAACCAACTTTTTGTTGATTTATGAAGGTCACGACATATAATTTTATATCTTATTTCATGAAGACACGTAATTGCATAAACACGTATTCGTTTGTATAAGTCCGCATGTGTTAGCAAATATATACGTGTTTGTGCAATTATATGTCTCGGTGACATAAGATAGCAAACGCATTTTCAAGTACAAGATCATAATCAAAAATATACTCACTTTAACTTATGATACTTTCGTTATCTTAATTATGCAAGAAAGATGGCCGACCGGTTGAAGTTAGAGCTTCGTAAACATGTCCCCATGCCAGAAAGAAAGGCTTGGTCTATGAAACACGCTTTAATGAGTCATATAAGAGTTGACAAACATACGCCATAATAGCAGTTAGCTTATCATGTCTTCAAATCTTTCCATACGCAAACCAACAAACTAACATGCCATTTGAGTTTATCTATGAGCTCATCGAAATATATATCACATTATCAGTTTATCACCCATCATTTTCTGTCTTTCACGTTCAAGGGCCCGTCTAAATCACCCATATTTACCCCAAACTAGGCCGGGTAGTTGTAAACCGGTTCGGGCTAGGTCAACAAAAGTATAAACCGGTTTTTACAGGGAAATTAGGGTTTGCTGAAAAAGGTTTTACACCAATCCGGGTCTAGTTATATTTAAAACTTATACCAATTGGATATCACATGTAATAATCAGGAACGAAAATCAACTCAATATTCAATATAACCGGAACAATTTACAAAGATCCTATCAACCTCAATTTATACTAATCAAGCTTCGAGAACAAGTAACCTATTTACATTAAGAAACTAAATAAAATAATTAATGACTCACTATCTTAATGAAAAACTATCTTAATGAAAAACTAATTGAAAAATCAAACCCTATTTTACTCTAATTCTTGATCAATTATAAAACTAGTTCAACAATACCGGTTTGATTAACCTAGGTTCAGAACCAGTTTACGGTCGGGTTGGCATGCATAGGCTGGGTTTGGTTTCAAATGAAACTGATTTGAAGATTGGGTTGGGACCGGGTTTGGAACCGGTTAGGTTTCCTAAAGCGGGTTTTTCCCATCTCTATAATTAAGTCATAATGAAGTCACGAGTTCTACTAAAAGAGTCCTTTCTAAGTACGCTTCAAAGAGTGAACGTTGCCAAAATGATAAATTAATGGGCACGACAAATATCCATCTATGTTACATTTCATTTTTAGTGTTATTTAAAAGAAAAGAAATCATATATTGTAACTTATAAATAATTAATAAAGTGTTGGTAAAGTGTATGCTCTTTTATTGACAAAAGTACACTAATATATATAGCTAGGGCCAAGTGAAGAAGACCCAATACCAACATCGTGACAAGTGGGAGAGCAGGTGCCAATGAATTGAATCAAATTAAACAAAGAGATCATCGATACCAATCTAGCTAGCTAATCCATATCTGACGTCTGAAATATCAAAAATATTGTATAGATATACAACATTTTTGACATTTTAGACGTCATGTAAGTTTTCTGTTAATTACTTTCCTGAGAAAAAGTAGCAATAAACAACTAGCTAAGAAGGTACATAGTGATGGAAGGTGGTGATCAATCGGTCATATATGCCATATATGATTAGATTTATAGCCACCAAGAAATAATAATGTGGACACTTGACACATACGTACGAGATCGAATCTTATCGTTCTAGCTTGTTCTTATGATCTATCATATTAGACCATAAATGATTGTACATATATATTTGTGGACCATGCTTAATGTGACCATTAACTAAACCATTACAAGTAGCAACCAATACTTGTTCCCACTTGCTTTGGATGGATGGGAAGGGGTTAAATGCGGTATTTTTTAATTTCATGTAAAGGTAGACACCCCTAAACAACCATGAAGTGCTAAACTTAACTAAAGTTGAAATAAATTTATGAAGAAATACTTAAACAAAAATACTTGGAGCTCTTTAGATACTAATTTAATCTTGATGGTAAGAGTAGGAGGGGATAGAGGGGATGCATACATGTTTGATTTTATCGAACAAGACAGACAATGAATAGTGAAAGTTGAAAGTTGAAAGATGTTTTTAATTTGTGCGTATCTTCTTTGAATTGATGCTTATATAAATGATTATTTACGCAATTGGGTTTTGTCTATAACCATTAACAATTACTAAAGTAATTTAACTGACTTAATAATTTGGATACTTATTGGGTTTATATTTGTAAACTTTAATATTTAAAATAAATTTCTCTTTGTGTCTGATCAAAATTTCATGTGTCAGTCTGAAAATTTCATGGGGGTCGGTGTTAAAATATTTTAGGGGTCGGTCGGGATTGGTTCGTACATATCCTACTATAAAAAGGTCCATGGGACACGGGAGACCCCATGCCAATACCCTAGGTACACCCATGCAAACAATATATTATCCATTTTACTCGATCACTAGTAGCTTACGGATTTGTTTTTTGTTAAGTTTGTCCAGTATATCGAAAACTTCTGAGTACATCAGCATCATGGTATTGCTCAAAAACATTAATTTTGGATAGAAAGAATTAAAACGATCAAACCTAATGAACGAAAACGAACTTAACTCAAACTAATCAAACACAATTTTATGTAACAATAAATCAAAAGGCAATCATGTGTCACATCTCAGTCATATTCAGCAATCAGGTAAACAGGGGGTCTGGCTATTTAGACATCTCAATATGCAGCGTATTGGACAATACTCTGCGTATAGGACTAATATGCAGCGTATTACCCAATACTCTGCGTATAGGTTTCTGGTGAATTTTTTTTTATGTTTTGTGTTATTTGTAATTTGGATAAAAAGTTATTAAAAACAAAAATAAATAAAAATAAATAAAAACACTCATGAAGGGTGATGTCTTTTTCATCAATAGGTCACCAACAACCCACAAACATTATTTACAAAAAATTATTTAAACCAAAAAAAAAAACAAAAAAGTTATGAACATCTGATGTATTTTTTTCCTCATGACCTCCTTTAGTTAAGTTCATAAAAACGTTATGTGAATTTTTTAGATTTTTTAAAAATACTTCAATTTTTTTTTCAATTTAAAACATGCTATATTAGCTAGGTGTTTGAGTGTTTTGTAAAAAAAAAAAATGTAAATAATGTTTGTGGGTTGTTGGTGACCTATTGATGAAAAAGACATCACCCTCCATGAGTGTTTTTAATTTTTTTTTATTTTTTTTAGTTTTTAATAACTTTTTACCCAAAAAACAAATAACACAAAACATAAAAAAAATTTCACCAGAAACCTATACGCAGAGTATTGGGTAATACGCTGCATATTAGTCTTATACGCAGAGTATTGCCCAATACGCTGCATATTGAGATGTCTAAATAGCAGGACCCTAAACAGGTATGAAACATCAGTAATAAACAAAGAAAAATTGAACTGTATATTTGATGCTTAAAGCTTATAGCACATGGCAATTCTATGCAAACTTGAAACAGTTTGTTGGCCCATATATTACTGACCAGTGGACCAATAATTTGATCTTTACACAAGTATACAACCAAATCTTTGTTATTTTCTTTATGTTTCTGTTTACCAGCAACTAAAATTGACCTTCAACACAAATATAAGAAACCACATTTCCTTCTTCATTCTTGTCAGAAACTGAGTACCAACTAAAAAGATGAAGGTAATTTTTATATTTCTTTCAATTTCATCAACACAATGCAAAATTGCAAACTCTTTTGTGACTGATTCTTGCATGTTTACATATATAACAGTTGCTAGATTGGATGCACCGTAAGTTTCGAAATGGCGAGCCTGTGAAAGAACTTTCTTCAGGTATATATGCCATGAAATGATCATGAAACTATATGTTATTCTGTTAAAAAAATTTTGAATTTTTTTTCTAATTATTGATTTGCAGGAAACTCATGCACTTGTCTAATGGGGCAGCCATCACTTGATGACTTTGACTATTATCCTAAGTCAAATTGTTACACAAAACCATTAACAAACAAGTCAAGAGAAAACCAGATTCGAAGATCGTTTGCATGTTTAGAGGCGGTATCTCCAGATGATGAACACGTGGAGGACGAATCATCTGCCGCACTTTCTGAACTGTTTCATGGATTTCTTGCAATAGGGACACTTGGCGGAGATCCGGTCACAAGTGATCCAGCCACACCTACTTTTTCCACATCAGTTGAATACATAATGGAAAAAGAAACTGAAGCAACAGAAAACGAACTGCAGTTCATCAATGATGAGCTGGAAAAAGTGTTAGTTGTTGATCAAGGGAAAGAAGATGATTCATCTGGGAGAAACAGTTATGTTAGTAACGGGAGAAGCAGTCACGGCAGTACGATTACGCTTAGTGGGAAGCCTCTAGAAGCTTCTGAAAGCGAGTACAGGTTGTCGGGTGCTTGTCCCCTTCAGGGTTATCTGTTTGGTTCAACTGTTGGATTGCCTGAAACAACTAGTGGAAAGAAAGAACATAGGACCTCATTAGGGGAGTTGTTTCAGAAAACTAAACTGGCTGAAGAAAATAATGGGAATAAATGCAATAGAGTTGAAAAAACTAAGGAGAAAGAAACTGAAAAGTCTGCTGTCCAGTTAATGAAAAAGATACTCAAAGGAAGAAAAGGTTCTGGAGGGACAATGGATACTGCTTCAGCTGATAAGAAAATGCATAAGGTATATTTATTTAAGCTTTATGATGAACCTATACACATAACAAATTTTTTGTGTCAAAGACATTAAACTAACCCAAACACATGTGAAAACATGTAAATGCAACTCGTGTAACCCATTTATCTAAACAAGTTAAGCAAGTTGAAGGGTTGTAAAAATGGGTTATATGGGTTGGTGGGTTGTAAAAGAGTTATGATAAAGTTGTAAACAGGTTGACCGGTGGCGGAGCTTGAACATACATATAGGGAGGACCGAAAGTCAATACGCATAAAATTTACACTTCTGAGTGAAAAACAAGGAGGGCCGACTCAAAACATATAAAATTTTCGAATAAAAATATGCGTAAATATACACTTTTGAGTGGAAAAAGAGGTGAGCTCCGCCCATGAGGTTGACCGTATTGAACTTAAAGTTATATTTGTATTTTTTATATTAATTTAAATGGGTCGACCCATTTAATTCTTGTAAAGGGTCATGCTAATCTTACACCCCTCATTCTTAATTTACACGCCTAATATGGGGCGTATCAATTGATATGGGTCATATTGCACTGACAATAATCAAATGAATATTTAGTGTCCAATCCAGCACATTAATATCGATGCCTTTTTGGACATATTCAAACCGAGGCATATCATATGATATGACCCCTATCACTCTAATCGAGCATTTTTTGACATATTAAAACCGAGACATATCAAGTGATACGACCCCAATCACTCTAATCATAATGGAGTTGCTTTTTATCTTCAATCTGGCGAGCCGTAAATATTGTGTATTTCTGTCGGGTTTAGGTACTCTTCTTTTTAGGTGATTTGAAAATATTCTAAATTATTTTTTATTTTATTTATTTATTTTTTAAATTTTCTATTAACTTATACATAACTTACAAATTTATTTTTTGTGTTTTTTAAAATATTTAAACCTTAATAATTTTATTTGATAAAAATAGAAAATAAAGTTTCCCGGTAAATATTATTGCATGTTACTGATGGGTTTATGTACCCTTTTTAAGTGATTTGAAAATATTTCAAATTATTTTGTTTTATTAATATATACATAACTTATGAAATTGATAGTATTAATCATGTAGGTAATTTTATTAATACATAAAGTTGTAATAAAAATAAACTGATAACTGTTTTGAAAACATACTCCTCTTTAATGTGTAATACACCCCATTGTAGTCAAAATCAGTTAAATTTAGTTTGATTCGAAGTTATATTGATGTTATTTTGGATAACTTAGCTTTGATTGTAAGTTTATTGGGTTTTTTTTTTTGTGAAGAATGTGATATGGCTCATATCTAGGTAGGGGTAACCACCTCCTTTATTTGTATGGGTCCTTTGATAATAGGTCTTATCAAATAATATGCTCCATGTTGTCTTTTTAATATATTTTAGAAGTCTTATGCTCAATAAGACCCGTATCATATGATATGTGTCATATTGGGGTCTCATATTGCTCATGCGTATTGGAGATATGGGTCATTCCGACATGGAATTTTTATTATTTTATGCTAAACATTCTCCTGATTCAGTACGAGATTCTTGACAAACTTTAATATGTCACCTATCATGTGATATGCCCCATATTGGGGGTGTAAGTTAAGAATAGGGGATGTAGAATTAGAATTTCCGCTTGTAAAACATAACACAACCCTGATTGTTAAATAGGTTAGAAAGAACTATGTAGTAAACGGGTTACTAACGAATTGTCATCTCTTATTAATTGGAGTGCATGTATGTATATTCAAAATCACATAATTAGCTAATAGTATAATGAGTTGTAGGAGTTTAAATGTGATTCTTGAGTTTGAAGTTGTAGTAATCATATAAGGTAGATATACAAAATAGCAATAACTTTTGGTGGTAGTCCATTTTTAGTAATTATAACTTTTTATTACCTTTTATATGTTTTTATTCTTTAATAACCAAAGTAAGCCCTTTCAAGAGAAAACTTGTAATTACAAAACTAGTAGTTATAGATAACAAAATATATATCCACCAAAAGTACATTGTTTTCTTTTGACACTTGACCTAACTAGATGTTTTGAGGGTTTGACAAGCAACTGGTTATCTAAAGAAGTATTAGATAAATTGACTAAAACTCCATTTTTTTTAAGAAAAGGGAGTCTCACTCTCTAGTATAGTGAGATAAAATGTTTTTCATATCAGGTTTTAAGATGGGTAATTAAAAAAAGTTCTTATACAAGTAGCATGAAACTAATTATCAGTTTAAAAATGAACTAAATTTCCACAAATCATTGATCCCTGATAAAATGCATGATCAACTTTCAGTTAAGTACCTAATCTTCAATGTAAACCTTGCAGATCCTACATATATTCCATAGAAAAGTCCATCCAGAAAGCACATCAAAATCTCAAAATCGTTCCAAGTTTGCGATGAACAACACCTCCATGAACGATGAGGGATATAAAAAAAGAAACCAACTGCTATCTAGGGAACACATCCCTATACTTCCTGAAAAGGATATTACTTCTAAAAAGACTGCAAACAACACAAGAAACAACATTACATGTGGTGCCAATGATTCAAATGGGAATAGAGAATGCTGGATTAAATCTGATGCAGATTGTAAGTGGTCTCAATTTATGTTTATGTTTTTATGGTCTCTCAGTATTATATTATATCGATCTGACTCGTTGTTTATGTTTTTTTTTATCAGACCTGGTGTTGGAACTGTAGAAGATAAACAAAGTATGGAATGCTGCACTTGGTTGAATTGTCCCATGGAAGAAGTATGATATGAGATCTTCTATTGATAAGTGTGATAAATATTTTGAGTCTTGTATGATAGAAAGCTTGTAATAATAAGTAAATTGTCCTGTTTTCAAGTATTTTAGTTATAATGCTTGTATGCTTTTAGACATTCTTGAACTAATAATCATATATATTTAACTAATGCTTGATATTGTTCAGTGGGGCCTCTGAGTATGTGCGAGAGGTGCGATGGAACATGGCTCATCATTTTATGGGGCCCGTATTTTGTCAAAAGTTGTATATATATATATTATAAACTATAAACTATAAAGACTTAATCAATCAATTTGCTATTAAAAATGCTAGAAAATCTGCATGATATGTCGGTTAAATACTTAGAATATCATTTTAAAACTATAATTTTCTTTTATTGCTATAACTTATTTTTTGTCATAAATTAAACTTTTTCTATTTGCAATTCTATTTTCGAATACGGCTCATTTATTTAGCTCTAACAGGGACTCTAAATTCTCAGGACCGGTCTTGATATTGTCATGTAAATAAAAGAGCTAAATGTATATCTAAATATACTTAATGTTGCCAAATATGTATTTTGATTATGAATAAAAATTATCTTATGCTTTGTGTATGAGGGTATTATTGCTCCAAAAAATCCTCACCAAAAGGCTAGGATGAAAGAGTTTTTTTAAATATTTGAGAGGATCTTATAACATGAGTCGAATTGAAGGGCTCCATTTATACTAATGGTGTTGTCTATTTAAGTAAGTTTGCATATGATCATCTTACTGCTTGTGAAGGGAACCAATCTTCTTTAATGCAAAGGGTTTCATATGGTGTCAATACTACAAAGTTGTATGATTGTTCAATACTTCGATGATCGTTCAAGCTAGGTGTAAACATAGGCGAACCGACCATTTAGGCATTAGGTCCCCAAAGAGTTATCTCTTGTTAGTGCGTCATTAAGTATTACTCTACCAGTAACTCAAATATTCCGATGACTTGACTTTAACCGACAAAAAGTTCCACTAACCTAACTTAATCTCTCAAAAAAATTCAAGAACTTGTAGAAAATTTTCCGAATCCGCGACAGATTATAAACAACAAACTTTTATAACATTATTACTTATATCCTAGGTCACATAATAGTTAAAAGATGTGTATTATAGGAAGAAGAGTGAATTGTGTAAAATACTTATAAGGACTAGAATTGTTAATTTGTAATAAGTTAAGGACTCGAGGGCACGAAATTAACCGCTACGTATTAAATAAATTTATAAAAAGTATAAATACGAGATCGTTCGGTATATCACACACACACACAAACAGAATCTGAAATGAGCAACGATCATCAAGATACTCGTCCACCCACCGCCGCCACCACCACCACCGAATTCCACCGCCACCCGTCTCCATCCACCGCCGGCAACCCCCTCCTCAACTTCACCAACTTACTCCCCCACACTCCGCCTCCGATGACACCCACCAACCTCCCCTCTGCCGAAACCAATTCCACCCCGGAATCCCGCCTCGCCGCCGCACTCGGCCGCGCATTCTTGAACATCCCCCCATCTTCTTTCCAAGACGCGGCGGCGACCACCACCAACAACCACCCACTTCTCCGAACGTTATCAGACGCTGATTCATCTGCGAATCAGGCAACCACCATCACCACCACCACCGCTACACCTCCAAAGGTCCCAAGAAACAACCCACTTCGCCGGACACTTTCCGACTCCATCACCTCCGATCATGAACGGACCCAGAAAACCGGGACGAAACACCCACTTCGCCGGACACTCTCTGATTCAAGCGACTGTCTGCAGCCTCAGAAAACCCCTAGAGTTTCCTCCTCCCCGCAGTCTTCCACCGGAAAACAGAGCCCCCAATCGGAGGTTCGTATCTTGCAATTGTAACAATCTGTTTGTTATCATAGGCTTCTGAATTAAAATTTGAGTAAAATTTGAGTAAATTCGAGTAAAATATGAGTAAATGTTGTTGAAATTGAACATTTGAACAGATTATATCGAAAAAAGTGGAAGATATGGTTCGGGAGATCGAGCAGAGGTGCTGGGAAATTCTGCGAGAAAAAGAAGAAGAAGAACATGTTGAAGATGAAATTCCTCAGCCACAGGTACGGAATTGAATTAGATTTCTAGGGTTCTTAATCTTGAAATCTTGAATTGAATCTTGAAGCAATCAATTAACTGAAATCTTGAATCTTGAAGCAATTAGTTAATGGTAATTTTGTGAAATGTTGTAGGAGCAAGAAGAATGTGTGGGGGTGGAGAGATTGAAGGATGGGGATTTAAGATTTGAGTTGAGTTGTTCGTGTGGAAAGCGGTTTGAAATGCTGATCAAACACAATGGCTATTGCTTCTACAGATTGACATAATAACAGCTTCTTCTTCATCATAATTCAGCTTTTCACATCTTTCTGGTTTTGGGATTTTGAGTAATGAATTGTAACAAGCTTAGATCTTGAAGGGTTGATTTAGTTAGTAGTATGTGTTTTGAGTCGTTTCCGTTTTCGGTGTAACTAGTTTTCTGTCTTTAACATTCTTGAAGGTAACCCGCTTCATATAAGCTACGTTTTACCTTATCTTGTTGGTTAGCAGGATATTAACGAGGATCTTTGAGTTTTCTGGTAACGGTTTCTCCTGTATATGTTGCCTTTACTTTATTGTCCTGAGGCTCCATTTTTAAGATAGAAAAGAGTTGAAAGGTGGTTGATAACTTGATACTTGATAGTTGAGAGTGGACGGATTGGGCTGGGCTGGGCTGGGCTGTTCATTCAAATTGGGCCTCTATAGTGGTCTACAATATCACTACAGCTTCATCATATGTTAGGTATTAACATTTCAAACTCTACTAGCCCTTAGATTGCTTATGTGACCATGGCTCTTGTGTTATAACATTGCAAAAGTATCAACTCTTGAACTGCAACATAAACTAAACCAAAGATCACCCTTCAATCTAGCAAGTATATTTTGTTCCTATATCTAATACCGGATAATGCAACCGTTGACCCTTTTACTACGCTTACCCTACCATTCAACAACTTGACAATGTGACCGACTTCTTCAAAAGTTGCTAGGGAGATCAAATCAGTTTAAAGATTAGGAATTTACCTTGCACTTTTTATATCAAATTTTGATCGTCTTCGTAGTTTGAATGAGACAATCCCAAATCCTAGAATCTTAAGCGGTCTATCATCCCCTTCATTATAGAACCAAATTCTTCAAGCTTATAAATACTCGAAAAAGACTTGTGTATGGTGTCATATGATAAGAACACCCACAATCCAAGATCCTCTACTTACTCACCCTCAATACACTTTGGTGAGTATTTACCATGACTTCTTGATGTATATATTAGTTTCCATCTTTCCAAGTCAATGCTTCTTGAAGTGCTTTTATAGTGTGACATATGAAACACATTATTTTGAACTTGGACTTTGACTGGCCTAAGGGTCTTTCATTTTGAATGATCTTCGCTCAAATCGCTCTTCATTTGAATGATATTCGCCCAGATCTCCCCCTCACAGATAAGCAGTATTCGTGTTCTTCTTTAATATAAAGTCTTTTCCATAATGTTTTCCTTTTTCTTGCGTAGGAGAGTTCAAGGTCAATTTTATTCGCCCTTCATAATCCAAACTCGTTCTAGCTTTTGTATTTCTCCTGATAACTTTTGTTGAAACCACCCTTCAATCTTGATTGATCGGTTTAAAAGTTATCTTATTTGAACTTAGCCGATAACCATGTTCTGATACCAATCGTTGAAAGTGAATAGTGGACACTGAGTCACTTCATAAACTAAAGAACAAAATATGGGTTTGCAAGGTGGTAAAGCAAAAAGATAAACTCAGTGGTTGAATAAGTGAAGGAAGTGCATGTGGGAGAAAGAAAGTTTAAGGCGTAAAAAGTGAGGACTTTTTTTTTCTTGATTTGTTAATAAATCACAAAAATGATCTCTGCTCATTAATAACCTTATCAATTTTCAAAAATACCTCCTCATGTGTAAAATGACTAATATGGTCTTAGATTTAATAGAACAATCTAACCCCGTTAGTCTCTGGGAGTCAGTTGGTAACGAAATACAATAATCTAAAAAGTAGACTCAAGTAGTTAAAGGTGTCAAACATTAGGAACACAAATAGTAATTAACTCTAATTCTAGGATTGAAGTGAGGAATGGACTATGAATACTTTACTAATTTATATCCTTGTTGTTTTAATAAGCAGAGTATTGTAGAGTGCACAAAAATAAATATTTTTAAGTTGTTTTGAACCGATATAGAAAGTAGTTATTGAGTGGCTGGTTCGAACTAAAAGGAACTGGTAGTTAGAGATCCGTTTAAAGTTCACGTTCATGAACTTGTTAAGAATTTCTTAAAGAAGAATCATTTTTTACAAGGTAAAAGTTGGTTAACTGTTATAGCCGTTTGTTGTATAATGGAGCTAATATCTTGTTAGTGGAAGCATAGAAGTAGTTTGGGAGCTTATTAGTTCGGTTAGAAGAGTTCAGGGACTGTTTTGCAACTTTCAGGGGTTAAGATGTATTTTCTTGATACATGAGGGACTGAAGGTGTTAATCCGGCTGTGAGTTCTGTTAATTGCTGTTATAAGAACGATTAGTTCATTTTGGTTTAGGTTAGCTTTCAGATTTCCCCAATTTCTCAGCCACTTGTAATCGTTCAATTCTGTTTGTATTTTCCTTGGCTTCCATTTCAATAAGAATCAACCGATTTTCTCTTTGATTTCTTTCAATTCAAGAACACCATTGTAAAAAGTATTCTTCTATAAACAACTATATAATTGTTTATAGTCATTTTCATTTGTTTTCAAACCATTTATATTTGTATCAACTGGTATTTGGTGTATTGGTTTAATAACAACGCTTCTCTAGCTCTCAAAACACCTGTATGACAAGCTTAAGTGATTAAACTTTCGTTGGTGTTGGCGTTTTCTTAAGTGAACCAACTGTGGTGAGGATCAAACCAACAAAAGAAACTTAGAAAGGTGGTCAAAATTTGATTTATATGAAACATCAAACATTATTGTAAGGGCTCGATGCAAAAAAAATATAATTCTTTCTTTATAGTAGCTTAATAATGTGTTTTTTTTCTTTTAATGATAGTGTTTTATCTATCTGAAGAATAATGCCCACTCGAATGATGCCCACTCAAGTGTTGCTAGAAACTTTTTATTTGCTTGAAAGTTCACTTGGATGAGGCCGGATGTGTATGCCATATTACAAGTCTTGAAACTGATCGAACTCCCTGTTGAAAAAAATCCCGGTGTAGCAGAAGAAAATGTGATTCAGCTTCTGATTGAGAACTCGCTTACAATGAATTGGTATGCTCTACCAGGGGTGGACCTATATAGGGTCCAGGGGTAGCCCGTGGTATACTCCTTAAACTCATAGACGAAGTGGAAATTTATTTAGATTTTCAAGTTTTTATATATGTGTGCTACCCCTTAAAAACCATGGACCATTACCTAATTTAAATACCCCTTAAGATGGGGCTCACATTATAAAACAATAACAAGTTTGAATACAATATAAGTCAATTTTTGACCAAATCAACTCGACCTCACCCAGGGGCTCTTCCCCTTGGACCCCGTTCTCTCGAGAGCGTTGTCCCAAACCCCTTCCAAAATATTTTATACCCCTTAAAAATATTTCTAGCTTCGCCTCTGTTCTCTACTTGTCTTGAAGACGAAAAATAAACACACAATAAACAATAAAGACCAGATAACAATGATAACTACGTAGCAAATATACTAACCGATTTCAAGTGGTTCGGTTAATAACCTAATCGGTTTTATAAAAAAAAATAGCCTACATAGTGCACCTAGAGTAGTATTATTGTATGTGACTTATGTGTCGATGGTTGGTTGAGAATTGAAATGACCTCACTTTCCTAAAATAGAAAGTGGCCCACTCACCTATATGGATGACGCCCATGTTTCCTCGTTTAAAGCTAAAGATCTGCCCCTCTGCTCCACCAATATTTACTACTCCATCTCATGGTCCACCTCAATCAACTCCTATCTCGTTTCTTCACCACTTTTTTCACTTTAAACTAACTTTTTATTATGGTACCTTAAACCGAGGGCGGTTTGGACAATAAGTCCCGATTTGTATAAAACCAATCCGTCAGATCATCACAGTTTCTAAAAATGAGATTTGACTTATTGAGAAGCCATCGAGACAGTGCCGGTAAAAAATCTGAGTCTCAAAATTTATTATTTTAAGTCACTATTGTGTTCGTTTAAGTACTTTTTATCAGATATGGTGAATAAACATTTTTAATGTTTATAAAAGTTAAATAATTTAAAACATTTATACAAAAAAAACTACAAACGACCGTTTGTGTGCAAACGATCATATGCTTCCTGTGTATAAATCCAAAATGCATGTGTCTTTATCACCTCCCAAAATAAAGAACTCACTAAAATATATTAAACTCCAACCTATAAAATTCTACCACTCCCTCTTAAAAATTTACAAAATTCTACTACAATTCTAATTTTTTTTTCTCCTGCATGACACTCTCCTATTGGTTACCATCAAAACTTTCTATTCTACCACCCCACCCTAAATCACATAATAAACCAGCATAATTATTTTAATGATAAAACCAACATGTAATAAAATGTATGTACTTTTTGGTTAGAGGTGTATGTATGTATATGTTAAATTATTGGTTTCTATTTCAACGACGACAAGACTCGTAATATTCATAGAGACAAATGTGTCATGTTCGTGTGGGCTTTCGGTCCCCAACTCCCCACACATAACATAATAGTTACTTTTTTTTTTAACATAACATAATAGCTCTTGATGAAATGATCACCCTCCAACTTTCATGAAATTTAATTTTGACTAAAATTTATTACTATTACTATTATTATTATTTGAAAATAAACAAACAAAATCTATCAAATTGTCCACTTATAACAAAATTAATGTGGTGGATGAAAACTTAGAGATAGAGTAAGTCGGTTGTTACAAACCAAATAGGAGAGCCCAGCCCAAAAAACTAGTCTGATGGGTGGGAGAGCCCATTTGGCCTATAAACTCCACATTAGTTGCTCATACAATCAATGTCGAACAAGTCCCATACCTTACAATGGGTTCAGTCCGTAACATCAGGCAGCCTCTTCTTCGAACGTGTCGTTGATCAACAACCTGTGGTTCTTAGTTTATACATACAGACTCGATCATGTGGAGATTATCTTGATGTTAGAAAGGTTTCTCAAGGGCATGCTAATTATAGTAAAGGTTAAATTATTTAATAGTGTTCCAAAAAACAACATAATTAATATTATTGTTGGATTAAGTTGGTCTATGGGCACTGCTAAAATATGATGGATTATGTCTGTGTTACATGAATTGTGTATATATATCTATCGATCATATCAGTTGTCCACTCACATTGTTAATTGTTGTGTGAAAATATTAGATGTCACATATCTTGTCATCAAACATGGTGTGGTGTTTCATCATGTAGATAATAATACAATGAGAGAGATTGATTCATAACATAATTCTCCATAACACTCTATATAACTTTGACTTTTGGATTCATTATAAATTTCTTTTTGTTAATTAGTCAGAGAGGTCACGGGGCTTGGGGAAGGTGGTGATGGTTCACCGATAGGTGAGGTTTGGTGTGAGAGGAGGAAGTGTGAAATTGAGGCCGACAAGGAGGTGAGTGTGAGGACGACGATTATTATTTGGCACCCTGTGCACCTTAATGAGATTTAGGGGCTGTTTGATTTCGTCTGACTTGGTCCGGTCATAGCTGACTACTGACTTAGTCAGTGGTCAGCATATTTATTTTCCATAAAAATGGTGGTGACCGAGTTCCTTACGTCTGGCTCAGGGCCAAAATGTTGCTGACCGAGTCCGTCACAAAAATACTCTTGACCAAGTCAGGGGGTGGATGAATTAGCAAATGGCCTCTTAGACTAATCTTCAACCTCTCTTTGAAACGTAATGTGTATACCTTTAACATCTTGGTATTATTACAACATGAAGCTTATTTAGTGAATGTTTATTTTCTATTTTTGATAATATTTATATATATTAATTTTTTTTGAACGGCCAACGAATGTCCTGGAAAACTCAGGGACTACTTACATCAGTTGAGCTCATTCCAGGAAAAATCTACCACCGCGAGCGGTCGGGTGGTAAAACCTGGGAGCTCAGGGATCGAACTTGTGACATTTCAGCCCCATATCTCCCCTAATCACCAATTTATAAATATTAATGATATTACTAAAGGTAAATCAAACATTAAAAAAGAGTACATTATAAAACAAGAAGTTCAAGACAAACGACTAGCAAGTAAGTAACCAGATTGTGGATTATTAAACCAATCGATCCTGTAGAATTGAAATAAGCGGAACACTCAATTCAATCACACATCAAGATCAATTACAAACTAAACTATCGAATCCATTGATGAGAAATTAAATCAATTCACTACACGAAATCTGAGAATACAACAGCGATGATAATCGCTTATTACAAAGAAAGAAAGATACAAAAGGAATTGGAAAGAAATCGACTAGAAATCAAGATCCCAAATCCGGTAGCTCGAACTGATTATATAACCTAAAACTAAGCTAACGGTCATTAACAGAAATTATCCTAATGATGACACCGAGCACCTTCAAGTATATGAAATGACAGCATAGCCCCTGAAGTTTATAAGAAACAAGAAGTTTCAGTTTACACCCTCCAAAGTCTTATAACTTGTCACTAATCACTCAAAATACCCAACATACTCCACCTTTAGTGTCAAGTTAACACCTTCAAACCATAACAATTTGATTAATCCCAATCTGACATGTAAACATCATTGCATAGTAGGGACCCAATGGGTTTACCTATACTAATGTGAATACACATCAAGGTAACTTAACCAGAATTGTTAGAAACAATAATAAGGCATTACTTGATCAATTTTAAAGAAAACAAAATATTGATCCTCTTGACCAATCACCTGAACTGTTAACATTTCAAATAACAGCTTCAGCCTCCAACTCCTAACCCATTTAAACAAAACAGAAACTTGTTTAAAGGAACACATTTTGTAAGCACATCAGCCTCATTTTCCTTAGTATCAACATATTTTACCAAAACCTTCCTTGAAGCTATTACTTCTCTGATGAAATACAACTTAACATCTATGTGCTTACTTCTACTATGGTAAACCTGATTCTTTGACAACTGAATGGCACTCTTATTATCACAACTCACCATAGCTGTGTTAATACCCATTCCTAGCTCCTGTGTAAAACCAGTTAACCACATTGCCTCTTTCACTGCTTTCGTAAGAGCAATGAACTCAGCCTCTGTTGTAGACAAAGCTACAACATGTTGCAAAGTAGATTTCCAACTTACTAAACCACCATACACCTTAAAAACATATCCAGTAATAGATCTACCTTTGTCCCTGTCTTTAGCAAAATCAGCATCAACAAAACCTTGTATAACTGATTTATGATCACTAATCCTACCATAAACTACACCTAGTGATCTTGTACCATTGAGATATCTTAATATCCATTTAACTGCCTCCCAATGTACCTTTCCAGGACAACTCAAGAACCTACTAACCATACCTACTGCATAGCATTATATCTGGCCTAGTGCAGACCATTAAGAACATAAGACTACCAACTACACTTGCATAAGGTACCTTGGCCATGTAATTCATTTCCTGAGTTGTCTTGGGACTGTCCTGCTTTGATAGTTTGAAATGTGGCCCTATATGTGTTGAAACAGGCCTGCATTTATCCATGCTATAGTTTTCCAACACCTTCTTCAAATATGACTCCTGTGAAAGCTTGATTAAACCTTTACTTCTGTCTCTCTTGACCTCCATACCAATAATCTTCCTAGCTTCACCAAGCTCCTTCATTTCAAACTCTTGCATCAGCATCCTCTTGGTAGCCTCTATTTCAAACCTGTCCCTGCATGCTACAAGCATATCATCAACATAAAGTAACAAATAAACAAAAGAGTTAGGTTTATACTCCCTGTAATAGACACATGGGACATAAGAGCTCCTGCTAAATTCCTTGTTGATCATATGTTCATCAAACCTTCTGTACCACATCCTTGGAGACTGCTTCAATCCATAAAGAGACCTATTTAACAAGCAAACCTTCCTTTCTTGATGTTTCTGTACATACCCTTGTGGTTGACACATATAGATCTTCTCATCAAGACTGCCATGCAAAAAAGCAGTCTTGACATCAAGTTGCTCCAACTCCGTGTCTTCAATTGCTACCAATGTCATCAAAATTCTGATAGATGTATGCTTTACAACAGGTGAGAAAATTTCATTGTAATCCACTCCTTCTCTTTGAGTAAATCCCTTTGCTACCAACCTTGCCTTGAATCTAGGAGGTTCATCACTTTTAACTCCTTCTTTTAACTTGTATAGCCACTTACACTTAACCAGTTTTTGATTCTTAGGTGGGTCTACCAACACCCATGTTTTATTCTTTATTAAAGAATGCATTTCTTCATCCATAGCTGCCTTCCACTCTCTACTTTGAGGTGATTCTAAGGCCCCTTCAAAAGTCACTGGCTCCACTATACTTTCCATGGCTGCTACATTAAAAACAAATGCAGCCAAGTCCTGGTCATCTCTAAATCTAATGGGAATCACTTTTTCTCTTCTATTTCTATCCCTGGCAATGCTATAAGCAGGCTCCATCCTATTACCTGAGTTCCTTGAGGTTGATTGAGAACTATTTAAATCATCAAACCTATGAGGTGAACTTGATGACCCATTTTGATCATCACCATCATCATTCTGATTAATGTTCTCCTCATCATCATGATCATCACCATTTCTCATGTCATCACTATCTGACTTCTCCACCTCAAACTGTACACTATCAGATTCAGTTACACTTCTAGAAACATTCTCCTTCACAGATTTAACCAAATCTTTATAGAATACCTCCTCATTAAAGACTACATCCCTGCTAATAACAGCCTTTTGGTTTGACAATTTCCATAACCTGTACCCTTTAACACCCTCTGGATATCCAAGCATAACACACCTATCTGCTCTTGGGTCCAATTTTTCAGTATTGGCATAAGCATAAGCTAAACTCCCAAATACTCTTAGGTTGCTTAGGTCAGGCTTCCTTCCACTCCACATTTCCATGGGAGTTTTCATTTGTATGGCAGAAGAGGGGGTCCTATTAATAGTATATGCTGCATTATGTAAAGCTTCACCCCAAAACCTCTTAGGCATTCCTGCATTAAGCAACATACACCTTACTTTTTCAAGTAAGGTCCTATTCATCCTCTCAGCAAGCCCATTTTGCTGAGGGGAGTATGCCACAGTTTTGTGCCTTCCTATGCCCTTTGTTCTACACCAGTCATCAAACTCCTTATTGCAAAATTCTAACCCATTATCTGTCCTGAGTTTCTTAATCCTGCAATCTGCCTGTTTTTCTACCAAACACACCCAATCCTTAAACCTCTGAAATGTTTCACCTTTAGACTTTAACAAGAAGACCCAAACTCTTCTTGAATAGTCATCAATCACTGACAGGAAATACACAGCTCCACCTAGAGACTGATGCTTAGTAGGTCCCCACAGATCAGCATGAATGTATTCTAATATTCTACTAGAATAATGAACACCTTTACCAAATTTGACCCTATGTGACTTACATAATATGCAGTTCTCACAGAACCCTGGATCAATGTTCTTTAAACCTGTGATTATACCCTAAGAACTAAGTTCACTCAGTCCTTGCTTACTTGTATGTGCAAGTCTCCTATGCCATAATCTGACTTTAGAAGCATCCTTAGAATTTATATCATGAGCTACATTAACACTATCATTACCATCAAGGAAATATATATTATTTCCCATCCTAGTGCCTGTTAGAATGACCAAATTACCCTTACAAACTTTGGCTCTCCCATTTCTCAAGCTTACATGATATCCTTCACATTCTAAGGTTCCTAAGGAGATTAAACTCCTCCTGAGTTCTGGTATATACCTTACATCCTTCAATGTAATCTCATTACCTCCCTCCATCTTAAGACTTACACTACCTATTCCAGCAATATCACAAGGTCTGTCATCTCCTAACTGCACTACACCACTCTTTCCCATCTTTAAATCTTGAAACACTTCTTTCAATGGAGTCATGTGAAATGAACAACCAGAATCAAGAATCCACAGATTTGAATTCTTCCCTGAAGTAACTGCCAACACCTCAGCACTTTCATAACCCTCACTCTCAACATCAGTATTATAACTAGCATTCTTAAGATTGCTCTTATTGTTATCATACTTACTACCATTCTTTCTATCAGGGCAATCCTTTTTCAAGTGCTTTTCTGATTGACAAATATAACATTTCCTTTTAAATTTGGACTTAGACCTATTCATGGATCTACCCTTCCCAAACTTATTCTCTCTAGTTTCAGATCTCCCTCTTACAAATAAGCCTTCATTACTACTCTTAGTCTCATTATTTCTCTTATGAAGTTCCTTAGAATTCATAGCAGCCACAACCTCCTCCATTGAAAGTGAATCTCTACCAAACATCATAGTGTCTACAAAATGTTCATATTCACTAGGCAGAGATGACAAGAACATAATTGCTTTATCCTCATCTTCTACTGTAACATCTACATTTTCTAGATCTAAAGCAATTTTGTTAAAATCATCTATGTGGCTTTCAATGGACTTACCTGGGGCCATCTTGAAGGTATATAACCTCTTCTTCATATACAGCCTGTTGGCTAATGATTTCGTCATATAAAACCCTTCCAATTTCATCCAAACCCCTGCTGCTGTGGTTTCCTTTGAGACTTCTCTTAAGACCCTATCTCCCAGACACAAGATCAAGGCACTATGTGCCTTGGCTAGCACTTCTTTCTTTTCCTTCTCTGTCAATTCTTCAGGTAGGTTAGCTTCTCCCTTCAATGCGTCATAGACCCCTTGATGAACCAGTATTGCCTTCATCTTTAACCTCCACAGATTGAAGTCGTTGCTTCCATCAAACTTATCGATATCGAACTTTGTGATGGAACCTCCTACCATTGTTACACCACTGTAACAGTTGAAGAATCTCACCTCAGATCATTCGAGCCTTGTGCTCTGATACCAATTGTAGAATTGAAATCAGCGGAACACTCAATTCAATCACACATCAAGATCAATTACAAACTAAACTATCGAATCCATTGATGAGAAATTAAATCAATTCACTACACGAAATCTGAGAATACAACAGCGATGATAATCGCTTATTACAAAGAAAGAAAGATACAAAAGGAATTGGAAAGAAATCGACTAGAAATCAAGATCCCAAATCCGGTAGCTCGAACTGATTATATAACCTAAAACTAAGCTAACGGTCATTAACAGAAATTATCCTAATGATGACACCGAGCACCTTCAAGTATATGAAATGACAGCATAGCCCCTGAAGTTTATAAGAAACAAGAAGTTTCAGTTTACACCCTCCAAAGTCTTATAACTTGTCACTAATCACTCAAAATACCCAACAGATCCAACTTATTCTGACATACAATTTTGTTAAGAAAGCATAAAACTAACAATGTTTGTTAAGAAAACCTTTGAACATGCAAGTCTTTATTTAACTTTATATAACAGATCGATATATAACAAATATGGTACTACATATTTTACTTTTATATCTACGCATCTTTATATAACTTTATATAATTATTTAGAGTTTATTAATTTTGAAACCGTCAAACCTAGTACCTCTATATTCTCAGTAATTTATAAAATAATAAAAACTTAAATAAATTTAATATTAGTACGTAAAACAATCAAAAGGAGACCATTACTTTTAGGCAGGTGGATGATATTATGATAATATAAAATATGACTTTTGAAAGTACTATGTAACACCCGAATATCTATTTGATTATGGTGGGAATACTTGATAGTAAAAATATTATTATCATTAAATTGGGTTCAGAATAAACTTTTTTTTGGCAAATTGCTGAGAATACGAAGAAAAGTACGTAACACATGATGATGAGTAATAGCAACGACTTTGGTCATTATCCGTGACATATATGTCTCCGCTAAAAGCAGGGGCGGATGTAGAAGGTTAGCAGCCCGTTACCCCTGAACTTGCACCGTGTAGTGGAATTTTTTTTAAACGTTTTATGTATTTTGTTACCTTTGAAACAAGTTTTCCACAAAACGTTATCCGTGAACTTTTAGTCTAGATCCGTCACTGGCTAAAAGCCTTATAGGATTCCTAGCTAAAGGTTTTAGTGGTGACGATAATAATGACGACTTTTGAATTTAGTGACAACATAGCGACGATTTGTCTCTGTTAATACCAATAACGAAGACAATAAAGACTTTTAGCGACAACAAATGTCGATGCTATTGAGCTTAATATTTGTAGCATTTATCATGTCATGATATTTGCATTTTTTGGGTGTGCTTATCCTATGATTAACTATTTATATGTGACAAAGTAAATGTTTAACATGATAATTGTTTTTGAATGTTTTTTATAGGTAGACTTGCCATCAAAAGCTTATCAATTTAAAATGTTTCAGAGACGATTCTAACATGATATTATAGGGTGAAAGACTTGTGTTGAGAACTTAAGAATGGTGTGGCGGGTGTAGCAAGTGCACTAGTTAAGGTAGAATTGGTTTTATGGTATTGTCGTTGAAGTCTTTCGCTACGTATTGCTTTTAGAAAATCTAATCTTCTGTTATGTAGGTGTATGAAACCTAACGAAGCACATGCCAGGTTTCCTTTATTTTTCTTTTGATAGGAGAAAGGGTATAAATCTTGGGGATCCTATTCAGGATGGATATTATTATGTCTACCAATTACATTACTTTGCAAGGACCCTACATTGCAATTACTATATTACTATATTACTATATTACTATTATTACTATTTTATTCAATTAACTATTATTTTATTAAATTAAACTTTTTTTTTTGTTTTTGATTATTTAATGATATTTAATTTATTTAATTTTAAAACTTTTTGTTTCAATGATTTGTGATTATTAAGTTTATGAATATTTATTTGGTTAATAACGAATAGTTTTATACTAGTTAGTACCCCGGGTAAATACCCGAGACTGTGATATAAAAAAAATAAACGAAGTAAAAGATGATTTTTTTTTTCTAACTATTAAACGAATATCGAATTGGAGTTTAAGTTTATCAATGGTGGGTTTAGAAAGTCGTGACTTTGTTTTTTGATTCGTTCACCGTCATTTGTTGATCGAAACCTAAGCAATATGGATCTAGTTTTGTTAGGTTTTCTTTCACGAATCCAAAGCAATTTACGGATCAAATTTTCACCGAGAAATAAAGAAGATATGATGAATCAAAGTTGTGGTATTGTAAAACAAATATGGATAACTTTTGTATGGAAATAATTTAATTTTTTTATTTTTAATTATGAGATATTTCCTTTTTGTAAATACCATTTAATTTTTTAATTCAAAAATTTATAAAAATGACACATAAGCTAATCCTATGTGGCACACATTAAATTATGCCACCTAGACATAAAAAACTTGTGTTTATTATATAGTATAGATAGATATAGATTTTGTTTCAGCGTTTCCGCAAAGGATATTTTCTTCCAGGTTTCTTTTCCTTCCTATTAATTATTTTATTTTTTTGTTTAATTTTTTATTCAGGCTTTAGGTTTAGATTTTGTTAAAGATCAAATTATGTCGTCTAAGTTCATTCATTTATTATTTCTTGTATCCACATGCTCTCTGATATAAAAAATCTATGATATAAAAAGAGCATGTCTTGTTCGTGAATTTTGACTCTGTTATAATGCTATTATCCATGACCAGTATACACTATATTCCAACGTGAATCACTTGTTCAAAATAGGCAATCACTCCTTATTTATTAGAACAGTCGTATACATGATAGATCGGTCCTCCTATGAGATATAAAAATATGTGTAGAACTCTATAGTTTTTATAAAGTAGAAAATAAAATGTGACAATCTTTAATAGGAATTTAACAACTCAAATTTTCAAAAGTAGTAAAAGGAGAAATGGTGGTAGAAAAGGTAGAAACCGCAAAGCCCATACAAACACACAGAAACTTCACGGCTTGAAGTAGCCGGAAAAATGACAAAATTAAGCAGCTAGAAAGTAGCCGGAGAAGCAGTGGCGAACCCACTAAGGGCCCAGGGGTAGCGCCCGTTACCCCTGAACTTTTACCCTGACGTGCAAATTTTTTTTTTTATAGGTTTTCTGTTTTTCGCGACCCCTGAAACGAATTTTTCGCGACCCATGGAAGAAATTTTATGGCTTTTACTTAAAAATATGATCAAAAGCCCCTTAAAAATATGATTAAAAGCCCGTTAACTACCTAAAAAAAAATTCCCGGGGCGCTGCACCCGAACCCCCGTTAGTCCCCGCTACCCTTAATATTCTTTTCTGGATCCGCCACTACGGAGAAGCCAAAGGGTTGGCAGCACATTTGCTCGGAAGCCGTGGAACCGCAGGCAAGTAGCCGCTTTCACCCTTAGATTTAGAAGACCTCTTAAACTTGAAAAGACTTCATAAACCTTTTCTGATATTATTATATATATAAAAATATTAAACGCCTTGAGACCTATTATTCTATGATTTTCTCTTAAATGTTATATTCGATCCATGAACTTAGGTTTTACCAACCAATTCGTTCACATAGTTTGATATTCTCTAAAATTGGCTCAACTATTGGGGGATCGGACTTCAATAAGAAAGTCTTTTTTTCTAACGGCAAATTTAGATCACTGACGAGTACATTACACCATACACCCGATCATCTCCAATGTCATCAGAAGGAAACTCACAACTGGTGAGAAAACCATCTGGTCCAACTTGTAACTTAATTTTTTATTTTTTTTAGTAGAAGTGGAACTTGAACCCAAAACCTCTTGATAAGGCATTAATTGGAAATGATACTAAATTCTGGACGGACCATTGGATTGGAGACGAAAGACTTAAAACCAGATTCCCCCGGCTTTTCGCGCTTTGTAACGGTAAATATAATTTTATTTGTCAGTTTCGTGATGTTTAAGGTTGGCTTTGGAATTGGCGTAGACCTATCCGTGGAGGTAGAGAAGAAATACAATACTCGGAGTTGATAAAGTTGCTGTCCGATGTTAGCTTTTCAGGTGACCCGGATCGATGGAGATGGAACTTAGATGGCGAGGTTGATTTCTCGATGAAAAGCATTTGGAATTACTTTGATCGGCGTTTGCTCCCCGTTGGCGTTTTTGAAACTAGATGGGTTTGTTTTGTCCCCAAAAAAATGAACATTGTTGTTTGGAGATTGCTCCTAGATCGATTACCGACCCGTCTCAATCTGTCGAGAAGAGGCGTTGAGATTCAGAACATTCTTTGCCCTCTGTGCAACTCGTCGGTTGAATCAGTTGATCACGTCTTCGGGTTTTTGTGATACGTTTGGAGCTGTGTTTGATCGTATCAAGTGTTGGCTAGATCTGGGACAAGTGCAGTTTTTTAGTCCCAGAAATTTGTTAGACACGGTGGAGGATATGCGGATATCAAGGTGCAGGAAAGACGTTATTCTTTCCATCTTATATGTCTCTTGGTGGGCTATATGGAAGACCAGAAATTTGGCCATACTCCAACCGGATAAAGCTAGGAACGGTAGCATGTTCGATTTGATTGTTTATAATTCGTTTACTTGGTATAGTACTAGAAACAAGAAAAATGTAGTGAACTAGAACAACTGGATGGTGAACCCACTCCTTATCATGTAACTTTGTTTTTTCTTGCTCCGTTGTGAGCTATTATATTCACACTGCTGTTCCCAAAAAAAAAAATGATGGTGATGGGAGGGGGGGGGGGGGGGGAGAATAACAGTTATATATAAAATACAAATAAAGAAAAGTATCCTTTTTCTATATTGAATAGTTTTGGAGTCAGAAAGACATAACGGTTCATGTGTCGACACGTGGCACAGGAACACCCTATTAGCTAAGGGATTTAAGGTTTGGTCGTATCATATCTGAACCGTCGGATGGAGGTTATCCCAAGGAAAAAGATTGCTGCTCTCCCCACAAAACCATTTGGTCTTATCACTGTTCGATCCCTTCATAGTCCACGAATCCCGCATATCACTATTTCAATAATGTTATATTTTAACATGTTTTCTTTAAAGTCTTTTGTATTTCAATCATTTCTAGTTTTTAAATATTTTAGGTTCAACTAAACAAACTTTCATCCTTAACAATTGGGTAAAACCGTTTCTTTTTTATGCAGACGTCAAGACTTGAACCAACGACCTCTTTTAGAAGAAGTTATCAGGCTCTCACTAAGGCAAAAGACATGTGATAATAATTATATATATAAAATGAATACTAGCCATACCAACTCATGTATTACACGAAATGTCTTAAAAAATAATACAATTAATAAGTTCTTTTATAATTATTTTTATAATTTTAAGCATAATGAAACTTTTTTATCATACACCTGTGAATTAATAAATAATAATAGTTCAATTTATAAATGACAAATTATAAAGATTTAAGAATTATAAAATAATATTTTATGATAAGATATAAGTGACGTCTTATCATAATTTATTATGTTTTAAAAATATTATTAAAATTAAAAAATATATTTTTTATATTTAATTATTTAAAATCACTAGTATTTAATAGGAGATGTGATTATTTAAAATTATTAGTATGGGTAAGAATGAATATATATAAAGACTAGTTTTTTATCCCCGTGTGTTACACGGGTGACTTTAAAAAAAACTATAAATACAATCATAATATACGACAATTATGTATTTTTATATCTTTTAGTAATTAAATAATTGGTTATTAAAATATTTTGGAATGCAATAAATAAAAAAATTGGAAATACAAATCACTTCCATAATAAAGAGAATTGGCGGAAAAATTGTTAAGGATGAATGTGGTGGTGCCACATGGCAAATTGTGATGCCAAAAACTTTTCTTTTATTATATATATAGAATATAGATATAGATATAGATAGATAACACGTGATACATATTGAATTTTTTTATTTATTATATATATAGTAAAATAATAGATTTGCTTGAGGTGATAAATCGAATGAATATCGTCAACAACCATCACAATTGACCTCTATTCTTTTTTTATAAAATGTATTTAGAACATGATTTTTACTAAGAAACATGATTCAAGATGTGAACACTAGAAATTTTCGTTTTATATATGTATAGCTTTGGCCTTTTAAAAAAAAAGAAAGCTTTTAATACTTATTCCCTTTTTATAGCTAGTAAGCATCTTTAAAATAATAATATCATTAAAATATTGTACTAACATATTTTTCCAATAAATTTTCTAACAAATATTATCAAACTTATACTTGTAAGAATTTATACCTTCATTATTTTATTGATGAGTAATCACCATACTATTAATATAAGGTCATAGAGGTATAAAATCATAAATGAAATAATTTTCTTTGTGTCAACAAATGCAATTCAAAACAACTCATATTATATCACTGATCTTTAGCTCAATTGACTAAGATGAGGTATTGAAAAATATTAAAAGTGAGAGGTTTCCGTTAAAATTTCAACTGCAATAAAAAATAATTGGTGTCTAGGTAATTAAACTCATATTATTGCTAGTTTGATTTATGAAAAACCCTAAAAAAGATCAACAAATTCTATTTGGTTTTAACCACACGTACAGAAATCAAGTATGCAAAAATAAACATTATATATACTTTAAAAATCAAACATTTTATTTTACTCAAATTTTACAAATACCTAGCTCTTAAGACCAACCGGAACGCCTCTAGTTTTACTCCATTTGTACCTTACGTGGCATTGGTTATTTCCACATGTGATGTTGGGCCTCACCTGTCTATTACCTTCCGCTCTTCTCTTCCCTACGTGAGGTTTCGTTTTTCATTTTCTTCTCACACAAATAAGTATAAAATGAGCTAAAAATGACGGACATGGTTGTGTAGGGATAAAATGTATTTTTGAAAAGATTAATTGGAAAACGATATGACATGCTTCGTAAGCCTAGATATGAACGATAATGATAAATATTAGCGTTGGAGATAGTATAAGTAAAACGTACAAGCGGTTGTAGTTAAAACCTTTATTAATTTTCCCCAAATATTGTAAATACTTGATTTTAAAAATTTTCATAAGTGTTAAGATGGGTAAAAAATGTGTCACTTTTAATAGAAAAAATATAGATTTAAGAATATAATTAAAATGTGTTTCTTTACAAGTAAAATTGAAATACAAGTGTACTCGATAGGTGTAGGATAAAACCACACTAGATTCCAATAAAATATAAGTTGATAACTGTATCCATATCAGTGCATAACTGTTTGTGCAAAACAAATCGTGTATAATTAGGAGTGGTACAAAACGGAGGGAAAGCCTCAAGATCCTGTGAAATTAAGCGATAGATTCAGTGATTCCGAGAGAGAATGGGGCGAGGGAGAGTAGAATTGAAGCGAATTGAGAACAAAATCAACCGGCAAGTCACCTTCGCGAAGCGCAGAAATGGACTGTTGAAGAAAGCGTACGAGCTTTCCGTTCTCTGTGACGCGGAAGTCGCGTTGATCATCTTCTCCAGCCGAGGCAAATTGTATGAATTTTGCAGCAGTTCAAGGTATGGATAGTTAGTATCTGTTCTGATTTCTGAATCGAAGTGCATTTTCTGGCTTTTCTAGATCTAATCAGGAGCTCGATCTGAGGGGATTTGATTTCGAATGCTAGCGAAAAAGTGAATTTGTGATTTGTGTATCTGATTTGCTGTTTTCGTGAATGTATCGGCCTTTATAGAACGCGTTGCTTGTTTTGTTTTCTGGATCTGCAACTGGAAAGCCATGAAAAGGAGATTTTGCTTTCCTAGTCTCTCTCTCACTCTCTCTCTCTCTACATTTCTATATAAATGCATCGCCATTTTTGATCATGAGGTTATTAGCCTTTTCTAGCTTTCTCTACGGATCGATTTTTGTTACAGAGGTAGAGTGATTTACTAAAATTTGTACAAATATCAAAAGGAATTTCTCATGATTTTCAACCTGATGAGTTTTCATTTCATGACAGAATTATATTTTCTCTCTCATCCTTTCCTTATGCTTCCTTTTGTTTTGACTCGATTTGTAATAAATATTGAAATGAATTATCATTTTCTCAGATGATCATGTAGGTAACGCCTGAGATCTGATTACAATCTTGTCTCTTAGTTGAGAAATTCTCTCATTTTTTCAGATGTGTTTCCAGCTCTAGCTAGGGTTTGCTTTAGTTACAGTGAACTGTTTTTATTTTTTATTTTTTATTTTTTTTTTCAATTTAGCCTTATGTTGATTTCTGTTTTTTCATATTTCAGTTTTCTGGCTACTACCAAATTAATAACATTAAACATTGAATCTATGAAAATTAATGTTGCTTGATGAACTTCTTTCAGCAATACTAATTTTACAAGACTCGTCAAAGATTAAAGTTTATGCTTATTACTTTCCGTCTTTGTGCATAGCTTCTATATATATATTATATATTATGATTATATATATAATAAGAACATGCTCTTTAGGTTAAGAAGGGTAAAAAGATCATTTTTCCTGCTCTTTTTTATGAAGAATTGGAGAAAAATGAAGACTTCTAAAAGTCTAGATCGATAGGATCATTCAAATATTATACTATACACACCGTCTGAATTTCTAATCTCATATACTAAGTCACTGACTTACCACCATCTACTAACATATTGCACGCCCCTCCGGGCTAGAGTTCTCAGGAAAAGGTCCCTACCTTCACATCGGTCATTTGGTAAATGGAATTTCGAATTAGGGTGTCAAAAATAGGGTCCACTACCCTTTGAACGGCATGGCCGTTGGGTTCTCATTTGAGAAGGGGTTAACACATCAAATATGAGGATCGGAGACATGATCATAAAAGTTTATCGTCTCTTAGCTAGTGGTGCACTTGATTTTGATCTCTGTGTCATTCAATTGTACGAATGAATTACAAATAATAACTTTGACTTTAGTTGAAAAGCTTGAAATGAAATATATTCCTTGCTTTTAAGATATGCAACACGTACACTAGCACCTTTTGTCACAATCTTTTTTCACAACTGTCATTAAACTTTATGTACATTTACATGTAAATGTTCAATAAAAAAACTAGGTTATTGAATGTCTACAGTCTTTATTTGTGATAAACTATCAAATTTCTGTACTATTTGAACATTATTAGCAGCTCGATCGTTTGTTAACTCTAATTAATTATGTGTTTATGATCTTCTAGCAGCATGCTAAAAACACTTGAGAGGTATCAAAAATGTAACTATGAAGCACCCGAGTCGAATCATACCGCAAGGGAGGCAATGGTGAGTTTTTTTCTTTCTTTTCTTTGACTATCATGCTTTTCTTTCTCGCAATCCATTTTGACAAATTGGTCCAACTATACTCATACCGTCAGTAATTTAATTCTTCATCGTCTGTAAACCGTTGTTTGAAGTTACAGAGAACGGTAATTTGAAAGTTAGGGCTGACCTTTGATTTTGAAAAGTGTCAAACTTACTGTTTCAAAGTTGCTACAGAGAAAAAAAAGTTACTACTGATAATAAAAATCGCTATAATATTTTTTTTTGAAAATGGCCGTTTGATATTTATATAAACGCTTGTTCAATAAGGGTTGTCATCATAGTTGTCACGGCCATCAGGTCATTGTTAAGCGGTTGTTTCCATCTACTTGGCCCATTAAATTTGATTTAACTAAAAGGGTACTTAGTGTACAATAATTAGAATTTGTGGTGTGACTTGGCACCACCTTTGATAAATCAGTATATTGTATGCTTGTCCTTTTCTTTGAGATGTTTTTTTTAACAAAATCGACATAAATACAAGTGAATGATACCACACCAACCTTTGTAAACTATGGAATTAAATGTGAATACATTGATGATAGAAAATATATTTAAGCGTACTAGCTATGAAATAAAGATGCTAACTAATCAAAAACATGTCCTGTCATAGATTGATATATTATAACTTACATACACACACGTATATAATATATATATATATATATATATATATATATATATATATATATTATATAATCTTAATCCTAATAAAGCACTAAAATGCCACGTGTCTTTATTTTAGAAGGTCCACATCACCACTAACACATGTCAAACTCACAATCAATTACAAATTTAGTAAATCACCAATTAAAAATAATTACCAATTTTGTCAAACATAATAAATTTCTTTTAAAAAAATTAATCAACAATTTGTCAAACATAATAAATTTCTTTAATTAATAAATTATCATTTTATGTTTTATAAGGTTTTTATGTCAATCATAATTTTAAAATATCTTAATCGTTTTTTGTTTGTATTTATTTAATATCATGAACCTAAATTCAACCCGTGTATTACACGGGCTACTAACCTAGTAATAATAATATAATAATATACATGTCCTCTATTTAATGCAAAATTTCCCGTGTTAACAAAAAGAAGATATATTCTCTGAATAGAGCATTGAATTTATTCAATTTTGTTGACACGAAAAAGCTTCAATCTTTTTCTTTTGGTCTTTTCATTGCTTCTTTGATTCATTTTATTATCCATCTTAATTTGTGATCCTCCAAAACTTTCTTCTCCTTCCACATCAAGTTTCACACTTGCTCCAATATGGCGCTTGTACTACACGTGTTAATCACCAAGAACCCCATATTGACATTTCAAGATTCTCATGATAATCAAAAGTTAATTTTGTCCTTTGGCATCCAATTTTTATCTTTTAGGAACTGCTTCATCTCCCTGTGAACACAAAATTATACTTGGGCTACTTTTCTAATTATAACAATAGTACAATACTGAAATTTCCATTTCGTTTCAGGAGATAAAATATGATCAATATCTTTATCATATATATATATATATATATATATATATATATATATATATATATATATATATATATATATATATATCTGTCTTTCAATTCATTAATTCCTTGCTTGATATGATCCATCTTTGATTAAGCTAGATCAGTGTTCCATGCTATAATGACTTTGGAAGTTTGCTTCTAGAAGAGTAGGCTTTGTCTACAAAACTTTCTTGGGGAATTAGCGGTACAGGATTTGTAAGCTTGATTAAACCATCCCAATAACGTTTTTGTTGGTCTTGTTTTAGGGAGCATTTTTAGTTTTACCATTTCGTTTTTGGCAGAAAACAACCAAACCAAAACAGACTTGGTGATGGACGCCATGTATTTTTTTGTACAATTATATAGAAACAAAGAAATGAAGAACGCTTTTTTTTTTAAAAAAGGTTATGGTGTAACAATATTCCTAGGTGTTTTTGGATTTTCTTATTGTGTGAGTTTTGGGCGTTCTCTTAAGAATAAGTGTTTTTGAGTTCCTCATTATGGATCCTATTGATGTAGTCACATGCTTTCAGAATAAGCATGAGGATAGTAAGTACATAAATAAAGTGAACCTTATTTTTCTTGAAGTTTTCTTTCAAAGCTTCATTAACTAATTGAAGAAGCAGGAATATAACCTATATATGCTATAATTTCTATAACTAAAAGCAACTGTAACTTAAGTTTTACCCAAGATAAATAAGAAATGAATACATGGGTTTGAGAAAAAAATAATTTTTAATTTAAAAGACAGTACACTTGAAGAAAAAGGCATGTAACTTAAGATGAAAATGTTAAAACATATCTTTTACTCGATAGAATCTGGATATTATAATTCAACAACATGGTTCAAATTGATACTTATAAAGTTATTATAAATTTATGATGCAAAAGACCAGATACTCTTAGAATATACTTAAGTGAGGGATGGGTATAAACCTTGCTTTCTTTAATATAATTTGATGAATGATTCTTACATTCTATTTTGGATTTACATCCTAATTTCATTAGCAAGATCATTTAGAAAACCAAACACACCCTAAATATTCTCGTGCCCAATCCAGTTTAAAAAAAAAATAATCCATGAATATAGGTTTTAGTTTGGTATGCAATTATTCATCAGTGATCCAAATATGCCTTTAAAAAAATTTAGGTATGCAATTGATGTTATCTAAATACGGTATCGACGTGTGCTATCTAATTAGTGTTATCCAAATTTGCCAACCCCCCATTAATGCACTTTGATCAGATATAGCAGGTTTAATTTACCTTATATTATTTACCATAATAATTCAATTTTGTAAGATCATGGTTCTACAGAATTACCCCTGGGTTAACATCTAAAAAAGACAATGATTTTAGAGTTAATTTGGTGGCTGCTATAAGTCTTCATGTGATACTAATGAATCAGCGAGTGACATGCAAGAAAGACATAGATGTCTATTTAGCTCTAATTTGAGCATATTATTTATTTTTACCGTAAATTGTTGGTCTAAATTATTGATCAAGTTTGATAGATAAAGTTACGGGTAAATTACGTAATTAATCTAAAGTATATTTCAGAGTCTATTATGTATTGTTATTAGTAGAAGGATCAAATGTGTAAAGTTAGAAAGTTAGAAACTATAGTAGGTCATGTATTTAAACTCGATATATGCGCAGACTTGCATAATGAACGTATCGATCCCTGTCAATGATCGATCAATAAAAGTCTGGTTTCATCCATTCGAGTTCTTTGTTCCTCATGATGTTTGATGATTGATTTATTATCCAAAGGGGCCAATATAAATCTCTTCTATTATCTTGTAACGTGAATCTTTTTATGATTATGATTTCATTTCTCTTGTTTTAGGAGCTAACTAGTCAGCAGGAGTATATGAAACTTAAGGCGAAGTATGAAGTGCTACAACAATCCCAGAGGTAACAGAAGCAGGAAACATATGGGTGGGGAAACGGATCAAACTGGATGATTTGTAATATATATATTTGTTAAAAACAACTAAAATGCCTTACATTTGTATTATATTTTCTCTTTTGGGTTGGTTGACCCGAAAATTCTGTCTAGTTATTTGTATAAATAACGGGTAAATAAACTAGAATCACAAAAATAATAATATTTTTAAAATTGTATTAAATATATATAAAAAATATATTAAAAACAACACTCTAAAACCTATTGAATGATTGATATCTGATTTGGGTGTTATCGATACTAGGAATCTCTTGGGTGAGGATCTCGGCCCTCTAAACTGCAAGGAGCTTGAGTCGCTAGAAAGGCAGCTCGACACATCTCTCAAGCTTATCAGATCAGCCCGGGTATTTTTAACATTTTAGTCATCTATTAAATTGTTACCAAATGAAATCATCTTTTCTTTAGAATAGCTAATAAATGTTCCATACAAATGATATAGACGCAGGTGATGTTGGACACACTTACAGATCTTCAAAAAAAGGTAAGAGAATCAAGCAAATATATAATATTGAAAACCTTAAGAAAGTAATACAACGTTTGAGTACCTTCATAGGGTCTTAGAGTATCCAGGAGCATGTTCTTTATTTAAAAATATATTTATCCATAAAATTTAAAAACTTTTATAAATCATATAAGTGCAATGGATTAGTATATTAACAATTCATTATATTTATCCCTTAAAATTTAAGGACGATTTTTAAATATAAAAATACTATTGTATGAGAAAAATAGACATTTCTTATATTTTTTCCTTAAAACTTAAAGATAAGGTGTGATATAAAGAACCTGTTGTGAATACTCTTAGTTTTAATACCAGCTTCCAGATTTAATGTTTTGACCTTGTCACGTGCCCCGTATATAATACCCTAGGTAAATCCCACATGGCCGTGGTAATGAGAGATTCTTGTTTCATAAGGATTGTTTTGCCTCAAATACCACCGACGCGTATTGGGCACATTGGTTGTGGATAAGAGAAGAACTCCACATTTGAGTGACAGCAATATGTGAGCTCGGACAACCAAAACCAGTATGTTATATGTGAGCTCCTTGTGGGCAAAAAATATTGGTGGTATGAGAGGTTAGATGTTACACCATACAAGGTGTATTTTGTCTGACCCTATGGTTAGCAGGTTATTAATCATTTAACCCCATAGAGTTCCACCAGAGTCTCTCGTTTGAACCTTAGTTTCCGGCCTTTAACCACTTAAAGACCATCTGCCCACAACAATGTGTGTTTTACTCGATCGCGTTAATTAGCAAGGTAATGACGGTCATGTCTATCGTAATTGGGATTCTAAGGGTTACTGATGGGAATCATGAAATAGATTTGCACAAAAATAGAACAGGGAATCGAAATCAAATATAGAATCAGCAATTAGAATTGATATTGAACCAGAATATGAAGATGATCCCAAAGGATCTACAATTGATAGAACATCACCATAGGTGACCTAGGGTAAAACCCTCTCTCAATGCTAAGCAAAGAGCCCACACCTTTAACCTATTTTCTTCCTTACCCCTTAATGATCTATGAACCCTTATTTATAGAAATAGACTTACACTTGACCCCCATCTAGAATAGCCAAATGACTCTAAGTACTGTAACTAGAACACGATTCCTATCACTACTTCCCCCTTCAAAACAGTCTTGTCCTCAAGACTGAAGTCAGCTAACAGATTCCAACTCTGGAGTGCGTCTTCAGGAGGTCGACACTGCCCATGCACCACCCAAGTCTGCCTAGAAGGAAGATGAAATGAGACGCCAATGAACTCCACAACAAGACAGGTTGTGAAGGCAGCCCTATAACATGTCATGATGGTTGGATGATCTGTTGAGACCTTTACCCATTCAGATAATACAAGAACAGTAGTGGCAGGCACCACTGAAAGTATGCCACTTCGACTACGCAAGACATGAAGATTCACTTGGGGAAAGTATGCCAGCAACCGTGAGCTGTTTACAACTGCAACCTGCTGACTTTCACAGCCCATTATGAAGCCACAACAAGATTTCGTGGCAGTCCACCCATGTCGGCCCGCTACACCAACAATCCAATCAGATGGATGCTTTGGAGCTGTGTGCATCACAAGCTGCAACAAGAAACTAGCTATCCTAAAATTGAAGACTGCACTTGCTATAACATCAGGAGAGCATCTGTAGTGGAAACAAGAGTGCTTAGTTAAACAATTTGTGTCCCTTAAGTTTATGACCGAACCACATTGCCAACCGGGTTTCCATCCAAAACTTGGAATAGCTAGGGAACTTGTATCGAACAGCCCGTTGTTCATTCCTTGGAGTGAGGAAGTCTCAACAACATGATCATCATAAAAACATAAAGTTGAAAGAGCCTTTGAACTTCTAGACCTCCAAAACTTGGATTTCCATCTGTGCCACATATGCGCCCCTGCTGATAACTGTGTCTGCACCATCCTATGATCTCTTTCGTATTTCTGGTTACTACTATCTTTTGTAGTACCTCCAGGCTCAAAACCAAATGAGAAATGCACATGTGTATCAACGCGATTCTTTGAATTCGCACCATCAAGTGAACTATGAATCTCACCCCAATATTGCTTAGGCACTTCATCAGACAGTTTCTGAATGAAGGTCTGTGATATTGGATTGGCTTCGAGAAAATTCAATTGAGTAGCAACATCGTTACTCGAGGGAGCAAGGTTCAAAGGTGCAACCACCTTCGATTGAGAATCAATAAACTCGTTGCCAAATTCTTCAACTGAATCAGAAATCAGACCTCCCTCGTGACGAAGTAGTGATTGTTGCTCCATCCCGAGGCCCACACCAGAACTGGAAATAGAACTTGCTTCTGATCGGGATATGATGGCTTCCAATTGAGCAATTAGAGACGAAGATGTAGAAATCGAAGCTCGCGGACTCGAATCCTGATGTTGTATCCAATTAAGAACGAAGTTACGGAAATCTCTCTCTTCCTCACGATCCTTTTCCATTAATTTGATAACCGATTTAATTTCAGCAACATCCGATTGTAACCGCTGAATCTCGAGTTCCTGAGCATCGAGGCGAGATGAAAGATTCATCATCGGAAATTAGAAATTGATATGGAAGCGGGTTTAAAAAACGGAATTAGAAAGTAGACCAGAAATTACAATCCTGATCGGCAATTGAAATTTATAGTGACAATTGAAACTAGAACGAACGGGGAATTGGAATGAGAAATTGAATCTGAAGGTCCAATCGGAAATTCGAGACCAATGATTGAAATCGGAACCGACTGAAGCGTAAATGGAATTGGATCGGAAATTAGATTGAAATATACAATTGGAAATAAGAAACAGAACGTGAAATTGGAAAGCGAAATTGAAGTGATGGATGATGAAGGTCGATCGGAAATTGGATACAATCCGATTGTTGGGTCCGACTCAACTGAAGCGTGAATGGAAAATTGGATCGGAAACTGAAGCGGAACTTGGAATCGATTATTGATGCAGAGATCGCAACCTGAGATTGAATCGACAGACTGATTAGAAGCGGATCAATGATAGATGAGGAGAACAGACGGATGAAGATTGAAACTGAAGCGATGACTGAAACTGGAGCGATGGAGGGGAAAGCGGGTGAAATGATGCAGATCCAAAGGATCGGATCAGAAACGTGAATCGATGGGAGAGCAGAGATGGCAGGTCGGACCAATGATGGGAATCATGAAATAGATTTGCACAAAAATAGAACAGGGAATCGAAATCAAATATAGAATCAGCAATTAGAATTGATATTGAACCAGAATATGAAGATGATCCCAAAGGATCTACAATTGATAGAACATCACCATAGGTGACCTAGGGTAAAACCCTCTCTCAATGCTAAGCAAAGAGCCCACACCTTTAACCTATTTTCTTCCTTACCCCTTAATGATCTATGAACCCTTATTTATAGAAATAGACTTACACTTGACCCCCATCTAGAATAGCCAAATGACTCTAAGTACTGTAACTAGAACACGATTCCTATCAGTTACCAGAAAAGATACATTATAATTAAATATCCGATTTATATTGTTTCTTCTCCTTCTAATAGTTCTTTGAATATTCCACAGGAGCATGCACTTAATGAAGCAAACACGACACTGAAGCAAAGGGTATGTCAATGTGACTTGATTTTATTTCTGGATTATAATTATTAGCCTCATCTTTTTTGTGGGCCTTAAAACTTAAAACTACGGCCCACAAAATCAAAAAACATATTGTGGTTACAGTTATTTGTATAAAATCATGTTATGTTAAGCGAATAACATATATAGTTAATGGTATAACTGTTTTGCAGTTGATAGAAGGAAATCAAATTAACTCAGTCCATTGGTTTCAACAAGCCGAGCAGCAGCTCTGCTATAACAGACAGCCTGCACCTCCACAACAAACCCAAGAAGCTTTCTTTCGTCAGCTAGACTGTGGACCCACGTTACACATTGGGTAAGCCCAACAAGATCCTAAAGCTGCCAAAATACTTTGACGTAATTAATTAAGAATGCTTTTTAGGAATCAAAAGACAATAAACATGATTATCTGGCAAGAGGGCAGGTGGGTTATGAACGGGTCAATATGAATTCGGGTTAAAATTAGAGATGTTTACAGGTTGAAATTAAGAAGATGGGTCGGGTTCTCTTGATTAACTAGTATGCTAGCTAGCTAGGAAAAAGAGAAAAGCATCAAAATGGTCTAGTTGACCAACAATCTTATCAAAGTGATCATTATTTTTGTGTGCCTTCTCTAAATGATCATGACCACACCAACCAATAATAACCAACCATATTAGCAGTACCGTCACATTTTCTTCGCCATGTGTCCAAAATGAGCCAGTAACAATTAGTCACGTAGGTGAGACGGAAACGACAACAAGGCCAGGTGGCCACGTGGCCAACCTCCCAATCATTAAATATTCCTAATGCCCACACGTCTTCCAATAAGATGCTGACACGTATCACCGAAGGCACGACTAAGTCTTCAGGCAAGGCTGAGCCTTCAGGTAAGGCCTGAAAGCATGGTTGAGCCTTTAGGCAAGGCATGAAGGCACAGATGAGTCTTCAGGGCAAGGCCGTGCCTGAAGGCTCAGTCGTGCTTTCGATGACACGTGCCAACATCTAATTGGGAGACATGGCCATCTGGCTTTGCCGTCTCGCCTACTTGACTGATTGTTACTAGCTCATTTCGGACAGCCGGACAGGTGGTGAAGAAAGTGTAGTGGTGCTGCTGACTGTGATTGATTGTTATTGGTTGGTGTGGTCAATGGTCATTTGGAAAAAGAACAAAAATAATGGCAACTTTAGTAAAATTGTGGGTCAAGTGTGTCATTTTGATGATTTTCCTGTTCTAAAATCTCTTTACTGTTACTGTAGTTATATAAACTTTTGAATAAAACATTCTAAAAGCTTCTATACATATAAACATTAATTTAACCTCTTTTTTAAGCTAATATTTTATCATTTGACCCGATAAACACAACCCAAATCATTTGTTTCAATGATAACTACATGGGCCGAATGTGAAACAACCTCTAAATCTCTAATCTTGAAATTGAATTACAGGTACCAAATGGATACACTAACAGCAGGAGAAGCAGGGCCAAGTGGCCCTAGTATGAATAATTACATGCAAGGATGGTTGCCATGTTAAAAAAGTAATAACACAATAATATTGAGTTAATGGCATAAAAAGATCCAAGTGTGTTTAGACTTTATTGTAAGTGATTTGGAACAAACAAATTGATGTCGACAAATCTATATCGTTATATGTATATTTATGAAAACTATTGTCGTTTAGATAACAATTTAATGTTCTATAGTTTAAGAAACGTTTCGATCTGTGTATACTTTACATGTAACCATGTAACTTAACTTATTAGACGTTTTTAATTAAAAGTACAATTTTGTCTTTATAGATAGTGAAATATTTATATAATGTTTGCATAAAAGGGTTAGTTTTCTTAGAGTCTAAATGAAGCATAATGTGTAACAATTAAATATGTAAATATCTGAAATAATGGTCAAACCACAAAAAGGCAAACGATAGTTAAAGACAGTTATAGGACATTTACATGAAAGGTTGCAACTGCAATCTATGTATCGTTCCAAGTTGTATATATAGTTGTTTGATTATCGAATAATATCTATCTGGTTATGTCAATTTTCCTTTGCAGATTGGCTCAGTTTGACTTTCATGTTTTTCCCTCCAAATCAGTTTTCTCATTCTAAACACTTATCAGGCATTAGTCAAATCTTCCTTTGATTTAAATCTACATTTGGTATCAAAGCAAGAGTTTCGATCCATGTTTAATAAAAAAATCCTTAAACAAAAATTGCAACAATCTATAAGAAATTCTAAGAACCCAAATCTGCAAACCATGAAGCGGTCAATATCTCTGATGCCCGGAAGTGTGAAAAACAGACAAGGAATAAGTCGTCCTTCCAGTCGATCATCCGGTCAGTGGGGCGAGGATAATGATCCGATACCAGAATGACATTGAAGATGGGATTTCAAATCTGAAACTACATAAAATCACTCCGGAAAAACAATTTTCACATCAAATCAAATCAAAAGTAGCAACGCATTTTCTTTCTAAAATACAATTTTCGTTTAAAAAAATGTTATCAAAGTGTTTTATATAATGTATTTTTTAATCTTTTTTTAAAAAGAAATTATAAATATTAATTTTATAAAGATGAAATACTACAAGTTTTGATTTTATTTTCAAAGAAGAAGATATGACATTAGGAGATTAAGTACCAATAGCCTATTATTTTAAATTTTTAGACCCATAGTTGACTTGCATATTTTTGTTTAAAAATTATGATGCAATCACTACAAGAAAAGAGACATACAGTGAGGACAAATGTCCTCACAATAGCTCAAAAGGTCCTCACTATATACCTACAGCCAGGACGAGTCCTCACAATAGGTTCCTCTCGTTTGCTTCATGGCTATATGTCTATTGTGAGGATTTTTCATAGATACAGTGAGGACACATATTAGAAAAAAGAAAAAGATAAAAGAAATTAGATATTACCTATTGCCAGGACATAGTCCTCACCATAATCTATATTTAAAAAATTAAATTATTCTCTTTTTATTTATATTACATACGTATAATAAATTGTATAAATACATTTATACGTTACGTTATACAGTTAATTGTAATAAGATTTTAAAATTAATTTTAAATACGTTATAGCCAGGATTCCGTCCTCACAATAGATCTTATTATTTTTTATAATAAAATATAAAAAAGTCCTGTCAAAAGGATATGGTGAGGGCAAAGTCCTCACAATAGGTATGCCTAATTTGCAACATCAGCTTGCTGTAAATGTAGCTTCCCGCCCAGATTTTTTTCCGGGTCGAAACCTGTTTTTCTTTCAACCTTTTCCAAATCAAAAACATCATCAATCTTAAATCCACAATAGCAACATCAACAAAATAACGTTTCAAATTAAAGTCCAATGATGCAAACATATTTAGGTTACAAATAAAAACGACAAATGTCATAAGTCTTAAAACAACCTAACGATAACACTTAAGTATAGCTAAGATAACAACCTAACGATAACACCTAAGGAGAGCAAGGATGATCCTCCTCCTCCTCCTCTTCCTCTTCCTCTTCCTCTTCCTCTTCCTCTTCCTCCTCCTCCTCCTCCTCCTCCTCCTCCTCCCACGTAAAGGAAATATTATTTGCAACCAAACCGTTCTCGAAACCTTGGATTCGCCTTTTGAGGTAGTCATTTTCTTTCTTTACTTTTTTCTCTGCTTTTGCCATCATCGCATCTACTTCTGCTTTAGTATAGACACGTTCCAACGGGTCGGTAGATGGTCCAGGCATGGATGACGACGAACAGTATCGCATACCGGGTACAATATGTCCTCGGCCCCGTTTAAACCCCCTTCTTTTGCCCAATACCTCGTCGAGGATCTCCTTTTCGCTCATTGGGTTGGCGGCACCCTGTTGTTGTCCAAGCAACTCATTCATACGGTCCTGGATAGTTACAAAACAAAAAATATTAAATATTATATAAATGCGAATTTTTAGGGAATTTTGTGTTTCAACTAAAACTAATTACTTACATATTGTTGCTGAGCCAAAGCCGGCAATGGGATGCTCCCATCTTTTGTATGGTTTTTCCAAAATCCCTCAATTAAACTTGGGTAATGGCCTTCTGCTTCATGCTTTAAACACATGAAATATATATGTATGGTTAATAAAAATAAAATAAAAACATTGTCACTGTTGGCTAAAGATAACGACTGCAACATCTAGCTATGTCAGATCATGAGAAATAATACTTAAAAAAATATATATGTATGCTTTAAACACATGAAATATATATGTATAAATTAATAAAGTGTTGTTTATTGTTACCGGCCTGTGTATACAAAGGCACATTTACCTATGTCAGATCATGAGAAATATAACTAAGTCACTGCCTCTGCTGTTAGTAAGTGTAAGTTTTATATGTCTTGAAGGTCTTGAAGTCTTTTCCTTCACCTAAAATGTTTTCCTGATGAAGTAATATTGGACATGTATAGATTCAAATGTATACAAAAAAACGTTAAGATTTAACCTCAAATGTATTTTCTTATGAAGTCTATCATTGATTTTAAAATTGGTACTGTAATGTCATTTGGTATTTATGTAAAAATCCATTTGGTATTTATGTAAAAATCCCGGGCAATTAAAACCCAATTAATTAATGTGTTGGTTAGTGAAAGTTGCTTCAAATCTCATGTCTTAAATGTATTTACTTTAAGAGTAAATAGCAAATTTTTTTGGCAGTTTCTTCTCTTCATTGGTTCTATGAGAGATTTACCATTTTTAGTTCTCTGATTTTACGTCTTATTTATTTTCTGGTAACTTGATGGTTTAAATGTATCCCATGTTTAGGAACAAAGGCAAGAAAATAATTAAACAGAATGTTCCTATACGTGCTTTATTTGGTTGTTGTTTTCATATACTTAGTGTTTTCAATTTATTTGCGTCCAAATTTGGTTACTGCTACTGTAAGTAAGTGTAAGTTTTTTTCCTTCCTTTCTTTTTGTTATGTTTATTATCAATAGATAGTGTACATTTAGTTATTGGTTAGGTTCATAATTTTATAGTTCTTTAATAGAAATGGCCAGTAGCTCAGGTTCTTCTAAACCTATAACAGTAGCCATAAGCTTAAAATATACAAATCTAGATTTAGCCTTAGGTTTACTGTATTCAAGTATTTAAATTAATATTGTAGCATATTTATTCCAAACGTATTACCAAACCTATTATATATACATATATGATTGATTTAAAGATAAAATGACTTACCCGGTCAAATCGGGTCTCAACAAACGACTTGGTGCCCTGGCGACTCGGATAAGGTTGATGGGATCTATTAGTCGAGTTCACCATGGATCGATGAATGGCCTCAGGCCTGCAGTAGAAGTCAACCAGCTTACTCCATTCCTCTTGAGTCTTCATTTGAGGTGGAACAATCAGGCGAATGGCATCTGCATTGTCTCTCCCCCCATGTTTGATGAAGTGTTTCTGCTTGAACTTGTATTTAGCTTGGGAGTAGCAGTTTTCGCACAGCTTCATGATGCCATTCTCAAATTGCACCCTTCGGTTCTGATCATTCAAGTAGGGTTTGAGGTCAAAGTAGGTCTGCAATTCATATGAAATAATTAGCAATAAAGTATATTTTTTTTTACAATTTCAATATATTAAACAAAATGAACCTTTAGTTGGGGCCATATGGCGGTCCTCGACTTCTCGGGGACCTCATCCCAAGAGTCATGTGGGAGGGGGATTGTAGTCCTCACTGTGACCCCCAATAACGTTTTAAAATCTGATGCGTTTGTCCCCACCGGTCTCACCGTATTCTGGTCATCAAAATCAAATAAGATGGGAAATGGTTTGCAACCATTGTTTTTCCATCTAGCTCGCAGCCCCTTGCATTGAGACACGCCCCGTTTTTTAAAGCTCTTGGACACGCCCTGTTTTCGAGAGCTCCCTACATATTCAAAG
>JBCNJP010000007.1:103884287-104081787 GCA_039602395.1 Deinandra increscens subsp. villosa | reverse complement strand
AATTAAATAATTCAAACGTATCTTTTTATGTATCATTTTTATTTTAATAAAGCATTAAAAAAATTTGTGTCACATGTTTTATTATAAAGAAGGATACACATCACCACCATCACATGTTAAATTCATAATCAATTACCACTTTAGTAAATTATCAATTAAGGTTAACTACCAATATTGTCAAAGCTAAATTTGTGGTACAAGACTGAAGGAAACCGGCTTTGGAGAAAAGTGATTCACAGCATTCATCATGTTCATGGCAGAGATTTGTTTTTTCCTTGCAGGCCAACCATTTCAGGTGTATGGAAGGCTATAAACTCGGTCAACAGGGAGTTATCCACTTTAAACATTGGGCTTCAAAGGTGGATAGTTGAGGACAATGGTGGTTGGGCATGGAGCAGTGAAGAAGGACGTACAATTTTCTCCACAAAATTACTGAGGAGGATTATTTATAACAAATCTTTGACGAAGCCTCCATTTATTGTCAAGTGGTCAAATATTGTGCCCAACAAAGTTAACATTTTCATTTGGCGTGCTCAAAGGAATAGAATTGCTACTGCTGAAGCGCTCACCAAAAGGAACATTCATATGGCTTCGGTTTCTTGTTGTCTTTGCAACGACGGGCTGGATTCGGTCACTCACCTCTTTACTGGATGTTTTTTGCGGCTGCGGTGTGGCAATGGGTGGCAAATTGGTGCAACATTCCTCCTATTTTCGCATTTTCCTTAAATGAGCTCCTGGACCTTTATCACGCTTAGAGGAAAACAAAAGAGAGTTGGTACATGGAGTTGTTCTAACCACGTGTTGGTGCATATGGAATGAGAGAAATGCTTGCATATTCAATGACAAAGAGCTGTCAGTCTCCAAGGTGATAAAAGAGGTTAAAATGTGGTGTAAGATTTGGTTTGATAGTCGATATAAACGATTTATAGACTGGCATAACTGTAGATTATTGTAACTATTTGGGGATGTAGTTTTGGCGTTGGGTTCCCTCTAGCGCCTTGCTAGGGGCTGCCCCTTGGTGGTAATAAAATCCAGCTGTTCAAAAAAAACATTTCGATAAAATAAATGTAGATTTGATTAAATTAATCAATAATTTTAGTCCTTTTTTTTTAAATAATCAACAACTTGTGAAACATAATAAATTTCTTAAATGTATTAAATTATTATTTGATATATTATAAAAAATTTATATCAATCACAATTTTCAAATTTTTAATCATTATCTTTTTTTTTTATCTAATATTATGAATCTATATTCAACTCATATAGTACACGGCTTACTAACCTAGTTATTATATATATTAATAAACGTAACCCTCTGATCAAGCTCAAGTTAGATAAGGTTTTACGTCGTCCACGTTTCATCTCTTATTCAATATGTTATTTTACATAAATTAATTTATGGTAGCAGATTAGATACTTGTGCCTTTTTTCAACTTACAAACCGAGAATATTCATACAAACAGAGACAATCCACGTTTCGCTAACATTTTGTTTTAACGGTATTCAACCAGGTTATTCGGGGTAAATACTTGACATAACAGTGTTACCTACGACACGTTGCGAACATAAACCGTACGAATAATCAGTCGGGCCCTGAAAATGTGTGAGATGTATGACGGTACAGGGTCTATCATTATATGGACCCATATTTTAAAAATATATATATGCATATATATATATATATTATATAGTTGATTTTTAATAAAATTTATAATTTTTAAAACATTAAATAATAAAATAATTTAACTAAAAAAAGATAGCCCAATTTATTATTTAATATTTAAACATTTAGGTCCTAATTTCAATTAAAATAAAATTTAATTATCTTATTATTTAAGGCATTTGTAACCTCATATTTAAGCCCCTTTAAGGCTTAAACATAACTAAAAAACAAAAACTAAAACTAAGATGCACATAGAGCCTTTTTTTAGCTCAAAGAGGCCCAATAAATCCTCAGGACCACACATGTGGGTAACCTAAGCTATTAATTGAGCTTATTTCAGGATAAACTCATCTCCGTAAATGGTCGAATTATAAAACTTGTATGACTCAAGAATAGAACTAGTAACTTGTATGACTCGAGAATAGAACTAGTGACATCTCAGTCAACTAATCTCTCATTATCATCAATACTACTAGAACAAGTCCTAGTGGGTATAAATATACATCAAAAACAACATTTAATACAAGTCCAAGAGAAGGAGCCCGCAGTTAATAAACTTTTTTGTAATATCAAACGTTTGAGTAAATTATGGTGTGTCAATAGAGATAGAAAGATGATTGATTGGCGAAAGATGTGCATGATATAAGGGGTTTTGACTTCTGGTCTAGCGTCTCGCTAGATTCGGGGTCTCGTTCTGGTGTATAATAAAATTTCTGCTCTTAAAAAAAATACATTAACCACTTATATAAATAAAATAAAAAAAAAAACTTGAAATTTTGGTGAATAACACAAGGGACTAAATTTGTAACATACTCATTTATATTTTTTTACGTTATCCTGTTCAATTCTTTATTTAACAATCATCCTTCCAAGATAACCCCGTCATAATTTTCCGTCCAAATCCGTCCGTCAATCCAATCAAATCTTCATCTCCGATCGAACCACACATCTGAACCGATCTTCACCCCTACAGATGTAATTCGATTCCAGAAAACCGGAAAGAACCATAAAAAATTCCACTTTCAGTATCAGATTTGCGCAAATAATTCCTTCGAATCGAGTAACAACAAGATGATAACTCACCAAGATCAACAATCTAGGGTTTTCCACGACTTATCTGCGATGATTTTCAACCTAATCCGGTACCCTCCTACCTCCGGCAACGTTTCTCGGCGGCCGGCGCCTTTGTCGCAGATAACGCCGGCGGGATTCGCGTCTATGCTGTTGGGGATCTCGTTGGCTCTGATGCTATGTGGGTCGATAACGTTTATAGTTGGGTTTTTGTTGATGCCGTGGGTTGTTGGATTGGTTATGCTGTTTTATGTGGCGGGGATTGTTTCCAGTTTATCCATTTTCTTCCAAACTCTTTCTCCATCTTCACCTTCAAAAAGCGGCGTTCATGGTATGATTCATTGATTCCTGTTGTATTTCTGTTAAAACTTTCTAGTTGTTGAATATAAGCTTATCAAAATCATGAATTTCACTATTGATAAATTGATATCAGTAATATTTCAATCTTGCTTTCCATTTCTGGTGTGAATTGCACAAGATGATAGTATGATACTCAAGATTTTCATTCTTGCTGTTCAAAAAAAAGAAAGAAAAAGATGTTCATTCTTTGTGTAAACTTAAGTTGTCAGTATCTTCAGAGCATAGTTTTCAGAGGAAATTTTATAGTTTTTAAAGGCAAAAGGGTTATATGGCACTATGGCAGTATCTTCGGAGCATAGTTTTTAAAGGGCCTGAGAATCCGAGATAACTGATAGTGACCGGTCGTATAGAGCAATTGCTCTGCCTCTAAAAATCATAGCTTTGTTTTTAGTAGACTAGGTTTTGTTATCTAAAAGAGGGATTGGCGCAACTTGTTACTTGTTTATCCGCCACTTTATTGTAAAAGGAATTAAGAATATATATTTTAGAATTCCATAATGTAAACATAAAATTTTATGGAGTTTTACCTTTTTAGACATGTCTTAGGCTTGTTTAGGCTGTTTTAGACTTTTAGTTTGGTTCTAGTTTAGTTTTGAATGTTTTAGAATGCCTTGGCCAGAAATTACAAGATTTGGCCGATAAGGCGTTTACTTGCGCCTCGCTTCACCTGAGCGTCTAGGCGTGTTTAACAATAATGCTTCAGAGTTTAAGGGACCATATCTGATTGGTTCGTGTTTAGTCAAAGTTGTAATCTTTCAATTCATAACAAGACCATATCCATATTGGTTCGTGTCTAGTCAAAATAGTAAACTTCAGTTCATAACAAGATCTACAAGAATGTAACATAACAGAAAGTTTATTAGTACAATGCCAACTTAACATGTGTTTTTCATTTTCAAATTCAGAAAGATTAATGCTTTACATATCAATGTTGCAGCATGGAAACTATAGTGAAAAGTGAGAGCTGTTGTTGAACTGCCCAGAAAACAGTTAATGAGCACAATGAGTGCCTCTTCTTGAAGTATTATTGCATAGAGGATCTTCGGATGTTAAGGATTATTTATACAAACTCGTACAATACGTAGTCATATTAAGTTTTTATTTTTATTTTTTGTATGAAAGTTGGTAGTTATGGGTGTGTGCATTCTTTACTTGAGAAAGCATATGGGTGGTGGTGTTTGTAAAATCTTAAACATGTTGCTGCTGATGCTATGGACTTGGGTCCTCTCTTCTTATTGTTAGTTATTGTTACTCTTAATCTGCAATTGATTGGTTGTATTTTGTACACATTCTTTATGTTTTAAATTTGAATATTTATTTCACAGCTGTATTATAAACTAAAAGTACTTGAATTTATATGTTTGATTTAGTTCTTAATCTTTATATGCAGTGAGGATGGGTCTCCGGCAGTCCAAACCTGATCTTGGCTTGTGGAGACAAACCGTTTTCAGTAAAACCGGACTCAACCCATGTTGGCACGGCCGTTGTACCGTTTGGGGTTTCGAGTACCTGACCCGAACAACTCTATAGTCTCTTAAATCTCAAAAACATTATATATTCTCTTAAAGGTTCAAGAAAATGACTTTTGAAAAGGCAACAATCTTATCTTATGTTGGTGTTGGTTCCATTACAATCAACAAGGTTGTGAAAGTTGTTCCTCCAAAAGATAATCTTGTGATCATTTTGATGAGTGAAATGCCAAAAGGTAGAACATGGCTTGGTGAAAAATGTGCAGTAACTTTTTTTAAAATGACGTTAACACAACTTTGAAAAAAAACACCTATAAAAATATTGCAAGGCGTTGAAAGGTCAGGCAATGATATGTCATACAACAATAAGAAACGAAGAAAAAACTCATACTAGACGAGGTCAGAGTTGTAAATGAGCTGAAATGTTTAGCTGTATCTTAGCTCATAACAAGGTCAGGTCATCTAACGAACGAGTCAACAAGTCAGGCTCGCCCTAGTATATGTAGATTTTAAAACCTATACTCGTATTTATCCTTAAAAAAACCTATAGCAGTAAAGGAAGGTTTTTAAATCAAGCTTTGAAGATGATAGATCCGTTTTTAAGCCATTCGGATCCCACGCGGATCTTCTTGACCCGCGAGACTCTCCATGACTTCAACGTGGTCCCACCCAAATCATTTGGGGACCACAGAATAATCAAACATTAAAGGCACCTGAAAACTGTTATGCCACGTTTTATCCATCCGCGCGGTTCATATGCATCAGCAGATTAGGGCCCTACGTCTCAAGCGGTCTTTTAGAAGACCCACGTGTAGATGTTCTCCATGGAACCCTTAGTTTAAATACTTAAAGTTGCACATATATTCATTCATGCTCTCACTTCTACTCACACATACTTACTCATTTCTTCTCCGATCACTCTGATCATTGATTCTCACGCCGGAATACCGTCACAGCTCACATAGTCTAATTCTCCGGCTCTGTATTGGCCCTAACACGTTGTTGACGTGTGCAGATCGCATTTCCGATCCAGTCAAACAGTTTTGAAGATCTGATCCAAATGTTGAGTTGAATTGGGTTTGATCCGGTACAATATATTGATCCGGTTGCAGATTTGATTCAAACAAGCTTCAAATATCGAAAGAGAATAATACCTTTGATTTTTATATTAGTTTTTCAAGATCAGTTAATATCCAAAAAGAATAATACTTTTGTTAAAGTGGTTTTAAAAGTTATCTACGTCAACATTGTTCACACTTTAGAAAATTATAGCATCATCCGTTAAAAAAGGAATATCATATCATCAGATTTTGATTATTTAATGTGTAATAAGTTATTTTTTTAACTTTTTTTTAGCGACAGTTTTAAATAAAGTAAGTGATTATAATATACTGAGTGAAATTTATGAGACAAAAACATAAAATATGTTTACTTTTCTATATGCAAAAATTGTTCAAGAGATGTTAATTATAAAAAAATGCATTGATTTCCCTTGGTTTCAACAATAAACTTAGTTTGGGAGCTTCTATTTTTTGAGTTCTTAAGTTTAAAATTTTGAGTTCTTAAGTTTAAAATCTTACTTAAAGAGGTTTTTTTTTTCTTTCTAATTAGTATTTCTAAGTGAGTTGAGTCCCGAGATTGGAGTTCAAATCCAGTATGAATAGTTGCAATTCTGTCTTAGAAATGTTCACTCGGGTGTTGGAGATTTGAGGAAAGTTCCAAACACGGTGAAAAAATAAACTTATTAGTTTAAATTGATACCAAGTTATGTCAAGTTTCCTTTACAACTAGGAATCAAGTTGAGTGCTGGACTGATATACGAGTCCTATAAAGATGTGCCAATAGCAAGCCTTACTTAAATCGTAGATGATCAGGTGAATGATATAAAAACCCTTTAGTGATTTAAAATGGAAGTTCAAAAAAATTAATCTCAAACAATAATTTATTGGTCTTATTTTCAACACAAAGAAATTAGAAAAAAAGAAACAAAGAAAAATAGAAGGGGACGGCACCGAGAACATTCAGGTCACCGATAGACACGTGTAGATAAGATATTATAACTTAATTTAAAGCATTTTGTCCTTCACTTTTGTCATGTCGCCCCCATAATTATTTTCACTTTTTAATCCTAAGAAACTCATTAGTAAAAATAGTTTTTTAACCGATAAGGGTGATGGTGAGATACTATGGTAGCCTTGTTTTCACCCCATGGCTCATTCGGTTTCACCCTTCTCTTGTTGTTTTCTTTCATTCGGTTTTTTATTAATGTTTTTCGGTTAAATGGAGCCGAAGGAAATCGAAAGTTTCCTTTATTAATTAACAAAAATAAAGTGTAAGGCTTCAATCTTAAACCACCTCCCTAAAAAATGAAGCCTAAAGCCTTATTTGGTTCGCATAATGTTTTTGATGAAATTGAAATTCAAAATGGAATTGGAATGCAAAGGAAAAATGAATCTAATTCCTTTAAAAACTTATATCATGTTTGGTTGTTAAGAAAATGATGAAGTTAGAATTAATTCATTTGGATTAGAACTGAAATGGCAAATCTACCATTTAACCACAATGTTCCATATATCTCTGCGTACACTTCATCTTCCCCCGATTGTCCCACCGCGACCACCGGAACGGCTAAATGTCGTCGGAGATGTTGAAGTTCCACGACGGTGATAGGATCGGTTGTGGCTCTCGTCGTCGTGGTGCTAGTGGTAAGACTAGAGCTCTCACTGCTCGAATTTTGTGAATTTGATGATTTTCGTTCACCGACGTTGGATCTCGTCGCCGTGGGTTTTCTTTTGTTCCATTCTTTTGTTTTTGGGAATGAGTAAAGTTATGTCATAATTATGTGTTGGTTTAATTTTTATTTTTATTAACAAAATTGTGTGGATCGAAGAAGGCAGGAGTTATAGTTCTGTGATGATTGAAGAAGATGAGGGATATAATGATCTTTTGCAACATTCCTTTCTATTGAAAACATTCCTTTGATATATGGAAGGATTGTTGAATTCCCTCAGATGATGGAATTCTTTCAATTCTCATTTCATATTCTATCAACCAAACATTATTTTAGGTGGGGTTAATTCCAATTCCAATTCAATTTCATCAAATCCTTGAACCAAACTTGTCCTCACACCCCGTTCAAGGAAAGGGAGGGAGTAACTTTCATTTTTTTTCTCTTCACTTTCACTCCAAATTAAAAGGAAAGAAAAACATGAAAGCTTAGCCTAACTTTCCTTCCCTTTCCTTTTTTTTCTTCTCTTAAGTGGAACTCGGGAACATCCTATACTTTAGCTTCCTTTCTTTTTCTTTCTTAAATAAAACTCAGAAACACAACTTAGTTTTTATTTCCTTCCACTTCCTTTCTTTTCCCTCCTTAAATAAACTCGGGAACAAGGTGTAAGGGCTTCAATCACCCTCTCCTCCTCTTCTCTCATTTAACTTATTTTTACTAAACAAGATTTTTAAAGCCTAAAACTTCTAAACCAACCCTACCCCTCACCCTAAGTTATCTTATTTTTAGTTTTATGGATTTGTTATTTTAACTAAAGCTAACTATCTTGGGTGATAGGTTTAGGTGGGATCAAAAATTTTCTGATAGCTTTATAAGAGCCTTATGATAACCAAAGGCGAAGCTTAATCTAAAATTTTGTGAGGGGTGATAAGCCACAGGACAATAATCCAAAGGGCGATTCTCTCTCTCTCTATATATATATATACATATATATATATATATACATATATATATACATTGAAAAAATAACGATAATTAGTACTATCGGACGAAAAAACCGCAGGAGCGGTCGCCCCCGCGGATATACACTAAGCTACGCCAATGATGATAACAGCTCTCGTGTTATCTGGAGCGCTTATTTGTCGATCTTTTATATGTTTTCTATTTTTTTGTTGTATTTTTTCTTAATGAATAATTGTTTAAAAAAATTTCTTTTTATTTTAACTCTTAGTCACGTGTAAGAAGAAATGTTATTAGAGTATTTATAACAACTTTTTATATCACATATTATCTTTAAATTTTAAAGAAAATATAAAAAATATTAATTTTTTATATATTAGTATTTTTATATTTATTTAAACTTTATCATTAAATTTTATGGTATAAATATAAGGAATTGGTAGATATACCAATCCATTACACATATGTGTTTTTTAAGGAATGTGATGAGTATTTTTAAAAGTCTTTAAAACTTATGGATAAATGTGTTTTTTGGGTCACAAGTTCGATTCCTGAGCTTTTAGGTTTTACCACCCGACCATTCGTGGATGTGAATTTTCTGAAATAAACTCAACTGGCATAAATACTTTCTGGTATTCCAGACTTTCATTGGCCATTAAAAATTATGTATTTTAACTAATTATAAAGATAAAGAACTTACTATCAACATGTCTTTTAATAAAGATAAACAAAAGGTTATTTATAGTACATACCATCTCGATAGCATATATTTATATCTTTTAACGATCACTACATCTACTAATCGACATCATTCCCACTTTATGTAATTGATGGTATTTTCTTATAGCATGGGGTATACCCCATGTTATCAAGTCATGTTATCCCGCCACGTAGGCGCTGACTGGATAACATGACTTGCTAACATGGGAGGGGTATACTCCATGTTATCCAACTCATGTTATCCATTTTTTTATTACTTTTTTTCTTTTGCATTTTAAAACATAAATATAAAAACTAATATATTAACATTAAAAAACATTACAAAATGCAAATAAAATTAAAAAGTCATACAATAAATAAATAAAAAAACTACGGGTTCGGGTTCGGGTTCCTCAACTTCTCGGGTTGAAGTTGGAAGAACCGATGAACAAAGGGTTCGGTTGTCCACCGAACGTTGGAAAACTTCACGGGTTTTGTTGGAACTCGTTGTCGTTGGGGGTGTTTGGAGTGTTTGGATTCATGGTATTTTTAAAGTTAAAAGAATAGAAAGTTGATAGAAGAATAGGTAGATGTGAGTGTTTTATAAAAGATTGTGGGGTATTTATAGGAGATAAAATGTTAAATTAGTTAATTAAAAAAAAATAGATAACGGTCAAAAAATTACCGTTCAACGGTAATATATCCACATCCACGCCCGTTAATATCTTCACGCCCCACAGCTCCACGCCCCGTTAACGCCCCGCTGGGGCGGTGTTCCACGCCCGTTATGGGCAATAACGCCCCTTTCACAGGGGTATACCGCTTGCTATTATCTTTGTCTAAAAATCTGGTTTTGTTCACATTTTATAACTTTTTAACATTTTCAGTCATCCACGTTCATTTTTTAAAACTTTTCGTCCTTGAAATGGACGAAACTTAATGTTATGCTATTAAGTTATGCTCACGTGACTAGCATCTAACCCTTTGCTTCATTGTCATGCCTTATCCCTTTTAAGGGCAGACGGTATACCAGCGCCAAACTGGCGTTAACCGCGTTATGCGGCGCCAAACACCGCCCCCTCTAGGCGTTAAAGGGGGGCGCCATATTATGGCGTTAAAAGTTTAACGGGTGTTAAAAGGAGATAATGGTGGGTCCGCATCCAATCACAAATTTGCATTTTATTTTTTATTTTTATTTTAATATGTTTAATTAATAAAAAAAACCAACACCACACTTTAACACCGTGTATACCACACTTCGTGTTAAAGTGTCGTGTTATCCAGTCACCGCCCACGTGGCACTTTAACACCACCAATTTAACACGGGTATACCGCATGCCCTAACCACATTACCTCGACTCTCTTTTCTTACTTTTTCTCTCGGGATTTAATAAATTAAACATTTCAAAATGAATAGTGATGAAATGAAGGAGAGATGCAGAAAAAAGAAAATGAAGTTAAAAAAAAAACTTTGTTTTTTGGAACTAACTAATTATACATAATTTATATCAGTTTCAAGTTTTGAACTTTGGTATTAAGAAAAATATATATATATTTCCTATCACCTCTAAAGATAACTTAAAAAATTTTAGACTATAAAATCGTAGATGCAGAAATGAGTATTTAAATGGAAATAGATACGATATATATGGATATAAAATCATTTTTTTTAGTTTAATTTATTAAAACGGAAGGTAAGAAAAAATTCTCAGCACATTCCCATAATGTTTTAATTGTTCACTTAAATTTCACTTAAATACTACCGAGTCATAATTACCGTTCACAATCTCACCTACCAAAATTCACTTTTAATATTTATGTTAACGAAGTCCGGTTCATATTCTATTTATAAAAAGATGTATTATACACTAAGTTAGTAACCCGTATATTATACGAGCTGAATTTAAATTTATAATATTGAACAAAATAAAAATATAAAAAAACGATTAAGAAAATTATGATTAACGTAAAAATTTTATAAAACTGTAAATGATAATTTAATAAAGTAAAGAAATTTATTATGTTTTACAAATTATCGAGTAATTTCTTACAAACACTCAAATTATTTAATAACTTTATCAAATCTATATTAGTTTTGTCATTTTTTTAAATAAAAGTTTAATTTGGACAAAATTGGTAATTAGTCTTAATTGATAATCTACAAAATTTATATTTGATTGTGAGTTTGACACGTGTCGGTGGTGATGTGGATCCTCTAAAATGAAGACATGGACAACCATTTTTTAATGATTTATTAGGATTAAGATACATAGAGGAGTAAACGAGCAGAGCCGAGCCCGAGCTTGTCTATGCTTAAGCTCGGTGGTTTAATTTTAACAGAGCTTGAGCTCGAGCTCGACTCGATTTGAGCTTTATTTCTGAAGCTCGAGTTCAACTCGTGAAAAATTATTTAAGCTCGAGCCCGGCTCGTTTATTATTAATTATTATTTTTTATATATTATTATAATTAAATATGTATATATTTAGAATTATATTTTTTATATTAAAAATAATACATATTATTTACTTGTTTTATCATAATTTTATATATAATAATCATTATTTTTTAAAATATTTAAAAAATTAAATAAAAATTATATAAATAAAAGCTCGTTAAGGCTAGCGAGACGGCTCGAGCTCGATATGTAAAGCTTGAGCTCGAACTCGTTTATTAAACGAGCCATGTTTCAAAGTTCGAGCTCGGCTCGAGCACGTTAAGGCTTAACTCGTTTCAAACTTTTTATCAAGTCGATCTCGAGTATTAACTATTTGAATAAAAGTTACTCAATAACATATTAAACGGTTATCCGGACTAAAATCTTTACTTATTTTTTTACATAGGTCGAGATAAAAAAAGAGAGTATATTACAGGAATCGTCTATGTGGTTTGCCTAAATTTTATATTTTGTCCCTAAGTTTAAAAAATTACGGCTATGGTGCTAAGGTTTTCACTTTTGTAACAGCTTTAATTCTTAACGCTATATGCCGTTAGATTTCTTCGTTAAGTCAGTGTAAATTGACAATTATACCCATACCATTTTATTTTTTAAAACTTAAAAAAAAATCATTTACCACCAATGTCACTGTCGTCGCCACCATCATTACTATTGGCATCGCCGCAATCCTTGTCGCCTTTGATGTTTTTAAGATAAAACGACAGTGGTATAATTGTCGTTTTCATTGAGTTAACGGAAATACCTAATGATAGTTAGCGTCAGAGACTAAGGTGGTGTTTGTTTTTTCTGAAAAAACTCTTCTGTCCTCTTATGTCTGCGTCACGCATACCACACGCAGACATTTAAGTCTGCAGACTGTTTGTTTTTCCGAAGACATTTCATTTAAAAATATATGCGTGGCCTTTTCCAGATGTAGATATGGCTCAGGCACTTCTAACATCTTCTGACATCTTCTAACCTTCTCTTTAAACTGTGTTTTCATTAAAAAAAATTAAACAGTTAAAAAAAACATTTCTAAATAGTTTCTTTTAAAGTTTTTTTAAACGTTTTTTTTTTAATTTCTAAAAAAACTTTTTAAGAAAAAGCTTTTTAATATTTAAAAAAATCTAAAAAAACATTTGTATACAATGTTAAAAAAAATGTTTTTAAACAGTTTTTTTCTAAAACGTTTTAAACAGTTATTTAAAAAACATTTTTAAACATTTATTTTAAAAAAATGTTTTACTATTGTTTCAAAAACATTTTTTAAATAGCTTTTATATAACATTTTGTAATTTTATTTAAAAGAAAACTTTTTTAAATAAAAACTATTGGTTAAAATATACGGAAAGAAAATCAAAAGGTTTGAATGGAAATTATCTATAAGTTGAAAAAACGGTTTATTTAAATTTCAGTTCATTTTAGCAGTTTGCAGAAGTTAAAAAACAAACACTCTTCTTCTTATAGACTATAGACGTTTAGTCCACCTCTTTTTCTACAGATGTCTGTAGATGTGGTTCGCAGACTGCAGACATTTTATCTTTTAAAAAACAAACAGCCCCTAAGAATCTTACAAAGTACAAATCTTGAGACCATAACTGTCATTTTTAAAACTTATAAAACGTAAGATAAAATTTAAACAAACCACAATAACAACAGTTCCCATAATCTATATTTTATGTATAAAATAAAAGAAAAGTTTTTGACACCACAATTTGCCATGTGGCACCTCCACATTCATAATCAATAATTTTTCCCGCTAATAAACATTCACAAGCGGATCTTCTAATTTTAGATATATGTATCCACTATTTATTTATTGTAGCGGATCTTCTAAATTTGGATCTATACATATCCATTATTTATTTATTGTCTTCTAAATTATTTAATAACCAATTATTTAATTACTTAATTTAATATATAATATAGTTTATTAAGTTACATCTATCTATATATCTATATACTCTATACTATATAATAAACAAAAAGTTTGGTCATAATTTAATATAATTAATAAAAAAAGACACTTGACATCACCATAAAATTTTGAATTAACCCGTGTAACACCCTCTATATACTTGACAATGTAAAGACAACCATATATAAATCTTTATACATTGAGCATTCACAGCCCATTCCCTATCCTTATCTCTATAATTTATATATTTATAATTATTTTTTCTCTTTCTTATACTCACAACCACAATTAAATAATATATTTTTATACCTTTATCATTACATTTCTCTTTGTTCAAACCTTAAATTTTAAAGATTTACCAGATTTTTTCTTATTTTTTCTCATTTTTCCTCAAATATAAGGATTCCCAGATTTTTTCTTTAATATTTCTCTCTCCTCTACTTACAACCACTCAAAACTACACCTTAAATTTTAAGATTTACCCTCACAACCATTATAGAAAATGGGGTGTGAATGAATGCTCGACTTTTAAAGAAAAAATAAAGTAAATGCGGACGGTTTAGTCCACCTATTCTTCTACAGATGTCTGTAAATGTGGTTCGCAGACTGCAGACATTTTACCTCTTAAAAAACAAACAGCACCTAAGAATCTTACAAAGTACAAATCTTGAGACCATAACTGTCATTTTTAAAACTTATAAAACGTAAGAGGCAAAATTTAAACAAACCACAATAACAACAGTTCCCATAATCTATATTCTGTGTATATAATAAAAGAAAAAGTTTTTGACACCACAATTTGCCATGTGACACCACCACATTCATAACTAACAATTTTTTCTACTAATAAACATTCACAGGCGGATCTTCTAATTTTGGATATATATATCCACTATTTATTTATTGTAGCGGATCTTCAAATTTTGGATATATATATCCACTATTTATTCATTGTCTTCTAAATTATTTAATAACCAATTATTTAATTACTTAATTTAATATATAATATAGTTTATTAGTTACATCTTATTCTATATTTATATACTCTATACTATATAATAAATAAAAAGTTTATTTATAATTTAATTAATAAATAAAGATAATTGGGATATTACCATAGAGTTAAATGACACAGTAAATATGGGGATAAAAAACTAGTTTACTCTAAAAAATAAAAAAGTGGTGTGTAGGAACACCCTTTATATACTTGACAATGTAAAGACAGGGCATATATAAATCTTTATACATTTAGATTTAAAAAATAAAGATAATTCGGACCCTTTATGTAAAAAAATAATTTCGAAGATATTTTTACCAGGGGCAATTTGGTCAAGTAACATTCCACAATGACCACTAATGTACGTGCAACACGTAACATTTCACCAACACCATCAAGCCATCTTTTCTTTTCTTTTTTTTCTTTCGTACGGCACATCAAGTCATCTTTTAAATTTCAAAACCCGACCATTTCCGTCTCCTATTTTCCTCCAAAACCACACCAACAAAAACCAAAACAACAAACAAATTAAAAAAAAACAAACCATGACTCCCCGTCTCCTCCCCGACCGGAAAATCTCCGTCGCCTTCTCCCTCCTCGCCCTCCTCGGCGCCACCCTCTTCATCTCCACCTTCCTCCGCCGCCCCACCACCACCACCACCAAACTCGTCTGCTCCGGCACCCTCCCCACCTCCCAACCCCGCGACTCCCCCCTCCAACTCCGCGCCATCCTCCACTACGCCACCTCCAAAACCGTCCCCCAACAATCTTTTTCCGAGATCTCCATCTCCTTCAACGTCCTCAAATCCATCTCCCCCTGCAACTTCCTCGTCTTCGGCCTCGGCCACGACTCCCTCATGTGGGCCGCCTTCAACCCCGCCGGCCTCACCTTATTCCTCGAAGAAGACCCCAAATGGGTCCACACCGTCCTCAAAACCGCGCCCGATCTCAGAGCGGCGCACGTTAGCTACCGTACGCACCTCTCCGAATCCGACGAGCTTTTGAAAACGTACCGGTCGGAGCCGGAGTGTGGTCCTGAAAAAGCGTATATTAAAGGGAACACGCGGTGCAGGTTAGCGCTCACGGGGTTGCCGGAGGTGGTGTACGATAAGGAGTGGGATATGATTATGATTGATGCGCCGAGGGGGTGGTTTGCGGAGGCGCCCGGGAGGATGGGGGCGATTTATTCGGCGGCGGTGATGGCGAGGAACAGGAGGGGATCCGGTGTGACGCACGTGTTTTTACACGATGTGGATCGGAAGGTGGAGAAGGTTTATGCGGAGGAGTTTTTGTGCCGGAAGAATTTGAAAGATGGGAGCGGAAGGTTGTGGCATTTTGAGATTCCGGCGGCCGGGAATGGTACCGGCGACGGGAAGAGTTTTTGTTAGGAATTTGATATATTTGTTCTATAATTAATTCTATACAATATGTTATTCTAGGTTACGGTATTATAGAATATTAGAATATATGTTTACTAGATTTTGTATGGTTTATTTATGATGATAATCAGGAGTAATATGATAGAGAATCAGGAATTTTTTTCACAAATGGGTTTTTTACCCCCAAAAAACATCAAAAATGGGTGGAGCTGATTTTTTTTTATAAAAAAGGGGATTTCGCACTTGGCAGGTGCGAAATCAGGTTCGGTTCCAGCTTCGGTGCACGATATCTAGGCTCGGGACTGGGAATCTAATTTTATATATTTATTTTATATTAAAAATGCTTTTATTATTTATTATTATTTTTATTTAATAAACGTGTCTCTCCCAATGGAGCTGATTCCCAGTCCCGAGCCTAGATTTCGTGAACCGAACCTGATTTCGCACCTGCCAAGTGCGAAATCCCCTTTTTTATAAAAAAAAATCAGCTCCACCCATTTTTGATGTTTTTTGGGGTAAAAAACCCACTTTTGAAAATCGTTTGGATTTTCATATGAATTTTTGTTTTGGCGATATGGTTCATGTGGAAGGGGAAAAATAAATGTGTGGTTTGGTTAAGGTGGAAGACTGATGAAAACGTAGTTGAAAATGGGAGAATTGTTTTCAATTACTTTTGACTTTAATTTTTTCTTTACATTCATTTGGTTTTGACCGAAAAGATTTTATGCATTTTGTTAAGCATTTAGTGTTCATCAAATAAGGATGACTAGATCCAAAAATAGCAGTACAATTAAATTCATAATGAAAGAAGTTTTAACTCAGAACTAAATACAACAGAAAAATAAAAAAATCTTAACTAAAACAAACACCAAAATAAGAAAGTGCCTTGGACAATTCAGTGTGGTACGGTGATGAGTGGTGGTCGAAGGAACGGGGTAAAATTTGAACTGTTAAACGAAAAACATCGAGGGACCTGATTACCTGAACCCCTCCGGCCCTAACTAAACTCTCTGCCCATATTATAAATAAAATACTTTGTCCTAAACATATATTTATTATTTTGTTTTTTTACATATTTTCAACATAATATGCACAAGGTAATTAAAAAGCACATGCAAATATAGTAATTACCCTATATATACAAATAACATCACATGGTACCACTTCTTCAAGCTCATTGTACAAGCACCTATTGCACGTTCCCTGTTCATCAACAGTTCTAATGCATCTTCAATTGATGAATAGTTTTGGATGGCACATTTGTAGTTTTCTCTAAGTTTGAGGGCGTTTGTATTTGTTGGGGGTAAGACCTCTCTGCTGAATATAACCTACCCAGTCCTTTTTTTCCTCACCCATGCTTTCTTCAACCTGCCTCCACCATACCTTCCTATCATCAACAGTTCAATTACTCCACCAAATCCTTCCTCATCGTTCTCTCTCTATCTATCTCATTATTCAGAATCTGTCTGGCTTATCCACAATCGGTGTCCGCCTACACACAAAGCCCCAAAAGTGAATGCGACGGCGACAAGGTATAAAGGTGAAGCGGCAGGGTGCAACGGGTGAGTTGTCTATGCTGTATGGTGCTTCGATCGCACCACTCATCTTTGGATCTAAGGTCAGCTTATATTTCTTCCCTCTCTGTTCGATTTTAGGATTTTTTTGGGATTCTTTTTGTTGTACTATGCTTCGATGACAAAATTTATGCAGGAAATTTCGTATTCAGGTATGCTTTCACATTTTTGTTTATCTGATTTTCAGATAATGATTGTTATTGTTTAAGTTTATATTTGAGTTTTGGTGCTTTTTTTTTGTTTAATTTTTGTCATCAGTTTTCTCTGTTTTGGGTTTGTCTAAGATTTTTTTTAAAGGTGTTGTTTCTGTTTAGGTTTCTAATTGGTTAATGATTTATTTTCTCTTGATTTGGATTGATTTTGTATTTTCTACATGCTTTGCAGAGAGGTTGATGTTGCTTTGTTTCATTCATGGGTTGTTATTTCCAAAAAGGAAAGGCTGAATCTTTAACTAACAATCACAAAGCATCACATGACGACGAATATAAAAGGGTACAAAATAAGGTATAACTAAATTTGTGAATATTATCTACAGGTGGTACAAGTATGTTTTCAACTCATTTGTGAATAATTATCATGGTCATTTTATTTTCATATGTTGTGGAGTACCATAGAAAGAAAGAAAAGTTGTTCTTTTAATATTTTCTTTAACTTTGTTCTCAACTCATCTGTGAATAAACTTTGTAGCTGTTGTTAGATAGCCTTTAACTTGGTTCTTAACTCATATTTGTTCTAAATTTATTTTTGTAAACTTTGTAGTTGCTGTTAGATGATATGTGTCCTTAACTTCTTTCAGTACAGAAGATAAAGATTTAATTCTTTTAATATCTTGGTTTCATTATGTTTTCATAATATGTGTTTTTATGAAAGATGGTTAGATTTGACTTGATTTATCTTTTTTCTTGCAGCTGGGGAGATTTAGAATGAAATTTGGTTGAAGAGTAGCAACAATATCATATAAAGTTGGATAATATTACTGATGTTGAATTTTCTGTGTTTAAGGATTCCTTTCATGCTAAATGGATTAGTTGTGGTACATAATAATTTGGGAAGAGGTTCGTTGAGAGTTGAGACGTTCATCTTGCTAAATATATATGGTTTGCTTCACGCCTTTCGTTTAAGATGTTGGAGCTACTTTCAAAAGTATGATCCAATATGATTGTCTGTGTTTTTTTCTTATTGATGTGAGGGTTTGAGGACAAGAGAAGCCCTAATATGTTAGAACATGTGTGATGCTAATTGTATGTTGAACTCCATTCGTTATATGGTTAAGAAAGTTGCTGATCAACATTTTATTTTTATATTTCTGAAAGTCTTTGCTTTAAATAATTGTCTAGGTGTTTTCTTTGGGGCTGAAGAGCCTTTACGGGGTCATCGCCCGATGGTGCTAATTGTATCCAGAGTATTATGAAGAGTCTTTCATAATATGTCTATGTTAGAACATGTGTGAATGCTCATTGTATGTTGACCACCCGATGGTCATCGTCGATAATGTCAACGGCAGCTAGGGTTTCGAGGTTTACGGGGTTGAGGTAAGAAGCGTATATATTTTCATTATTCCAGAGGGTTTTCATTTTTAACAACCGATCTACCCGTGCTTGCTATTAATTCCTTCAAAGTGTTGCTGTTTCTGGTTAAAGGGAGCGAAAACCAAGGCTGAGATGATGTTGTACGCCCATCCGCAAAAGCGCAAAATCACCAATTGAACCAAGGCTGAGATACGTTCATGAGCTCACCAATTGAACCAATGAATGAACATTGTTGTGGGGTTAAAGGGAAGCCTTTTTTCCCTTTGTTATATGCAACTGTTATTTGTTTTTGTAGAATTTAGGCTTTCTTTCTCTAAAGTTAGCCTTCAATAAGGAAGGCATTGATGCTGATAGCCAACTTATGAACTCATTTAGAACAAACAAAAGCTCAAATAAGTAAAGGATTTTACAAAAAGGCACACAAATGTGCATCCTACCATTATTTAATCTTAGTATAGAGGTTAGAATGAGATTCGTTGTTTTTGTTCTCATAATCTATATGTTATATGATTTCTTATTTGAAATTGCCATTCACTTCAAGCATAATTGAAAGTTCAAAACTAACAATGGTTTCGTAGGTAGGTTCTACTTTTTATTCTATTATTTCCTATCAGTTCTGTGATTATATGTGCGATTGTTGAAATTCAATAATGTTTGTTGAAATTAATATTTGTTTGACTTGATTTATTTTGCAAGATACAACATGCACAAGCCTTCCGATGGCCACTTCATCTGCTTCCAGTAGTGTAGTTCCGGTTTTGAGTATTGTAAATTTTTCCGATGGCCACTTCATCTCTGAGTTTAGGATGTCAATTTAGCTATTAATAGATGTTTTCCCGTTGTGTTTTGTTTGGGCTTCTGTTTCTGATTTTCATATGTTTTTATGCATGTTCGGACGATTATGTTGGACTTAGTGTTTGTTTCTGATTTTACAAAGCACAAAATCAATAGCAAATGCCAACGGGTCAACTCCGCGGCGAAGCGCGGGTTGACCCACTTGTTGTATATATATACAAAGGGGAAACAGCCTATGCTTCCGTGCCATTCATATTGCAAATTCTTATGCCTAAAGTACAACCCTATATTGCCCAAGAAATGTACAGATTCTAAATCCATATGTACAACCCAAATACCTTTTTACTTTACAAGGTCTTTTTTTATATGATTTGAAGACTTCGCAGAGCTGGTGAACAGCCTAATGTAGTACAGTTCATCTTCTACCCATACTCTCACAGAGTCTGCTAAGAAAGAGATATCCCCAGATGTGCTTATATTATCATCATATGCGCATTTGCTCTCGATTTTTACATCTTAAACTTTCTTCCATCACTTTCACCGGTAACTTTTTTGGTTCATCTAATATCGGAGAACCATCGAAAGCCGTCACCGGAGAAGGAGTTGTGCATAACCGAGGGAACTCCGGCTATTTTTGAATATAGAAAAAGAAGGAAGAACTATAATATCCGCTTCTGTACTCCAACGATTCCTCTTCTTTCTACTTTCGATTACTGACCTGCTCTGTTGTTTATTTCTTTCTTTTGTTTCTAGGTTTGTTACAGCGATTTTGCGGGAGTTCAAGTTTAGGGCAGTTTTATTTCGTTATCGGTGATTATGCAGCGTTTGTGCAAGAGCTCAGGTAATTAACTATTACCAAACTCCTCTATTACCGATTTCTTTTGTTTGTGGGTTTATTGTAAAATTATACAAGAAATCAAATTTTAGGGCATTTGTATGACAACGTGAGTTAACCATTTTTTATGTGATTTACTGAAGCGTATTTCTGCATACAACAAAATTCATAGTGTTATATATGATATCGATTTGTGTCATGAACAGATAGTGTTTTTTATCATCCTATGAACATGACATGAACATTAAGTATTAGTCTTACCTTTTAGTTTATCATGGCTTCAACTTTGAGAATGAATTTAGGATTATAAATTAGTTTTATCATGATTTTAGCTTTCCCGTTTGTTCATTTGAAAGAAATAGATGACTAAGAACCATCTATATATTGGGTGTTGATATTAGTACTTGGTTGATCTTTGCTAATTTGGAGGAGAGGCTTCTTAATTTCAAGGGCAATTTTAGTTCAGTAATTATTTTAGATGGTTGTGAGCGATGGTGGTTACTGAGTATATGAGTAGCAATGCGGTGGTTGTGACCAATTATGAAGGCGACGCCAGATGTTTGAGTGAAAATGTTAGGCTCCACTTCGCAAAACTTCTTTCATGAAAATGTGGAATCGTTCATCATATGTTCTTTTCGTCCTCTTGATTTAGAATTTTGTTAAATATAGCTTTTCAGTTTGAGGTCCCTTTGGTACATGTTTGGCTTCTTGGAAACATTATTGATTTCATCTGACATCATTTTGATTGATTCTTCTTTGCATTGTTAATTTTATCAAGTAAAATATGGTGCTAATACATAACAATATGTGACAGAATTTGACAAAATGGAGTGGAGCTCTGCTAAAGTTATCACAACTAGGAGATTTCAATGAAGCAAATAATATGAACAAAGGTACTTTTTGCACCCAAATTTTAATAAATTTACATGAATATGAGCAATTGCTATGAAAATTTTTATTTGTTATGATTTTTAGATGTTATTTCTAAGGTCGACGAGGCTTTGTTAATCAACCATGCAAGGCACGAGGCTTTATGGTGTTTAGGAAATGCTCACAATACAAGTGCACTTTTTTCCTGTATTTTCCACGAACCAAATAAATGGTCAATACATAGGATATTTTACCAAAAAAAATATATATATATATTATACTGAAAGTGCTTCGATACGGAGAGTTTTAGTCTAAACGACGCTTTGATTTTAAATATGGGATGTAATACAGATATTAAGTGCACTGATATGAACAATTAAAGATTGAATATATGAAACGTAACCACTGAATTTATGGGAGAGACGTTTATACAAAAGTTATATAACATGGAATAAGAGGTTAATGAAATTTTCAGAATTGCTTAATACAGTTATTAACCTATATTTTCTTTATTGTATTCACTTTTTTTTATCTTCCCCGACTACCGCAGCAACGCGCGGTCGATCTCTAGTTATATATAAATATGAAAGTCGGCAAAATTTACTATTTTGTCTATTAGTTTTTATTTATCATTTTGTCATTGGTGTTTTTATCTGATCGCGATAAGTTTAACAAATAAGTTCACGATGTAATGGGAGCAGTCATATTATATGACTTTTAGGAAAGACTAAACACTTTGAGTGTTTGATTTCAATTCTAATGTTCTAACGTAGTCTTTTGCTATTTATGATCGAGTCCATTGAGCTTAGCCAATGAGTTGGTGTTTCTTCGGTGGTGTAATAAGTGCACATAAATTTCTTTAGGTACAATAGTGTAACATAGTTTTTTGTTTGAGCGTTTTGGTCGTTATACGTTTTTTATTTTCGTTTTCTTTACATACCGTTATACAATGCAACAATTTTATGTGCCAACTTTATCCTACGACAACTCACATATAGCAAATCCAGTTACAAAACAATGAATTGTTAATTAAGTATTGATGTGTTTTCTACAATATGACCAAATTGTTACAATGTTGTACCTTGACTTTGACTTGCATTTCCTCCTGGTTTCTTCAGATGATTGATCTTGATAATCAGTTAATCACCCTCTTATTTTATTAGAATCCTGTTTTAGTTTTACAAGCTACTAAAAGCTAAATATTTACATATCATTTCCACAGGTATCTAATATGTAAAATATAACATTTAAAAACTATGATGATTATTTTGCAACACAATTATAAGTGCAAAGTAAAAACACTAGTTTGCTAACACTTTAATGACCCAATTGGTCAAGAGCCAAGCTCCACCGACTGACCTATATCCCCCTGAGCCAAGTGTAGTGGTCACTAGTGGTACATTGGCATTCGTTGTGAGTACCAAACTAATAGATTTAATGACTACAGGAAGTATCTCATTCGATCATCTCTCCTCATAGCGTAATATACAGCTTGAACCTGGGAAAAAAATAGTGTTTCCCTCATGAGCCATTCTCATGAATTCAAAAGAACATATGAACCAAGATCGAAAACCAACCTGTTTACTAGAAACAATTTGAACAGGTCCGATTTTCACAGACACATATTTCCCACCTGATGATAATTTCTGCTTTACTTTTCCCTGTCTCAATAAAAGTTATTGAAAGAAATCACGTCACAAAGTTTCACTTAGAATTATAGTTTTCCTGTTTTTATCTATTTTCACTTTGTTTTCTAAATATAAATTAAATATATCCTCCTTCCATTCTTTGTTTTTCTTTGATATTACCTGTTACGAATGAGATATGAAGGAGTCTATGGAAAATTTCACATAAAAATGTTGCAACATTGTGATAATATGGTTCCGTGAAGTTTGTAGCCATTTCTAGTTACTATCCCAAAATAAACGCAAAAAGTTTATAAAGTTACAGAAAGAAGACGTTATACTTACTTGTGGGATTGGATGTTGAACTACCGACTCAACAGCAACTACCATAGCTTGCACAAAATCATCACCTCCCGATCCAATGGCTGTAAACCCTCTAGCAGCAGGGTAGATGTTTAACTGTCATGTAAGCATACACAACCATTTGATTAAAAATTAGAATTTACAAGCAATTCGAGTAAGCACAGAATTGGTCTGTGTTTCTAGTCAAATGAGTTATCTTTCGTTTTCATATTCAAGATTGACATGCATATGTTTCACTTTTGAAGGTTGTAAAGATAATTCTGTCTTTTTTTGGCCTAAATCACAATAGTTAAACTGCTTAAAATTAAATCACAATCATCACATAATTAAAATCACAATATCACAATGACCATTAGCTTGAGCTTCTTAATTCAAGGCATGAATAGAAACTTCAATTTGAAAACGAGCAGACATAATCACTACCATTTTAGTCAGACTGAGCCCATCATATGTCGAGTCATTACTACTTGTCCCTCCAAGGATCATGGTGGTAGTTCGTCCAATCCTTCCTTCAGCCTTTGAAATATCTGAAATATAAGGGGCCGTTTAGTTGTGGAAAATGTTTTCTAGTTTTTCATTTCTGGTTTTCTAGAAAATGAAATGAGTTTTCCATTTCTAGAAAACACATGAAATTTTTTGAAAACGCGTTCAAATTTGAAAAATGGAATTTTCATTTTCAAAATTAGAAAACTAGAAAACATGTTCAAATCAACTGTTTTCTATTTGTTTTCTATCTCTACATTTCATTAGATTTCCGTCGACGATGCGGTGGAGTAGACGACGACGGAGGTAACGGAGGAGAGGTCGAGCGGCTGTGCGTATAAACCCTAGAAAATGAACGCCCCTTTTCTTTTGTATATATTTGGAAAACGAAAATAGAAAACAGAAAACAGAAAACAGTAAAAAAGGTGTTTTCCATTTTTAGTTAAAATTTAGAAAACATTATTTTCTGTTTTCCTAGAAAACGTTTTCTAAAAAATACAATTTGAACGCGTTTTTTGTTTTCCTTGTTTTCTTGGAAAACAGAAATGGAAAACACCCCCTGTTTTCAACAACTAAACGCGCCCTAAGTATTCTTATCAATTATTGCTATATTAACATGGTGAATACTCTACTTAGTCTCATAAACCGTAAATTCTCAATGATGATGAACATTGAAAGGAAAATTAGTTTAAACATAAACAAACACTTCTATGGACATTTATCTATCCGGATCCAGACCCAAGTCTGAACCCGAGCCCGATTGAAGAACCAGTTGAAGATGCTTAGGTCAGCATTCCTTAAGTATAATTTTAGCATTTATCTAGTTCCTAGTTCTTTTGTTATTTATCTAGTTTATTTAACTGTTTCTTGTCACTCAAGTCATTGGCTTATTTAAAGTTCTAAACACCTGTAGCCAAGCCTTTCAAGTTGATTAATGAATTTAAAGTTTTCTTTTTCTTGTGAATTCCAAGGTTCATCATATAGCTAGGGTTTACTTTTTACTTTTTAGCGATCGACTTATATTCAAACTAATCTCAAAACCTACAACATGTGTAACTTCCAAAACGAAGAATTCAGATTATATGTAACTCTGATACAAATAATCTCCAGAAAATCATACGAAGAGAGAAATAACAAAAAGGAATGACCTGAAATGACCTTGAGGATAGCATCTTGAGGGTGCTCATAATCATCCTCCCTAGATGATGACGATGATGCGTTTTCTGGATGATAGCAATTGAGCTGATTATGATCCTTTCTTCGGGAACCAAAATACCGAACCCTAGTTGCGATCCGACAACCAAATGTCGACGAGTTTTGTAAATTGGGGGAAACCGAAACGGAAGTGAAATTGGGGGAGGTTCGATTGAGAATTACAGGTCTGAAAACTGCCAGAGAGCCCATTTGAATCAAATTGATTCAAATCTGTAATCTGATTGAAGTTTTTTTGGCTCCAAAGAGAGAAATTGGAGCGAATTTGTTTGGGGGGATTTCGTGTAGAGCGGTAAACTAGATTTTTTGATAACCTTTCTGTCGTTGTGTTGATAATGAAGAGAGAGTTTATGTAACACGTAGATTTTTGTAGGAATGTGATGTGATTGTTTTCAAACTTAACGAAACAGAACTTGAAGGGGGGTATTTGCAAACCATAGAAAGTGTTGGGGTGTTTGCTTGAAATTTGTAAAGAAATATATGAGCAACCATGAGTTAACATTAACATGAAAAAATAATTAAAAATAACAATAACAAATTGATTTGTTTTTTTTTTTTTTAATTTTAACAAAATTACCCCACTATATAGATTTGGACTCAAGATCTCCAAAACCAAGAGGCAAACGTGCAACACTCGTCCCCTTATCACTTTTAAGTAGGCAATTTGTTGGTTTTATCACGTCTACTATCAACATGTCAAATATCAACTTCCTAATCCGTTAACCTGTTAGAGCAAATTCATATTTTTAAGGCCAACACAACTCTACAATTATAAGCATGCTTCTTTGTGAAATAAACACACTTTCACATACTTGCTTGACAACATGGATGGCTAACATAACATATATTCATTCAATTTAAACATAATCAAGCAAATCTTAATTTACAACCAACTACATACAGGATTGGATCTTTATGATCTCAACTCACTTATTTTCACTTTATCCGTAGGTATACAATGGTCAAAGACCAATTGCTTCTACTTTACCCGAAGGTAATTGTTGGATTATATGACCCCTTACTTTCGACTTCATCCAAAGGTGCATACATGTTTCATAACTCATAGTATTCGATTAAACCTAAACGGGTTAAGGATTATACTAATGCACATACTTCAATTGGATATTGCCAAATAACATCTTGACAACCATTATAATCCCAACTTGGATCATTGATTGTACTTAAGATTAAAATCAATCATAAGACATACTTTGTAACAACTATAAATAGAACTTAATTTACCTTTTGGCTTTAATCATGAATTTCTTGATGACTTGAACTTTCTCCTTGACCACCTATAATTTACTTGGTCATTTAGATAGAAAATCCACAAATATGATCATCCATGACACTCAACTGATACTCCACATATCAATCAAACTAAATCCACCTACTATCAAGTTCAATATTTTTTGTAGGCATTTTCACAAACACTTGATATGCTTACATACACCAAATCTATCACATTCAACTTTAACATGACATATAATCCCAATTTTTTGCTTACTTGGATTCATAACCATTGCATTATGTCAAATTAATCAGCTTTACAACAATTGTGAGCATAATTTGAGCCGGCCTACTCAAACCAACTCATACTTACTCACCATTTTTTATTTCTAGCTATTCAAAATCAACTCATACATTATGTTAAATTAATCAGCTTTACTAAATTCATGAAAATAACGTAAAAAGTGATGGATGGTTAATCATGCATCATGTGGTGGAGTTGATAGCCGGAAGACAAGAGCTACATGCACCAATCGGTTTTGATAGCCGGAAAACTACGGAGCCGGGTCGGGGGTCTCACTAGAAGCAACATCTCTATTCCGACGTGTAGAGGTAAGGTTGTCTATATCTTACCCTCCTTATACCCACATTAGCTTTGAAGTAGTCGTTGCCCCCCCCCCCCCCCCCCTTAAAGATAATTTAAAAATTAAATAATCCACAACTATACAAGTACCACTTCATTTCATAATTTTTCACTCAATTCTTAAACCTCCCTCTTTCTAAAATACTTGTTCTCTCAAATCTACAATGCATTTAAAGTTTGTTCAAGTCGAACCACTAGCAAAGAAAAGAAGGAATATTTGAAGTTCTTCTTCAGTTCTTTTAAGTCGATCACATGATCAGTTGGTCGATGCTAGCTTGTGTGTGGTATTTTAGTGTAAAATAGATTAAGTTTAATATGCAAATATGAGTCGACGCGTATTTGCATATTGACCAGACTAACGGGGGTTCGGGGGCAGCGCCACCGAGAGAAGCGGGGTCCAAGGGGCAGAGCCCCTGGCTGGGGTCGAGTTTGAAAATTTTATTTGGAACAATGTTGTTGTATAGAAAATGCATTAGAAATTTGCGTTTTTGGTTTTGTGACATATAAATTATGTCACGCATTTAAAGTCGGCTTTCCAGATAAAACCAAATAACTGCCAAGCAGTTAATGGGCCTAAAAAAACTGAAATTGAGATAAATACGAATTGAATTCGGTTTTCTTCATTCACGGAAGATCAAAACATCCCCTGTTCTCTCTGCAAACAAAAACTCTCATAACCTTTGAATCTTTCGATTTTATCCGAGCATTAATTGGTATACACTCCAATTAAACGTTCTGAAAGTGTTTTCATCACGACTTCGATTGCTATCAGGATACCAATACCCATAACTTACAACAGCTTGTCCCTGATGCTTGAGCATAAACATGAGATGACGAAACGTTAAAAAATATGGATATGTGATTTTTAATTGGTTACTTTTCATGTTTTTATTTATTATTGTTTTTTTTTTTAAATTGTATTTCATTTGATGTTGTAATTTCTTTTAAACTAATAAAATGTTATCTTATTTACAACTATTTTAATTTTTTTTAACTAAATAATTTGGGATGAGAAGCATATAAATACCTTTTTGAATGGGAAAATAAGAGTTATAGGGAGATATTATTGAGGTAAGTTAGTCATTACATTAAGGGGGAGAATAAAGTAAATTAGTAGTTCACATAAGGTTATAAATTTAGCTGGATTGTTTGTGTAAGTTAAATTATTTATTAACCACCATAGGCTTACAAACAGGGTCGGAGCTAAGGATTTGAAGGTCCTGTTCGAGCTAAAAAAATGGGCCCCATTTAAAGAAAAAAAAATTGCAAATAAAAAAAGTTTTTTAAATAAAGAAAACATTAAGTAATAGCATTACATATAAGAAAATTATAGTTTTAAATGACATTTTATGTAGTTAACTGATAATTGTGCAAATCTCCTAGCATTTTTAATTGAAAATTGACTTTTCATACTTCATATCCTCTAATTATATATAAAATTTTAAAAATTATGGGCACACGAAAAGGTGAGGTCCTGTTCCGTCGCACTTCCCGCACATGCTCAGCGTCCCCTCTACTTACAAAGTTGTAGCCCCATTTTCATTTGATATTAGAGGTATTTGTACATTAATTGCATTAATTTTTGATCTACAAGTAGATATAAGATAGAATTTCTAATAATATACAAACATCACTTTGCCAAAAACCCTTCAAATGTATCAATATATCTCCTCATGCCAGCATTTTTTTCTTCTCGTTTAGCCCTTGATTGCCTGAAAACACCATCCATAAAATGTTAGCAAATTCAAACTCATTTACACATGGCCATAAAACAATTTTTTTAAACGCAAAATTTGGATCACTAGCGAACCACTGGCCCATCTGATTATCTTCATTCCCCGAGTATATACAGGTTACAAAGACCACCATCAGAAAACTTTAAACTTTTTACAGAATCAACTTACCGCAAAAATGGTGGCGTGACCCGGGTCCGCAAGGTGAGCAAACAAGTTGTCAATGGGTCCGGTTCCAGTGTATTCGGCCTGGAACCATGCACCCATCACAGCCAACATGGCTAACCTCCCATTCTTGATCTCTTTTGTCCTCAATTCCTTTAGCTTTGCAGGCGACCCGCTCCCCCACCCGAGCGGGTCAAACCACAGTCCACCCGGGTACCCAACATCGGTTCCCGTAAGCTTGTTGTTGGGGAAGATGGGGTCGGTGTTAACACACCCAGGTTTGATGATATCTGCCCATCTTCTTCCCTCGGCCCAACCGATGAAAATAAGCTAAACGATGAACAGCGTGGTTTTGTCGGTGAAGTATTCTTGCTCGCCCGCGGTGTACCATGAAGGAGTGTTTAAGATTCCGATTTTGGTCAGGAATTCGGGGATGAAGATCCCGGCTGCACCTAGCATGGCCCATCTGCAGTGTACGATTTCCGCTTGTACGTTCCATTTCAACGTCTCCGGGTCGGATCCTGAAACTCGAAGATCATGTTAGCGAAACACTCGTAAACTATCTTCAAATCATGTTCAAAATTAGGTTTTTTGAAAGTGATAGATCGATATGATCAAAACCAAGTAAGAGTTACAGATACTACAGTTTTGTGAACGATTTATTTGGGTTTTTATTAAACTAGCACTATGTTCCCGAGTTAAATAACGGAGAGAAAAGAAAAGAAAGGAAAAGAAAGGGTGGAAAGGGAGAGAAAGGAAAGGGAGGGATAACTTTCCTTTCTTTTCTCTCCACTTTCTCTCCAAATTGGAAGGAAACAAAATGTTAAGAAATAAGCCTACTTTTCTCTCCCTTTCCTTTCTTTTCTCTCCTTAAATGAAACTCGGGAACACAATATCTTTTATGTTCCTTTCCTTTCTCTCCTTAAATGAAACTCAGGAACACAAATACATTTCCTTTTCCTTTCCTTTCCTTTCTTTTCTTTCTTTAAGTGAACTCAGGAACATAGCGTAGAAGTTTCTAGGCGCACATTTGCTATGCTTTTAATGTCTAGTACATTATCGAATGTGCGTTGCTATGGGCTTTTAAGCATCGATTGTAGATCAAATCATTTCTAAAAATAGAGTAAGATTATGTAAAAAAAGTCGTATAATTATCAAGACTCGGTTATAAACAATTAATAATTTTATCTATAATTTAATTAAAGAAAATTATAGTTTTTATTTAAAAAAATTAAGATTTACTGATTATAGTCAATTAAAAGAATTAATTATTAGAAAAATCAATTAACTTTTTACACTTTAAAATAATTAATTATTACACTACATAGTTTTTTTAAAGGAAATAATTAATTATTACCAAAAAAATAAAAGATTTTTTAAAGGAAATAATTAATTATTACAAATAAATTAAAAGATTTAATTAATTATAATAATGCTTTTTTTTCTATTTTATTTTTATTGTCATCGTCAAGAAAAGAACATTGAGAGTAAAATAGTAAATATACATTGTTTTAATTTGTATATAGGTAGATAATTTGTTTTAAAAAGTTGTAGCCAATTAAAAAATAGTCACAAAATTAGCGGCCGTCTTGAAATCAAAAGGTTCGGGATTCAAATCTTACAACGATCATGCTTACCTAGATCATGCTTACCTAGACCGAGAGGATCAAACCCGAAGTCTCCAGGTAGGCTGCGAGTTACGAAACTAAACATTAGGATCACAAATCAAAAACACAATTATATGAATAAACTGTTCAAATAATTAACCTGCCATCGAGCCATTCCGGTGGGGTGCTGCCAGGGAACCAAATGGGTCTATCGGGGTCAGCCGCAACGCACACGGTTCCAAACGATCGTGAGCCGGATGGCGCGCCAAACTTGCTAACTCTCAGTTTCTTCCCACCAAGAAAAAAAGCCTTTGTTGATGCAACAATAGACCCACTTTTTTGTGAGCTATAAGATAAATTTATCACAATAAAGTTGATATAATTAGTACTATATATAATGCACAGAGTACAACCAGCACTAGTTACCTAGGGGAAGAGAAAGCAACAGGAGCAATGGCAGAAGAAGCACAAGCAGTTGATGCCATTGTTTTTATGTTAATTTTTGCCTTCAAATTTGTGAGGTAGAAAATGGGTAGGTGTTAATGTAAGGAATATGGGCTTATCTAGAACTCTAGAAGGATAGGAGTAGAAGGCAGAAGGCTGTGATTGGCTGTTTGGGTTGCCACATGGATCCATGCAGAATCTAATTTGGCTGACGTGGCATCATATAATCTAACACTAGTGGTTCATGTTGTAAGCTACTTGTTTGTAAGCTACTTGTTTGTGGCTTTGGATTCTTGAGGGGGTGTTGAGTTTTTACCAACAAGGTGTCATAGTTGGACACATGATCTCAAGTAAGGGGCTCTTTGATTTCGTCTCATCTGATTCGGTCAGTGCTAGTACGGATAACTGACTCGGTTAGTAGTCAACTTGATTGTTTTTCACGTTTTTCTTCTTGACTCGGTCCAAACCTACTAACTCATACTCATTTTTTGGCTGACCCAGTCCATATTTTTAAAACTTCTGATCGAGTCATCAAACTCTAAAAAAAAAAACAAAGAGCCCCTAAGACGTTTTGATTGCGGTCCAATTCGGCTGGTTTTTATAAAATTATTTTTGAACGGAACTATTAATATGATTTTGGGAAACAGTAAACCAAAATGTCGTTTTTATCAGTTTAAGGACTTGAACTAATCTTTTATTTTTCTTTTAGATTATTAGTTTGAATTAACCAACAAGGTGTCACATTTGGACAGATGATCTCAAGTATGAAGTTTCTGTTCCGGTTCAATTTGGCTGGTTTTGGGGAAAAAAATTAGCGGAAACACTAACTATGGTTTCGGGAAATGATAAACCAAACATGTCGTCTTTTTGGGTTTATGGATTTGAACCAGTCTTTTATTTTTCTTTTAGATCTTAAACGGCCCAAATAGATCTATATGGGCTTGGTTAATATAAAGCCCATTGTTTCATGTATTCATTTCCTACCTTCCCATCCCATATAGTCATATACTACTTAGGTAATGTTTGGTATGCATGAATGAAGGGTGGAATAGAATGAGTCATTACATCAGAATAAAAAATGACATGTTTGATAGCACATTGGAATGGAATGGACCATTACATGAGGAATGCGATTCCTTCTATTTTTAAAGATTTTCATTCAATGGGGAGGGGTGTTTTTTTTCGATTCCTTCAAGGAATGGAATGAAATTTTTTTTTCAATTAAATTTCTTTTTAAAATTTTATAGAAAAAATAAAAAGTAAAAAAATAAAAAAATAAAAATATAAAAAACAAAAAAAAAATAATAAAATAAATACGAAACAAAAATAAAAAAACAAAAAAATATTAAAGATAAAATTAAATTAGAAAATAAAAAATAAAAAACAAATAAAATAAAAAAATATATAGACATTAAATTATTTAATAAAAAATTAAAAATAAAAAATTAAAAATTAAAACATTGTAAAATGGAAATATAAAACAAATATATTAATTTTAAATGGGAAAATATTGGTTAATTATATTCGATAACTTCGCTTTTACTAACCATCAAATAATACGAAGCAATGATTTATTTCATTCCCACAAGGTAACCAAACAGGACGATGGAATGGTAATGATCTATTTCATTCCCTCGACCATTTCATTCCCTAGCCCATTCCATTCCATTGCTCATTCTATTACCTCATACCAAACAGACCCTTATTGCACCGTTTTCATTCTAAAATTTATTAATTTGTTAAGTAGCGTTTGGTATGCAAGAATAGAAGGTGGAATGGAGGGTGAAATGGAATGGGTCATTATATCGGAATGAAAAAAAAACATGTTTGGTAACACATTGAAATTGAATGGACCATTACATGAGGAATGCGATTCCTTCCATTTTTAAATATTTTCATTCCATGGGGGAGAGGTGTTTTTTTTCGATTCCTTTAAAGAATGGAATTAAAAAAAAATTTCCAATTAGATTTCTTTTTAAAAATTTATAGACAAAACAAAAAGTAAAAAAATAGGAAAAGATATAAAAATAAAAATATAAAAAATATATAAAAAATATATAAAACAAAAAAAATAAATAAATACAAATAAAAATAAAAAACAGTAAATAAAAACAAAAACAAAAACAAAAACAAAAACAAAAAAAATAATAAAGAAAGTTAAATGAGAAAATAAAAAATAAAAAACAAATAAAATAAAATATATAAATTAAATTATTTAATAAAAAATAAAAAATAAAAATAATAAAAATAAATAAAATAAATAAAAATTAAATATTAAAACTTTAAAAAAATATAAATATAAAACAAATATATTAATTTTAAATGGAAATATTAGTATATTATATTCGATTACTTCGCTTTTACTAACCATCAAACAATACGAAGCAATGATTTATTTTCATTCCATATGGTAACCAAACAGGACAATGGAATGGTAATTGTCCATTTTATTCCCTCGACCATTCCATTCCCTAGCCCATTCCATTTCATCGCTCATTCCATTACCTCATACCAAACAGACTCTTAGTATAGATAGTCAGAAATGCACGTGATGCTATGCTAATTAGAATTTATAACGTGTTACTCGTTTTTCAATATAAAAGACAATTTATTTTATTTGACTTATTATTTACTTTACTTACATAACATCATTAAATGTTATAATCATTAAATAGATTGTTTAATTTTTTTAGTTTCCATTAAAAATATAATTGTAATTCTTTGTTTAAAAAACGATTCTGCCCCATAAAAATCTTAATGAATGCACTGGCGGAATGTTTAATTTTGTAGGTTTAATTTTTTTATACGTGGTGTATTACAACCAAATATTAACAATCATAATAAAAAAAATTAGAAATATACATACAACCAAAACACATAGTAAACGAGTTGTGTCGACCTTATAGGTCGTATAGCTTATTTGTGCGCGTATAAGGTTCCAATACATGATCCGAAGTTCCACTTGAACCCTAAACGGGTTGTATCGACCTATACAGGTCATATAGCTTATTTGTGCGCGTATAAGGTTCCAATACATGATCCGGAGTTCCACTTGAACCCTAAACGGTTGTATCAACCTATACAGCCATACAGGTCGTTTACTGACAGCGATGCCGTCAGTGGTACGAGGGGCAAAATGACTTGTATTGCTCCATACAGGTCGTTATATAAACTCCAATCATTTAATAATTTGTAATCATTTGTACATTTAATCACTTGTAATCAATTTTTGTAATCATTTGTAGGCAGGGGTGAGGTGAAGCAAAACGAGTCGTATTGCTCCATATAGGTCGTTTAGGGTTTTGTTTTAATTTTCAGTTAATGTTGGGCGTGTGATATACAACGTGTATCGCACTATACAGGCCATATAAGGCGATGTCAAGATAAATTTTCTGGTGTCTAGAGAATAGGGCTTGTTTTATGAAAATATTAAGAAAAAGTAATCTAGTCTTCTTACTTATCCTCTTAATTAGGATATATATGATGATATATGTTTTTAGTTATTATTGTATATCCTATCATCACTTCTATAAGAATAAAAATATAAAGATACAACAATAATCAAGTATCAAGTGCATGATTTGATTCACGGGTAGCTTGGGTAATAAGCAAACATGGAATCTCTTGTATCATTTTCACTTTTTCGAACATTAGAAACGAGATATAATCATCACCACCTTTGCTTTCCCATGGTAACATGAAACACCTTTCTCAATTATGTGGTTGGTAACAAATGTAGATTTTGAATTTGTGAATTTTCGATTTCTTATCTAGATAGTATTTCACATTATCGGATAAAAAGCTTCTAAGATTTTATATAGATAAATTGTTCAGAACAAATATACCAAAATCTATAATGTAACATGCAGTGTAACGTATTATGATAAAAGTTGTCTTTATATACTAGAAAAAATAGTCAGTTGTCGGTTATACCAGATAAAGGTTAATAGTTATACTGGTTTACAAAGTTGCTACCAGTGTTGTAGTTGATACTGAAGAACATAATTACTGCTTATAAATAAGCACTCTTGCAATTAAATCTTTTGAAGATTTCAAAGGCCATTGTTGCTAGAGGTGAGGATTCTAAGCCTTATGTTGTGCATTACATAAATTAACATTTTTTTAAGATATGAGGTGATCTATCTTCATGTCTTCTGCTACAGCTTCTAGCTAAGAAAATCAGGTATTCTAGGAGCATCATTATGGTCAAGAAACAATTGTAGATAGGTTAGATTGCACATGCAAATGACATTTACCCATTTTAGGGTTTTTATGCTTGAAAATGACTTCCTAATGGATAGATGTTTGCATGCAGGGGAAAATTGTTGCATTTGGAACATTTTGGGCAGAAATGAAGATTGTGAGCCTAAGTGTTCTTAAGGTTAGTTATGCTTCAAGTTAAGAGATCCATGTTTTCGGGTCTACATTATGAACAAAAAGTGGTCAAAACTGAGTTATCTAAACACTTAGATATGTGTAGTGAACCACATTTTGAGTATCTTTAAGGTTTAAGAACAACCAACACGAAATTTGACCTAAAACAGAAAGATATGAAAAATTGCATTTTTAGGCTTCATGGCCGAAACAGACCGTCTCGTTACAGTTATTTCATACGATCCGCAACAACAAGAATCTGACATCTGTAATTATGTCAAAGCGGACTGTAAGAAAGTCTCATTTTAGGATATGGACGGTTCGCATCGATCGAAATACTGACTAGATTTGTAACTTTAAGAAATTGAGCGTTTTGGTCAACTTTTTGGTCAAAGGACATTGTGACCTCATAGGTATTCTGAGATTTTCATAATGTGATAAGATAACACTTCGGATGTTTGACCCGTTGACTATGATATTCGTTAAGTCAGGAAACTTTTCAGTTCCTTCATAGATACGTGCCGATTATAGCAGGTGACTACCGACATATGATTTCCCCCACGAGATTAAAATATTGGTGTTGATTTACACGCTTAATGATTAAGAACATCAAAATTAAGAAAACTGCTAATATTATAAATTTATGTTAGATAATGATCTTGTTTGAATAGCTTGTTGGACAAATCTATTTGTCATTGCTGAATTGCATGTTTATATGTATATATATTTATGGATCCATATTATATTAAAGAATGCATGATTTTATTGTAACCTAAGAATAGTTAAACTGCCAAAGTGCTCAATATGTGCACATGATTAATTTGTTTATGTTATGATTGTGTCAGCTTGATTATTGGCATACAGGTTTTCTAGTATTCCTTAAGATGTTGTTGGTTTCATTGATACTTTAAGTGTGTATTTTAGAGAAGTGAAGATTTGTTGCTGGTAGTTGATGTGAGGGTTGTTAAGAACGATATTTTTTTTTGTTATTTTGGTCCTAGTACGTGCGTAAGAAAAATATATATTTTATTTTGTACTAAGACCGTACCTGCTGTAAATCCATTCGGGATAGTGGTATGTATTAAGACTTTGTATTGTTTAATTGTCTTGTGTTGGCTAACTATAAGCTGCCATTTAAGACTTTCGTTATATATTCTCTCAAGATATGAGACGATCTGACATCACGCTCTGACCCAGAGTTCGGGGTCTAACATCAGACACTCCCAGCCCTTTATTAATGTTATCATAATAGTGATCACTTTATTAATTACTATATATTACAATTCACAACATTTTTTTATTATTTTATTAGGTTAGGATTATTTTAATAATTTAGTTAGATTATTTTATATTTTTTATTTTTAAGCTTAATATTTGAATAACTCTAATATAATTAATCAAACAATATTTTAATGGTTTTTATATATTAAATTCATCAAATAATTTTTCTAATTTTTTATTAAATGATATTATGATTTTTTTTAAGTTTATTAATATAATAATATTTTGAGTTTATTAGATAATATTTATGATTTTTTTCATACACGTTATCACAGCGGTAACTTTCATTGCAATAGTTTTGTGTGTTCGCGTTATCCCAGCAGTAATCTCCATTTAGATTATTTAATTTTATATTCTTTTACTTTTTATATTTTTGTTTTGGTTGTGTAATACACAAACTTTTAAATAATAAATATGATTTGGTTATAATTTTATAAGTGATTTTGGTGTGTTTGCGTTATCCCCACGTTTTTATAAGTGATTTTGGTCGTTCAATGTTTTATTTTTTTGTTTTCCTCCACGTATCCTTAAAGCAATGCAGTAGTTTTGTGTGTTTGTGTTATCTCCACGTTTACTTTAATTGATCACCAATAATTTATGTTGTTGGTGGTGTAGCAGTTTAACTGTTTTATCTATCCGTGTTATCCGAACGATTAAAACAACAAGAACACAACAAACGAGACCGTGTTGAGATGAACGAATCCATCATATTTTGTGAAACTCACTCCATGTAAAACAAACAACAAGTTAAGTTGATATAACTAATGCAACAACGTTGCAATTCAATTTGGTAACATTATGACATCATTCTTGAACACATCCACGCAACGTGCGGAGGGTTAAAATCTAGTGTTATTATAACAGTGATCACATCTGATAAACTATTTTCATATCATAAAAATAGATATGGACAAATACTTGTTTGCAAAAAACTTTAAAAAGTTAGTTATCTTAATGTTAAAGACATTGGTAAGCTGCATAACTACCTCACATGACGATGTTGGTTTTAAGGTTTACTTAATCATGATTGTTTTAATTTGTATTAAAACTATTATATGTAAACTGAAAAAATAATTGATAATGATGGATCTACATTGCTTGCTAAACTACCAAATCTTTATATCAGCCTTCTTTTCGCAAAATGAGACCAAACATGTTGGATAGTCTCATTATGTTTTTTTTTTCCAATTAATTTACTTCTATTCAAGATACATGACATATAATAACTTTTACTACATTTTGTTCCTTTCTACAGTCATGATATCTGTGTTCTTGTTCTTTTACATCCTCTCTCTCGACCATCTCTAGTCAACCACCTTTTTTTTTTAATCTTTTTTTTTTATGTTTGCCTTTTGTTTATTGGGACCTCCTATCCGTACTCCCCATAGTCTAAACTTACACTACTATACAAAACGTATAGGATATACGGGGTATATAGGGTACGGATTAATGGATCAGTACAGGGGTACTATACAGGGGAGTATAGCTCTATACGGGGGTGCTACATAGGGGCATATAGCGTCGAAAAAACAGAATTTTCTAAAATTTAGAGGGCAAAAATTTTATTTTTTCCCTATTTGGCCTCGTATAGTGGTGTAAATTTAGAATGGTGGGGTGTAAGGATATAATCAACCTTCATATAAACCATACCTATGCAACTATTGGAGATCCAATTTATTTGTACGATGCAAATAAAAAGGTAAGCTTAACTTTTATCCAACAATACAAAATAATGTATAAGAGGAACTGCAGATATTTCATTCATTTGTATCTTAAAAGTAAAACTATATGTCCCATTGTCCCCAATAGTGAAAGTCAAACACTTGGAGCAAAACTCTTATTTACTCGTTGAAGCGTAAGCCTCCGGGGTAGGAAGTAGTGCAAGGCGCGATTGGAGTGTGTCTCAAGGCTAGAGGCGGATCTATCTAGGACCCAGTGGAGTCTTAGACACCCACTCAAATTGTAAAGTTTATAGATAATTACTTGAACCGAATGATTAAGACACCAAAAGTTTTTTTTTCCAAAACACCTAAGGCATCAAAATTTTGTGAAAATGATTTTTTTAATTGTTTTGATACTCAAGGTTTGTGAAAATAGCAATAGTCATAAAAGAACTCTTACAATGGCCGGTATGATTGCATATTCAGTGCAACACATATTGGTCAGTGTGGTCGCTCCCCAAAGAGTCCAAAGAAGGAAGAAACTAGTGAACCTTATCATAAGCGCGTTGGACTGGCTCGCTCTTGGGCAACCAGAGGTGTCACACGGAGTCTGAAAAGATAACCCCGTGACATTTTTCTCACCCCTCATACAATTTCTATTACCAAAGAGCTTCTAGCTAAATGATATCCTCGTATTGAATAAGGTGTTAATTTTCGAGTGGTTAAAGGGTTCAAGTTCCCTAATGAATAAGTGGTGTAAAATACAACCCATTTTTTTCTTTCATCGTCGATGATTTATGTTTTTACTGATCCAGACTTTATTTTATGCATGATGATTTTTGAATTTCTCTTGATTTGTCATTTTATTTATTAATCTTTATTAGTTAATGACAATAAAATTCCGAGATGGAGTGAGAACTAACCACCTGAATTAGAATATTAGGGTTGTAAACAGGGGCGGACCCACATAGAGCCCAGGGGTAGCGCCCGCTACCCCTGAACTTTTACCCCGACGTGCAAATTTTTTTTTTTATAGGTTTTCGGTTTTTCGCGACCCCTGAAACAAATTTTTCGCGACCCCTGGAAGAAATTTTATGGCTTTTACTTAAAATTATGATCAAAAGTCTCTTAAAAATATGATTAAAAGCCCGTTAACTACCTAAAAAAATTTTTCGGGGCGCTGCCCCCGAACCCCCGTTAGTCCCCGCTACCCCTGATATTCTTTCCTGGATCCGCCACTGGTTGTAAATCTAATTATTTCTAGCTTTGGCCAGTGTGAATGTATAAAATCATTTTGCTTATAGTTAAAGAACGAGATGGATGACCCCCCCGCGCGTTGCCGCGGGGTTGAATTTGTAAACTATCAATTTTTGAATTTGTGGAAGATGAGAAGGAAACTTACCAATACTGACACCAAAATCTTAGTTCTGCATTTCCTGCACCATGCTTCTCAATGGTTTTAAAACACTCAAAAGCTGGATATGCATATCCAAGAATCAACCTGAACCCATAAGTTCATAACCAAACATCATCAAATTTAACCAAAATCCTAATTTCCAAAAAAAATATATCTTGATGAATTATTTACTAAAAATGAGATTGACAAATGGAAGATGTTTGCTTACACATACTACATCTTTTGAAGGAAATCCTTGGGGGCTTGGGTGTGATTTTGAAGTGACAGCTTCAAGTTTCATTGATAGGAACTGTCACACTCAACCTAATTAGCCTCTGTTCAGTACAAAAGAGAAGAAAATGTAATATTGTGGGTTTGTGTTCGTTGTGCCTCAAATAATAGTAATATCGGAAGCCATTTTATAAAACAACATTAAGTTTTTAGTACACCATGCCTATCAACATTTGCAATTTCTACTTGGCTTTTTAAAATGGCTCACCTTAAGTTCGTAGCTGTTGCACTATTCCTTTCTCTTCGCAGGACCAGACGGAACACCTGCAACATATATGTTTATTGTATAAGTTGTGTATCTGTGAACAATGTTTTAGAGTAAGTAAAGGCAAGGCAAACAAAGCCAATGTTAGTCGGTAACAGATAACACATATTTTACATACTGTTTTAAAAATCTACACCAACACAAATCAAGAAAGGATGTGCAACAGTGTTTTTCACATCCAAAAGTGCAGGAGGAGGTGTGATTATAGTGTCATTTGGTGTTGTGGGCCTTCCTGATGGCTTCGGAAGTTGCGCCTGTTAATATAAAAGCAGGTATTAGTGTTCTACAAAAGATAGTAACAGATATGTTTATGGATATATGAAAAATACCTACTAAAGTAAACAACGCTTGTTTTGCAGCTGAGGTCAACGTGAGAGCAGAGATTGCCGACTGTTGTGATGGGGGCTGAGGTGTTATGCAAACGATGGTGGATGCAGATGGAAATTCTTGATAGAAGAATTATATTTTTATATTTAACCGGGTTAAAAATTAAGAAACCACACTTTTGTATAACTGATATAGGTATTTTAAATTGAAAGAAATTATCACATTCTCTTTACTTAAAGACGTTCTGATCAACTTTATAGGTAAGTACCAACATTAAATGAATAAAGCACTACGTTAGTACAAATAAATACAGAGGCTTTCAGCATAAAATGCAAAGCTTTAGCTAAAATGGCACTACATTTACATAAACAAAGACGTAACCTCTAATATGTGACCCTGTATATAAAATTAAGCCTCTTAATGAAGTACTTCTACCAATGTTTGAATAGCTATGTGAACGTAATATTAGCTGTAATTAAACATACAAACCCTTAAAAGTCAATTCACCTTATAGGAAAATTCAACCTAAATGACTTGTATGAAATCACATACAATGTAAAAAAATATAAGGAGACATTATTATACGGGTTGTAAAACTAAATCTTACCTTTTCAGAGGCACGGAGATTGGGTCCTCAATTGCTTCCAAACCTAAAAAGTAATTAACAAACAAAAAGCATCAGATTCACATCTCACCAAATGTAAATGTTTAATTCGTTTTGCCTCAACGGTCTTGTGTTTAGTAAGCATAAGGCTTGTTGTTTAATAAAATAGCTATAAATAATCACAAATTAAAAATAGAAACCATTAAAATACCTCTGTGGATGACATAAGCATCTTCACACAATACGGAAAACACAAATATATACTAACACTTGAATAAAAAGCATCTAAACAGAAGTAATGGAATTAGCTACTGAAAATAGATAAGAAAAATAAAACATAAATTAATAAGTGTAATATTGAGTGGCTTAGCTGATGTCTTTATTTGTGTAGCAAACTCGCTCATAATTGATTTTTAACATAAATAAGATGTCGCCATCCGCGTTCCGCGGCGGAGGCTTGTTTATGATAGTTTTTGAAACCTGTTTAACGCGTATGAAGGACACAATCAACAGGAAATTTAAATATGAAGCTTATTCACGACCCCCGCCATGATTCCAGCCACCAATAATCTGCAAAAGATGCAGTCAAATATAAGTATATGCATATGAAATACTAATGCAAGACCAAATATGAATCTGCTAAAAGCATACCCAACCAAGTACAGTAGCATAAACTAACAACTGTTGCAGTAACAATTGAAAGGGATAAGCAAGGAAACCTATCACCTATGTGCTCATGATAAACAAACACATGTTTTTTGTGGGTCAACAGTAAGCCGCCGGTCAATTCTAAATCTGCAGCAATAGAATTACAGGTGGATATACTTACACAATGGTGATACCTATGCACCTATTGTTGTCCATATAAAAATGAAGCTCCTGTATCAGATAATGTATTAAAAATGTAGTGTTTTTGTTTGGTGGATATGCATTTAGGCCAAAGGAAAAGAATGAAGCTAAAAAACCAACTCGAAGCCAACATAGTCACTAATTTGCAGTTCCTTTTAAAGTAGTAATAATCAGGAAGCCATTTTATAAAACTGAAATAAAGAGTGCATACCAGATCCCTATCTACAATCACGCACAGGTGCGAACAAAAGTGGGTTTAGGTTTCGTATAGGTGCGGACAAACAGTGCATTAGAACCAAATAACACAAAAGACTAAGCATGCAAGGAAATCCGAATAGAAGCCATGGTACATGCAATACATAGACATATCAGCAGAATATAATAAACCATCAGAAGCATCACCATACAGGCATAGTCTGAACACAGTTTTCAGAGGCAACGAAGCAAACATAAACCAAACATCTAAATATGCAAGGGCAGTAGGAAAACATACAGAAGAGCAACAGTAAAGACACGGAGGGTCTGGCAGAAACGTTACGCCTGCAAAAAGGATAAAATGGTTATCTGTCAATTAAATGGACGAACACATGACAGTAAAGTAACAGCTTCTAAACATGTTTATACACATTTAACAAAGACGAAACATAAACACCATAAAGAGGGCGAGCCACATGGTCCAACAAATAAGCACAGAATAAGTATCATAATCACCTTTTCAAGAACACCAAACAAACACATGAACCTCCTACTACCTAAAAAACCAATAATCTGTACAACCATGATACAGTGGCAAAACCTTCTTGTGAAACTAACACAATAAATCAACGTTAAATGACTCACATGTGAACCACGGTCAAAGGCCGACACTAACCGCGTAATGCCAGGAACTCAAATTAATAACACCTTAATAGACATACCTTTAGATCTTTATAACACAAAACCCAGAAACCCACCTTTATTAATCAAACACCTTAATAAACCAAACACAAAACCCAACAGTAAACCATAGAGAAGTAAAAATTACCCACACACATAAGAGCACCATAAATCCAGCCTAAACAGAAGAAAACAAACCTTATATCACATACAAAAGCAAGCACATATCAGTTCGTACACCTGCATGGTCAAAATAAGAATCAAGAGCACCAAGTAACAAACCTAAATGAGACAACATCTATAAGGATCATCACCAAAAAGACATTTAACATCATACATTTTTGGTAATAGCTGAGAGACGTGTTGATAGAGAAGAGAAAAAAAAGAAATTCATAAGAGCAAAATCGACCTCATTAGCAGTGATACTATCTACCGGAGTTCCAATCGCCGGCGACTCTCCGGTACCTCCGCCGGCTAGAGTTCCTGACAGATCCTGACTGAACAAATCAACACCGAATTCCTCCGGCTCAAGTTTCAACTTCGACAATCCGAAATCGGAAAGCTTCGCTCGGAACTCTGTATCGAACAAAACGTTGCTAGGTTTCACGTCGCCGAACCTTCTCTCCCAATTCAAGCCACGATCGGAAAACAGCGATTCCTGTAAGCTCCGATTCGGCATGTACTCGTAAGCCACCACTCTCTTCCTCTTCTCGACGCAATAACCTAGCAACGAAACCATGTGAGTTGCTTCTTCGAGAGAAATAGGGGAGCAGAGAAAGAGATAAACTGTGTGCGAGAAGGTTCCAGAAGTGACACGCAAAGGGACTAAAAGTGTCAATCGCAAATAAACCTGTGGTCAAGTTATAAGAAACAAAGTCTATACTATTCACCCTCAATTTGTTTTGTATATATATATAATTAAATATTAAATAAAATAAATAAATAAAACATGTTGAAAATTGAGGATAAAAGAATTGAAAACTGACATTTATGTTCTGTGGTCTCTTTGTCTCTCTGAAGAAAATTATACGTACAAGCAAACAAAGCGTAGAAGGGAGTCAAGGGACAACTGTGGGACGGACCATTTGATCCAGTCAACGTGGTTTGACCATTAACTTTGTAGTTGGTAACCATTAAATGTAAAGAGCATCAATATCAAAGTTATATTATTAAACTTTTATGTTTAAGACTTTAAGGGCTAACTAATACGCTATAATATTTTTCTAGATCTATATACTTTTCTTAACATACCACCTCATGTCCTCATCCCCTGTCACAAAAGAATAAGTATATTACACAATTTATTATTGTTATGTCACATTTTCTTTTTATAGCTTTTATGTTAGCAATGCATCACAATTCACTCCACGTCATTCATTACTAAAACTGTTATCATCCAAATTTCAATTCAACCATTTATTAACTTTTTAATATTTAGGTTACATAAAATACACTTCTATCACTTATCACTTTACTTTTGTTGTCAATTCAGCGTCACATCATCACCTATCACTCCCCTCATCTTTCACTCATTTCACTTTCAATACCTACCTTTCATCTTCACTACCCTCATTTTACTTTTAATATTAATTTTATCCATTTAAATTAATTTAAAAAAAATTGATTGTGAGAGAGATTTATGGAGACGGGCCCACAAAACCCTTTCACCACCGGGATGGTTGCTTCGGTTCCTAGAGCTAGAGCTCACCTCCTATCGCTTCCTAGAGATACACTTCCAATGTCTTCCTAGAGGTCACCGCACCTAGAGGTGCCAAATCACCCCCTTCCTCGAGGTCTCTAGGCAACCATTGTAAATAACCTTACCAAGATGAAGGAAGAGGGAAATTGTCTTGTCTAGATTGAGACTCTTGATATAACTTTTCTAGTACTCCCTTTTAACATCTAGCTCCTCACCAGACGTTTTTTATAATAACTTTTTTCTTGCCGTCGTTTAAAAACAAAACAAAACAAAGCGTGAGAGACGTAACAAGAGTTCACTATTGTAAGCCATACACATTATGTTGTAAATTCAGTAACGATTCAACAATCGGTTGATCAATTACAATATAAAGAAACAGTAATACAACGAATAGAAACAACTAAACGTAATCACCACCAAGTCTAATCACGAACAGCAGCAGGATCAGGCCCTGCAAAACAGAAGAACACAGAAAAGAAAACGAGAGGAACCGGGCTTGTGTTTGACACAATTCCCTTAAACAGATTCGACGTCTGTTCCCAGGGTACACCGGTTCAAAACTGTGTGTACAGCCGGACGAGAATACTTGCCTGAAACGAGACCGGAATGAAGCAGCAGCAGCAAGAGATCGTAGCAGCAGAGTAGTACGGATGTGGTTTTGTGTGTGTCTCCTATGAGCCAATTCACGTGTTTATATACGAAAACAAAACACTAGATTAATGTCCCATAATGTCACATTAATCCATGGTAATTAAGCTCATTAACCATTGTAATGAATGGTCAGTTTGGAATGCAAAGGGTTGGTTCAATGAACCAAAATTCGTTCTAGAATCTGCTAAAAAGAAAGCTCTCGAAAATTAGCAAAAACTGGTCACTTCTTGACCCCCGTTTCGGAGCTGCATTCGTGTCCGCAGGTCGCGCGGGCACGAGTTCAGAATTTCAACCCGAATTGCCATTTTTCGCACCCCCCCCTGCGCGAGGGTATGAGCTAGAGTAAAACATGACACAAGTGATGTCAAAGCCTTTGAGGTTTATCCTTATAAACCAATTACCCTTTTGTTCCCACACCAATATGGGATAGCTCATATTTTTCCAAACTTGAACAAAAATTCTTTTGAGATAAACATCTCATTCACACACATTTTCCAACAATCCCCCACATGAATGGAGGTTGATCTCAGAAGTAACTTAATCCCGATCGAATTTCAACAGTTGAATCTTGCATACGATAGGTAGGTGTTACCCTTTGAACCTTCGCTCATGAAACACACTTAGTCTACTGGCTCTGAGTAGGCGGTGATGCCTTTGAACTCGTCTGCCGTTTGTGTAGGCGACAATGTGCTTCACACAAGACTCTCCTTGACAATATCAAGTCCTCATAGTTATGTTCGTTATGGTCATGAACATTAGCCTGGTTCTGCGAGAGCTCTTAGGTATTGTGCCCCCTCTAATACCCTTCGAAGCGACCCCCACTTCTCTCTCACATAGGTGATTCACCACGTGTGGCTGCCTCAGCTGAATCATTAAAAGCCATAGGCTTAACCTCGTACTTGTCACTTTTAGGAATGGACTAGGAGATGTATCGATTCCAATTATACATCCCCTTCTTAAAGTGCGTGGAGTTATCAATTCTTCCCCCCACAGTGACCTCACTAGTTCATACAATTAGGTTGTCCTATTGAACTCAGATCTTGGGATCTCCAGTCAACTGAGTTAGGTTTTCCTTCATATGAACTTTAATCTTTCAAGGGCTTCAGTCCCATTCCCATGCACGACTTCTGAACTACCTCTCTACTTAGGCCTTTTGTCAGCGGATCCGCAATATTATCCTTTGACTTCACATAGTCAACAGTGATAATTCCAGTAGAGATTAGTTGTCGTATCGTATTATGTCTACGTCTTATATGTATGTTCTTACCATTATACATTGTGCTATGAGCTCTGCCAATTGCCGATTGGCTATCACAATGTATACATATGGCCGTTGCCGGCTTAGGCCATCTTGGTATATCCTCCATAAACTGACGTAGCCATTCTCCCTCTTCACCAGCTTTATCTAAAGCGATGAATTCTGCTTCCATCGTGGATCTAGCAATAACCGTTTGTTTCGACGATTTCCACGATATGGCTGCACCTCCAAGTGTGAATACATATCCACTCGTTGCTCTGGAATCCTTCGTACCCGATATCCAGTTTGCATCACAGTGTCCTTCAATCACTGCAGGATATCTGGTGAAGTGCAGCGCGTAATCCCTTGTGTACCTTAGGTACCTAAGTAACCTAGTCACACATCTCCAATGAGTTGAACTTGGATTACTCGTATACCTACTTAGCTTGCTTACAGCATATGCTAAGTCTGGTCTGGTACAACTCATCAAATACATCAAACTGCCAATAATTCTTGAATACTCTAATTGGTTAACAGGTTGTCCTCTGTTCTTAGCTAGATGTTGACTTGTGTCAATGGGAGTTCTAGCTACATTAGAGTCATTTGCATTGAACTTTTCAAGAATTTTATCCACATAGTGGGTTTGTCCTAAAGCAAGTCCACTTTGGGTTCGTGTGATTTTAACTCCCAAAATCACATCTGCTAAACCCATGTCTTTCATATCAAATCTTGCTTTCAAGATGTTCTTTGTTGATTTTATCATTTTGTCATTACTTCCAGCAATGAGCATGTCATCAACGTATAGACACAAGATGACATAACCATCTGGTGTGTCTTTCACATACACACACTTATCACATTCATTGATTTTGAAACCAGAATCACGCATGACATGATCAAACTTTTCATGCCATTGTTTTGGTGCTTGCTTTAGTCCATACAAGGATTTGACCAGTTTACACACTTTCTTTTCTTGTCCAGAGGCTCTAAAGCCCTCTGGTTGTTCCATGTAAATCTCTTCCTCTAGATTTCCATTTAAGAAAGCGGTTTTCACATCCATTTGGTGAACTTCCAAATTTCTAATGGCTGCAATGGCAAGTACCAACCTTATGGAGGTTATTCGAGTTACTGGTGAATATGTGTCAAAGTAATCTAGACCTTCCTTTTGTTTGTATCCTTTGACCACCAGTCTTGCCTTGTACTTTTCTATGGAGCCATCAGGCTTCATCTTCCTCTTGAAGATCCAACGATGACCTAGTGGTTTGCATCCCGGAGGAAGATCCACTAGTTCCCATGTATGGTTTTGTAAAATAGAATCTATTTCACTTTTGATGGCCTCCCTCCATTGAGGTCCTTCTGAGGAAGTTACCGCTTCATGGTATGTTTTGGGCTCACTTTCTACCATGTACGTGTAGAAATCAGGACCAAAAGACTTTTCAGTTCTAGCCCTCTTGCTTCGTCTAAGCTCAACATCTTCTTCCTCAATTTGCTCGTGTTCTTTCGGAACACAGTCTGGTTCTTCCGGAACACGTTCTGGTTCTCCCGGAACACATTCTAGTTCTTCCGGAGCATGTTCTAGTTCTTCCGGAACTAGATCCTCATGAATACGTTCATCATCTGCCCCAAACGTATTTCCATATTCTTTTGTAATGCATGGAAATATATTTTCAAAGAATGAGGCATTCTTTGATTCCATTATCGTTCCTTTGCGAATATCGGGAATCTTGGATTCATGCACAAGGAAGCGATACGCGCTACTGTGATCTGGATATCCAATGAATATACAGTCAACAGTTTTTGGTCCTATCTTTTGAGCCTTAGGTAGTGGAGCAACCACCTTGGCTAGACACCCCCACACTTTGAGGTATTCGTAGGACGGTTTCCTTTTCCACCATAACTCGTATGGGGTTTCATCTCTTTTCTTATGGGGTATCCTGTTCAAAATATAATTTGCTGAAAGGATAGCATCCCCCCACAAGTTTTGGTTTACACCAGAACTCACTAACATGGCACTCACCATTTCTTTCAAGGTTCGATTTTTCCGTTCAGCAATCCCATTTGATTGGGGTGAATATGGTGCAGTGAACTCATGTCTAATTCCGTTTTGCAAACAGAATTCAGCAAACGGTGAGACATACTCACCACCTCTATCACTTCTTACAACCTTGACCTTCCTTTCAAGTTGATTCTCAACTTCAGTTTTATATGCAATGAAAGCTTCAATTGCCTCGTCTTTACTTTTAAGCAAGTAAACATAACAATACTTCGTGCAATCATCAATAAACGTGATGAAGTATTTAAATCCATTTCTAGTTGGAATGGATTTCAAATCACACACATCTGTGTGGATCATACCCAACGGTTCAGTGTTTCGATCGACCGGTTTGAATGATGATCTAGTTAATTTTGCTTCAACACACGTTTCACATTTATAGTTTGAGTCAATATCAAAAGTTGGTATGCAATTCAATTTAATCAAACGACGAATGGAATTAAAGTTAACATGACCAAGTCTACCATGCCACACATTAGAAGACTCAAGCAAATAAGCAGAACTGGTACCAGTCTTATTCATAGCATTGTTAACAACCATTACATTCAGTTTGAACATACCATTGAGGGCATAGCCCTTCCCAACATACACACTATTCTTGGTCAACACGACCTTATCTGACTCAAACACCATTTTGAAACCATACTTATTCAACAGCCACCCAGACACAAGATTCTTTCGAATCTCAGGAACGTACAACACATTGGTCAACGTGAGTTCCTTTCCTGATGTCATTTTCAGGATCACATTTCCTTTACCTTTGACTTCAGCAGTGGCAGAGTTGCCCATGAAGAGCTTTTCTCCATTAGTAACCTCCTTGAAGGTGTTGAACAAGTTCTTGTCAGCACAAACATGGCGGGTGGCACCGGTGTCAACCCACCATTCCTTGGTATTCGAACCAACCAAGTTAACCTCAGAGATCATCATTGTGAGGTCAGAAATCATGGCAACAAGATTCTCATAATCATCAACCATATTGGCTTGACGAGAGACATCTTTCTTTGGTTGTCTACATTCATTTGCCCGATGACCTGGCTTGTCACAGTTGTAACATTTGCCATCAAATTTCTTCTTTGCAACCCCACCTTTGGGTTTAAGATTAAACCCTTTCCCCTTGTTCTTCTTCTCAGCCCGTCCTCTACTTTTGTTACCTTTGGAGGATTGGCCATATTCAACAATATTGGCCTTTGCTTGCTCGGGGACATCACTCTTCTTTTGAGCAAGTTTGTTGTCTTCTTCAATACGAAGACGAACCACAAGATCTTCAACAGTCATTTCCTTTCTCTTATGTTTGAGATAATTCTTGAAATCAACCCAGCTTGGTGGCAATTTCTCGATCATGGCAGCAACTTGAAATGTCTCACTAAGTGACATTCCCTCCGCATGAATATCATGAAGAATGATTTGCAATTCTTGGATTTGGCTCATAACAGTTTTTGAGTCAATCATTTTAAAATCCAAGAACTTGGCCACCACAAATTTCTTTGTGCCTGCATCTTCGGTTTTGTATTTCCGTTCCAAAGATTCCCATAGTTCCTTGGCCGTGTTTACTTTACAATAGACATTGTAAAGCGAGTCCGCCAAACCATTGAGCACATAGTTCTTACACAAGAACTCAGAATGCTTCCAAGCTTGAACTGCGCTCACAGATTGAGCATCCATTTCCCCTTCAGACACTTGGGGAGCGATTTCAGTCAAGAACCTCGCAAGGTTCAACGTTGTCAAATAAAACAGCATCTTCTGCTGCCAACGTTTGAAGTTCAGACACTTGAACTTTTCGGGTTTCTCAGCGTGGCTTGCAACCGCGTTAGGCAACGGTTCGACCATCACTGTGGTAACAGCAACGGAAGAGGTGAACACAGCAGAGACACCAGAGGTCGGTACACCAGAGGTTGGTAAAGGCTGAGATGAGTCCATTCTCAAACGAGACCCACAGGAGAACAGTTAGAAATATTCGTACACAGAGTGTACACCAATCTGTTTAAGTTTGTTGTAAATTCAGTAACGATTCAACAATCGGTTGATCAATTACAATATAAAGAAACAGTAATACAACGAATAGAAACAACTAAACGTAATCACCACCAAGTCTAATCACGAACAGCAGCAGGATCAGGCCCTGCAAAACAGAAGAACACAGAAAAGAAAACGAGAGGAACCGGGCTTGTGTTTGACACAATTCCCTTAAACAGATTCGACGTCTGTTCCCAGGGTACACCGGTTCAAAACTGTGTGTACAGCCGGACGAGAATACTTGCCTGAAACGAGACCGGAATGAAGCAGCAGCAGCAAGAGATCGTAGCAGCAGAGTAGTACGGATGTGGTTTTGTGTGTGTCTCCTATGAGCCAATTCACGTGTTTATATACGAAAACAAAACACTAGATTAATGTCCCATAATGTCACATTAATCCATGGTAATTAAGCTCATTAACCATTGTAATGAATGGTCAGTTTGGAATGCAAAGGGTTGGTTCAATGAACCAAAATTCGTTCTAGAATCTGCTAAAAAGAAAGCTCTCGAAAATTAGCAAAAACTGGTCACTTCTTGACCCCCGTTTCGGAGCTGCATTCGTGTCCGCAGGTCGCGCGGGCACGAGTTCAGAATTTCAACCCGAATTGCCATTTTTCGCACCCCCCCCCTGCGCGAGGGTATGAGCTAGAGTAAAACATGACACAAGTGATGTCAAAGCCTTTGAGGTTTATCCTTATAAACCAATTACCCTTTTGTTCCCACACCAATATGGGATAGCTCATATTTTTCCAAACTTGAACAAAAATTCTTTTGAGATAAACATCTCATTCACACACATTTTCCAACACATTATATATCCGGCATGGTGTTAATTGTTTGATCACACGGTTATGCAGTGAGATGTTTTCTGCATAGCCTTAATATTTTATAGCACACAACCAAATTTTCCTATTCGTAATATTTAAAACTATATTTTTAACTTGTGTTTTGTCGTGGGTATACCGTGGGTATAAAAACTACGTAACGACCATACACACAATCATCTCATATGCTAACCGTGTTGCACTTAGATACGAAAAAATAGACCGTCACGTGGCACCAACACCGACTACTACGTGACACAATGATCATGAATTTTAGTTACTCTAGCAACCCACTCATAATTGTATATTAATACATATCTTTACATCTTTACATTATAATAAAGCAATAACTTGGGTTCCACATGTCATTTTTCTAAAGTCTCCACCTAAGTTTTGTCCATTTGTCAACACCACATTAAATTTCAATTTTCCTACATTGAAGAATTCAATATTTTCAAATTTAGTATTTCAACTTTCTAAATTTAAAATTCAACATTGTATTTATTAAAAATTAATTACAAATAGTTATTAATATCTATTAGCTAAATATTTACATAAATAAATAATTAACCAACTCAACAAATTTACATAAATTAGTTTGAATTTTCTAATTTTAAGAGATGTAACTCTCAGTTTCTGAATTTTAATAAAAGTTACTAAAATTTATTAGTTAAAAATATTATATATGTTAGGGTGGTTGATTCATTCAATTAAAACTATTAAAATGTCAAACATCCTTTTAAATTATAAACAATAACTTTTATAAGTTTATTTATCAACTTTAACATGTTCTAATTATCGTTTATCGATATCTTAAAAATTCAAGTAATTCTAAATACTAATAACTTTTGTTATTATAATGGTCAACATCTCTTTAAACTAAAATATTAAGCAATTTATTTTCTGACTGCGAAACACGAAATACTCTAATTTCCTTTTTTAAATAAAAAATGTGTTTTTTTACTTAATCACTATAAAATAATCAATTGGTATGATCTCACAATTACATTAACCATGACGTCAATGCTACTTTACACCCACAAGATGGTGGCGTGGGTCGGTAAATGTTGGTTATCAAACTTAAACTGTCACAATGAAAATAAAACATTAGATTGGTCATATGTGATATTAAATCTCCGGATGATAAATGAAAGTCTAATTGTGATACCTCAATGTAAATTTGAATGAACTCAAATTTGGTTTAGAAAGCTAAAATTGATTAAAAAAAGTATATCATTCATAATTTTTAAATCTCCTCTCAATTTTTTGTTTATAGTCATCTCATATTATAAACATTTATTCAACCCGTGTAATACACGGGTTACTAACCTAATATATAAATATAGGAAGAGGATCATTTGAGAACCATTTTGATCTGAGAACTAAAAAGAACTAATTTGAGCCACAAGTTTATTTACATGTATCCCCCCTTCCATGAATTGTAGTGACCCCCCCTGAAATTTATGGTTGAGATTTAGTTCTCAAAAGTTCTCAAAACAAAAAGTTATCATTTGAAACTAACCCTATATATATATATACTAGGTTAGTAACCCATGTATTATACGATTTGAATTTACAAATTACTGGTTAGTTTCCTTAAAAGATTCAAATTATTGAGTGACTTTATCAAATTTATATTAAGTATTTTTTCAAAATAAAATTTTAGTTTGGATAAAATTGGTAATGATTCTTAATTAATAAATTTAATAAACTGATAAACGAAAGTGGTTTTGACATGTATGATGAACCTTAAAGAAGGAGACATGTAATATAAAAAATTATTAAGATTAAAAATTATAATATGACGTAATAATTATTATATATAGAATAATATGTTAATGAGCCATTATATATTAACAAACCTTTTTTTATTAACAAACCTTTTTACTAAAAAAAATAACTTTTTAACGGTCGTTTGGACCCAAATGGTTGTTTGGGTTTTTTTGGGTCGTTTGGACCCAAATGGTCGTTTGGTTTTTTTTTCCTTTTCTTTTAAATAAGGTTATTTGGCGTCGTTTGGGCCAAAACCAATGTTTTAAAAACCGGTTTTGTAGTTGAACCGGAAAAGTTTTTGGAGCTGGTCGGGCCGGTTAGATCAGCCGGTTCAACCGGTTAGGGTATATATTTTTATAAAAATGCTAATAAACTTGTACACTTTAACAAAAATAGTTAAAATACAATTTTAATCCACTTAAAAATAATACCAAATAGTTATTTCACAAGAAAATATAATTTTTAAAGTTCACAAATAATAAAAAATAACAATAAAATATACACATATAATAAAATAATAAAAAAAAAATTAAGAAAAACGTTTGAACCGGAGCGGTTTAACCGGGAAAAACGGACAAAACTAGCCGGTTCGGATCTCATAAAAACCCGTGAAAAAACCGAAGACCCCCAAAGATTCTGGTCGAACCGGTTCAACCGGCCGGTTCGAAGCAGTTTTTAAAACACTACCCACAACGACCCCTTAAATTTCAGAGGGGCCTCTAGTTTTGTAATATTTAAAAAAAAAATAACCCAAACGACCATTTGGGTTCAAACAACCCATATTGGCCCCAAACGACTAATTGGATCCAAACGACCGTTTAAAAATTATTTTTTATTAAAAAGGTCTCTTATATAGTCAATGTGATAATATAACGTAATGTATTTTGATTATAGGACCCTTTTTTAAATTTGACCAATTTCAGTTTTCATATATTCTTATTAAGAAAAATAAATTAAAATTGAGTTGACTCAAACCCTAAAAATCTTAAATGGATAATATTGAAACGACACAATTAATAACAAAAACAAATCAAATTAAAATTAAAACGTATATTACCATATTTAACAAGATTTTATTTATTTCGGTGTCCTAATTCACCACCATCCCATTATATAAACCCCCAACTCCACTCCCCAACACCCATCCATCGTTTTCGTCTTTGTGCAAACCCTTTTCCGTTCACCCACAAAATTCACAGAATGAAAACTCGCCGGGGGAATGTGTATCCAGTCGTCGGAGCTCCGACGACCAGCCGCCGGAAAAGGTTAAAACCGTCGACGTCTTCTGCCCGCTACGATTTCTTTAATATGCTGCCGGATGACATTGTTTTATCGGTTCTTGTAAGACTAGCCTCCACCGCCGACGGTCCGGCAGATTTCGTCGCCGCTCTAATGACGTAAGCAATCGGAACTCAGAGGTTGTTTTTTCATATATTGTGAATTTTAATTTAAATTTTTTTTTCTTGATTGTACGTGTGAATTAAACAGATGCAAAAGATTCAATGGTTTGGGGGTTAATTCGCTTGTGTTAGCGAAAGCGTCGGCGGAAACGTTCGCCGTGAAAGCGGAGAATTGGTCGGCGGGGGCTCACCGGTTTCTTCAACGGTGTTCCGACGCCGGAAACGTTGAAGCTTCTTACACATTAGGCATGGTGAGTTTTTTACTCTGATAACACTATGCATATATAATTTATGATTATGTGTTGTGTAATTCTAACACTAAAAACTACAAGTATTTGTCCGAGTGGTTAGTGGTTATGATTAAGATGTCAGAAATTGGATCCTTGAGTTTTCTTTCAATGAGCTCAACTTCTGTATATAAATATCCCGGCTTTCCGAGATATTTGTTGGCGTTTAAAAAATAACACTAAAACATCTTTTTTATAATATTTAATAGAGGTGTAAAAACCGTTTTTTTTTCCTAACTGATTTCGGTTTGGCTCAACATCGGGTCTTAACCGGTTAATTAAAAAAAAGGTTCATTTTCTAACTGGTTCTTAATGAAAATTTGTCTAACCGTTTCAAACCGGTTGTAACAGATTAACTGGTTTTTTTATAACCGATGGGTAAAAACCGGTTCTATGACCGGTTTGGAGTCAAAGAATGTACCTGACGGTTCGATTTGAAAGCTTAACCGGTTTGGAGTCATTCTGTTTTTTTTATAACCGGTTTCGGTTATTTTTTCAAGCCGGTTTTCCAACTGATTTTTGTTTAAGACATCTAATATTTAATAGCATGGATAATAATATAAAATTATTTTTTTTTCTTTTTGCACAGGTTCAATTCTATTGTTTCCAAAACACTAAAACCGGAGCCGCTCTAATGGCGAAGGCCGCGATTAGATCTCACGCTCCGGCGCTCTACTCACTCGCCATCATCCAGTTCAACGGCAGCGGCGGCTCTAAAAGCGTCAAAGATCTAAACTGCGGCGTCATCCTCTGCGCACGCGCGGCCTTTCTCGGCCACATCGACGCCCTTCGTGAACTAGGTCATTGTCTCAAAGACGGTTACGGAATCGCTAAAAACACCACCGGAGGCCAGCGGTTTTTAATCGAAGCCAGCGCGCGTGAACTATCGGCGATTTGTTCAAACCGCTCGCCGGAGTTAGTCTCCGGCGAACGGCTGAGTTTGCACGCGTTTTTACTCGGGGCAAACGCAAACCCGGCGATTACTTGCTCGCAGTTGATTAGTGATTTCGGATTTAGTCTCCAGCCACCGGAATCGCATCCGGCGAACCGTTTTCTCGCCGGATGGTTCGGAATCCGGTCCCTTGATCCGGCGCTGCGTGTTTGTTCTTACGGTGGTTGCGGGCGGCCGGAGACGAGGGTTCACGAGTTCCGGCGGTGTTCGGTTTGTGGGGTTATGAGTTACTGCTCGCGTGGATGTCAAGCGCGTGATTGGAGAATGGGGCACATTAGGAATTGTGTTCCGACGGTTAGGTTTTTGAACAATAACGACGGTGGTAGTTGAGGGGTTACCGGAGTATCAGTTCGCCGGGATTTTTTTGGTTTTTTACTTTTTTTTTTTTTTTTTTTTTTGTAGAATCTCTTTTAGTTAAAGGTGGCAGTTTTGTATACAATTTATAGCTTCCTTTTATTTTCCCTTTTGCATATTAAAAGCGTTAATCTTTTAACACCCAAAGGATTAATTAATAATAACACTACCAAATTAAACATAGTTATTATTGGATGATATATAGATAATTATTATAATTTTTATAACTAAATACGATAATGATCTCACGTCTTTACCATCACTATCAAAACATCTTAAAAGTAATTCATACTCCATGGATGTATATTTATCTAGTTTGATTTGATGAATAGAATGGTGTTGTGAATTTGACTTTGGACATTTAATTCTTTCATGGAAATTTTCTTTTGTAAATTTTGACTTCCTTAATTATCTTAAATACAAAAATAGTAATTGGCTATTATAAATCTAATTATATAAACAATTAAATTTCTGTTGAGTTGATTTTTAAAATATTTTTATTTTTATATAATAAGTTCTCAATCAACCGTAATATAATATTTTTATTTTTATTTTTATTTTCACAACTTATTACTAAAAATGATGAATCAAAACTATTGTAATTTTAACATTTTTATTGTTTATGTTGTATAAATATGGATTTTTTCTAGAAAAAATGTATTTGATATATAAGGATCAAATTACAATAGCGTGGCTTGTAAATGGGCTACAAGCTGCGCCACAACCCCCTTTTGGTTAACAAAACTGATCCTACTAAAAACAAAGTTCTGATTTTTAGGGGTCGATGAATTGCTGTGGACGACCCGTTGAACCCTATTAAGGAACCCCACTGCCTCGGGGGCTAGGGACCCAAATGTATCGAACGTAAACGGCACTACAAGAAATTAGGGTCTTTACCAACACATAATTTATCTACACTTTTAAATGTGTTGGTAGATACCTACACATGTTTTTACATGTGTGGGTAATGATAAATGATATATTTTTTATACTCCTCGACACTTCATATGTGTAGGTACTACTTTTTAGTCACACTTAAGTTTGGTGGGAAATTTTCCCTCAAAAATGACGATAAAATAAATGTTAAATTACCCACACATAAAGTTAATTGATGATATGTGTAGATAACTTATCTACACATATGTATAAAAACTAATATATGTGTGGGTAATTGATTATATTTTATCAACACATAATATCTATAAATTCATATGTAGATAAAATAAATAATATTTTTTACTTTTTTTTTTTGCTAATGACGTGGCATAATATATACCCACACATATCTAAATATGTACAATATGTGTGGATATGGAATCAATTTTACCAACACAAAATATATGAATTATAATGTGTAGATAAAAATAAAATGACGTGGAAATAAAATTTGAAAACATTTTTTTAAAATAATTAATTGCCCACATATAATTACCCACACATCTAAATGTGTTAGTAAATACCTACACATATTTTTATATGTGTGGGTAATGTTGGATGATATTTTATTCTAAGGAACAATTTATTGTCTACTCTTACAAAAATTGTAAATATCATATATATCCACCTAATCAAACATGAAAAATATCATATCTACCCAATTTTAATAATTTTCTACTTATTGACATTTTTACGCTTTGTACAAGTGGACACGAGTTAGGTTTCGCGAGAAATTGAGGTTTAAAAGGTAAATAACGACGTTTCAGTTTTTACGCGATTTCGGTACGAACCGGACAACTCGTGAAACTCGAAAATCATATTTTTATGGTTCATCATGTTCTTATATATGTTTTATGATCGTGGTTAAAATTTGGAGAGGTTTCGACGTATAACGAAGGAGAACGATCAAAAGGAAAAAAAAGAAAAACAAAACAAAAGAAAAGAAAAAAAAGGAAAAAAAACGGATTTATGCCAGCCGCGAGACACGAAACGGTGACCTTTTGTTTCAGATACATGCAACTAACCATTGGGGCGGATTCACTTAGTTTAACTCTGTACATTCCAGCTGTTTTAAAACCTTCTTCTTCGCTGTGTTGATTTTTGCCCAGCACGACTATTTTGTCGTTTTTGGGGTGTTTAAACCAACTAAACTCGTTTTTCTTGCTTCCTAATCCTATCCTAATGGTTCCTAATCACATATAATCATCTAGAAACATCTAGGAACATTTAAAAGCTTCCTAAACCCTTTACAATTGATGAATTAAACTTTTGGATAATTATTCAAAGAATAATTATCATTATCCATATCAATTCGACCCTTATACGGATTCCCCTCTATATATACCATCATAATTCGTTCAAGGGATCCTCACAAATCATTCTTGAGCCTTCAATTGCTGCAAACAAGCTCCAATTCAAAAAATCAAAAGTCAACGGGTCAGGCTTTGACCATCCGATTTCTTCATTGATCTTCGACTTTCTGAGGTAATTTTCTTCACGAAAGTTGTTCCTTTTACTGTTTGCTTCAAGATCGTACTCTTCGTTTATGTTAGTTATGCTTAAATCAAAAAGTCAAACTTGTGTTCTTAATATTAAATTGGGGAATACAACTAATAACCAATTAAAACTATAGTTGATGTTTCTGGTTCATTCTAAACTGTTTTATAAATGTAATGCAAGGTTTCTGTAACAACTAAACTTAGTTTTTATCAAAAAGGTTAAAGCTTTAATGGTTTAACCCGTTAATTCAAGACTTTTTCCGCCAAATTCTTTAGTCGGTTGTTTCGGTTATGTTTTGGTCATTCAAATCTGTTTCGGACATAATGTAAATCTGTTATTATGGGTTAGAAATCATAACCTAGGGTAAAGATACAATTTTGCAAACTTTAGGGTTAATTATGAATATATTACAACTTAGATGTAGAAATTGTAATTTTAGCAAACTTATGGAATTTACACTTTTAGGCCCTGAGGTTTAATTTTAAACATAATTAGGACCGGTCTGTAATAAATATAATTATTGACATACATGATTTGGTCAAGCCTTTGAAAATAAACGATAAAAGTCCGAAATAATTTATATTTTAAATTAACCGATTAAAGCGTCGGTAAACTCTAAATTCCCCAAAATTTCATAGTAACATAAATTCCTTGTTAAATTATTCATCGTCTCAATATTCCTTCCGTATCTCTAGGTTGATCCTCGGGTTCTTTTTCTTGCGGTTGCGACATAATTGCAATTTAATGATATATGCTGAAGCGGCTTGAAATTGGTAACTTTTTTCAGCAGAGTTAACTTAATGTTTATTACTTATAAAGAACAACAAAAGAATGACCATGCCCATAATAGTTTTCTTGCGTGTTTTGTTGTATCTTGACTGTTTATATGTGTCCATCTGATTGCGTTTTTTTTTTTTAATTTGATTGCTTTACATGTGAAATAGTAATGGTATATACCCTTAGATCTTTGTGTATATTAAGGAATAGCTAGCAGTTGACTTTTTTAGTAAAAGTTAAACTAGTTATATTTTTATTATATGTTTAGGCTTCCTTTTACATGTGATATATAGTTTTTTTACATGTAATATATAGTTTTTTTTGACATATTTAGAAAACTCTAAACTGATTGTTTTTATTCATAATCAACATCAGGTACAAAATATGGGTCATCAATGGGTCAAGAATGAGAATAGGGTTTCGATCGAGTATATGGACGGGGTAAAGGAATTTATAGATGTTGCACGAAAAACTTTGAACTCCAAGGGGTTAACTTTATGTCCATGTGCTAATTGTGTCAATTCGAGAATGCAGAACATCGATGTCATTACTGCCCATTTGATTAGTGTAGGAATTGATAAGTCATATACACAGTGGGTGTACCATGGTGAGGATGAAGTCAATGAAGAAGATATGGGACCTGATGATTTTGACGATGAAGAATCTGTCGGCTTAAGAGCAGGATTAGAGGATGCGACCGGCTATCCATTGTTTAATATTGGCCCTACCAATGATCTAACTGGAAATCAACAACCATTTATTGAAAATACTCGTTATGAGAAGCTGCATGAAGCGTTAAATAATCCTTTGTATGAAGGGTGCAAAAATACTTCTACGTTGATGTTTGTTGTAAAGTTGATGAATTTTAAAGTGATGAACAAATGGACAGATAGTTCTTTTGAGATGACGTTGAAGTATCTACATTCGGTACTTCCTGATGGCAATAATTGTCCACAAAGCTATTATGATGTTAGAATGTTGCTTTGTGAAGCTGGTTTAGGTTACGAGCTTATTGATGTTTGTCGATATGATTGTGCTATTTTCTATGGGGAAAACAAAGATGCCATAACATGTCCAGTTTGTCAAAGTAGTCGTTATGTTCGCAATAAAATTGCACACAAGAAGCTACGATACTTTCCGATAACACCTCGTTTAAAGCGCCTATATGCGTCACGCCACACGGCTAAAGACATGCGGTGGCATAAAGAAGTACGCAAGGATGAGCAGGGAGTTTTGCGGCATCCTGCCGATGGAAGGGCTTGGAAACATTTTGACGAGTTGTATCCTAATTTTGCTGATGATTCGAGGAGTGTACGATTGGGGTTGGCTTCAGATGGCTTTAACCCTTTTAGCAATATGACAACATCGCATAGTATGTGGCCAGTGATTTTGATGCCATATAACATGCCACCTTGGTGTACAATGCATAAGAGCAATTACCTTCTAAGTTTATTGATTCCTGGTCCAAAATCTCCTGGTAAAGACTTTGATGTTTTCTTAAGGCCGCTTGTAGATGAACTTAAAGTTTTATGGTGTGATGGGGTTGAAGCTTATGATGTATATTCAAAATCACATTTCACTCTTTATGCCGCAGTACTATGGACAATCAGTGACTTTCCTGCTTATGCTTACTTGTCTGGGTGGAGCACTATGGGTAAATTAGCATGTCCAATATGTCTAGAGGATACTCGCTCCAACCGGATTCGTGGTAAACAATGTTATACTGGGCATCAATGTTTTTTAAGTAAAGAACACAGGTGGAGAAAGAATTTAGAGTTTGACGGAAAGCAAGAGAAAAGGGAAAAGCCACGTCAATTTACAGGCAATGATATTTTGCAGCAATTGGCAGATATTCCGATATGCACTACTGGAAAAGCACCTAGTAACGAGGATAGGAAGCGTAAACGAGGTATTGATGAGCTGAACTGGTCAAAAAAGAGTATCATGTTTGAACTTCCTTATTGGTCTAACTTACTCTTACGTCATAATCTTGATGTCATGCATATAGAAAAAAATGTATGTGATAATATTCTAGGGACGTTGTTAAATGATCCTGTGAAATCAAAGGATACTACAAAAGCACGTTTAGACTTGCAGGATCTTAACATTCGTAAAGAACAATGGTTGAAAGAGAGAAATGGAAAATTTGAGAAACCTCATGCTGATTTTACATTGACTAAGGATGAATGTCTAAAGTTTTGCAAATTTATCAAGTCTGTTCGCCTGCCTGATGGTTATGCGTCTAACATCAGTCGATGCGTGACGGACCATAATACGCTCGGAGGGATGAAAACACATGATTGCCATGTATTGCTTCAAAAAATACTCCCGGTAGCCATACTTCCTTTCTTCAAAAAAGAAATACGTACAACTTTGATTGAGTTTTGTCAATTTTTTCAAAAACTATGCTCTAAAACTCTATATGCCAATGAACTTGAGGATATGAAGTCCGGGATTGTTACTATATTATGCAAACTTGAGAAGATATTTCCTCCCGCATTTTTTACGATCATGGTTCACCTGTGTGTTCATTTACCCGAGGAGGCATTACTAGGAGGGCCGGTAAGTCAAAGATGGATGTTTGGGATCGAACGTCGTATGGGTACATACAAGGGATATGTTCGTAACTTTGCACGTCCCGATGGCTCTATTACTGAAGCGTATGTTGTCGATGAGGCTGTCACATTTTTATCTCGTTATGTAGATAATGTCGAGACAAGATTTAACCGTGTAGAACGTAATTGGGATGTACCGACCACTAACCACGAGATGGAATTATTCAACAATAAAGTTCGCACATTAGGGGCTTCGAAGTTAAGACAGCTTGGGGACCATGTTAATGTGGTGCAATGGTATATCATCAATAATTGCGGAGATGAACTTGACGACTACATAAAGTGAGTTGAGCGTATTTACCCATATCCTTATCTTGTATCTTATAGTTTTTTTAACGTCTAACTACTCACTTGTTCTTAATTTTAGGGAGCACAAAGAAGTTTTACACTCAAGAAGTGTAAGCGAATCAGATTTCGATACTATACAGAAACAAGAATTTCCCTCTTGGTTTAAGAAACGGGTAAAAGCTACAAATTTATTACTTTTTAGTAACTGATATTAAGCACTTCGATAACTAATATTTGGTGTTTATAGATGGCTTTTCTTAGATCCAATGGTGATCCCCGAGCAACTAATGATTTGTACGCGTTATCACAATTCCCTGATGATCGCTACACTAGTTGGCAACGTTGCATAGTTCATGGTGTTAGATTCCGTTGCAAAGAGCGTGATGACAAGTTCACTACACAATGTAGTGGAGTTTGTGTAGGGGATGCAGATGAAACAATGATTTATTATGGTGTTTTACTTGAAGTTTTAGAGTTGGATTTCATACTCGGTAGAAAGGTATTCATGTTCCGTTGCAACTGGTATAATACTGATCCAAAGGGAAAAAAGATGGTGGTTGATCACAAATTGACATCAATTGACGTTACATCTAAGTGGTATATAGATGAACCGTTTATATTGGCTAATCAAGCTCAACAGGTTTTTTATTTAAATGATCCGGCACGTGGGAAGAATTGGATGGTGGTACAAAAAGTAAATCATCGTAACATTTATGATATACTTGAGCATGATGATGAAGCATCGATGAATGATGTTTTTCAAGAAGAGGAATCCAGTGAGTTGCCACCTTTTCAACCAACTGAAGAACTATCTGACGCGTCTCCCATAGTTCGAAATGATATAGAACCTGAAACATTACCATATGAGACAGTTCAAGCAATACGTAATGCAAATGCCCCCGTGGATGACTTGGAAGATATTGATGATGATTATGATGACACGGGTGCCATTTTTTTAGATAATGAATCTATACTTGATTCTGAGGCTGAACATGATTATGACGATCCCGATTGTAACAGTGACGACGATGACTCTTTTGCTTGATTTTCTTTATAAGTTTTTGTTAGTTGTGAGTGAAATTTTCTTCAATTGTTAAATTTAGTATTATCCATCGAATTATAAAAATCTCTCTTCTTTATATTTTCAAAGAGTATAATGATAAAAAAATAAAGAAAAATTAAAAAAAGGAGCTATCTACGGAGACCAATCAAAAGTCCCCACATCTCTATCCCTTTTTAAAAAATAATTAATAGAAAAGGGAGCAACACGTACAGTCAAAATCCCCACATCGCTATGCCCTGATTCTAAACCCTCATAGTCTTCTTCCCTCTATCTATCCACAACACCTGATTAAATGGGAATGTTCGGTTCCTCGTCCCCCCCACGTTCTGGTCGGTTCTCACGAAATCTTAGTTCTTTCTCTACCCTCAAATATTTCGCAATCCATTCGTGCATAACATATTTCAATCAGGTCTTGTTCATCAATCCAGGTACGAATTCTGACTCACGCTTTTGTCTCTTCTTCCTTAGGCTTAAAGGTGCTCAACTATAGTCGATGTGGCTGATTGATTTTGAACACATAGTTTATTTCTTGTCTATAAACTGATAATAGATTGCAATTGTAAATTAAAACAAATCGCAGTTGATAGTTAATGAAGAACTGAACCAATTTGTTGTTCCGTTTTGTTATTTGTATCTGATAATTCATAGGTTGGCTATTTATGTTACTAACTCGTAAAGGTAAAGGTTAACAAAGCAATTCATGTGACAACGATTTGATGGTATATACCCTTATTTTTCCTGATAGTTGAGTCAATTACCCCCTACTGTTGACTGTTGCCAATACTTCAGTTTAGTTTTTATTACATTGAAGAAAATTTATGTCGTGTCAAAGAAAAGAAAGATCATGGTAAACAGAAAGGCCTTGCCTTGAAACATCTAACCAAGCTAGAAAGCTCTAAGCACCTGGTTCACAAAGTATGCTTTTAACTGAATTACTACTTTGTTGTTAATCCCCCTAAAATAGAAAAAAATGGTTTGAATTACTACTTTGTTGTTAATCCCCCTAAAATAGAAAAAAATGGTTTTATCCACACCTTGGAAACCAACCTTATTCAATATGTTTGCCTCATTTTCTTAGATTCCTTTATTCAAGTTTTATGTGACCTGAACTTCTGCATTTAACTTTTAGTAAAAGTCAAACTGTTTAGTTATTTATGAGTAACTGTTTCTTTTTTTCTTAAATTTAATACTAACTGTTGTATTATTAATGCTTACTTTTTTCATATTTTCAAAGAGCATAATGACAAGACGAGGTGGACGAAGTAAACAAGGTGGGCAACGTAGAGAAGGCGCTAACTGTACCGGTATGTGATTATGTCTATGTATTTTTTTTTGAACAACCCATATATTAAACAAAAAGAGAGACTAGCAAGATTTAGTACATTTACAAGTACTAACATGACAGAACCAAAATACCATATGCATACATTAGCACCAAACAAATGTAATAATTTGTTTTTTATTACTTGGTATACTAATTTTTGCATAACTATACTGTTGCAATAGATTCAATCCTTCTACGCTCAAGCCATGAACCAAATCCAAACTCTCCAATCCCGGGTACTAGTTCACTAATGTCTACATATGTAATTCTACTTGCTAAACTATTTTGTAAACATGCTCATCTCCAACAAATGTGGTATTTATGCAGAGGAATCTCAAGAACAAGAGCAACAACAACCACCTCAACTAAGCAGTTAGTAAATATGTTCAGATTTTCTTTGTTATCCTTTTGTAGCTAATCTTATGAATGTAAGTGTTCTCCTACTTGTTCATAGACACGATTAATGAGGCTGAGAAAGAAGTTGGTGATGGTTTGACAAGCAAAAAACGAGGCATTACAAGTGGCATGGGAGCTCGAAAGGTTATGAAAGTGTCAAAGAAGAGATTGGAAGTGGAATTCAATTTTCAAATGAGGCGAGTGACATCTGAAAATGAATCTTCTTTCATGTACGAGTGCGGCTACATTTTGCGTAACAATTGTAGCTTACAATATAAGGAGTGGAGGTGTGTGCCGAGTGAAATTAGGTCGCCATTGCGCCACAAGCTAACCGTAAGTTTTTTTCTTTTTATAATTAAATGTGTTTTTTTTAACATTTATATTCCCTAACCAGTTATTTGTATCTATTACTTGAAGACACTCTTTGATATTGATGTGGAGGATGAGAATGTTTGCAAAGTTATTGATAGCTACATGGCAAGGGCGTGGAGAGGTTACCGAGCTAAGCTGCATGATTACTTCAAAGAGATTCAAGGCTTGGCAGACCCAACTAAAGCAAAGACCACACCCCCTTCTGGTACTTGCAAAGAAGACTGGGATTATCTTTGTGATATGTGGTCTGAGACAAAGTACTTGGTAATGTTTTAACAATATTTTACCTATTGTATTATTAATCTTTATTATATACTCTTGGTTTTAAAAAGCGCGCTTAATCACTAGGCGCACCAAGGCGCTGGGCTATGTGCTTCAGATTTTTCAAGGCACTGTTGTTCAATAAATCGGTGATTAAATGCGCCTTTTTGCACTTTTCTGAAGGCATAAAATCTGCGATTAAGCGCGCCTTTTGTGCAATTGTCAAACTGGGGAAATTTACTACATGCTTTCATTTTTCTGATCAAGTTAGTTTTTAATTGTTGTCATATGTGTAATTGTAACTTGTAATATGCTATGTTTCTTCCTTTCTGTATGTTTCTTCCTTTCTGGTTTCTGTTCAAGTGTTCATAATTCTGAAACGGTTGCTGTTGATCATTCTGTTTTTGTTCATGATTTTTCTGTTTTCGTTCATAATTCTGCAATGGTTCATAATTCTGCAGTGGTTGCTGTTGATTATTATTTTAATGTATAAGGATCTGCTATGGCCTATGCTTTAATAATTATATTTTGTTCATGATCTACTGCTGATGTTTCTGTTTATGATCTGCTGCTGCTGATTATGCTCATCAATTCATGATCTGCTGCTATTTTTGTGTTTTTGTTTATGTTCTGTTGTGTCTATTTGGTAATTGGTTAGTATTAGGATCTACTATGAAAATTTGGATATAAAAACATCATTAAAACTACTTCTTAACTCACCATATAATCTGATGGTATTTATTTAAATCAAGTTTGCAACTTTGCAACTTTGCAACTCCTTCATACTATTGATGTCTCATATAATCATCATAAGGTGCTTCTTAACTCATCATTTAATTTGATGATGTTTATTTATGTTATCTAATCATCCTTCATATATATGCCTTATACTTGTTATTAATTTCACCCAAACCAAACTTTGGTTCTATGTCCTTGAAGGAAAATGCAGAAAAAAAGGTTATGGCACGTGGAAAACGAAAGGTGGATAGTAGAAACGGTTCAAAGAGTACAATACGCTATCACCTTGAACGTGGACAAGATTTGGATGCTTCATCGGGTCAAATTGAGACTTGGCGGCTTACACATTGGGATGCAGAACAAGGTTGGATATCTATGGAGGCGGCTGCACTATATGTAAGTTTACTTGCATATATTTACTCGTATGATTTGGATGCTTCATCATGATTGTTTTTTCGATTTGTTTCTGCTTCTGAGTGCTGAGATTATTTGTATCAATATATGTGACTGCTATTTTTAAGCTGTTGACTGCTGACTGCCATATTTATGTTCATGATCAACTATGATTATTTGTATTAGTTAGTATTAATTTTACATATAATTAGATAAGTAAGTTACTGTTGCTCCGGTTAGTAGGTTGATTTATGTTTCTATTTCTGCTGTTGTTTCTGTTTCTGCTGCTATGTTTTAGGGATTATACATACGAAATCATTTACGAGAGGTATGCTAGACATGTTGCCTAATTTCTTGGTTCTAGCATGCCATAATAAAATGATTAAATGGTCAATACGTAGCATAGAGACTCCACCAAAAATGAAAACATCAATGAAGAAAACAACTACTGTGTCACTTGTTTGATTTAGAATCCAACTTAAACATAAATATAAAAAACACTTTCTATGTTACTTATTTGATGGAGAAAGCAAGCCTTTAATTTGTAAACTACTTGTTACTTATTTGATGGAGAAAGCATGCCTTTAATTTGTAAATCACTTATTTATGTTTCTGCTGTTGTATTAGTTTAATATTAATATATCATATATTAGATATTGTTGTGCCTTCTATTATGTGCTCTATTGTATTAGTTTAATAGTAATATATCATATATTAGATATTGTTGTGCCTTCTATTATGTGCTGCTACTTTGATGCTGCAATGCCATTATGTGCTATGCAATTATGTGCTGCTACTTCATTATGTGTTTTGAGTTTTTTTGAAACCAAGGTTAAAACAATGAACTTTTGGGTTGCTAAAACTAATTTATTATACTTGTCTTTTTATGCTAATAGGAAAATATGATGAAGCTAAGGAAAGAGCATTCGGTGGCATCAATGAGCGATAAGTTGATCCTCGAGAAGGTACTTGGAAGAAACTCTGTCCGTTTGCATGGGTGGGGACGTGACCCAACTAGTGCAAGTAACACCATGGGTACTTCTCAGAAAACAAAGCGTCCCACTTACGACGAGCTAGTTGATGAACTTGAAGAATTAAAAGCCAAATATGCGGTTATGGAACAAATTTTAATTGAGAAGAATATCATGCCTCCTCCAACAACCACATCTGGACCATCTCAAGGTGATACGGTTGAGTTGGGTGATATCGATGAGTGAAATAATTTTAGTGGTTTCTATGAGCTAGTAATGACTTATGAGTACTTTTTTATTTGTTAGTTGAAGTATTTCCGAGAACTATTACTTTTTTTTGTGACTTGAAATCTTGAATGATGATGTTTGAACTTTTTTAGTTAAAAATTGTAATCTCGTCATATAGATTTCTAATCTATATTTGCACCTAAATATTTTTTATTGTTTGTACGTATTTGAAGATTTTTACCTACATATATCAATGTTACTTTCTACACATAAATATACTTTTACCAACACATCTATATACTCTTTTCTACACAAAATGAAACCACTACCTACATATTTAATACTTTTACCTACACATAATATTAAATTTAACAACACATAGCTTTACTTTTACCAACACATAAATACATGCCACATCATCATTGTTGTTCATGTCACGTGCCACGTCATATGCCATGTCACGCGCCACGTCATATGCCATGTCATGTGCCACGTCATCGACAATCCAGACAAATCATCACACTTCTACCTACACATATTCATTAGTTTAGCCACACATATATGTGTAGATATTTTTTGCTATATACCTACACATAACTCATGTGTAGGTATTGATCTATACCTACAGCCGCGAGGCAACACATCCGTACACTTAATTTATGTGTAGGTAAAGATAACTACCCACACATAATAGGTTTTTAACTACACATACTATGTGTAGGTAAAGACCCTAATTTCTTGTAGTGCGGGATAAACACATGTACGTTGATTTTCTAAACAGGCTTTCTCGTGTTTAGCGACTTTGCCTGATTCCGCCTTCAACACAACCAGCCCAGCAACGAACCCATTATCCCTAAGCCCGACAAGAGGGGATACTCATGTAAGGTCCACACATGCGTGTTTCCCTCTCGCCCATCCGAATACAAGGACATCAACTTCGAAGAGAAGACCTTCCTTCGAGCGGATCCGTCAAAAAGTTTACAGGGGCTTCTTTTTTAGCTGATATCCCCGCCCGTTTGAGAACATCCCAAAGAAAATCTCTGACCAAATCATGTCTGTATTTAAACCCAGACAACTCCTTGTAATGCACTGCATGTTCACCATAATTATCCAAACAAACCTTGCGGCAAATCGGACATGGCTCATCTATCGGAAACAATATGAATTCAAATAATCGCTTGAGGTTTTCATTTAATATTTTGTTAAAAGTATAAGTTATAAAAACTTTTACCCAAAAAGAAAATTGCCTAGATCAATGCTAAACTGAAAAAACCATAGGAATAGCATTACCTTTTAAAATTCAAAATCTCTTTATTTTGGTGGTTGGTTGTAATAAAAAAAAGGACAAAAGCATTAAACTTAGCATGCATCAAAAGGCATCCTATGCTATTTATTTATCATTTTTCCCATTTCAGTTACTTAACTTTTTTCCCATGGCACCAAAAAAAAAAAATTTAATTTAAAATTATTCATAACACTCTTTTATAAAGCAAGTAATTCTAGAAAAAAGTAAAATGCCTTCATCGAATCTCATATTCTCCCCGGTGTTGTTTAAGCTAGTGACATAGAGAATGGAGATATGAACATTAATTTAAATAAGTGCTATGTGATGAAAAAGGATTAAAAACAGAGAATCATTAAGTATTTCTTTCAAATATTTTGTACTTGTCACTGCAATGTGTTAATATAAACTTGGTGATGCCATTGTTTAAAACTCAACTAATTTATATCACTAATAAAGTTATCAATTCACATGTGAACCGATTTTTTTTTTCTTAGTTCTTTATCGATTTAGTTGATTCCAAAACAATAATTGTAATTTGTAAATATGATGCTAGATAAAAGTAAGCCAATGGTGGCATGGTCCAACAACTCCACTCTATTCAAAAGGTATACATATATTTAACATATTCTATGTGGGTTTTAAAATGTATGGTACCACCAAGTCACCAAGCATAGTGCTTTGGGTATGTGATTCATTAAACATGATCACATCCATTTTGGGCCTTTTGGCCACCAAGTTGAGTTTTAGTGATTTTATTGGTTAGTAGTGCATTGGTTAGTACCGAATTAGTATGCTTCTTATATCATTGTTAATTGCCTTGGCTCTTTCTCTACGGTCCTTCCTCTACAATAGTATGATTGGTTATAGAGAAGAGATGACGTTTATGGATAATATACAAGTAACAATCTAATCAATTTAGTAAGGTTGTGTTTGGCGTAGTAGTTGTAAAGCTAGTTGATAAACTAGCTGTAACTGATAAACTATAAGCTAGATGATAAAAAATATTTTTGGTAAAAACTAGCAGAAAACTAGCTGAAAAATGTAAAATGACATAAAAGTACATGTATATAAATAAATTAACTTTTATAAACAAAAAATATAAATAAGTTAGGGAAGGGTAAAACTGGAAATATTATAAACGCTAGTTGAAATGCACCTCCAACTAGTTTTTTAAAAGCTAGCTTATTAGCTAGCATATAAACTAGTTTTTTTACATTACCAAACGGGTTTTTAAAAAAAAAATTGCTTTTTGAAAAGCCCCGTTTGGTAACGTCAAAAAACTAGCTTATAAGCTAGCTGATAAGCTAACGTAAGGCGCGCCAAAAATGACCTAAAAGGGTCAACATGGGTTGGATAGTTGTTTTAGATAACCATTCACCGTTTTTTAAGGATCTATGATTTTTGTATGTCGATTAACAAAAGTGAATGGTGTGAGAAACACATAACATAAAGACTAGCACGTGATAACATACATTGATTACATTCTAAACCAAGCGAGTTAGGTAACACATCTATGTGCTTGTTTGGGATTGCTTTTGAAAACTGCTTTTGGTTTTTGGAGGAGGCAAAAAGACACAAAATACCCCTCCAAAAGCTAATAAGTCATAACATTGTGGCTTTTTGCTGCTTTTGGAGGGACATTTTTTACTTTTTGTCTCCTTCAAAAGCCAAAAGCAGTTTCTAAAAGCAATCCCAAACAAGCCCTATATACCATTGGGGTTGTATCCTAATAGGAGAGACTTTGCATCTTGAAGTACTATTTGGAGAGGTCAAAGGTTCAAACCTTGACCATTGTAAATACTGAAATACATGCACTATAGGGGTAGAAAGAAAAGTAGGAGTAGGATAGATTGCCGTTAAAAAACGTAGACCATTGTAAATACTGAAGTACATGCACTATATGGGTAGAAAGAAAAGTAGGAGTAGGATAGATTGCCGTTAAAAAACGTAACTTGTCTATACAAACAACTCTTTGTTTATGGTCGGTTTGACCTGAAACACTTTTATGTTGTTTATATTAAAAACACTCTTGAGTTTAAAAAACTCTATAAACCCTGTGTTACATATGTTTTTCGGTAAAAAAGATTTATGTTTTTGTATAGATTCTACCTCCAATTTAATCATCTTTGGTGAAAAAAATAAAAAAGTACTGAGTGGAATTTTTTATAAATATAATTACACGCTATGTTACATATATATGATAAATTTTTTGACATCTTTCGTTGTATCTAGACATGTTACATATATAACACATTTGCAGAACGGCATACGGACATGTTACTTATGTAACACTCGGCGTTTTTCTTCACTAAGGGGATTAATAATACCTATAAAACCACCATAAAAATTAAAAAAAAGAAAACAAAATTTTTTATGTGAGTTTTGAAGCGTTTTCTGAATTATCGTTTTCATTTAAGCTCTCTCTCTCTTTTAACCAATATATTTATAAGAATCTGAGACGTATTATTCAAGTATTTTATATTTATAAGCGGTTTATTTTGATTAACGAAAAACTAAACGGTATTCCAACCACCCTCCCCTGTTTCTTGTGAGAAACAGAACAAACAAACAGAATGTCTGATCATCAAATTGCGAAAGGTGAAGAATTCGAGAAACAAGCTGAGAAAAAGCTCAAAGGCTGGGCTTTCTTCGGTTCCAAACATGAAGATGCCGCCGACTTATACGAAAAGGCCGCCAATTTTTACAAACTCGGAAAGTCCTGTAAGTCACGAATCACGATTTCATAAATAATTAATCAAATTGTTCATCGCGATTTCAGTTTTAATATATATGTTAAAATCTTACGGGAATTGCCCATCTTCATTGTGGTTCGTAGATTCCATTTGTATTGGTTTGATTTCACGATTAGGGTTTTCACTTTTCAACGTGATGCGTTTATTATTCGGTATGTGTATTTTTTAATGATTTTTTGGCTAATTTGAGGCATTTTCTCAGGGGATCAAGCCGGGGCGGTTTACGTGAAACTGGCGGAGTGCTTTTTGAAGGTGACTGATTGAGGATTCATGATCTGATCTCATGCATTTGCTAAAATCTTGTATTTGTGATTGTTTTTGTTCCTTGCAGTTGGATAGCAAACATGAAGCTGCAAATGCTTATGCTGATGCAGGTCATTGCTATAAGAAAACAAACTCTGCAGGTATCCATTTTTTCAACTTATACTCTTATAAACACTTTCTTTACTGCTATAATTCTTGGTTAGCAAAACAGTTTTGAAAGGTTATAGTTGAAAATTTGAAATTGACCATGTCTTTTTGTTATAAGAAAACAAACTCCATAGGTATCCATCTTTTTTGTGCGCTTATAACTAGTTGACGGATTTGCTTTTGGTTGTCTCAAACAGTTGAAAACCTCCCATTTCAAGATTATTAGGACTGTGTTTTTTATTTATTTATTTATTTATTTATTTGTTTGTTTGTTTTTTTATAGCTAGAGGAGGGGCATTTGGTTAGAGAATTAGAACCCAAAATTAAACCAAAGCCCAAGGGTGCAAGTTCAACAGGCCAACACAATTTGAATATAAAAAGTTTAAAAAATTGGGGCCTTATATTTTATACTCCATATTAAGCCCTATTGATAATGTGCCTGCACATTTAGGATTGATCTCACCATTCACCAAAACACATTTAACCACTTTCATAGTTTCATCCACGACAATGCACCAAAAACGTGTTGGTTGAATTTGAGATCGGGTGTTCTCTACGAGCCCAACAACTCTTTTGTCCACGACTGATGTGGGATTTTGAGGAGTTGTTGTTCTTATGTTTAGGGTGTTGTCTTTTGGGGTATTGTTTCCAAATGTCATATGATTTGATACCTATCTTTATAGCTTAAAGTAGTTTATCTTTTACTTCTGTAAAAATATTCACAGAAATCTTTTGGTCCCTCCCTTACAAATTTCAATCATATTTGGCCCTCTTCATTCATTTTAAGGAGGTTTATCGTCATTATTTTTGGATACTTTGCAGAATGCACAACTCGCTTGGAGCAAGCGTTGGACTTATTCATGGAAATTGGGCGTCTTGGTATGTCGGCAAGGTACTGTAAGGTACAATTCTGAATCTCTTGCTCTTAGTGATACCATTCTTAATTTTTTTTAAAGATAAGGTATGTTTTAACTTCATATATCTAATTCATACCTAATGTGGAGAGCATGATTAGTTAATCTAATAATGAAGGTTTGAGTGCATTTAAGACGAAAAAATTGAATCTTGACAGTTTTGTATGATCATTTTACAGTCGTATGAGTTATGACAACTGTTATCTTGTTAGTTGAACACAAATCATGTTATAATTTGTGCAGGAAATAGCAGAGTTGTATGAACAGGAACAAAACCTGGAGAAAGCTATGGTGTACTATGATAAAGCGGCCGACCTTTATCAAGGAGAAGAAGTCAACAGCTCTGCAAATCAATGCAGGCTGAAAATTGCACAATATGCTGCTGAACTTGAACAGTAAGCAACTTCAACTACCTACATATTTGCCCTTATAATTCGTTAAAACCGCAAAACTCAAAACATACGATTTACTATTTGTCCGAAATGCGTCAGGTATCAGAAAGCAATTGAAATTTACGAAGATATAGCGAAACAGGCACTCAATAATAATCTGCTTAAATATGGAGTTAGAGGGCATCTGCTAAATGCTGGCATTTGCCAACTCTGTAAAGGCGATGTTGTTGCAATTACTAACGCGTTGGAAAAATATCAGGTTAAGTAGCGGATTCCATATGAACTATTTTTGTACCTTCATACTTTTCTAGATATCATCTTAATATATACTTATTTTACAGGATCTGGATCCAACTTTTGCCGGATCACGTGAATACAGATTGCTGGCGGTATGTTACTCTTTAGAAACAATGGCAATAGTTTTGACTTTTGTATAGCCTGCAAACCCATTTGCTTCCTTTTTAAAAAAGACTCGTTTCAACCTGATCCCATTTTGGTAAGAACCCGTTTTGACCTGACCCATATATGACAGGATTTGGCTGCTTCGCTTGACGAGGAAGATGCTGGAAAGTTTACTGATGCAATCAAGGAATTCGATAGCATAACTAAGCTGGTAAGATCTGTGTAATCGGTTTAAGCTTTATTATCAGTTTCCACATTTCAATTTCTTTTTCTTTTTAAATTCAAGAAGTTGTGTGGTTTTTGGTGACAGGATGCATGGAAGACAACCCTTTTGTTGAGAGTGAAGGAAATGCTGAAGGCCAAGGAGATGGAGGAGGATGATCTTACTTAACTTCCTTTTGTTGAAACAAATATTTGGAAAAAATTAATTTATTGATTCATGATTGCATTCTTTTGGCCTGCTTTGAGGACTATTGCAGCATTGTTGATAGTATGCTTAAGTTCTCTTGAATTTGTGATGTAAATTTGAAGACTTTATTATGCCTCCAAGTCCAACTGTATGACACAATCTTTGGGGACAGAAATGAGGTTTGATTGAAAGTTTGAAATGCATTGATCATGAATTGAGTGCAATATACTATTAACAAGATATAATGGTAGTTAATGAAATTACTTAATTACTTCAAACATATGACCAACATATGTTGACTGCTTTCATACATATATGAATATGTTAAATACATTTGTTAGAAGGAAATAACAAGCCCGTCTAGCTCAGTTGGTAGAGCGCAAGGCTCTTAACCTTGTGGTCGTGGGTTCGAGCCCCACGGTGGGCGATTTATTTTTAATACTTTTAGCCACAAAAACGATGTTTATATTACAATGAATGAATTTTAAAGCCAATATCCTTATCTTTTTTTACTTTCAAAGGAGCTGACATATTTGCATCAAAATTAACAAAACATGCGGCAACCATGGGAGGGATTTGTTGTTTGTTTTGCTTTTGAAGATTTTCTTTCCATATCTAAGCTATTAAAATTAAATTATTAACTTTACAGATTGGTGGTTATCTTTTCTTTTCGTGATTATAATTACCTTAAAAACTTTAAGTTGAAACGATGATTTATTTTTTACTTATGTAACACTATTCGATAAGAATCAAAAATTCAAATATTAAATTAAGAGATGTCTGAATAACAAGAAAAACCGACTTGTGGACAAATTACGAGACATGCCACAAAACAAGCTGATGATATAAGGTAGATAACCGATAGTATTCGCATCGGTCCTGTAATAATAAACGCTTTGGCTATGATTGAGAAACTTGTTTAGTTTAAATGTGATTTAGAAACATATGACAAAGGTGTGCAAGCACGGACCCCATAACACGTGAGAAAACTTGTGCTTTTAAGGTAATTATAATATGTTCTAAGCCTCGTATATTCATAGAACTTGACAAAGGTGTGCAAGCAGAGACCTCATAACACGTGAGAAAAGTAGAGCACAAATACGATGCAAACGAACGAGGGGACCACATGCCACGTAAAAAAAAAAAATAGAAGCGAGATTCAAGTCTATAAATATACGAGAATTGGAACATATTATAATTATGTTAAAAACACTAGTTGAAACGATAATTTATTTTTTATATATGTAATACTACCCGATAAGAATTTAAAATTCAAAAGTTAAATTAAGAGATGTCTAGTCAACAAGAAAAATCGACCTCTGTGAAAAAATTACCAGACCTGCCACAAAACAAATTATGTGAAAAAATGACCACATGCCACAAATTCTATAAATATACGAGACTTAGAACATATTAGGATCTTTTAAATTTTACACCCTTAACTATGTGTAATTCATTCTTCTATAAGTTGTACTTGATCACATCATTAAAACTCGAATTCTTACTATCCAATTGTCAAATTTCCCATCATTCGTGACTCAATTCTTGAATTAGATTGTTGTTGACATGTATTGGATTGTAGGGGATGATAATTTGATTATTCACAAACTATTCACAAACTATTTAAACTAAGTCTAGCAAGGTTGTAACATATGCATATGATATGTTGTGATTGTAGTATCGATGTATCGTTACAATACCTATAAGGATCATCTAAAATTAATTCGTGAATATCTTATTATACTCGATACGGGTAACTTATTTGCAAATTACCATTTCTCGCATTGCCCCCATCAAACATCACTTCTTGGTATGTATTATGTGTGAACGAAGACTTGTTTCATGTAACGTTGGTCAAAATATAAGCTTGTAATTATGGATTCGAATAATGTGAGTCTGATAATATTTTTCTTTTCGAACAACAAAATCACCACCATACTTACACTTTGTGCAATTTAAACTTTCAAAAATTTTTATTATAAAACCACCACCTTACCACTAAGCCATCCTACCATGAAACCGTCACCGTCACTGCTAATTATTGTTAGAAAAAAGAATTTGCAATTGATTAAAAGATTAGAACTTAGAAGACCATTATAACCAACGAACTCATAGCTCAATGGTATTTTGGAGACTTGAGACATTAAGGGCGCGTTTAGTTGTGGAAAACAGTGGTGTTTTCCATTTCCATTTTCCAAGAAAACAAGGAAAACAGAAAATGCGTTCAAATTGTATTTTTTAGAGAACGTTTTACAGGAAAACAGAAAATAGTGTTTTCTAAATTTTAACTAAAAATGGAAAACACCTTTTTTTACTGTTTTCTGATTTCTATTTTCGTTTTCCAAATATATACAAAAGAAAAGGGGCGTTCATCTTCTAGGGTTTATACGCACAGCCCCTCGACCTCTCCTCCATTAAGTGTAGGGATATGATCATGTAATAGTAAGCGTATGTCCGGATATTATTTAAGCCTACGGGGTCACACGTCTCGACACCAAATGTATTGATATTAATTAATGGTTAATTAATATTTATCACGAATACTTAACGAGGTTTCGTTAAGAACTAACAGTTAATTGTTAACAGAGGGGTGTTAGTTGTAATTAGAGAGAATTGTAATTGGATTACAATTGAGAAAAGGTTGAGGATAAGGCCTCTAGGCCGAATTCGGCTAGGGCTCTTATGCCTATCCCTTTTGCTTGTTTATCAAGTAATCTAATCCTATAAATAGACCCTCTGGGTTTAAGGATTAGTTGCTGCTTTATGAGATAAAGAAAAACCCTAAATCTCTCTCTCCTTCCTCTCGATTTACGGCAACAAGAAAAACCCAAGGGGGGTTTCGATTCTTGTGTGGTTCGACCAAGCCTACATCAAGAGGTGTTCGTGATCATTGCTAGCACATATCATTGGTGTGTCGTGTGTGCGATCGTAGAGGGATTTACTTCAAATCCTCCAAGAGATCAAGTCTTGCCGAGCTAAAAAGGTACACATTCTAATACCGGTTAATTAGATTAATTCATAGGATTCTTTCCGCTGCGTACTCGTGTTTTTGATAATTGTTATATAACCCAACAGTGGTATCACGAGCCACCTATGATTTTAATTAATTACCGGGAATAAAACTTGGAAGGGGGGTAACCAAAACAAGATTCTAGCTTTTCGATTCATTTAAAAATCGTGTTTTACAATTGGAAAAGGTTTCGCAATTGGTAAAAACGAAAAAAATTCGAGTGAATAGGACTTTTCGACCCGATCGAAAAGTCCCTGATCGAAAAACCACTTCTCGACCCGATCGGAAACCCTTGTTTTCCGATCGGAAAACCTTATTCCGGATCGGAAACCCTTGTTTTCCGACCGGAAACCCCACTTCTCGATCCAAATCGTAAAGGGTTTACGAACTGATCGAAAAGTACCCATTCGAAAAGTGCCCGATCGGAAAGGTTCCGATCGGAAAGGCTTTTCGACCCGATCGAAAAGTGTCAGATCGGAAAGGTTCCGATCGGAAAGGCTTTTCGATCCGATCGGAAAGGCTTTTCGACCCGATCGAAAAGGCTTTTCCGACCCACTCGAAAACCCTGTTTCGATCGGAAACCCCTGCTTTCCGATCGTAAACTCTAATTATGGATCGAAAACCTCTTGACGAATCGGAAACCCTAATTTTAGCTCTAAAATTTGATTTTTGTGATCTAAAATTATAAATCCAAGTTTTTATCATTATTAGATAATTGCTCTGAACAACATGTTGTACCTTTAAACTTTAAAATGTTAAAAAGAAGTAAAAACCATGATGTTTCATGCAAATCGTTCATGGTTATTACTTAAATCAAAGAGGATTTAATTAAAATTATATGTGATAATTAGAAACCCTAAGATTATGTGATTATCTGATAATTGTGACATAATAAAAGGTTTATTGCAAATTTGTTTTATGAAAATCGAAATTTGCTAAAAGAACTATTGAAATATGATTTTGTTTATAAAATAAAATTTGTGTCCTAAAAGTCAAAAGAAACACCGGCTCACCCATTTGAACACACTCTAAGAGAGGTATAAGTCGGGTCGCTCTGCTTCCCTAAAGTGGGTAGGTTTTTAATTGCAAAAGTTGCAAACCTCACCCCTACGCTTCTTTGTGTGTTGCAAATGGAGCTACCGAGCTCTTTTGATTTGGAAGACAAACTAAGAATTTTATAAACACATTATGTGGTAAAGGTGTGCATGAGCCTTCACACATAACTTTTTTGATAACACATCAAAATTGCTTTGACCCATTTAAACTTAAGTCTTTGCCATCCACCTTGTAAAGGACACTTGTGAGTGTCATCTTACTCATTGGTACACAATGGTAAAATGGCATTTGCATGACAAATTCCCACTCATTGGTACACAATGGTGGACAATTTGTGCGTTCTTGGCTGGACGACTTAAAACGAGCTAGGCGGTGAGACCCTTAGCCCGTGGCAAAAGATGGGATGAAACATGACTACAAATCACTTGGTGCAAGTTGTAGGTCCCATAAAACCTAGGAATTGTATTTGGAATACAATTAGTGATCGTCACTTACCATTTGAATGCATCATTTCTAGCAGATCAACTGATGAAATGATGGCATGTCAATTGGATCCTAGCCTTAATAAGCTTAATTGTTTAAAATGTTTAAACATTGGGTAATTAAATTTATTAAGAAAAAGATTATCGAAAATACTGATTTTTGAACTTAATCTGTTTTGTAGATGGCAACAAACCCACCTCAAAACAATGTTGGTCATGCTTTTCGTCAAATGTTTGAAAGAGAAAAGCTGAATGGATCTAACTTCAATGACTGGTACCGTCAACTGAGGATTGTCCTTAGAGTTGAACGGAGGACCGATGTCCTTGAACATCATTGGCCGACCGAGCCAGCTGCTGATGCTTCTGAGCAAGAGAAAGCGTTCTACAACTCAGAGTACAGCAGATACGATGAGGTTGCTTGTATGATGATCTCGAGTATGACTCCTGATCTTCAGAAGCAATACGAATTTCATACACCTTGTGATATGATCAAAGAGCTGAAAAAGATGTATGAAAAACAAGCTGGTGTCGAATTGTTCGACCTAGTTGTGGAACTCCACGACTTGAAGCTTGAAACTGGTAAATCGGTCAGTAGTCATGTGCTCAAGATGAAGAGCTACTTTGACAAATTGGAATCGCTCAATTATGGGTATAATCGTGCTGTTGCAGTTGGCATGATCCTCAAATCGCTTACGAAGGATTTTGAGGGTTTTGTGCGCAACTATAACATGCATAGTATGACTAAGACTATACCTGAGCTTCATGCTATGCTTGTCGAGTATGAAAAAACGATTCCTAAAAAGGCCACTGAAACACCCCAAGTTCTTATGATCAAGGGGGGTAAGATCCAAAAGGCTAAACGACCGAATAAGGGGAAGGGCAAGATTGATGGCAAGGGTAAAGGCAAGGCTGTTGCCCATATCCCTAAAGCCAAGCAAACCCCTCCGGCCCCTAAAGAGCATCAGGCTAAGGACCAGATCTGTCACCATTGTGGTGAAGTCGGACACTGGAAGAGGAACTGTCCTACCTACCTAGCTGAGTTGATGAAGAAGAGAAAGAATACTAGTGGGACTAGTACTTCAGGTATCTTCACAATTGAATTATTTTCCTTTTCTAAGAGTGATTCATGGGTGTATGACACCGGCTGTGGAACTCACATCTGTAATTCGTTACAGGGTCTTAGAAAGAGGAGGAAACTGAAGCCTGGAGCTTTGCAGTTGTTCGTTGGAAATGGTTTGCCAGCAGCTGTGGAAGCTATAGGAGAATTTCATTTAATTCTGCCTTCTGGGTTATGTATTGTATTAGACAATTGTCATTATGCACCTTCTATCACTAGAGGTGTTATTTCAGTTTCTTTGTTGAAAAACCAAGGATACATTAATGTTTTTAATGATATCAGTATTTCAGTTTCTAAAAATAATGTTCATTATTTTGATGCTATTCCTTGTGATGGCATTTATGAAATTGATATGCGTGGTTGTGTTTCAAATAATTCAATGTTCACAGTTAGCAAACGAGCCAAAACTGTTTTGGACTCTACCTATCTTTGGCACTGTCGTCTTGCCCATGTTGGCAAAAACCGCATTGAAAGACTTCAACGTGAAGGGATCTTACAATCAAATGATGAATCATTTGACCAATGCGTTTCCTGTATCTCAGGAAAGATGACAAGAAAACCCTTTCCGAACAAGCCGCAAAGGGCAAAAGAGCTACTTGGACTCATCCATACTGATGTATGTGGCCCATTTAGACATGTGTCAAGAAAAGGTGCTAGCTACTTCGTAACTTTCACGGATGATTTCAGCCGTTATGGTTATGTTTACTTGCTTAAACATAAACATGAGGTATTTGAAACATTCAAAGAGTTCAAGAACGAAGTTGAAAATCAACTCGGTAAGACCATCAAGATCCTTAGATCGGATCGTGGTGGAGAATACCTAAGCCAAGAGTTTAAGGATTATCTTAAAGCGTGTGGAATTGTCCAACAGATTACTCCTCCCTATACACCTCAGCATAATGGAGTGTCTGAGAGGAGGAATCGTACCTTACTAGAGATGGTGAGGTCGATGATGAACCTTACAACTCTCCCATTATCATTTTGGGATTTTGCTCTAGAAACCGCTGTACGCGTTCTAAATATGGTTCCAACCAAGAAGGTTGAAAAGACACCATATCAATTATGGCATGGAGAAGTCCCTGTGTTGTCTTACTTAAGAGTCTGGGGATGTGAGGCACTTGTGAAGCGTGATACGCCTGACAAATTACAACCCAGGACTACTAAGTGCATCTTCGTGGGATACCCAAAGGAAACAATGGGTTACTACTTCTATAATCCCTCCGAAAACACTGTTCGTGTTGCTCGATATGCTGAATTCTTTGAAAAGAATTTTATAGCTCAAGAGAACAGTGGGAGAATTGTAGAACTACTAGAAGATGTGTCACCTTCTGAAACAACTAGCAATCATCAACTTGGGGGGGAAAATGTTCAAAGAGATGAACCTCAAGTCGATGATGTTGCGATTCCACTTCGTAGATCCGAAAGGGTCGTACGTGAACCGGATAGATGGATTGGTCTAGTCGAATCCGAGGATAACGTATCAGGAGATCTCAATGAGCCTCCGAACTTCAAAGCTGCATTATCAGATCCGGAATCTGACAAATGGCTTGAAGCTGCGAATGTGGAAATGAAATCCATGCAAGATAACCACGTTTGGACCCTGGTTGATCTTCCTCCAAACGCTAGAACCGTTGGGAGTAAATGGCTCTTCAAGAAGAAGACCGACATGGATGGAAATGTACACACCTATAAAGCTCGTCTCGTGGCGAAAGGTTATACTCAACGTTTTGGCGTTGACTATGATGAGACCTTTTCACCAGTAGCAGACATTAGAGCTATTAGGATTCTCTTAGCCATAGCAGCGTACTATGACTTTGAGATATGGCAAATGGATGTTAAGACTGCATTCTTAAATGGTTACTTGGATGAAGAAGTCTATATGGATCAACCTGAAGGGTTCATTGATCCAGAACATCCCAACCAAGTATGCAAGCTTCAAAGGTCCATTTATGGACTAAAGCAAGCATCGAGGAGTTGGAATAAACGGTTTGATGAAGAAATCAAAAAGTTTGGTTTCGTTCAGAATCCCGATGAGCCATGTGTATATCGCAAAGCTAGTGGGAGTAATGTTACTTTCCTTGTCTTATATGTAGATGACATATTGATAATAGGAAAACACATTCCAATGTTGCAAGATGTAAAATCCCATCTTGGAAAGTGTTTTGCTATGAAAGACTTGGGAGAAGCAGCATTCATTCTTGGAATCAAGATCTATAGAGATAGAACTAAGCGGTTGATTGGACTAAGTCAAAGTGCTTATATTGATAAGATCTTGAAGCGATTCAAGATGGAGAATTCCAAGCGTGGTAATGTACCAATGCAGGAAGGACTTGGTCTGTCGGTCAAACAAGGTGCTTCTACACCTGATGAGGTGAAGCGTATGCAAAGAGTCCCTTATGCTTCGGCTGTAGGATCTATAATGTATGCGGTGAGATGCACTAGACCCGATATAGCGTTCGCGCAGAATATCGTTAGCCGTTATCAACAGAATCCAGGTGAAAGTCACTGGACTGTGTTGGGTTACGACAGTGGCATTCGGGTCTCGGTAATAGCAAATTTTTTTTTATTTAGAAATAATTATTTACAATAAATAATTATTAAACAATTACCGAGTAAATTAAAACAGATAATTAAATTAACTATTAATTTAATAGGCAGCGGAAACATATTAATTTACTAACGCGAAAACCAGGTAATTAGCGTAAACCAAAACAACAGGATTCGACAATCACCAAACGCGCAAACACCATAGACGCGTTTAAACAAACGCGAAATAATTACAAAATAAATAAGTACTTTAATCTAAACTAATTACGAGTTTAGATATACCTGAGCGGTGATTCAAACAGACGTTCGAGACACCGAAAGTCAACGGGTGACGCTAGGGTTTCGCAGAATTGATTCGTCTGACGAATCTGACTTTCCTCGCGAACACGGATTTACTACGCGGTGAATCAAGCACCGAGAAAATCCCGAACGTCGGATTGGGCGCGAACTAGGGTTTGCGGACGACGAGCCGAACACACCAATAAGTGGTTCACGGCTAGGGTTTGTCGGCGGTGAACCGGCGACGGCGAGGGAGTGCGGCGGCCGGCAAGGCGGCGGCGGCTTAGCGACGGTGATGGCGACTGCGGCAGCAGGGCGCACGGCGGTGAGACGTGCGGCGGCGGCTGCAGAGTGTCGGCGACGTGGGTGCGGCGGCGGCTAAGAGCGGCGGCGGCGTGGATGCGGCGGCGGCTAAAAGCGGCGGCGGCGTGGAGCGCGCACGGCGGGGTGGACGGCAGCGGCTGCTAGCGAGGCGGCGGAGGGCGGCGGTAGCTAGCGAGGCGGCGGACGGCGGCAAGCGACGGATGAGGGGTCGGCGGAAAAACAAGAGGCGCGGCGGCAGCGGGGTGCCGTCGGCGTCGGTTGCGTGAGAGAGAGGGAGAGCGACGGCCAAAAAAAAACTTTTTGGTGGATTAGGTTTTCGTCTCCCTAAACAGTTATATTTATAACTGATCATGTTTCCGTTTAACCCCTCGATTTAATTTAATTCCAATTAAAACATTTAATTTCCAAAGTTAACCTTTAACCTTTTAAATGTTCGTTGCTAGCCGAATATTAGTCAAACTAATAATCCGTCAATCCACGTTCTATACGTTAATCTTATTTAACGTTTTCGTCGCTTAATTAATCTTAATGATTAACATTGATTCAAGTGATTAATTATGTATTAATTAAACTATTTAATAAACACATAATTTAATCTTTCTGCGAATTTGCCGGTTATCAAAGTAAGCGGTCTTAAATACCCGTTGCCTCCGGTGTAACTCTTACGGGTCTTAACCGGGTCGGGTACTTGATTTAGTCGGGTCAGGACACTTAAATCCAACAGTCTCCCACTTGGACTGATCGCGACTATTAATCAAGTTACAGTCAGAGGTGCTCTAGCTACACGTGATTGTCCCAACCAGTCATGACACTTTAAGTCTGAACAACCAAGGCATATCATTAAACTTGTGATATAGTTTAGACTTAAGGTATTTGTAAAGTCATCAGATCCTTTCTGTATGTGACATCAATCGAGACAGAGACATGGATCTTTGCATTCTCTTTGTGTTCGATCATTATATTTCTCGTTTTACTGTTCGAAATGGTCCAATCAAACACACAGTAAGTTTGGGTAAGGCCTTACACTTAACACTTGGAACTAACGAGAGGGCCCATGATGTCAAACTGTTGCATTGAAAAAATGCAAGAGTACAGAATCCCATGTTGACTACATACAGCTCCCACTAAGCTTCAGATCCATTCCCAAAAGTAACCGTTATGGCTGGCAGTTACGCGACAGCGTTAAGCTACAATCAAAGAATGTTCTTTGGCAAACGGGAGGTCGCTCATGTATCTCAGGTCTAAGGATACTGTTGAGTATACCATTAATCAGATTTGTCTTATGCTAAGATCCATGAAGACATTCTGATACGAGTTACGTCCCGACGTCATTCTACAATGAAGCCTTGTGAGTCTGGAGGTCAACACCTTGAATCCAGAGTCAGAATAGTCTTGCTTCAGGCGTTGCTCCCGCAATGTCTGATTGACTACGGACTTTTAGAATATTGAACCAAATATTCATGGATAATAAAACGTATAAAATTCGAACGCGTTACGCAGAATTCAGACTCTCGTCTAACAACTTAGAGGAGGTCGAATGATATGGTGCAAACGATAGTGTTCGACATCCAACACTAAAATCGAATATCGAAGTGATGCAGAATTCGTGTACAGAGTAGTAGATTAATTTCGCAGATCTAGCCCGATCGCAGAAATTATGGGTTCGCTATCACGTGCTCGAATTTCGATTTAGAATTGCCAGTATCTGTTGTTTCTTGAGATTCAGCGTTTATCATGAACGGTGAATCTTCTTAAGTGAATCGAACTTGTGATAATGGAGCGCCCTTGGTAAGCACACGTATGACTGTGTTATCACGCGAGCATATTAACCGACTATTTATAGAGTCGAATTAATCCTTGAATGTTTTATAGCATTCTTAGTTCAGATTCAATTAAGTTGGCTATTAATGTTCAACGAATATATTTTGTACTCAGTTGGCGAACATATATAATCCTTCATCAGTGCTTAGCAGTGATGGTGTGATTTTCCATCTATGGTCATGGCGTAACTTCTTACGGCAACATGCTATGCAATATTCAAGTATTGGATTCATGTCTTCATCATATTCAGTATGATATGAACTGTTTCAAGAGATTGATCGTGTGTGGTTGCTCAGTCACGTCACGATCAATTCTTAACATTATCTTGAAACTTATAATTTTGAGGTGTCATTTAACGTATTATCTCAGAAATTTAAATGATCTTTAGATCGGCACTCGATCGTTATTCCAGTAAGGATCTATGGCGATGCTCCCACTTGCTTGAGGCAGATTGATATTCCTATCTTCATCTTTCTTTCAAACCGTGTGGATACTGATTTTGCGCAGAAATGCGATAATCAATTTCCGTTTTCAAGAACGAAAAAGCTCGAATTCGTAGTTTGCGGTACGGAATTCGAATGCTTAATATCCATATGTTATGACTTATTCATAAGTTCAAAAACGATTGTCAAAGTCTTTTCAGAGTTTGATAGCATGAAGATGCGTTCGTCTTTGATTGTTTGAAAGTTTCTCGTGATGATCGAGATGATGATTTGTTCTATCGGACTCAGGAGTCCGACACTAGAGGATGTTTCCTTATTCAGGTAAGGTTAAAAACATGCCAACTCCAATTGGAATGTCAATATGATCCGCTGCACAACAATCCATTGTTGGCGAATCATTGTTTATCTGGCTCGTCCCGTTTAGTTGCGAGAATTGCTTTACATAGTCCAGCGACATGTTTGAGTCGCTTTGCTTCAGATATTTAGAGATCTAGCTTTGGACATGTAATTTCTAAATTCCATTTTCGCAAGATTCCGGTCTTGGGATTGGAAGTTAGTTATGCAAGTGTTGTGTGAAGGGGTGTCATGGTTATATGAAGTCAAGGGATTTGTTGTGGCAAGTTATTAGTCTTGTGTGTTACCAGTTTCATAATGAAATGTTGAATCGACGTATAGAACACTTAGTGTTTGTCGAATTAAAACACACGTGAGTACAACTATTGTAGTCTAAGACTTCCAAGATGTGTCTAGGCATATACATTTAATGGTAATGTGCACCACAATTGGTGTGACCATACTACAATGTTGTAATCATCAGGTGATTACCATTGCAGTTGTTTAGCTGGTGATTCGAACTTATATGTGCAAACGTCTACATGAAGTAGAGGATTGATATGCTCATACGATTGTAGATCGAAGCTGCGATCTTCAATCGGTTCGACTTGATTTGATATTATCGACGCTGGATGGTTTTAAAATCACAGGACTTTATGAACCATAATTGCGTCGTGCGTTGTCACGTAACTATTACGATATACGCTTATGACATTAGAGCTTAAATGGGATGTGATAACCAAAAGTTGTCATGTCGCATTTGAGCTAGTCTTAATCAAATCAAGTGCACCAGGTTGGAAGATATGTTGTTATGGGATTTTGAATTTAATCTAACAAAAGGTTGAATCAAATTCAAAGTAGATTAAAACCAAATATGAATGTTTCGAAAAACAACCATTGTCAAAACATGTCATAATCAAAATCCAGAGAAAGCAAATTGTTCATCCTGGAAAACAGCCAGGGGAAAACCAAAACAAGACCAGTTGTTTTAAAACACCAAGAGTTGTTTTTATATCAAAACTCAGGACGCGAACTTTATTAGGGTGCGACAATCGCAGGGTAGTTCAGCGTCGTCTTGGCTTGCTTCCTTTCAGCTTCATGCACCTACAAAATGTAAAGTATGTCAAACATATATTTTGTAGGAATAAGTGAAGCATCATACAACATAACTTATGTGTATACCTGAGGAATTACCCGGTTGGGCTTTTCCGTTTTTCACCTTCGCAAGGTATTCTGGGCAGTTTCTTCTCCAGTGCCCCATCTTGTGGCATTCAAAGCACTCGCGCTGTTCAGGCGGTGGTGCTCTGGATGCCTTCGGCTTGCTTTTCTGGGAGCTTCCAGACGCTCTGGTTACAGCTGCCTTGCCCTTCTTCTTGTTCCCACGTCTGCCCTTCTTTACCTCAGGCTTCTTGACGCCTCCTGATCGGATCGCGAGTACATCGGGTGCCTTACCGTTAACAAAATTAACTTCAGCGGTTTTAAGCATACCGTGAAGTTCAGTCACTGACTTTACCATGCTATGCATGTTAAAGTTCACCCGGAAAGGAGTGAAGGCACTGGACAGTGAGTGAAGAATTAGGTCAGTCGCCATTTCGGCGGGAATGACGTAATTCAGCTTTGCTAAACGGTCGATGTAACTCTTCATCTTCAGGACATGAGGGCTGACAGGACTGCCCTCGGCCATGCGACAACTAATAAGTGTCACAACGGTGTCATAGCGTTCCTGTCGGGCCTGAGTTTCAAACATGCCCCTCAGATCACCGATCATCTGAAAGGCCGTCCTGTCAACCATGTTTTTCTGAATCTCAGATTCCATGGTGGCTAACATAAGACATGCGACATTTTTGGCATTTGTACGCAATGTGTTATGGGCGTTTCGCGCCGCTTGCGTGTCAGCTTCAGGTTCCTCAGGAACCTCAGCATCTAACACGGTTTCCATGTTAGCCATTTTCAGGACGATTCTCAGATTCCTTTCCCAATCAAGGAAGTTGGCGCCATTTAGTTTCTCCTTCTCAAGGAGAGACTTGAGATGGAAAATCTCTTGGCTTGCGCGGTTAGCCATCTGAAACAACAGGCAAATGTTTTAGTGTTTCGATGTTTGATTCGTATTCAAGGATGGCAAGCTAATCTTGAATAGGAATTGGGAATTCAATTAGTTAGACAATTTCTCCAGACAGCGTAAAGTGCTTTCAAAACTTCTATGTAATTGAATGGACAACGATTGTCTCTTGTGAGTCTACTATCACAATTCCCGTTATGGGGCTTTCGTGAGCGGATCAACGAAATACGTTTAGCCCCATCCATGCCCACTTTGTCTACAAGCCGACCAGGGGTACGGTGTTGAAATACTCCAATACCAAAAGTGCGTGTAAAGAAAATAGTAGTTGTCCTAAGTGGTCAATGTGTGCGTACGGTGTTGAAATACTCCAATACGCTCACCTTGGAAGATACCCTAAACACCACGTGCGGTGTTGAAATACTCCAACACGGATGCATCGGTCAATATGTTCCAAGTTAGACTTGACATAGGATGGCATAGACTACCGGTTTTAGGCTTACCAGATAGGATTATTAGGTCAAATTTTAATATTAAATGTGACGATAAATTTATCAAATCCTATCTCACTCGGGATGATCAATTAAATAACCTAAGTATTAATGATCTACGTGTCGCGAGTCGATAACCAATTTCTTTTGAAGTTCGATTACATTATCGAAAAATCCGAATTTAATGTCGAATTAAATTGGTTATTTAAATTTTGAGAAGTCGTAACAAAATTAGGACTTTCATTTAATCGATTGAAAAATTAGTTTCACTTTGGATAAAACTAAGTTTGGGTTTCGAGTTGGCGTGTTAATCCAATTAAGACAAGCAACCAAAAACAAGCAAACACACATGTGCATATTCGGCCATGCAGGGCTTTCGATATTGTCAGAGCCTATGACAATATCAAATAGGGCAAGGGACATAAAAGTAAATCAACCACGAGAATAGAAAAACTCCCTGATTGACTTAGTTGCTCCCACTGGCTTCAACAAGCTCCTGCGTGTCATTGGGAACCGTCGGTCTTGTTTTGACTTCTAGCCATTTTCGAAAATCCCATAAAGCGATGATCTCAAAACGGGTCTTTGAATCAAGCTCGTCTCGTTCGTACAGGCGAAGGAGAGCAATAACAATTAAAATAAAACTATTCTATTTTAAATAATTACAACTTTGAACCCAGCAAAATTGGGCCAATCCAAAACAAAACATATGGGCCTGATGGGCCAAACCATAACGAAACCATGACAAAATAACATAGGATGGGGCCGAATATGCACGAAAGATAATTCAATCAATTGTGTTGAATCGAATTATGTTTAGTGGATCCAAATCGACTAAACATATTTAAAAGGCGATTCATTTAATTTCGCGACTTTCGGGTTCAGAACCCCAGTTCGCGAATGTGTGTGCCGGTTTAAAACAAACCGGCCTGGGTTTGCGTGTGGTGATCAAGGCTCTGATACCACTGTTGGGTTACGACAGTGGCATTCGGGTCTCGGTAATAGCAAATTTTTTTTTATTTAGAAATAATTATTTACAATAAATAATTATTAAACAATTACCGAGTAAATTAAAACAGATAATTAAATTAACTATTAATTTAATAGGCAGCGGAAACATATTAATTTACTAACGCGAAAACCAGGTAATTAGCGTAAACCAAAACAACAGGATTCGACAATCACCAAACGCGCAAACACCATAGACGCGTTTAAACAAACGCGAAATAATTACAAAATAAATAAGTACTTTAATCTAAACTAATTACGAGTTTAGATATACCTGAGCGGTGATTCAAACAGACGTTCGAGACACCGAAAGTCAACGGGTGACGCTAGGGTTTCGCAGAATTGATTCGTCTGACGAATCTGACTTTCCTCGCGAACACGGATTTACTACGCGGTGAATCAAGCACCGAGAAAATCCCGAACGTCGGATTGGGCGCGAACTAGGGTTTGCGGACGACGAGCCGAACACACCAATAAGTGGTTCACGGCTAGGGTTTGTCGGCGGTGAACCGGCGACGGCGAGGGAGTGCGGCGGCCGGCAAGGCGGCGGCGGCTTAGCGACGGTGATGGCGACTGCGGCAGCAGGGCGCACGGCGGTGAGACGTGCGGCGGCGGCTGCAGAGTGTCGGCGACGTGGGTGCGGCGGCGGCTAAGAGCGGCGGCGGCGTGGATGCGGCGGCGGCTAAAAGCGGCGGCGGCGTGGAGCGCGCACGGCGGGGTGGACGGCAGCGGCTGCTAGCGAGGCGGCGGAGGGCGACGGTAGCTAGCGAGGCGGCGGACGGCGGCAAGCGACGGATGAGGGGTCGGCGGAAAAACAAGAGGCGCGGCGGCAGCGGGGTGCCGTCGGCGTCGGTTGCGTGAGAGAGAGGGAGAGCGACGGCCAAAAAAAAACTTTTTGGTGGATTAGGTTTTCGTCTCCCTAAACAGTTATATTTATAACTGATCATGTTTCCGTTTAACCCCTCGATTTAATTTAATTCCAATTAAAACATTTAATTTCCAAAGTTAACCTTTAACCTTTTAAATGTTCGTTGCTAGCCGAATATTAGTCAAACTAATAATCCGTCAATCCACGTTCTATACGTTAATCTTATTTAACGTTTTCGTCGCTTAATTAATCTTAATGATTAACATTGATTCAAGTGATTAATTATGTATTAATTAAACTATTTAATAAACACATAATTTAATCTTTCTGCGAATTTGCCGGTTATCAAAGTAAGCGGTCTTAAATACCCGTTGCCTCCGGTGTAACTCTTACGGGTCTTAACCGGGTCGGGTACTTGATTTAGTCGGGTCAGGACACTTAAATCCAACAGACTGCTGTTAAGACCATTCTCAAGTACCTACGGGCTACTAGAGATTTGTTTTTGGTATATGGGGGAAATCCAGATCAAGAGCTCAAAGTGACCGGATACTGTGATGCTGGATTTCAGACCGATAGAGATGACACGAAGTCTCAGTCTGGGTACGTCTTCGTTATGAATGGAGGCGCTGTGGATTGGAAAAGCAAGAAACAAACCACAGTTGCTATGTCTGCAACAGAGTCTGAGTACATTGCTGCTTCGGAAGCTGCAATGGAGGCTGTCTGGATAAGGAAGTTTATTAGTGGGCTAGACATTGTCCCCACAAGTAACTTGCCTATCGACATGTACTGCGATAACTCGGGTGCATTAGTCATCGCCAAAGAACCTGGAGTTCAGAAGGGCGCCAGACACTATGCCAGGAGATATCACTATGTTCGTGAGCAGATCGAACTAGGTGAAATCAAATTACTCAAAGTTCACACAGATGTTAACTTAGCTGATCCTTTCACGAAAGCTTTGTCGAGGCCGAAGCTTGAAAGGCATGCCGAGGGCATGGGACTTAAATTGGCTAGTTAAGTCATGTATGTCTGATGTTCGGTATTTGGATAAAGGACGTTAAACAATTTCTGTTTATATAATGAAATAAAGTATTTGATATGTTTGATTTCATTTAATGGTTAAGTTGTGTCCTATATTTGCATGTTTAATCCTTGAGTACTTGTCAAGTATTCTAAATTGTCCATTGTCGATTAACTATATGGGAGTATAGTTAAACTAAGACAAAATCTGAGTGATTGGTTTGGATGGTCCCACCAAACTCACATGGTATTCATTGGATGCATACTGGACAGACCACTAACGAATTGTCACTTTATGGATCGGCGTCATTAAGTGAAATTCGTAAATGGTTGCTTTACTCATCCTTAGACTTGAGATACAAGCAGGTCATGCATGTATGGATTGCACTTACTTGATATAGGTCTAACTATCCTGAATAAGGTAGTACAAAAGGGCTATTTTCAGTAAGTGTAGTGAAGTATGTGACTTGACACGTGTAGTCAAGAGGATTTGTTCCTTCAGCTTTGTGCTGAAGCAGATACCACTGGGCCCCTCATTGGACTAATTAAGATGTTTGCATGGCCGTGCCCAAATGAAATCTAGAGATGTCTCGATTTGCAATTTGGTAATCTTAAAGTTAGTTGTGAGAATGAGAAACAGAATCGTTAAAGTATGGAATGACTTTGATCCATATCCATATTTAACACGGTATCGGTAACAAAGGGATAGTAAATGACTGTACCATTTAAATACACTTTGAGAAACTGTACTTAAATATTTCTGGGAGCATTGGCGTGTTGCTAGACGCTAACCAATGTTATTACCTTTACTATTGCAAGCTCAAGTGGGAGCTGTAGGGATATGATCATGTAATAGTAAGCGTATGTCCGGATATTATTTAAGCCTACGGGGTCACACGTCTCGACACCAAATGTATTGATATTAATTAATGGTTAATTAATATTTATCACGAATATTTAACGAGGTTTCGTTAAGAACTAACAGTTAATTGTTAACAGAGGGGTGTTAGTTGTAATTAGAGAGAATTGTAATTGGATTACAATTGAGAAAAGGTTGAGGATAAGGCCTCTAGGCCGAATTCGGCTAGGGCTCTTATGCCTATCCCTTTTGCTTGTTTATCAAGTAATCTAATCCTATAAATAGACCCTCTGGGTTTAAGGATTAGTTGCTGCTTTATGAGATAAAGAAAAACCCTAAATCTCTCTCTCTTTCCTCTCGATTTACGGCAACAAGAAAAACCCAAGGGGGGTTTCGATTCTTGTGTGGTTCGACCAAGCCTACATCAAGAGGTGTTCGTGATCATTGCTAGCACATATCATTGGTGTGTCGTGTGTGCGATCGTAGAGGGATTTACTTCAAATCCTCCAAGAGATCAAGTCTTGCCGAGCTAAAAAGGTACACATTCTAATACCGGTTAATTAGATTAATTCATAGGATTCTTTCCGCTACGTACTCGTGTTTTTGATAATTGTTATATAACCCAACATTAAGAAATACTTATTATTTTAAATCTTTTATATATGTATTGTCTTTACTTTATGTGTTTTATTTTAATATTTTTGTTCTTTAATTTGTCATAAGTAAGAAAATCTAATAAAATATAGAGGTAGAAAACAAATAGAAAACAGTTGATTTGAACATGTTTTTCTAATTTTCTAATTTTGAAAATGAAAATTCCATCTTTCAAATTTGAACGCGTTTTCAAATATTTTTCATGTGTTTTCTAGAGATGGAAAACTCATTTCATTTTCTAGAAAACAAGAAATGGAAAACTATAAAACATTTTTCACAACTAAACGGCCCCTAAGGTTTTGGTTTAAAACCCGGTGTAAGCAAAAATACTACACTGACCAAAGATAGAGACTTTCCTGAAAATAATCGGGTTTTCTCTAAAGAAGCATACCGCTGAGTCCAAACGTATCATTATAAGAAAAAAATGATTATTGCAATTTGCAAAGTACAATTTCTAGAAAGAAAGATTATTGCAATTTGCAAAGAAGGGCTTTATCTTTTTCTTCTAGTGCAAATAAAGAAAAAGCAAAAGGAGTGGCTTCTTGCATATCCCTTGCATCGATCACCGCTTTGGAAACCCCGCCTTCTTCTTCCTCCACATCTATATCTCTCGACTTCCATCACCCCTCTTTTCCCATCTTCTTTTTTTAAATTCCAAAGTGGTGGGTGTACCTACTACCCCTCTATAAAATCCCCCGTCAACCGTTGTTCATCTCGTTCATCTCCAACAATCACAGTCAATAATGGCAAACAGCAGCACCTCGTTGGAAGATGTGCCTTCCTTGGACATCATGACTGAACTCCTTCGCCGATTCAAGTGTTCTTCGAAGCCTGACAAACGCCTCATCCTCATTGGTATTTGATTCTGACTCCTTTTCCCTTCGCAATTCGTATGAAATTAAGTTAATTCTTCGATTTTGATTTCGAATTTTTAGGGGTTTGATGTTGGGTAGGGTTTTGTTTCTGAGATCTGTAAGTTTTTCCATGAATTGGGATCCGAAAGTTGCTGATTTTACTTTTTCATCCTTCACAAGTTCAAAGTATGGTGTTTTGTCCAATTTTGAATCGAATTACTCTAGAATGCATTAGGTCTTGTAGTTGGAAGAATCAATTTAGAATCTTTAATCTCTATTATCTTAGTTTAAGAAGGGTTGTGAGGGGAGCCTTTTTTAGTACATTGATTGGTTTTGATTTAGTGGGAGTTTTATTATGTTCTTAAGATTGATTGGGTACTGCCATCCATGTGTTCGACGAAATGTCTCTGAGAAATTGGGTAAAATTGTAGGACCGCCCGGTTCAGGAAAAGGTACCCAGTCCCCCATCATTAAGGATGAATACTGCCTATGCCACTTGGCAACAGGTGATATGTTGAGAGCAGCTGTTGCAGCTAAAACCCCACTCGGGATTGTAGCCAAGGAGACCATGGAGAAGGTCTGTAGATTTAACTTACTGTTAATTCATTTGATTCATGTGTTCTTGATTTTGACTCGTTTCCTTTCCTTGTTTATTAGGGAGAGCTAGTCTCTGATGACTTGGTGGTTGGGATCATTGATGATGCGATGAAGAAGCCATCATGCCAAAAAGGTTTCATTCTTGATGGTTTTCCTAGAACAGTTGCCCAGGCAGAGAAGGTTTCTTGATCATTTTACATTTTGTGATTGTTCACGTCTTAGCCTAAATGAATAATAACAGGCCCTTGATTTTCCTTTTACAGCTTGATCAGATGCTTGAGAAACAAGGAACCAAGATTGACAAAGTGCTTGATTTTGCAATTGATGACTCCATCTTGGAGGAGAGAATTACTGGTCGTTGGATCCATGCGTCAAGTGGTAGGACATACCACACAAAGTTTGCACCTCCCAAGGTGCCTGGCATTGATGATGTAAGCTATAGGATATTACTTTCCCTATCTCATGAAAATCGTTATAATCTTCCGTCTTTGGATTCATTAGTTTTAAGTTGTAGGCACCTGTTTATCAATTGTCCACTTTATGAAATGCTGACTTAGGTCTACAAAGCTCTTCATGTTCTTCTAGCCTTTTCGACAAGTAGTCGAGACTTCTGAACGCCATCTGTTATTTTTTTTTTTTGAATCAAATGTTACAGCTCTAACTTTAGTGAGACTAATAGCATGCAATTTGCACACTCTTTTTTCTCAAGTGAAGGTGTCTGAAATATATGATTTGACAAAGTTTATTACTCTAATATGTGCATGTAGTATATATCCTTGGTGAATCATGTTGTCATCCTAGAAACATATTCTAGACTTTTTAACAAATAGTCAAGATTTCTGAAAGCTATGTGTAATTTTTTGAATCAGACGTTGCTATTTTCATGAGACTAATAGCATGCACACTCGTTTTATTAACTTGGTAGTGTTTTGTTAAATATATGATTGTCAAGATTTCTTAGTACTGTGTTTACGTGTATGTGTCCTTAGTGTACCAACTGAAGATATGCAATGACTATGATTCTATGAATAATATTAAGATGCCACAGAGATTGCTCTTTACTAGAATAAAAATGTTTGATTATTAATCATATACCTCAAATAATCCTTTAAAACCAAAAAGGAAAATTTGTACATGTGTATCATCATTTTTGTGATTTTAGTTTAGAAAAGATTGTGTAATTAGTGTATCATCATTGTCAAATCATATCTACTTTGGTTTTGACTTGTTCTCTTCTCAGCAAACTCAGCAATCCCACTTCATTAAATTTGTCAAATTTGCCATCTCTACTTTGTGTGACTTGATGATCTGACCCAATCTAATGTATGTATCAAATTGTTTTTTTGTAGGTTACTGGAGAGCCTTTAATGCAAAGGAAAGATGATACTGCAGCAGTTCTCAAGTCAAGGTTGGAGGCTTTTCACCGCCAAACAGAGCCTGTAAGTGCTTCTTTATTTGATCTTATTCTTGAATTTTTTTTCCTGATTTTGCACTTTTGTATGAAAATTTCAACATTTGACTTGTTACACACTTACACTTTTTGAAGTCAAGTGTTTAATTATTTGTTTAAAGTCTGATATATTTAATGGCTGTTAAATATCTAAAATACCTTTCAACAAAGACAAAACAAGAATTCTTTTGGTGTATATTCCAATACTAATATTTATCATTTAGTTTCGAGTGATGGTAGTTGGTATGTAGGTCATTTCAACTTGAAAGTTGAAACATCTCACCAAAATGGTTGGTTAATGGGTCAAAGTGGTTAAAACTATGTTGTTACATTAATTATTTCAAATTTAGGAGGTTGTATTCTTAAAAATACCCTTTGGGCTACTTTTGACTCATTTGACGTGTTTTCTTTTTAGCTATTTTTTTCATCTTTGCTAGAGATAAAAACATGACCTAAATCAAATTCATAATTAAATATTGTATTTATATGGTGATAGACCTGGGAGGATGATTAAACTTTTAAACTTATTTCACTAGTTTTCTATTTTAACCATTGTAACCTTTTTTTGTTAATGTTTTTACATTAAACTTTTGTTATCGTGATGTCCTAACCCTTCAAGTTTTCTTTTGCAACTATTTTATCCTTTATTTTGACTTGTTACCTGTTTTATTGGTATTTTTAATTTTCTTAACTTTTTTTTGTGAAACTTTTATATATTTGTGGCTTAATCTGTGAACATAATAACATTACTGACACTGCTCTTGCTTCTAAAAAAAATATATAAGAGAATCCTTAGTTAACATATAACACTTCTTAAAATATTATAAAGTTATTTTTTTTACCATATAAATTTGACTTTGAGAAGTGTGTGTGTATTTGTTAATTTAAGTTTAAAGTAAAAACACCATGACAAAAAGTCAGAGGGTTAAAACTCGTTAATAGATTGACAGTCCTGTCATTAATATTGCAGGTCATAGATTACTACAACAAGAAGGGTGTGGTTGCAAAGTTACCTGCAGAAAAACCGCCAAAGGAGGTGACAGTTGAGGTTCAGAAAGTTTTGTCTTCTTAAAGGAATTGATGCTGCGTCTTTTGTTCTTTTTGAATATCTTAACGTTATCTAACTGAACCCGATACAACAGTGGATCAGCTTCAACATTGAAGCGTCTGCTACAATTTTTATTTTCCGAGCATTATGAAAGGCAGCTGATTGAGTTGCCACAGAAACATAAGACTGTATCAGAAATAAAACCCTTTTCATGTTTACCCAATTTTGTCTGAATTTTCTTCTCTTCTTTACTATGATTCTTGATGATGAAAAGCTGTTTTTATATTATCCACACCCGTAAGAAAGGATTACACTTGCCTACTGGTGGTGTTTTCGTAACACAACCCCACTCGGTGGTTGGACTGATAACTGGCCATGGAACCGGTCCGATTAAGTATTTGTAAGGCAACCGTTGTACTTATGAACTGGACTGGCTGATTTGGTGACTCGATTTTTAGAACAGTATCTGATGCTAACAATATCAATGACTAGTCCGGTTATGAGATCATTGTGTATAACTTTGCATGTTTTGATAATGGAAAATTGGCGTATATTAATCTCAATTATCACCTATTGGCCGACAATAATTTCAGTTGTGGTTTTTCTTCACAATAATCTCATTAATCCTCCGTTAAGTTTTGACTAACTTAAAAAAAGATTTTAAGAAAAAAAATTAAAAAATTTAATAAATAAACAAATCGCTAATGAAAGATACTATCTTGTTAATCACGTTCAAAAATATTCAACAGATAATATATTGCAATCACTTTTAAAAAGCTTTTAAATGTCAGCCCCAACTTTACGATCAAGTTGAAAAAATAAACACCGGTTCTTATTTGCGACGTTCAAAAAAAATTTCACAGCATCCAGCCATCCAGGTCTTTGAATTTGCGTTCTTTATTTGAATTTTCAAAGTTGGGCTGACATTTTAAAAACTTTGTTTTAATAGGGATTTGTTTATTTAATTAATTTTTTTAAAGTTTTTTTAAATACAATGCCATGTTGGATTACACTTGGATGTCCAGTCAGTAAAATATTAACACCGTTAGTCTAACCTTAACGGCAGATCAATATAGGCCAACATGTTAATAACTGAGATTATTATAGGGAAAAACCATAACTGAGATTATTATCGGCCAATAGATGATAACTGTTATTAATATAGGCCAATTTTCCTTGCATAAATAACCATAATTCAGTGTATTGGTTTACATTTTTTACAGTGTAGAGTAGAGAGAGTGGATTCGGGAAGAAACGAGTCGAGTAGATACATTTGTTCATTTGCTTTAGGTCATGTTTTTACATTGTCAGGCCTCGTGGGTGCCCCTGGTTGCCTAGAAGCCAGCCAATCCGTCCCGTTTATGATGAGGTTCACTGGTTTCGTCATGTCTTATACTCATTAGGGGAGCGGCCACAAACCTCCGACCAGTGTTATGCTGGATATGCGAGCATACAATTGTGAGACATTTCTTGATGACTATGGCTCTCCCCGATGAGAACACTAGGAGTAGCCAGTGAACCCAAAGCGTTTCAGCACAGATCAAATAAACACGATCTTCAATTGGCCTGTTGACATTTAGCTAGCTTAATTTGACATAGATGGTAGGGGTGAGCAAAAAACCGAAAAAACCGAATCGGAACCGAAAAAACTGACGAAACCGAACCGAAAAAAAACCGATCTGAAACAAAAACCGAAAAAAACCGAACTGAAAGAAAAACCGAAAAAAACTGAACCGAAAGTTACGGTTCGGTTTCGGTTTCATGTAGAATAAAAACCGAACCGAACCGAAAAACCGAACCGAACCGAGAGCCTATGTGTAAATTAGTATATTAGGAAGGTAATTCTAAACTTTAAACCGTAGTTTCATTCTAAACTAGTTTAATTTTTCAAGAATACTAAACGTCCAAACGAAGTCACGACATTAATGACGATATCAGTTAGCATCGTCCTTTCATCTGAAGTCGCGATACTATCCGTTGAATTTAAAACCACTTTATTTTGTATGATTACACATGTCATGTGCGACTTTTGTTTTTTAAATTTATGTTACGACTGTAGTTAATTACTTGTTACTATTATGTAATTATCTTTTTAAACTAGACATTTAAAGTTTAAATGTATATTAACTACATACTATAAAAAAACCGAAACCAAACCGAAACCGAACCAAAACCGGAAGAAAACCGAAAAAACCGAACCGAAAAAAACCGAAACCGAATGGTTTTTTTTCTAGGAACCGAAACATTCGGTTTCGTTTCGGTTCGAGCAAAAAACCGAACCGAACCGAACCATGCTCACCCCTAATAGATGGGATCGATATACTTTTGCGTCACGGGTGTGTAAGACGCAATTCACGTGAGAGATATTATATAGCTAGTGACAACAAATGTCATTTATCTTGTAAAATGAAATGAATCAGGGTACTGACATTATGTGTGGTCGTAATTAAATTTCAAGATCATATGCACTAAGATGTAATGAATCAGGGTACCGACTTTGATATAATATTTTATACACTCAGTCCAAACAATTCTCTAGAAAATCAAATCCAGTAATATCTAATAATGTTGGGTAATACTGTATGGACTTTTTCCTTACTTATTCTAGCTTGTCTCATCTGGGTTTGGGATAGCTTAATGAGCATCCTGTGGCTCTTCCTCCATCAAACCGTGTTTCGGGTCTCCGAAACCAGCCAGCTATAGCCGGGGGCTAGCCGTTTTGGCAACGACTGGGGATCCACAGAGCCGGTGGAATGCGCAGTCTGTTTGTCAATGATCGGAGAAGATGAGGAGATAAGTTTTTTGAGATGTAAGCATCTGTTCCATCAGAAGTGTTTGGACCGATGGGTTGAGCATGGACACGTGACATGCCCGTTGTGCAGGGATCGTTACCTTGCCGCTGGGCGTTGCGAGCTGATTGTGTTTTGTTTCTGCGGTGATGACAATTACGGTACATGGTGGCTACGCTAGCTGATCGATCCAATTTGTGATTTAGCATACTTATTTGATGTCTCTGTGTTGTTTTTGGATGTCTAATTATATTGTTTATGATTGAATTGGTTATCGGTTCGCTCATAGATATTGTCTGTATTCATGGAATATTTAACATGTGGTATTAGAGCAAAGTTTTGATTGATTTGTTTATGTTTTATGATCGATAAATCTGGAAGTGCGAACTGATTTGTGTTCTTGATGAATAAAATGGTCACATGAAATCGATGTAACCAATTGAAATCATTTATGTTAATTTTGAAATATAAATTGAAACTTAATGAAATTCTTTGACCTCTAAATTGTCGGTTTGTTTTATTTCCTATGAATTGTAAATGGGGTTTGCTATTGTATATATATACAATTGAAAACTTGCCTATGTATTCGTGCCAAATTTTCATTAAACAATTCTTCTTACATATAATAGAAATATTTGTGGTTTCTTAATAACAATGAGGAGAGCGTCGCAACGGTTTTTCACAAAGAACTTAAACCCAGCCTCTTTTGGAGGCGCAGGTTCAAATCCGGTTAGATTATAATCTTTTAAAGATCCTATTCTTATTATATATACATTTTTTGTGGCTTCCTTTTCTTTGCTCTCTCTCTTCTCATACCAAAAGACCAAACGTGCTCCATCTGTCGCTGCCCTTTTCTTCACTCTCTCTACCATCGCGACAACTTTTATAACCAGTCATTGTTTAATCGACTTAGATGGCCTGTGATTGTTGCTCGAAAGCATCTTGATTAGAATATGTACTTCTTCTTTATTCAATTCGACCTAATTTTGGTTATGATTCTAGAACAAGAGATGACCTTCATCATACGACTTTAAATACAACCAAACATCGTCTAATCGAGTTCGATGGGCTGTGATTGTTGCTCGAAAACATCTATATTGATTAGAACAGGTATGTCTTTTTTTTTTTTGACCTAATTTTGGCTATAATTCAAGAACAAAAACTCTTCTCCATCATACGACTTTAAATTGAACCAAAAATCATTTAATCGAGTTAGATGGGCTGTGATTGTTGCTCGAAAACATCTATACTAATGCAGTTTTTCCCTCAAAAACAGCTGATCACATCATAACTGAAAGGAATAAGGGGCGTTTGGTATTCAATTTGTAAATTACTGATACATGAATCCTTGACTTTTTTAAGGCCCTATATACTCTAAGTTTGTAGGAAAAACCTTATTAAAGTTTTATTCTTGCTTATAATCTTCAAATTTTTTGTTGTTCATACATATTAGTTTAGGTTATGTCCATTTCATTATAAGTGATTTTTCTAACTTATAACATATGGGTATTGAGTTGAATGGTTTAAACTAAGAGTTGAGTTAAAATGTTCCGTTCGATATTTAGAATTGGATGAATCGATGACTGTGAAAGACCTGTTTATCCAGGTACACATGCATTTCTTTCTTGAATATGTTGGTGAATCACATATTGTGATGAAATGGGTACATTTTTTTCATTGGGTAACATAATTTATTTTGTAGAGCAGGTTCCTTTTGTGATTTCTTTCAATAGGTTCCTTATGTTTTGATTTGATTTTGTTTTACTTTAAACATTAGGTTTCCAACTCTACGATCAGGGTGGCCATGACTGAAAATCACAAGTGAATTAGAGCAAAAGCGGTCGTTTGCGTGACCAATCACCTTCTCAGTTCCTAAAGCTTATTTTATTCAGAGGTATGTTTTATCATCTTGTCCTCCTTTTATGGTGTTTTGGGTATATGAGTTTGCTTTTCTTTGTTTCATTCTTTTTCTTCTCACATATCGTGGTCCTCTATCATCGATGTTGCTGCTTTGGAGGTACTAAATGTTTAAATTAGTGTTCTAATCTAGGTTTTTAAGTATCATGGTTTATTTTGTTTGTGTTTAGTGTATGAATTGTGTTTTTTGGGTGTTCACAAGAGTCCTCATTCTCTGTATTAATCTTTTTGCATGTTTTTTTAATAGAATTCATTTACATGTAACAACAACACAACACAATAAATCATGCTTCTCATCTTTATAAAAATGACCTTTTCATCCATTATATATGTTTGTTAGCTTAGTGTTGCGGCTAAGGCACTTTTATCTTTATAAAGATGACTTTTTGATCCATTAGCATCATAGTGAGAGCATGACAGATTTGACCCGTTACCCAACCCAACAATCTATCTTTATAAAACTGCCTTATGTGATCCATTAAATTGTTACTTTATATGTGGATGCATGTCTAAGTCATGATGAACTTCAGTGTAGTTATGACAAATTTGCAATCTTTATAATTGAAAAGAAATTTCTTATTATATATGGATGCATGTTTAATTGATTTTGCTTTTAATTTGTGGAGGTTTGTTAAGTAATTTTAGAGATAAAAAATGTTCATTTGTCCCTTTATTTTTGCTGTTATTTTTCACTATTTTAAAATATAGTATGCACATTTTTATTTCATTTCTCCCCTTTTGATTTAAAGAGATTTACTTGAATTTGGTGAATTTTATTTATGATTTTTCGGATTTAAGTTTCTAAATTGTTTATGTGAAAGCAATATGTTAAAAAGAATTGTTCCTCTGTACTAAAGGTTTTTTTGGTTGGTTTTAGTTTTTCTTTCTTTTTTTTTTCTTTCTGAGATATGCGTTCTTTTTATATGCCTAATGTCGGAGTAGCAAGATTTTTTAAAAAAAAATGTTGGTCTATACTATATGTGGTTCATCATGGTCTTTACAGGCTAATGGGTCAAACTTGCATATCATGTTCTAATTTATGTAATAACGGTTTTTCGGTTGTTTAGAGCTTCATTGTTTGTTGCCTGAGCTCGGAGTTCTTTTTATATGCTTGATGTGAAAGTAGCAATTTGTATGCAAAAAGTTTGTTGCTTTCTATGTGTACTTATGATTTGGTGTTTTTTTATTAATTTTTTTATATATATTTTTTTTTTTGCACTTCATGTTCAACATATATCCTTTTCGGTTGGTTGGAGGTTAGTTAAATCTATGTCTTCTAAATGGCTAATGTGAAAGTAGTAATTTTTCACATTAGTAAAACCAAACTGTATCAATGTAAAATTGTTGCAAGTACGTGTAGAACTTTGATTTCAATTCTTTTTGCATTTTGCTTGCTATAACCTCTGTAATTTAATGTGCATTTTCATACTTTCAGTGATCGTGTTAACTTTATGTAGGTTTATAGTTTGTTTAGCATAATTAAGGCTTAAATTAATGTTTTCATTGTGAAAGAGATCAGGGGTTCAAGTTCATCTGCAAATGCCTCAAAATCGGAAGTAGATTGAAGCTCGGGTTAATATGAATGGTGATAAGGATGTCGTTTAAGACGCGTATGATTACTAGAATGATCTTTACCAACCTTTTTGTTAATATGATTCTTAAAACTTCATGTTTGTATTTTCATTTTATTTCGGTTCATATAAGTACATATACAAGTTGGTGTCATGTTGATATTTTTGATTGATAGCACTTTGATATTCGAACGTAAATTTCTTTCATTTTTTTTCATGTACGATTTCTCAGCGCTACTCTTCGTTTTCAGGTATTTCACACTTTCGTAAAGTTGCTTTGTTGTCATCAGAGATAATTTATTAAATGTTCTTCTTTCAGAATTTAGGACTTCGATTTGGTTTGTATTTATCTTTTAACTTTGAATTTCCATTTAATCTCGAAAAAAATACATCATTTAACCTTTTTTTTTTCCCTGTTAATGGTGGGTTTATAATTACCTCAATGGAATTGATTGCTTTTTTCTTCTCTTTACCTCTCTCCTATGTTGTTATATTTTTTTAGCTTGCTTAAAGAATTTTTATTTTTTATTTTTATCAACAACTATATACCGTTTGAGATTGTAACAGGTTTTTCCTTCTAATGATTTCAATTATTTTTCACAATAATAACTATGTGAAATCTAAATTACAACTATGTTTGTTCTGGATTTGTATGTCTTTGTATAAGAGGTTTTCTAAAACATTTTAAATCATAATTATAGGAGCTTTGAGTTGGTTTAGGTTTGTTTATGGGTTCATTTCATTATAGTAAGTTAGGAATTGTCATTTTATTACAACAACTGTTTTGTTCATAACCAGATTGGTTTATTATGAGTGGCTCTGATTTAGTTTTGAAGGTTTTCTAAAATATCTACCTATAGTTTTTGCCTTCTAATGATTTCAACTATATAATATACAATAGTAATTTACATTGACATACAAAAACTTCCCTCTTACACTTTGAAGTTCATTATACAATAATAATTTACATTGACACCAACTATGTTTTTATATTTCTACTCCAAAATTCTGCCTTAGTTATGTAAATTACTTACTACCACATAAATCTTGATACTTGCTAGCCTTAGTCTTCCGCATTCGTCACCAAATAATTCTTCTATTTATATAATATTGTTCTAACATTGAACATAGGTTGGTCCATACATTCAGCACCAGTGGCGAACCCAGGAATTTTTTTGATGGAGTTCGGAAATTTTTAGGGTTCGATCGTCCATCCCTATTTACAAAAAAATTTGGACCGCTTTGCTTCGGGTCGGGTCGGGTCGCATTACATGAGAAAAAAACAATTTAAAATATGAAAACGCATAACAAAACTAATAAACTATATTACAACAATTTACAACAAGCGTGATCGTCTTTCCGAGTTCCGTATGATTGAATTTTAGAGTTTGGGTATTTTAATTATAATTAGATATTAGATTTAGGTATTTTTTTTTAATTAATAGGGTAATGGGTAATGGGTAATGGGTATTGGGTTTGAGAGTTTGTAATTGGGTTAAAAATCTTTAATAGTCTTGGGCTCATTAAGCTAAGTGGTGTTGGATCATTGATTAATTATTAAAAAGTTATAGATTAGTTTTTTTATAAACTAATATTGTGATAAATTTTATTTATAATACGTTTAAGTTTTTAAAATTTTATTTTTTAAAACTAGATTTCTTTTAAGTTGAAGGTCGGTCTTAATATTTCATGGGGTTCGGTGACCAAATTTCTAGGGGTTCGGTTTAGAAAAAATTGAATATATGGTAGACATCTAAAAAATTCATGGGGGTCGGGCGAACCCCAAGGCTTGGCCTTGGGTCCGCCACTGTTCAGCACTTTGTTTGTTGGCTTCATACATCGCCACATCGGTTTTTTTTATTTTTATTTTTTTTTGTGTAAAATCTCATCTTTCAAGATCCAAACTCTCAATATGTAAATCACACAAGTTTTGTTTTATTTCAAATGACCTAAATTTTGATAAAGAGGAAAAGTTTAAACAGGTGAAATAGAGTGAAAATGACTTGAAATTATCAAGTATGGGCATAAGATATTATGATAAAACTGAAAAGTTTATATTCGTGCACATTTCCAATAGATCCATTATAAATTTCGCATCTTGGATATTACTTGCTTACCGCGACAACACGCGGTTGATCTCTAGTTAAATCATACATTGTCAATTGCAACTTGCCGATAATACTTCCGATCGTGCCATTATTATGATTTTTCATTTTTGTCATTTGAATATTCTACTGGTCAAACTACGACAATAGTTAAATGGAATTGAAATATTCTATATATTTGATGCAAAATTTTTAATGGTATTTCAATTGTTTCGAATGTGCTCAGCATTCGGTTTCACCCCTTTAACGCTTCGTAGGGTGTCTTCTTTAGACACGACTTTTATTGGTGACCGGTTTAATATGTATATAGCATGCATCGTCGTTTCTCCTTAGTATTCTTGTGAAACTTTCATCGTGTTTAGTAAGCATCTCAACATACTTATTAACGTTTGGTTACGCCTTTCTACAACTTCGTTTTATTGTGACGTGTACGGGGCCGTAAGATGTCTTCTTATGCCTTCTTTATAACACCATGTCTTGAACTCTTGGGATGTAAACTCGAATCCACGATCGGTTCTTAAAGTACCCACCTTGTACCCCGTTTCACCTTCAACCAAACCTTTAAAAGTTTTGAATGCTTGAAACGCTTGATCTTTAGATTTTAGTAGATAACTCCACATATATCTCAAGTAGTCATCAACTAAAAGAAAAATATGCTTGTACTCGGAGGGTGTCATAGGCGTTATCGGGCCACGTAAATCTTCGTGAATAAGTTGAAGAGGTCTTGTTGATCTAAATTATGTCTCATCCAGAAAGGGTTGACGAACCTGGTTACCGACAAGACACGTAGAGCAAATATTAGTATTATTTTTAATTAACGAAATACCAAGTACCATTCCACTGGATAGCATTCGTAGGGCCTTGTAATTTAGGTGACCGTATCTCGCGTGCCAAAGCTTGCCGTGTTCTTCTAAATTTGAAATCAAAACATATTGATGAGTTTTCTTTGAGATGAATCTTGTATAGCCTATTAGGCGATCTAAACACCCTCATCACCATGATCACTTTATATCCTATTTCGGTAATGTAACCTCTGTGCTCAAAACGTTCATCCGAGCTGGAATTTTCAAATGAAAAATATTCAAAAATTTCTGGAAAACAATTTGAGGCGGTACGCCTAGGATTGAGAAATCCTAGGCGGTACGCCACCCGCTGGGTAAACGGGTCGGGTTGCGGCACCCATCGGATCTTGGTATGCACGAATCTCAAAATCCGGGCGGTACGCCCCAGAATATGTACTTTGGGGCGGTACGCCTCAAAATGTCAGATCGATAAGAACAAGGTTTTTGGCCTTTATAGTCATGAGCACTTGTGAACTTTCTCACTTCCGGCCAGAACTCTCTCCCCACTGTCTCAGACCTCTGTCACCATCATTTTCAAGTCATTGGAGCCTTGTGGAAGGTTGAAGCTTCATAGGTAAGTGTTCTAATCACCATTTTCATACCAATATCATGTGAAGTTGATGTAACCCTCACACATTACTTGTGCTCTCATCAAATCAGTGACATTGGATCACTTGGAGAAGGCTAAGGAGTGTGGGAAACCAGAATCAAAGACAATCAAGGTGAGGACATCTTGATTTTTGGTTTAGAAAAGTTATTTAAGTTTCTTAAAGATCACACACTCATGAAATGGTCATGGATCATACATGCATGTGCAGAATTACCTCTGGAAATTGGATTGGGGACTGGAGGGTACAAGGAGATCAGAAAATCCCGGTTGTACAAGAAATCCTTCACAAGGTACAACTCTCTTATGCATGCATGTTGATTCCTTTCCATAAATAGCAACTTTGTAAGTAACGATCACTTGAACCAGAGATGGTCAGTGTATCTAAATAACAAATGGGTCATTGGGACATAAGGATTCTGTCCCTAACGAAATCTGTACGAAACAGGGGTCGAAACAATGAAAATTACCATAATTGGAAAGCTCGGGAATTGGGATTATGTCTTGGTTTAGGAATTAGACCACAAATGAACCCCTAATTGACCCCTCGGAATAATATGAAACTGACCTAGTAAGAATTCTGGACTCAAAACGCCAAAATATGAAAATGGCACTAAAAGACAAAATAGTCGGGCCCCTGTTCACAGATGGGGGCGTACCGCCCATAATCTCTGCATGCAGAGCGGTACGCCCAGGAAAGTAAAACAGAAACCGGAATCTCAGATTCCAGCGTACCGCCCAGAAACTTATGATTCGGTGCGGTACGCCCGGTTTTGAAATCTGGAAATCAGTCGACCATTTGAAGCGTACCGCCCAGAAATGTAAACTTCCAGGCGGTACGCCTATGAAGAAAAATGACAGAATGTTTAGCCAATTTTGGATGAACCAAAATTTATCGAGACTGATCCAGTAACTGTATTTTATGCTAATTTCAACCTGAGAATGATATGGGACATGTTAACCTCGTATATGACGAATATGAACATGATAACGATGATAGGTTGCTAGAAATCAAAGAGAGGATATTTTCTCGGATATTCTGTCTAGCCACCGTTTCTGACTTCTTTGTGTGAGTCCTCTGACTTCTCTCATAGAATTACTGTTTAAGATCACAATTCTGTTTGATGTATTTGTTATATCTGTTATGAACTTATCCTGTCAAGCACTGTTAGTTTGGAGATGCCCTGTGTGGGTTATTATATACTTTCTGGTCATTATGATTGAACCAATAGGCATATAAGGGATTATAACGGCCATTATAGTTGATTTATCCATGTTCATCCGGATCCTCTAGTATTAGGTAACTTGGGGGAATATGTCCTTATATGTTGAAATGAAATTACTACTCGTAGAGGGTTTACGGCTGATTGCGACGTGCCCGTAGAGTACATGAAGTTTGACCTTTGGTGTGATTTGATAATTTCATAACCAGCATGTGTTTGAAAACTGTTAATATTATGATAGTAGTTAAGACTCACCAACAACATTGTTGTTGACTATGTTATGAATGACTTATGTTACAGGTAAGCAAGTGTAGGAATGAACCTATTATGAACTTGGAATGCTACTTGGTTGTTGTTACTATGAACTTGGACTTTGTATGAATTATGAACTATGAATTATGAATTATGAATTATGAATTATGAATTATGAATGTAAATGAAGACATGATAATGACTATGTTTCCTTTGGTATCCTGTATCTTTGTTATTCAGTTCCAGGCCATATCCGGTGGCTATCGATTCTATTAGATCGAATAAGAGGTGCAATGCATCCTCGCTCATGAGTCGGTCTAAGAGTTTCATATGTGTGGGCTGGATGTCCGTTGTGTGTGTATGTGTATGATATTAGAAACGTTGGTAATCTCGGGTAATGATACGGGCAGCCGGTCCCACACCCTCCCCCGCTCCTGGCAGGGTGCGGAGGAGGGGGGTGTGACAGGTTGGTATCAGAGCCAAAGGTTCCAGCAAATTAGGCATTCTTAGAGCCCTAAGCTTGAACCTAGTTGACCCCTAAGATATTGCATGAACCAAATATGATCTAGGCTGAAATTTGTATGTTAGACGTAATCGAGGTTTGGTGTAAGGTCGGTAGAAGTTACAGCCTTGCAAACTGCCATTCCTACCCACAGGTGCACTAAGACTCGGTGAAACCTAACAGACACATTGATGCTAATGATTTCCTATGAAAAATGTTAACCTAAGTTGAAATTGGTATATTAGATTTCTCATAGCATGATGTAAGGTCGGTAATAATTGCAGAAAGTGCACGCTGTCATTGTTACCCACAGGTATCTCATGATATGACAAGTTTGATAGACACGTGGATACTGATGGTTATTGTATGTGTGCTTTAGTGAATTCAAGTGATGAAATTTAGCATGACATAAGTTGAGAAATATGAATATATATATATATATATGTATATATATTATCATTGTATATTGAACCTATATCCACAGGTACCATCATAAACATGTGGAGTTTTACTAAATCTTCGAAATCCGGCAGCAAAAACAGTGGAGGTAGCAAGGGGAGTAAGGGTAAGAAGGAAGAAGGCGGACCTAGCCAACCGGCACCACCCATGAGCCCTGATCTTTCGGGGTACTTTACCGCGCCGACCCAAAAGAAGACTCCGTCACCCGCGACGTCGACTACGGATGTGCCAAAACCACCCAAGAAGAGGAGCACAAAACCTAGGATGTCGGTGCGTCCGAGCCACACCATCCACATTGCTCCATCCGACTGGAACGCTCGCGATGCCGGAACGGATCAAGAAGACCCTGAAGAGGAACCCGAAGAAGAAGAAGACGATACTATCCCGGTGCAGCAGGTGGTGATTGCGGTGTCTGCAGGGCACACCGTGAGTTATCATTCCGAGCATCATTCTCAGCATGTGTATGCTTCCCCAGCCTACGCAGCAGACGTGGAGGAAGAACCCGAGGAATCGGTTCCTATGCAGCAGGATCCTATGGCAGCTTTCCCTCAAATGGGAAATCTAGTGGATGTTCCAATCCAGGACCCTATCGCAGCTCTAGCTCATGACATTAGGGACCCATATGTAGCTGCTATGATGCAGGGCAAAAGTAACCAACCAGTGTCCGACCGTTATAGCTTTCCCCAATTCCTGAGGTCCAACAGTCAACCCCCATCATCCTACCAGCAGCCTATCATGTACCAGACACCTGTTCAGGATCACTATGCCACAGGCATGCCTTTCTATCCCCCACCGTCATCATTTTACCCGCCACCACCATACCAGTATTCAACCTCCCCACCCATGCAGCAGTCTTACATGCCTTATCCACCATCTGCTTATCCATATGCACCTTACGGGCCATATCAGGACCTACCTAGGTCATCCTACTCAGGACCGGGCCCAATTTTCGCCCCAACCCCATATGCAGATCACTCCGGACCTACCTCCCCAGTCATCGACGCTCTGCGAGAAGAAAACAAGGCGTTGGCAAAGAGGTTGGAAAAGCAATTAAAGAAGGAAAAGAGGTTGGCAGAGGAAGCCAAGAAGGTGTCGTCTCATCTCAAACACTTGACATCTTTCGGAAGGCGCAGGGACTAGCGGCATGATGTTCGGCATAAATTGAGAAGACTGGGATCTTATGTGTTGTTTTATCATGTTATGTATTTTCTTTTCTATGAACCTTGTTTGAGTCTGTTTGGTGTGTGTGTTATGTGATTGTAAGCGGTTGAACCGCCATGTGGACCCTTTTATCGTTATGGAATAAAGACCGTTTATCGTTTTTCAATAATGATTGGAGTACTATAATAATTATGATAAGTCTTGATAAGTAGTGCTTCTAGGAGGATTGGATCATTAGACCACCCCTAAGTACTCATGTGTATGTGATTTCATTCTGGAACATAGTCATTTCATGGTAATTATGTCGGTAACCACAAAGTGGTGATCCGGAAAGTCCAAATAGTACAACAACAATGATATGAACATATTCCTACGGCATTATAATATGCAAAGGAATATAAACTATGAATTATGAATACCTGTCAACTAAGTCAAAATGTATGATGATCTGTCAATCTCTGGTATTGCTTTCAGCGAAATGTCGAAAGCAGGAACGAGCAGAAGTCGTCAGGATGACCATGACGGAGATGATGATCGTGATGATCGCTCTGTTCATAGTAAAAGGGAAGAACCTCTTACGTCCGAACAATTGAGGCAAATTGAACTTGAAGAAAGACTTCAGGAGCTTATAGCTCAAGGAATCTCTAAAGCGTTTCCTTCATTGGTCGCTAAAGAGAAGAGACAAGGAAAGACACACGTTGGTTCAGAAAGATCCAGCGAACCGCCAAGAAGCAAAACTGCTGTTTCTAGATCCAGGGAGTCTACAAGATTCCGATCACCAATAGCTGAGTCTCAAACTGGCTCATCAGCTCACAGCAGAATCCGAAACCGTCGGAGCCCCAGTCCCGATTATGAAGATCGTCCAAAACGGACCAGAAGAAGGTCAAGGAGCAAGGAATATAAGACCAAAAAGGAGGAAAGGAGAGGGTGTTCTTATAAGACTTACATGGCCTGCAAGCCTGGTATTTTCAGGGGAGACAAAGGGGCTACTGATGCCCTGAATTGGTTAGAAGAAACTGAGGCAGCCCTGGATATTAGCAACTGTGCTAGCAGGGACAAGGTGAGGTTTGCGTCCCAATCCTTCAAAGGAGCGGCATTAAACTGGTGGAAGGTGGAATTGAATCGACTTGGGAAGGAAAGAGCCTATCGTATGAGTTGGAGAGAATTTCAGGCAATAGTTATGGAAAAGTTTATTCCAGAAAATGAGGCTGAGAGGTTGGAAAATGAGTTTATAGATTTAAGAATGATTGGATCCGACTACATGACCTATATTAATAGGTATAATGAACTGTTGAATTTAGTACCTCACATGGCAGATACTGAGACTTCCAAAGTCAGGAGGTTCATTTGGGGACTAAGCCCCGAGATAAGAGCGAATGTGAGATCCGCTCGTCCTAACACTCTGGCATCCGCTATAAGTCTGACCGGTACCTTGGCAGATGAATGGATCCGGACAGCAGGAATCAAAGTAGATACCTCCGGGAATAAAAGAAAAAGTGGTGAAAGGGGTCATGACTCTAAGAGGGGTAAATTTGGAAGGAATGATCAAGGAAGAAGAAATGATGGGAGGGATTACAAAGGACCGCGGGCAGAGATTTGTAAAAATTATGGGAAAACAGGACACGCGCACCAACAATGTAGGTCACCAGTAGTCTGCTTCTACTGCAAGGAAAAAGGGCATAGAAGTTGGGAGTGTCCGCAAGGGAAGAAGAAAAGGGATGAACAGAACAAAGGCGTGGGAACTTCAAAAGGCACACCCCGACTCTATATCATGACCGCCGAAGAGGCACGTGTGAATGATGACGTGATCTCTGGTATGTTTTCTGTCAATAATATGATTGTTAGCATTTTATCTGATTCTGGTGCTAATAGGAGTTTCGTATCCTCTGCCTATGTCCCTAGACTAAAATGTACTACACATAAGTTAGATATTCCTTATGTTGTAGAAACTGCTAATGGCCATAAGATTAGTGTCTCTAAAGTAATTAGAGATTGTCGTTTAGAGCATGAGAACGCTACTTTTGAACTCGAACTCCTCCCTATGGAACTAAGTGAATTCGATATAGTCCTTGGAATGGATTGGCTCACACGACATCAGGCGAAGATTCGTTGTGCCGATAAGATGTTGGAACTAAAGTCTGCAGACGACAAGATTCACACGATCATTGGAGATAGGAAAACAAAACCAATGAGAATAATCTCCAGATTGAAAGCGGGAAAATGCATTAGAAAGGGTGATCAAGCTTATATAGCAAATTTAATTGAGACACCTCGAGAAAAGAAATTGGAAGAAGTACCTATTGTCTCAGAATATCCGGATGTGTTTCCTGATGAACTACCTGGATTGCCCCCAAAACGACAAGTGGAGTTTCAAATCGAACTTGCACCTGGAACGTCTCCAACAGCAAAAGCACCATACCGACTCGCACCTTCTGAAATGCAAGAATAGAGGAATCAACTTCAGGAACTTCTCGATAAAGGGTTCATCAGACCCAGTTCATCACCTTGGGGAGCGCCGGTACTCTTCGTGAAAAAGAAGGATGGCTCAATGCGGATGTGCATCGATTACCGTGACCTCAATCGAGTAACCATCAAAAACAAGTACCCTTTGCCTAGGATTGATGACTTGTTCGATCAATTACAAGGAGCTAGTTATTTCTCGAAAATCGATTTGAGATCAGGGTATCATCAAGTCAGAGTCCGTGAAGAGGACGTCCCAAGAACAACTTTCAGAACAAGATATGGCCATTATGAATTTACAGTTATGCCCTTCGGATTAACTAATGCGCCAGCAATATTCATGGACCTAATGAATCGGGTGTGCAAGCCATATCTTGACAAGTTTGTAATCGTATTTATTGACGACATCTTGATTTATTCTCGCACTCGAGAAGAGCACGGTGACCATTTGAGAAAGATATTGGAATTATTGCGATCTGAGAAGCTTTATGCAAAGTTTTCCAAATGTGATTTTTGGCTAAGAGAAGTGCAATTTCTGGGTCACATTGTCAGCAAGTCCGGAATTCAAGTAGACCCAGCGAAAGTGGAAGCGATTGCTAAATGGGAGCAACCAAAGAACCCTACAGAAATTCGGCGATTCTTAGGACTAGCTGGTTACTATCGGAGATTTATTCGGGATTTCTCAAAGATAGCCACACCATTAACTTCCCTTACTCAAAAGAACGTGAAGTTTGATTGGAAACCTAAGCATACAGATGCTTTCGAACTGCTTAAACAGAAACTAAGTTCTGCTCCTATACTTTCATTACTTGAGGGTACTGAAAATTTTGTGGTATACTGCGATGCCTCTATCAATGGACTCGGATGCGTTTTGATGCAGAAAGATAAAGTAATTGCTTATGCATCTAGACAACTTAAAAAACACGAGAAGAATTACACCACACATGACTTAGAGTTAGGAGCAATCGTCTTTGCTCTTAAGATTTGGAGACACTACCTGTATAGAGCCAAATTTGTAGTATACTCCGACCACAAAAGTTTACAACACTTATTCAGTCAAAAAGAGTTGCATATGCGACAAAGACGCTGGATGGAAGTGCTGAGTGATTATGATTGCGAGATCAAGTATCACCCAGGCAAGGCCAATGTAGTGGCAGACGCTTTAAGTAGAAAGGAAAAAATCAAACCACTCCAAGTTCGAGCCTTGAGATTGAATGTAAGTGTAGATTTAATTGGAGAAATCATCGAAGCACAGAAGAAGCAGATGGTTGACCCAAATGTTAACAAGGATGAGATGATGACTGTGGTAAGAAAATTGACAAGAGAGACGGATGGTATCCTAAGACTAGGCAAACGTATATGGGTGCCTAAGGAAGGAGGATTACGTGAGGTAATTCTCCGGGAGGCACACAAATCCAAGTACATGCTCCATCCCGGAGGCGACAAAATGTACCAGAATTTGAGAGCAAATTATTGGTGGCCGGGAATGAAAAAGGCAATTGCTGCCTATGTTGAAAAATGTCCAATTTGTCTTCAAGTAAAGGCTGAACATCAGAGACCCGCCGGATGTCTTCAGAGAATAGAACTTCCTGAGTGGAAATGGGAAGAAATTACCATGGATTTTGTGACAAAGCTTCCAAAGACTAGAAGTGGAAATGATGCCATCTGGGTGGTAGTGGATCGTTTGACAAAATCTGCTCACTTTCTACCAATGGCAGAAACTTACAATGGGAAGCAACTTGCAAAGCTTTTTGTAAATGAAATCATATCGAAGCACGGAGTGCCAAAGTCTATAATTTCTGATAGAGATACTAGATTCACTTCTCACTTTTGGCAAAGCTTTCAAGAAGCGATGGGGACTAAATTGAAATTTAGTACAGCCTATCATCCCCAAACTGATGGCCAGAGCGAAAGAACAATTCAAACTTAGAAGATATGCTGAGAGCTTGTGTTATAGAATTTGGTGGTAGCTGGGATGATCATCTTCCACTAGCCGAATTCTCATACAATAATAGCTACCACACCAGCATTCAAATGGCACCGTTTGAAGCATTGTATGGCAGAAAGTGCCGAACACCAGTGTGTTGGTCTGAAGTGGGAGAAGGTCAACTTACAGGACCTGAACTGATAATGGAAACTACTGAGAAAGTTAGGGAGATTCGCAAAAGACTTAAAACTGCTCAAGACCGACAAAAGAGCTACGCAGATCGACGTAGGAGGCCACTCGAGTTCGCAGAAGGGGACATGGTGATGTTGAAAATATCACCCTGGAAAGGTATAATTCGATTTGGCAAAAGAGGGAAATTGAGCCCACGATATATCGCACCTTTCAAGATAATATCAAGAGTTGGAGAAATGGCTTATCAGCTAGAATTGCCTGAGGAACTTAGCGGAGTTCACGATGTGTTTCATGTGTCAAATGTACGGAAATGTATGGTAGATGAAGCTCTCGCGGTTCCGTTAAAAGAAATCAAAATCGATAAAAAGCTGAATTTCACAGAACAGCCCATTGAAATAATGGAACGGATCACCAAGAAGCTACGCAAGAAAAGGATTCCAATGGTGAAAGTCAAGTGGGACGCTAGACGCGGTCCCGAATATACATGGGAATCAGAAGTAGACATGAGAAGAAAATACCCCCAGTTGTTCAATTAACGCTTAACGAATTCCGGGACGGAATTCCTTTAAGGGGGAGAGAATGTAACCTCTGTGCTCAAAACGTTCATCCGAGCTGGAATTTTCAAATGAAAAATATTCAAAAATTTCTGGAAAACAATTTGAGGCGGTACGCCTAGGATTGAGAAATCCTAGGCGGTACGCCACCCGCTGGGTAAACGGGTCGGGTTGCGGCACCCATCGGATCTTGGTATGCACGAATCTCAAAATCCGGGCGGTACGCCCCAGAATATGTACTTTGGGGCGGTACGCCTCAAAATGTCAGATCGATAAGAACAAGGTTTTTGGCCTTTATAGTCATGAGCACTTGTGAACTTTCTCACTTCCGGCCAGAACTCTCTCCCCACTGTCTCAGACCTCTGTCACCATCATTTTCAAGTCATTGGAGCCTTGTGGAAGGTTGAAGCTTCATAGGTAAGTGTTCTAATCACCATTTTCATACCAAGATCATGTGAAGTTGATGTAACCCTCACACATTACTTGTGCTCTCATCAAATCAGTGACATTGGATCACTTGGAGAAGGCTAAGGAGTGTGGGAAACCAGAATCAAAGACAATCAAGGTGAGGACATCTTGATTTTTGGTTTAGAAAAGTTATTTAAGTTTCTTAAAGATCACACACTCATGAAATGGTCATGGATCATACATGCATGTGTAGAATTACCTCTGGAAATTGGATTGGGGACTGGAGGGTACAAGGAGATCAGAAAATCCCGGTTGTACAAGAAATCCTTCACAAGGTACAACTCTCTTATGCATGCATGTTGATTCCTTTCCATACATAGCAACTTTGTAAGTAACGATCACTTGAACCAGAGATGGTCAGTGTATCTAAATAACAAATGGGTCATTGGGACATAAGGATTCTGTCCCTAACGAAATCTGTACGAAACGGGGGTCGAAACAATGAAAATTACCATAATTGGAAAGCTCGGGAATTGGGATTATGTCTTGGTTTAGGAATTAGACCACAAATGAACCCCTAATTGACCCCTCGGAATAATATGAAACTGACCTAGTAAGAATTCTGGACTCAAAACGCCAAAATATGAAAATGGCACTAAAAGACAAAATAGTCGGGCCCCTGTTCACAGATGGGGGCGTACCACCCATAATCTCTGCATGCAGAGCGGTACGCCCAGGAAAGTAAAACAGAAACCGGAATCTCAGATTCCAGCATACCGCCCAGAAACTTATGATTCGGTGCGGTACGCCCGGATTTGAAATCTGGAAATCAGTCGACCATTTGAAGCGTACCGCCCAGAAATGTAAACTTCCAGGCGGTACGCCTATGAAGAAAAATGACAGAATGTTTAGCCAATTTTGGATGAACCAAAATTTATCGAGACTGATCCAGTAACTGTATTTTATGCTAATTTCAACCTGAGAATGATATGGGACATGTTAACCTCGTATATGACGAATATGAACATGATAACGATGATAGGTTGCTAGAAATCAAAGAGAGGATATTTTCTCGGATATTCTGTCTAGCCACCGTTTCTGACTTCTTTGTGTGAGTCCTCTGACTTCTCTCATAGAATTACTGTTTAAGATCACAATTCTGTTTGATGTATTTGTTATATCTGTTATGAACTTATCCTGTCAAGCACTGTTAGTTTGGAGATGCCCTGTGTGGGTTATTATATACTTTCTGGTCATTATGATTGAACCAATAGGCATATAAGGGATTATAACGGCCATTATAGTTGATTTATCCATGTTCATCCGGATCCTCTAGTATTAGGTAACTTGGGGGAATATGTCCTTATATGTTGAAATGAAATTACTACTCGTAGAGGGTTTACGGCTGATTGCGACGTGCCCGTAGAGTACATGAAGTTTGACCTTTGGTGTGATTTGATAATTTCATAACCAGCATGTGTTTGAAAACTGTTAATATTATGATAGTAGTTAAGACTCACCAACAACATTGTTGTTGACTATGTTATGAATGACTTATGTTACAGGTAAGCAAGTGTAGGAATGAACCTATTATGAACTTGGAATGCTACTTGGTTGTTGTTACTATGAACTTGGACTTTGTATGAATTATGAACTATGAATTATGAATTATGAATTATGAATGTAAATGAAGACATGATAATGACTATGTTTCCTTTGGTATCCTGTATCTTTGTTATTCAGTTCCAGGCCATATCCGGTGGCTATCGATTCTGTTAGATCGAATAAGAGGTGCAATGCATCCTCGCTCATGAGTCGGTCTAAGAGTTTCATATGTGTGGGCTGGATGTCCGTTGTGTGTGTATGTGTATGATATTAGAAACGTTGGTAATCTCGGGTAATGATACGGACAGCCGGTCCCACACCCTCCCCCGCTCCTGGCAGGGTGCGGAGGAGGAGGGTGTGACAGGTAACCTGACAAGACTTGATATGTTGTTTTTCAGGCTAGGAGTATAATAAGTGACATTGAGTGTGACTTTTTTCACCGGATTTGCATTCTAGTGTTACCGTACCCCTTCCTCGAATCTCGACACTTGAGTTGTCCCCAAACTTGACTTTCCCGGTGATGTTCTCGTTGAAGTCAGAAAAGAACATCTTGTTTCCCATCATGTGATTGCTCGCCCTACTATCTAAATACCATAAATTCTTGACTTTGGAATCTTCCAAGTAATCTTTAGGTATCACCTTTCTCTCGACTAAAGGTATATCTTGCCTTACCATATAGAGTGGAGCCATATTCAGTTTGGGTCACAGTTAGGTTAGCTTCTTGAGATTCGCATTTTCGACCCGGACACACAGAAGCAAAGTGCCCGAACTTATCACATCGGTAACATTGGACTTTTAAACGGTCTTTCTATTCCCGGTGTTGTTTCGATCCTTGACTCGCTTTTGATCCTCGTGACCCATGACTTTTGCTTGCCTCTCGTCCTTTCTCCTTTCCTTTAAACCCTGAGCTCGTTTGTGAACTCTCACCTTTACTCTTTTACTCTCGGTTTTGGCCTCCCCTTAATGACTCCCCCTTCGTAAACATTAACTTGCTTCGGTTCATCATGTAAGACTCGTCTTCTTTGACCCGCTCCTTGTAAGCTTTCATCCGGCCTACCACATCATCATAGGAAACCATCTTTAGGTCAAGGAGTTATTCTATGGATGCCATTATATGAATAAAACGTCTGGGTAAGACATGAAGGAACTTTTTCACAAGTTTTGGTTTCTCCATGACCGACCTAGGTGATGCCGATTTAGCCGCTATCTGCGTGATCTTGGATGCAAACTCTGACACCATGGTATTTTCCTTCATCTTGAGGCCTTCAAATTCTGAGAATAGTGTTTGCAATCTTGCTTTGATTACCCAATCAACTCCGAGGTGTCTCGTCTTGATTGCATCCCCACATTTGTAACGTTTACGTTTTACCCGGTTGTGAAACCCGACCTATTTTGAAATTTATCGTTTTCTCGATTTATGGATCAACATGAACCGGGAAATTTTTGGGTATTTATATCCCAATATAATGGTTTTAAAGGATTTATAATCATTTTTCAAAACAAAGTATTTAATTAAAAGCTTTTGGATTCAAATTGGATTCCTTGAATCGAAAATAAAGCGATTTGCGGTTTTTACGCGATTTTGATACGCGATTCGTCGTTTACCGGAAATCTCGTATTTGAGCATCGTATGTCAAATTTAGCATATTTATGAGTCTAATAATCACAAATCATGTCACGAGTCATGACACACTAAGTCGAGTCAGGAAACATCGGTGATTAGCCTGAAAGTGATATGTACGTCAAAATCAACCAAAAACGCGTTATGTGACCTTATGTGTTAATTTTGTGTGACGTATTTATATTCGTTTTGAGTGGAATTAATGTGGTTGACATGATGGGATAATGTATTGGGTGATTTTGGTGAAAACGGGACTCGAAGGCATCGAAAAACGAAGAAGTAAGCACGTGAATCGATAAATCGGTTAAAGGGGCCGAACCTGGTGTCCTAGGCGGTACACCTACAGTCCAGACCGGTAGAAAACCTAACAGCCTCCTTATTTAAGCCTCATAATCTCATTTAGCCACATTTCTTCCCATTTCTTCACCACTAAACCTCTCTACAGTCGTCATAAACCCTAGAATTTAATCTCTCATCATATCCATGAAGATTAAGGCTCGTTTGCGATGAATCTAAGTGCCAAACTATCACCGTATTCACCCTCTATTGTCAGTAAGTTATAAGTATTGCTTCTTGCTTTAGCTTGTCTTAGAGGCTGTTTGTTTTTACAGACAAAAATTGTCTGCAGTCTGATTTCATCTGATTTCATGTATGCAGCTGAAGATGTGGTCTGAAGATCTGCAATCTGAAAATATAAAGACTGTTTGTTTAATAAACTTGAAACTGTCTGCAAATATATAACTGTCAAACTTATCATACTTAATAAAAGTCATTCAACATTCAAGTTTCAATAGAAATACAATCAAACCAAGTATCAATAACATAAAACACAAAGTAAAATAAACTCAAAGTACATTTTTTTGCATTAATTGTTGTGCTATTTGATCTCGTAGTTGACTCATGAATTCACGATCTGCTGAACTTCCATCTCGTGGTTCTTGTTCATCACCGTCATCTTGTACATGTTCATCTCCATCTTGTAAGCGTACATTTGACTGATCATATTCATCAAAAAGCTCATCACTTAAACCCTATTTCCGTATAAAATTGTGAAGCGCAAAACATGCAATTGTAACATTTCGTTGTGTAAGCAACGGAAAAGGGGCCATTCTCTTTAATATTGGAAATCGGGCTTTTAACACACCATAAGCACGTTCAATAACATTTCTAAGTTTTGCATGTCCATGGTTGAATTTTTCTTTGTCGGTTAATGCACGATTTCGGCGAAAATCTCCAAGCCAATACCTCACATTTCGATATGGTGCCATAAAGCCTCGAGTGCATCAATCTATTCTACAAAAGAAATCAATTGTGTATACATTCTCATGAACCCTAGAAAAAAGTTATAAAAAGAAATCAATTGTGTATACATTCTCATGAACCCTACAAAAAGAAAATCAATTGTGTATACATTCTCATAATCTGTATGCATAATCAGAATTAATCTATATCAACAATAATTTTTTCATGAACCCTAGAAAAGAGTTATAACATTTCTGCACAATAATTTTTACACCACAGTAATGAAACCTAGAAGAAAACACACATGAAATTAAGAACAAAACAAGAGAAGAAATCAAGAAAAAGTACTAACCTGTCGGAGATGAGAGGCTGCGAGGAGGAGCAGCAGCGGAGAGACGGTGGCGGCTGTGAGAAGAGAGCGCCGGCAGGAGGTGCGCCGAAAGGAGGTGCGCGGGAAGGAGGTGCGCCGGAAGGAGGTGTGCCGGAAGGGAGGAGCGCCGGCAGAGATGACGAGCGAGAGGTGAGGGAACGAGCGGCGTTTATTTTTTAGGTTAAGAAGTGTTGTGAAGATGTTTTAAGCAAGGGTTCTTAAGCTTTTTTTTCCAGATGTTTTAAGCTAATATAAGGTCTTCATAGAAAAAAAAACAAACACTCTTCAAGGGTATACGTCTGCGCGCCCGCAGACATACCCCTTTTGAAGATGTTTTAAGAAAAAACAAACACAACCTTATCTTAGATGCAACCAAATGTTCTGTGACCGAAATCTTGTGGGTTGGGCCCGAACCGAAATTACCCAACTGTATGCAATTTAATAAAAAGTCACGACTCAGGCCATGTTTGGATAACCATTAGAAAACAATTTATTGACTTATTGGCTTTTCAAAAAGCCAATAAGTTAATAATATTGTTTGGATAGAGCAAAAGCACTTTCAAAATCACATTTGGTGAAGGAGAAAAAAGGAGATTTCTAAGAGCATTCATGGTAGGTTCCTTAAAAAATATGTGAGTGTAAATCTGTATAATTTAAGGTTTGGTTGTGAGTGGTTGTGAGTAAATGAAAGAGAAAAACTTTACAAAATCTGTATATTTGACAAAAAGTTTGATGATTTGCTAAAATTTGAAGATTGGAAAAGAGAGAAAATGTAATGATAAAGGTATAAAAATTATTATTTAATTATGGTTGTGAGTGGAAGAGAGAGAAAAAGTAATAATAAAAATATAAATTATAAGGATAAGGATAGAGAACCTGATATGAATGCTCTAAAAACACAAAAAACTTGTATTTTAAAACTCTCTTTTGACTTTTAGACAACAAAATTACCATACTACCCCACAATAACCCATGGCCTACCTAATTTATATATAAAGAATGTCTTTTTTGGTCATTTACACATATAAACTAATTTTCACACTACAAAAGCTAATCAAACATTTTTTAAAAAACTTCTTTTCAAAACGTAATAAGCTAATAAGCACTTTTATTTAAAAGTGCTTTTGAACTAATGTAAGCACTCCCAAACATACCCTCAGAAAAGTTGTGCACAGAGAAGACTTCGAAAAATTGAGGCAATGACTTCCATTTTTAATCAAGAGCAGCAACCATCTTTCCGTACAAAGTTCAAACACTCACGAAATTTGGTTCCCTAACACACTTTCTTTCTAGGTCAAATGTCAGATCATTCAACAACTCAGATCCCACAGGAATCAGACCAACAAACCCCTCAAATCAAAACCCCTCTACTTCCAACCGACGACACACACCAAACCCAAAACCCAAATCAAGAACAAGGAACCCATCTTGATAAAACCCTTCAAAGACTAAAACTTTACTTAATCTCGTTGGGTTTCGATCAATCTTCTGTCTTGCGATTTGGGATTTCGTGGGTATCGTTTCTGGTAACTGCGGTTGCGATTCCGGTGGTTATAGTTTCGCTGACCGCCAACTGTTCGACTTGTGACCTCTACCAGATTAAAGGGTTTGAGCTTGTTATTGTTGCTTCACAAGCTTGTTTGGCGGCTGTTTCTCTGCTTTGTCTGTCGCATAATTTGAGGAAATATGGGATTCGTAAGTTTCTGTTTGTTGATCAGTATAGTGGCCATGCTGAAAGATTTTCGAAGGAGTATATTCAGAAGATCTCTGTAAGTAATTTCCCAATTCCAAGATTCCAACACACAAAATATACATGTTCTTTTTGCTGTCAATTTTGGTGATGACATGAATTAGTATAAAGATTTTAGGGCACAAAGATTGGTTGTTTTGGTTTCTTTTAGATATATATGTGTTGGATAAAGTATATATTAGTTAGGATTTGTTACTTGGATAAGAGTTATTGTAGTTTTCTTTATCATAGTTAGGGGTCATGATTAGATTAGGTTTACTTTGTAATTATCCTCATTGTACCCCCATAAATAGTTGATGGATAATACACAAATTTTGTTTGAGATCTTTATTTTTATGTGGTTTCCATGATGATAAAAGCCATATAGAACCAATGTAGTGAAAATACACTTTGCACTTTGAAATGTTTGATCTTTTGGAATTTGATGTATGCTTGAGAGCTATATGCTACTTTAGACAAACGAACCTAGCAAAATCCTACTCAAACGGTAGGGTCTTGGGGAGGGTGAAATGAGGGCAAACCTTATCTCTATCCCATTGGATAAAATGACTGCTACTGGAGAAATCGTGGCTCACAAAATATACTAGTTTAGAGAAGAAGAAGATGGAAATTGTGGTTTTAAGCGATTGAGGGGTGCTTGGTTTGGATGTTGATTTCAAAAGTGATTATGTGATATTAAATAATTAAAAAAATCAATCAGAAACCAAAGACACTTAAAGATAATCTTTACTTTTCGACAGGAATCTATGCGTTTGATTGTACTGTGGGTTCTACCATGTCTTTTCTTGAAGATTGCTCGTGAATTCATTCGTGTCATGTACATGCACCAAGAATCATGGTGGAAGTCTTTTGGCATTCTTGTGGCTTTGGCTTTTTCATGGGCGTACGTAAACTTTATCTATTTATCATCATGTCTCGTGTTCCATTTGGTTTGTTATTTGCAAATAATTCATTTTGATGATTATGGGAGGCTCCTACAAACAGAAACCGACATTTTGGTATTAATAGAGGAACATGCCCGTTTACGCTATGATCTCTCAAAGATAAGCCATAGGTTCAGAATTTTTCTCCTCCTTGTGTTTGCTGTTGTCACATCCAGCCAATTTGCAATGCTGTTCGAAATCACAGAGTTTGGTAATAAAGTAACTTTCATAAACGGGGGTGATTTTGCAGTAAGTCTAAATGCTAAACTGTTTCATAACAGGAGATGTTTGGATTTGCTTATTGGAACTGATCATCTGAATATCTCTTTTCGTATGCCAGGTGTCATCTATTGCACAAGTCGTGGGGTTAATACTTTGTTTAAATGCTGCTGCAAAGATTTCACACCGAGCTCAAGGCGTGGCAGCATTAGCGACTAGATGGCATGCTTTGGCATCATGTGGTCCAGATGATACTTCCAATATGAGGCTTTCTAGCATACCGATGAGTAATGTCTCCTCAGAAAGTGATTTGGAGGCAATGAATTATATCTCACTTCCTACTAACACACAATCGAATTCTTATTTGTCTTCGTACAACAGGAGACATGCGTTTGGTAAGCAAATCAGAAACCTTAAACCCTAAATCCTAATAATAAACACCATTATATGTGTAGTATGTTTAATTGCTAGAAAATTACTTCATGGTAAGTATACGATTGTGAATTTCAAGATGAAGAGTCAAAGCGGGGGGTCAAAGCATGTAAGTTTTTTGGTTATAACCCGAATCACCTTTGCCTGATATAAATTATGTGTTCACAAGACATGATTATTTTTTGTTTAACTAAAAACTATATTATTACAATATTAATCTTTCACTTTCTATAAAGTGATTTGGGAAGTTGTTTACTTTGGACAACTTTTGACCCGACTGACCCGTTTCCTTTTTAGATTGTATTTTCGTTCACCCATTAGAGATAAAAAAAACATGATCTGAATCGACCCGTTTATAAGCAAACAGTTCAAAGTTGCCACATCTGTGTGTCTATGCCTACCCTATATTCTTGGTTGTCTCAATAATTTTTACTCTTAATTGTTTTCTGGGCATGGTAAAGATACTTATTTCTTAGTCATAAGGGTACTTGTGAAGTGCTTTCTTGATTTTTTGCGAACTTGGCCCCGACAGGGGAATATGATTGACCTTTTACGTCAAACTTTTGAAATTAGAGCTCATTAGTTTACACGTTTTGATATCTGATTTTGAACTTTGTGCAGTGATGTATCTGCAGAATAATCCTGGAGGGATTACTTTGTACGGTTGGACCGTGGATCGCAGCCTGATAAACACAATCTTCTTTATTGAGCTGTCTCTGGTTCTGTTTGTGTTGGGCAGAACAACAGTGTTTACATATGAGAGATTGCCATGATGCTTGTAGTTACACATGTGAGGCTATTGTGTATTTGTGTATATCATCGTTTGTTACTGTTTATCACCACTTCAGCAATCATACATGCTAGTGTTATCATCACTTCAGCAAGTTGCCCATGAGAACGGTTTGAAACCTCATGGTTCAGTTTTGGCTGTTTACGGTTTGTTTTCGAACCTGGTCACTTTGAAATGGTTATTTAACTTGTATTATCATGAAACATCTAAATCATGTTAAATTTTTTTAACCAACACTATTGATTTGAGAAAACAAATGGTTAAAATTATTAATGTTGGACTGTTAAATCGTCAAACCGATAAAGCAGGCCTTGTGTTTAAACTGTGTCGTAACACCACTGTCAAATAGGGGTGTTCAAAAATATCCGAATCCGAATCCGAATTTGAAATATCCGAAATATCCAAAGTCAAAATATCCGAATTTTCGGATTCGGATTCGGATATTGATTTTGAACATTTTCGGATATCCAAAAAATATCTGAAATATATATTTTTTAAAATATTAAATTATATTTTATTTAGTTTAACACACTTTAACTTAAGAAACCCTAAATCTAAAGTTCTAAACTCCAATATTCACTCTCTTTGCCTCTTTGGATCCCGTCGTCCTTCAAATCTCAACCCTCACTGGCTCATTGCCTTACACCACCGATTTGTAGTTTGCCATCGAGCTTGTTGCACACGGATTCGAGCTTCAAAATCGAGACATTTTTTATTTTTTTTGTTGGTATTTGACTATTTAATGTACTTGTATTTGACTATTTGCTCATTTGGATGTTTATCACTAGTAATTTTAGAGATTGAATGTATTTTTTTTTTAGTTTTTTTTTTGTTTTGAAAATTCGGATATCCGATTCACTATCCGAATGGTTAAAACAAATGGTCAAAACCGGATATCCGAAATTCGGATATCCGAAATTTCGGATACGGATTCGGAAACTGAAAATCAACTATCCGAAATTTCGGATATCCAAAATTCGGATATCCGAATTTTCGAATATCCGATTTTGAACACCAGTGTCAAAGCCCTTGTGGCCTAGCAACTTTTTCGTTGCCAGAAACAACCACCTCCCTTCTATTTCTTAACTCTCATGAATGAAAATGTAGTGGAAATTTATTGTACAAAAGGCTTTTTTCGTGTGAAGGTACAAAGTAAGGGTAAAATTATCCACGCGTGTTTGATGATAATCACGCAAGTTATATTAATAATCATGCAAACTATATTTAATAATCACACAAGCTATACTTCATAATCACGCAAGGTATATTTTATAATCACGCTATATGTACGAGAGCTGTAGACGAACTTTAAAAAAAAAGTTATTCTTTAAAGAAAAATGTATAGCAATACTATACTTAATTTAAAGAGAATTAAATACTCGATTTTATGGTGTAATTTTTATAAAAAAAGTTATAGTCATTTAAAAACGTTGGGGGAAACTTAAGAAAGTCAACAATGGTAGGCTATATCCATTTTACCCCTCAAGATTCTTCTCACGCTTATTTTTTTTCTTATCTGGATTAGATATAACTAGATCTAGACCATATAGTTTCCAAATCAATTATTTAAATTACTTCACACTTCGCACACAAATACCCCTTTGTATTGACCTTTCACCTGAAAATGTAATACCTTTTCTTTACCAAAATAATAATGAAAATAAGTTGGATGTAACTAATCTTTTAAATGAAAGCATGTGCCAATCATATCATATATGTCGTTTTGTCTTTCCTTTCAATTTTATGTGTAAATATATTAAGAGGTTTGCTTTTCATGCATATATGCATATGAATGGGTATGCACATCTGTATACCATTCTCACTCAGTACTAAATAAAATTATTTCCCTAATAGGGACTATAGATTTAGGTTTTAAAGGGGTGGCAATTTAGGGTGTTACCATCTTAACTGTAAACTGAATATGATGATCAAGAACTCCTTAATTCATCAGGAATGTAATAGTTCCATTGCTGCATATGATATACTTATAATCACCATATACATGAGTCAAAACATGTACATGAAAAGAATCAAGGATGTAGGATATAAAAAGAATATATTGTTCACCATAGAGAACGATAAAACTGCGAGATCATGCATACCACCAGACGTCAATCGCCAGTTGCTGCCAATGAGATTAAGTGAACAAGTCCAGCTGTAACAAATCCCAGTAAACAACCAGCAGCAACCTGCAGTATAAATCAAGAAAGACCCTTATAATCCAACCTCAAATATACTATAATCAACTTGAAATGTTTCTGTTTTAGGCATTTGAAAACATGTTTTCCTGACCTGTGGAGGGGTGTGGCCTAGAAGTTCACGCAGCGGTCTGGTATCAGCCAATGGATGTTCAGCAGGAAGTTCATATACGATTTGATTCAGAAGCTGAAATTTTCAATGCATACAAGTACATGTGATTCAAGATTTAGGTTATTACAATAATAGAACTCTTCTTCTAATTGTAATTAACACATGAAATATGGGAGGGGGAGGGGGGGGGGTTTGATCAAACCTCTGCTTGGCGTCCAGCTTGCAATCGTACACCAGTTGCATCATACATTACCTGTCACGTTATCCGTTTCTTAAAAGATTACAAGTTGAAACATCTTTATTTTCATTTAAACACTAAGAAAAGGTAATGGGAGTTCAAAAGATTAGCAGAAACTGGTTGAATGTTGAGAGTTATTATTTGCATCTTAAACCTAAAGCTAGGGATGCTAACAGGGTTATGTTTGCGGGTTGACCCTAACACAAAGCCGGAAATGACACATGTATTCACATTTCACAAGTTGAAACGAACACGACTGTTTAACCTCAAAAAAAAACTTATTTAGTTTTATTTTCACATTTTAATACTTTAAAATTCTAATTTCTAGATGTACATGTTATTTATGATTATCAAGCAATTATGTTTAAACTATGTCATTATTTTTAAACTAATAAATTTTGGCATAAAAATACCCAAATAGGTTTAGTTATTACATGTAAAAAACATCTAAAATAAATAAATAAATAGGTTAAACGGGTCAACCCACGAGGTCATAACAAACATAGCCCATTTAGCTAAACTTGTTTCCGGGTGGAAACTGACTTGAACCTGTTTAAACTAAATCCAAACCCCTCGTGTTAGGTTAGTCTGAAATATTCACACTCATACCTAAAGCTATGTTCCGATTTGCGCTTAGTAAAAATAACAGTAACAGTATTTGTAGATTCTAAACAATAGCAGATAGAAGGAGTTTATAAAGAGAATTTAAAAGAGAAAGAGAGAGATCATACAACACAAGCTAATATGAGTGCAATTGCAAATGTGGTACCACCAATACCATCTTGAAAACCAACAGCAACAGCAAGAGCAGTGACAGTTGCAGAATGTGACGATGGCATGCCACCTGATCCCAAAAGTTGCTTAAGATCCCATCGTTTTTCCTTATACCTGCATGTCTACGACAGTTATATGATTCTTAGGACCTAATAATAATCATCTCTACAAGTTTCTCTTAAATAAACTGATTGGATCTAGCTAGGTCAAATACGCTCTCAAACATACATAATTTGATCATTCCGATTCTCACTTTCTCAGATTCAAAAGATCTAATTAACATCAGAATGTAACCGAAATCACATACATCGGAATATATCGTTATCGTTATTGATTAATAAGGACATAGAATAGAAAAGCAATGTAATCGAAACCTAGGGAAATGAGATCGAAATTAAACAAAAAACATACCAGGTGGTGACGACCTTGATGGACTGGGCGATGGCGAAGGCGAGAAGCGCAGCGAGGAGAGGGTAATTCATATGAAGGACGCTTGATGATGAATCGCCATCGCCGGTGGATGTGGATCCTGACATGGACGTTTCACCCATCAATCTCATGATGATGATGATGACATGAATTATTATTATTGTTTCCGTTTCCTTTTTAATTAATTGAAAGATAACAATAATAATGATAAACAAAGAAAGGAGTGTGTGCTTTGAATCGGAATTGGGGATTGGATTGGATTGAATTGAACAGAATATGCGAAGCGTAAGCGAAGGGATGATGATGATGACGACGATGATGATAATTGTTGTTTCAGTGTATAAAGCTACGAAACGAAAAAGAGAATTGAATGTCGTTGCCACGTAGGATACAGGGAGCTGAACGTAGATCCAATTCAATGCATTTTTTTTTTCCACAAGTTAATTATACCGTAAATTACACGTAGGCTTACGCTTTTTTGTAACGACTAATTTATGTTAAATTTAATTAAATTAAGGGTCGTGAAGGACTAAACTATCTTTATTTTTTTAAAACTCCAACCAGAGCGGATCGATTTGAACCAGAGTAATCTAGGATTGGAATCGAATAAGATGAAAAACGAGTAACCAGAATGGGTTGATTAAATTTATGTTAAATTTAATTAAATTAGAGTCTCGAATCCACTATCATGTCTGGTGAAAACCAGCCATTTGATATCTTGTTAACATTTGCCTGCCACCAGTTTCAAGTTCCCAAACTTGAACTTCCATCCAACAACCGTTTCATCCAACCAATAAAATCAAGAACATCAACCCAATCAAAATTGGGAAGCAGGGGATGACAACCACCATTAACATATTTTCAAGGAACTAGAAGCAGGCACAATTTAATCCAAACATCATGCAATATTAATTACAACTTAATACCAACTTGTTACACATAGAAGACTTATCCTGTTAGACTTTGAATTTAAAAATTCTGGAACTAATTGGTGTTCTTGCTACCGAAACTTTAATACTTATAACTGACTTTTGCTCAAGGTTTCTTCTATATTCGAATAACTGAAGCAGACGATGAATCAGGGCCGCCATGGAAATTAAGTTCCACGAAATGACCACCTCCCTCGCCTCTAGCTAATCTTCCTGGGTTCACACATATGCATTTCACTTCACTTGTTCCCTCAGGGCTCAAGACCTATACATATGTTTTCAGTATGTGTCAACAATGGTAGGTAGCAAAGATGCAAGGAAATCTTTTAAAAATTAAAGAGATTTTGAGACTGATTATGGTTTGGTGAATTACCTTCACAAACTGTGTCAGGTCTGAAGGGACGATGAGGATATCTGAAATGACCGACATTTGAAAAGCTTCTGGGGCGAGTGATAAATCCACAGGCGTGTCTTCTGCGGGTGGGTATAGCGGGTAGAAACTGTTTCACAGGTATAAATATTATACTGTTATAGGTTGGCTAAAATGGGGTCAGGTTGGAAACCAGGTTAAAATTTTTTTTTTTTTGTGCTCCAGAACAGGTAGAAATAGAACGTCTTTTTTTAATCATTCTTTTTGCTAAACGGGTGAAAAGAAAAAAGGCGGTTGCCTATAAACACTTTTTGTTCAAAAAATTATTTTATTATAAACAGTTAGCAAGTCAAATATTAATATAAAAAAAACATTATTATGTTAATCTAGTTATTCGAATCAATTTTAGGATACCTAATACATTACAATACACTTTGGGCGACTTTTATCCATTTTACGTTTTTCCTTTTTAACTAATAATTTTAATTTTACCAGTTTTAACCCATCAGAGATATAAATATACCAAATCAACCTATTCATAAGTAAATGGGTCAACTTTGTATGCAGATCAAAACAGGCTTTTCTTGGGCAAAAATCTGGAGACACATCACTCTTTGTCCAAAACTTAATCTTTCTAACCCACATTTCTTGTGAGAAATAAGATTACAAACGCAATAATATTACAATAAAAATTAATCTTTAAATGAACTTACAAAGTATGACTACCTACCCATTCAACTCATTAGGCCTGTTTCCTTTTTAATTAAAATAAATTTTCCTTTACTAGTTTGACATGTTACTGATGGAACATAACACAAATCGACCCATTCAAAAGTAAATGGGTCGAAATTGCAGCCTCTAGTAAAAATAAAATCAGAAAAATATGTTAATTCTCGTATCAAGAAACATACCTTCGTTGGCTCAGAAGGTGGGTTGTTAGTGTATTCATGCGATTCTTGATCCCCCGTGACACCATATCCGTACTAAGTTGTTTCAGCACATCCACACTGCAGCAGCCTACTTTCACCTTTGATTTTAAGAAAAGGTAACTTTTATAAAAACCTTGAGAGCAATTGCATTATAATAGAGTGTTTAAGTTTGCAATTCCTGTTAGTCAATGTTGACAGGCATGAGCAATTTATGATAAGCATATCAGAATTTACCTTATTTGCTGTAATAATTCCTGGATTCGTGATGCAAGTGATCTGGATGAAGAATAAAGAACATGAAACTCAGCACCTTGGTATCGCCACCCAAAATAGTTTAAAGGCATATCCAGAATGGAGAAATAAAAGGATGGAATGAAGTAGCGCAGACATTTACGGTTTTTTAGCCTAAAAATCTGGAGAAGTGATTTCTTCACAAAAATGAGAGAAATCTTAATGATTGTAATTGCATTCTAGGAAAAAAGAAAAAAAAACCATTTTCCCCCGTTCTCATTTTTCATACTACCAAACAAGAAAAATCAATTCTTTGGGTTCACATTCTCCCTACCAAACATGCCGTAATAAAAAGAAGAGAGAGCTGACTGTACTTGATGATTTATATCAGCTAGATTGATATCAAAGGCAGGCTGCAGAACAAGAACCGAAAACGATACCAAAAGAATAATATTAGTGACAAACTTCTAAGTAATAATAAAATAGTACAAAAACTTCATTAGCCATAAATCACCTGAGGAAAAACATGATCATGATGTGCATCACGTACCGATGGCACAAGAACCACACGTGCAGCAGGACCCATATATTCCACATAATCTTGAAGCTAGAGAAGTATAATTATCATATAAAGCCAAGGTACAATGGACAACAAAACTCTAGAGGGGAAAACAACAAAGCAGTTTAAATTATTTCACCTTTTTAAGAACTTCAATACGGAATAATTCATCATAGGTCTTGTTTAAAGCTCCTTTCTTGATCTCGGGGTGTTCAAAATCAATGAACGGCCCTAACTGTTAAAGACTTAAATATAAGCTAATTTCTTAAGAATAACTTTGAAATATTAAGGATAAAATATAAAAAGTTGGTAATTCTCACCAGTACAAGCAACTGAGGCTCCTTTCTTTGTGCATATGCTAGAAGATCAGATAGAGGCTCAAAGAATAAATTATCCGTTGTGGTAAAAGGACCTGAAGCAATAATCTGGTCAAAGTGAAATGTAATAAAATGAATCAGTGAATCAGACCCTAGAAGAAAGTTTCAATTAAAGGTGAAAAAAATAGTGGGTTGAGGCATTGGGGTTATGGGTGAAAACAGACTAATTTTTAGTACACGTTAGGTTGACCTTAAAACTTTCTTGAGTTGTCAGCGTATCAAGACACCAACACTTTAAAAACTATTATTTCAAAAATAACAATAATTTTTGCATAAGAAAAAGACCATACAGGTAAAAAAAATGACACATCTAGTCTCTTTAACAAGATTACCCACCAATGATAGATCTGATGATATATCAGATGGATCAGCAGGCTGGTTATCCTGATCCACGGCTTGTCTCTTTGTTTGACGAAGACTATCATCATCAGGAACAGATAATGGTACATAATCAACAATTTTTGTTGCAATCAGACGATGTCCACTGGGATTATGACCTTCAACACCCACTACCTGTCAAATGCAACCATGTGAAGTTATTTTTCAGTTTAAGGTTTTTTTCCCTTATCAAATACCATATACCTGGCCTGGAAAAATAGAAAATTGCTCCAGTTTCTGCAATTCAAGACGCACCCGTTGTCCTCCGGAATGCTCAACACTGTTCAGATAGGTTAAACCAATTAGAGGTGATATGAATATCAAACATTTTCTGCAGTGATTAAATTTATGTGGTCATATTAATTCTTATTGGCAATTCAAACTTGACGATCCTAAATTGAACAGATGATGAAAATATTACACTTCTCAAAACCTCACTGGCATTTGTTGTTTCGTTTTTATGCCTCAAGTATTCATAATGAAATAAAAATACATTTATCAGAGTAAGATCAAGCTTAAACTTTTGCCATTTGTTGTTGTGGCCAATATCCCCACCCACAACAAGAAAATAATAGCACAAAGAATAAAGAATATAGGTGGATTTTTAGCCCGTTTACTTATCAAGAGGGTAACTTGGGTTATGTTTTATTCATAATTTGTCAAGTGGGTAAAATTATAGAATAGCTAAAAGGGAAACAGACCAAATGGGTGGATCGGAAGTTTCCCCAAGAGTATTTTCTTTTTGCATAACATCTCCAAGATCATTCTTTTTCAAAGGAGCTTATTACTGGGAAAAGTTCAAACATAAAGTGTTTTAAGTTAACACACACAAAATAGCCCGTTTCAAACGTGACCCCCCCCCCCCCCCCCCCCCAACACACGCACAAATGTCGCCTCTAGAAAAGTTGAACAAAGAGAACTCAAGGACACACGGCATTAATGTATTCCAAAAGCTGAGCTTTTTACCTGCTTTGGAGCATAATTGGTTTTTCCTTTAAACGCCCTTCTTCTTCACAGCAAATCATCCCAACAGTGAATATAGCTTTCTGACAAGATTATAACAAATACAAGAAAGCCTTATATCTAAAACTATGTTAAATTGAGAAAAAAGAGGACATAAGAAAAAGAGAGTAAGGCCTTACTTGTGAAGCAACAGAAGGATCCACAAGTTCATCATAAAGCTGGGAGGCAACTAGTGCTTCTGAATATTTCATGATTCTGTCTTCAAGATGATTGAACTATTCCCCAAATCACATAATTAGTGCTTGACATTCATGATCATGGTGATTAATTCACCAAAGGCAATCAAGGGAATAAAAATTTACAACTTTACCTTGTCTTCTATCCTGTCATACATGTACCTGCATCCTGTTGCAGGCTTGGAACCATGAATTTCAAGTGAACATCTTTTGATGGGTTGTACCCTTTTGATAATATCATCATCAGAATTCTCTTCACCATGTTCCTTTTTAATTTCAGGAACCGTGGGTAGGGTATTGAGTGTTGAGTGTACCACAAATTTGTCCTTTCGTTGCCCAAATGGTGTCACTAATTCTAAAGGTTTCCCCAAAGAATGCATTTTCCCATTTGTAATAGGTGTCACATCAAATGACTCCAAACTAACATTGTTTTGAGCAGCTGGAGAAGTAGGGACCACCTCTTTAGCATCTTCATGCTCATCATTAATCTCCCTGTCATAAAACTTGAAGGTTGTTGATATTGATTATGGAAAGTAAGGCACAAACATTCGGTTACAAGTTCAGGTGAGAATTATGTGACTTTGACCTTGGAAATCATATAAAAAATACAAAAAAGCATCTCATTCTCTCTAATATTTGATAAACCACTAGAAAAGACTACAATCTCGGTCCAGATATTAATAATAATAAAAAAAGCATAACACTCGGGATGCATAAGAATCTCACATTGTGACATCTATGTACGAATGTAGCCCTTGCTCCTCAATAATAGCTTGTTTCTGTTCACTTTCTAGTTGCTGTCTGAATGCATCCATATGAGCATCTGATACTATTAGTTCTAGCTGTCTGTCAAAAACATAGATATAGAACCTTAATACCTCCAAAAGATATACTTCTTTGGTTAATTTGGTAAAAAGGCAGAAATATCCATACAATCTAATTCTAGACATCTTACATGTAAAGAAGAATTATAACACAAAGAAATTCAACAAATAATTTGTTTAAACAAGACCCAGTTAGGGCATCCTCCCCAGTGACCTGTTGTACACCATTTAGCGTTAAATATAAATTTATGGTTATACAATAACAAGATCTTCAATCATATACTACGATGAGTGTTATCATTCTTCTGAAACAATTTAATCCCCTATGATATTAATCTAACATTTTAGTAGAGAAAGATGCAATATAATCTCAGTGATATACCATCAAGTCTTTAGCAAATGCATATAGAATAAAGACCTGCTCCTCTAATCCCAAAGAGAAGATATATTAGTTCTACCTATCTAGCTGAAGCTCTTAAGTATGCACTCCAGCATGGGTTGCTTCTGATTGACCTAACCGGTCTGCAATAGTAATCTCATTGTGTTTTTCAGACTTCAACAATCAATTCACCCTTATTTAAGTGTTACCACCATCCTCAACTCCCAATAAAAAAATGACATGATTGCTTGTTGGAATTAAAGCAAATTGGATTTTAATAATCCCAACTATGACCCACTGGCCGATAATAATCTATACTTTCAGTTTGACCACTAAGTCACTAACACTCCCAACTTTCATTTTCGTTATCACAAGCAATCCAAGAGGCGTAATAATCATATATTTACACTTGATTTCCATTTTTTTTGCTTTTTGTGTTTACTCATTTCATTGAGAGTCATCTTTGTGACCCCGAAATCAACTGTAAATGTATGATTATTACGCTACTTGGATTGCCCTTGACAACAAAAAAGAAAGTTGGCCTTGTTAGTGGTCATACTGACAGTATAGATTATTGTCAGCCGCTGGGTCATAGTTTGGATTATTAAAATCCAATCTGCCTTGGAAATATACATGACAGTATAAATTTATTGATGACATGAGACCATGAAAATGATCTTACACATGTGTTTTAAACAAATTTATTGATTGTATATGATCATTTAACTAAGACTATTAGATCATTTCTACTAGAGGTTCCTAGATACTTATCACTCTTGTTAGCAGATATTTAAATTTAAAGCTATTTTTGTAATTTTAAGTTAGTGCTACTCCTTTAATGCTCAAGCAAGCTGAAAACACTGCCATTAGTACCCATGTCAAGATATATCAACTTGCAATTATACCATTGTCAAAAAGGCCAGAACAACTAAAAAAACTGACCATTGATTTGAAACATAATATCCAAAAAAAAAATAAGCAAACTACAATTTCTTAAACTTCTCATATTCAGAAACCATATACAGACAGTTAAGAAAATCGAACAAACGAGTTACCTGTTGATAGAGTACAGATCCCAGCTCGAAACAAGGTCCGCTGGACTGAGATTGTAATTTATACAAAACGTGAGACCTGGCCACCGCAGTAAAACAAATTGAAAAGTAATCAACTGCACGGAATATAAGGAGAAGATTATTTTGAAATTATATGGAGATAAGTGCAGATGTTTCTTACATTTCTGAAGTATATCTTCTTCTTCGACTAGAACGAAGTTGTTCTTCCTGAATTCAGCTCTAATTTGGTCTTCCATGGCGATCTAGGGTTCGTGCTGTCGAGTGTAGTTTGGGGGGAAATGAATAAAGAAGATGGCGCGAAAATGTTGTCCGTCGTCTGTTTATATAATGATTTGGGCTTTTTAAAATGGTGTGGGTTTTGGGCTTCTGGATGAAGTGTTCGTTAAACTTTGAGCCTGTTACATTTTAGAAATAAAACTAAAAAAATTAAAAATATATAATTTTTTTAAACGGTCAATTAATAATGTCTGACCGCCCGAGGTAACCAAGATGGCTTAAAGGGACACCCACACCCGGGAGTGCAGAGGGCATAACCATATACTCGTGGGTGTTTGGGTGACCAAGGCACACCAGTCGAGCCCATTCCATGAAAAAATCACCTCCGCAAACGGTCGGATGGTAAAACTTGTGGAGCTCAAGGATCGAACTAATCACCTTCCCGTTTAACCCATTTATTACAGCATCTTTACATCTTTACAATTTGTTAGATAAACAAGTTAAACATATCATGCTTATCTTCATAGTCCACAACTTGTTAGAAGTTACAAGTGTGTCATCTTAACCCATTTATTACAACATCTACACAACTTGTTAGAAGTGTTATATTCTGACTACACGATTTTAGGTGTGTCAGGGTTAGAGTTAATACATTTAACACATAAATAGAGTCATTCTCGTCAATCTCAAGTTTATTAGGGGAAAAAAACAAATTTGGTTACTAGAAAAAGTGAGGTAAATCCCTCTAATATTATATATTATAACAATTTGGAATGTCGGTGATGTCTCACAATTTACTGTCGTTGGTATGGTCCAATTAATGTTTGACAACACATCTCATGAGCAAATCAGAAAGAGAGTTGGTATGGTCCAATTAATGTTTGACAACACATCTCATGAGCAAATCAGAAAGAGAGAATGAGAGAGAAAGAAGAGCCGTAGCTCCTCCTCCCCCCCATTTCGTTTTCCGGCTGCCTTCTTCTCTTCACCGGCGTCGAGGTTTTGAAGCCGGTCAACTGCAACCTCATCGCCGTTGACCTCGGGTTCAGCAAGATCGCCGGCTACCCTCCGGCGAACTTCTCGGCGTACCCTTTTCCGGCTGCCGTACGCCACTTCCTTTTCGTTCCCGGCCAATGAAGCCCCCGACTTTCCGGTAGCAGCACCAGTCCACCGTCCTCCTCCTTCTTCTGTGCGACGAACCACAGACAACCAGTGGCAGCAGCAACCTGCGATGGCCGGTGAACCCGGAAACCCAGCAGCCCGCTGCTCCGGCGTCTTCCCTTCGAGCTCACGGACGAGGCAGCAGTGGCAACGCCGTTTTCCGGCGACGCAGCTCCGGCGAACAGAACCCAGCTCCGACGACGATGGCGGAAGGTAAAAGTGATGGTGGTGGTTGCAAACGGGTTTAAAACCCGCTAGAACCGTTCTCTTTTCGGTTGATGTTTCGGTGGTGTACGGTTGACGACGGGACATAACGGTAACGTCAATGAGTTGCTGGGATGATGATGAATAGTAGCGGTGATTGGCGGTCGATAACGGTGAACAAAGGTGGTCGTAATTGAAGTTCAAAAATTAGTTGACGAGTTAAGTTAATTCAAAACCCGGTTTACCGTCCCCTCTTTCGGTTGAGATTCGGTGACGTACGGTTAACAACGGGTGACAACGGCGACAATAGTAAACACTCGGGACAGCGTAGAATGGTTGCGGTGGTCGACGGTCGTTGACGGTGGTCCACAGCGGCGGCAAACGGGACGTAAACTATTGACGTTAATAAAACGCGTCTTCACTTTCGGGCGATGTTTCGGTGACGTAACGAGGTCCAAATGATAAACCGACAACGGGGAAATGACAACATGTTACGGTTTGGTTTCAGTTTAACTTCGTGGTTTGAAATTTTTACTTTTTTAAAATCATTAAAAAAAACATGTTACTTTACAAAGCAAATATAAAAATAGACAATTTTCAAAACAAATGACATATCCGTGGGAAATTTGAAAATGGGATATACTGTATATAAACTTAAAACCGGTTAATAATTTAAGAAAAAACTGTTCACCATGTTTTAAGCTTTTGAAACCACGGCCAATAATTTTTATATTATATCGAAACCTGTTCACTATGTTTTAAGCTTTTAAAAGTGTATTTTTTTAGAAGAAAGGAAAATCACATTCGAATTCCACAAACATCTACGTAAACACGTAAAAACACTGTATTTCTGTGAATCCGTATCTTCAACGTAAATCCGCCCCCTTCACATGACCATTGTCTCATGTAACCGTGACACGTACAATGGCTTACGCCAGACACGTTCTGAGCAGAACTTACTAATTACTCCCTTTATAACTTACATTAACATTCTTAAAAACAAACTACCCGCTGCAACGCGCGGGTAGGTTTGTTTCTCGTTTTATTTACTAATATTAGATTTGTTTACAAAGTAGAAAATACACAATGCCCATATCAATCTCCACAATCTACCTAACAGTCACATCCATCTTTTTTCCTTTTTATAATTATTTGTTTGTTTATTTAGAGGGACATGAACTTAGAGCAATAGTAATAGTAAGGTTAATGTCATGTTGACTATGTTAAACTTAGAAATATAATTCACTCACAGCTGCTATGTGAAGAGAGTAAAAACACATACATAGGAAAATGTTCTCTATGTATTGCTAAATGAAAAACCAATTACAAATGGAAAATAAACATAAGAAACACATAATCAACTGCTACTAACCCATAATCTAAACCACCCACTGCTACATTAGAGATAAGAGAAAATAACTACCCACTAATGTAACTTGCTGTCATATGTTTAGCACGTCACAGATTCGAGTCGTGAAAACAAGTAAACAATCTCTTGCAGAAATGCAGAGGTAAGGATGCTCAAATGAGGCCCAAATGGCCTGACACCCCTCACCCGTGCATGTGTGAGTTTCGTGCACTAGTTTTCCCTTCTTTTTATTTATTCACCGTCAAGTTTCAAAGGGGGGAAATGAAAGTTCATGAGTAAAACTTGTAGCTCCCAACTGATTTAATGATTGACCTTAGGCCTCCAATGGGTGCTAGAGTCATCAATGAAACACCAAACACTATGCAAATCTGAAACATTAGTAACACCAATCAGACAACTCATAGAAAAATATTGAAATTTTGTGCAAAAAGTTTGAGTTATGACTTACCCAATTTATACACCAAGTTATGCTCCACTTTTCAGGCTTCCTGACTATTAGCCAGATTATGCAAGGAAGCTACAAGCAATGGAATAAGGCGTAAAATCTCTTTGGTCGTCAATTAAACGGTCATAGGTTTTAATAGGTTCTCTCAATTTTGGTTTTGAGAATATTTTCACTCCAATATAGTTGAAAAATTACATGAATTTAACTGCATATTGGTTTACTTGGAAGGAAGGACTTACAAAATAACTTGTTGGTGCCAATGCCAAACCTCCAAAGAATCCAAGAAGACCACCAAAGAAAGGAAATGTGATTGCAATAAAAGTGGTGGCAGCTGCAAAGAGCCAATGGATGAATTAAAAAAATCCCACAAACAAAATATATTTCTCAGAAGAAAAAGTAGAGGTTACCATTTTTACCTGTTTATTAATGAATGGGTATGTTGTCTTAGGTCAAATTGGTAAAATCTAAAAATGAAATGAGTTGGATTCATAGAAAGCCTCCCAAAATGTATTTTAACGCGGGTAATCTCCTAGATTGTTTTATTCGAAATATCATATTACTATAGTAATAATCTCATTTTTTGCACAAGTTATAATATCCATCAGCCAATCCACCCATTTTTTCACATCTAAAAAAAGATATCAGAGTCTTACCGACAAATAATGTACGAACAGTGAATCGAAGGGTAGAACTTGGCTTGAATCTCATTGATTTCACCAAGAATGTTTCAATCATGTCATACACCGGCATCGAAAAAATCTAAAAGGAAAAAACTCAAGGTCATCCCAAGAACGAAAAAAACATGTTAGATTTAGGAAATAAAAGACATGAGACGCGTAATCTTTAGTCATACCTGATACCCACCGATGACATGAATGACGACAAACATGTTAGCCGTGGCAATAAGCCATCTTGGGTGATCAAGAGTGATGAGGATGTTGTCATCAACCTTGTTTCCAAAAGTATAGTATCCAATAATCGCAACAGGGAAGTAGCAAATGGCAACAACGATATATGCAACAACACAACCTAACCACATCGGGCCCTTTGATGGCTTTTCAGGAGTCGATGGAATGGTTGCTTGGATTTCCAAGGCCACACTGTGACCAGCATATGCGAAAGCTATGTCTCCCAAAGCAGTGAACATTTCAAACGTTTGTCCAACAGCCGTTGTTGACCTTAAGCTATAGTCCACATCCTCATGAACTCCCCTTTTCAAAGGGGCTACCCAAGCAATTACCGAATAACTGCAAGTCCCCATAAACAGTTAGCAAGTGATACATGGTCTCAAGCCCTATGTTCATGACCATCTCAGATTATCAACTCTACAGGTGGCAAAATGGTCAGTTCGGCTGGCTTGGGTAAGCGGTCAAAATGGCCATTTTGTATGGGTTGGTTGACCAAAGACCTTGCATTTTTACATAAATAGTTAGTGTGTCAAATATGGTAAGGTGAATTATATATATATTTCAATATAAATCTAACTTTTTGTACAAAATGAATAATCTGATGGGCTGAAATGACCACCTCTAACTCTCTTAAGTGGCCCATATTGATCACAGAATATGGTGCTAGTGCCATATAGACAGAGGCCAACCTTTTATTTAGTGCCACCAAGAGTTAGTGGTAAAACACAAGGGACATACTTGTGGATTCTAGCAGCCCCTTTCGGATGTCAAATGATGTATACTTTCATAGTGTTATAACAAAATGAGTTTAAAAAAAATATTCAATTTGTATACCTTAACGACATGACAGCAGCTGCCAAAGAGACAGCAGAGATGGAATTAAAGTTGGGGAGGTGCGCAAGCACAAAGTGAACCGACGAAAATATCAAGATGAAGTAAGTCGTCCTCAACGGTTTACAATCAGGACAAACCGATTGCTGGAACTTCTGCAAAGATTTACCTCCAGTAACCATATAAACAATACATGTACCGACTTCCACCACAAGCTGCTGAGGAACAACTATAAAAAGCCCAAGCCTTTCACCAAAAGCATGCTGCCCTAACTCATGGTACCTGTCAAACCTCTTACCAGGAACCATTTCATGCATCTCCACCATTTGCCACAATGTGTACAATGTAATCACCCAAGACATGAACAGCACCGTGATCCCGAACCCCCTGCATCATATCAAATATTCAAATCATATCAAAGTTCTCTTGGGACTTTTATCGAACACCTTATGTGCGAAAATAAACATGAATTAAAAAAACTGTAAAAAGATACCATCCGAGTTCTGATAGTGCATAGGGGAGACTGAGGACACCAGCACCCACCATGGCTGTGACATTATGAAAGGCTGAGTACCACCACTTTGCGGTTCGGGACGAGGTGACCGGAAGCCATTCATCGAGGGCTTTTTCGTTGGCAGTTCTTGTATCTAACTTTTGATCACCACCAGGCTCCATTGGAATACAAAGTTACACACTGTTCTGATCTACTTGCTTGAGTTTCTTGATGTGGAATATAGAACCAATGTGATCTATAAATAGAAAACATTGATCCATGATTTGGGTTCTTTCGTTGATGGGTACCCGAGAGTTTTTAGTGAGAGAAACTGACAGAAGAAAGATTCAGCATTACATGCCCATTATCTGCTCAACGTTAGTTAGACTGAAGTGGTTAAATTTTATATACTTGGTCAGTAGTTTAGTTCGTTGAGCAGTTACACAAGACACCTTTTACTTCTAGTATTTATAATAAAGGCCCTTAATTTCATTGGATTCATGACAATACCACTCTCGTATTGAAATCTGGTTAACCGAATCGGACCGGTTCATGAACCGGAAATCGAACCGGTTACAAACCGATGAAAACTTTTGGTTGGAGTTTTCTAAGTGAAAAACTGATGGAGGGTTTGCATGTACATCCGATGATGGGTTTTGTGTTCGACAACCACCGAAGGCTTTCGAAGAGAGAAAATCTTGTGTGGTTTAGTCATCTTATCATTTTTTAAGTCTAGGGAATTCAGTTTTAACACAATGTATAGATGTTAGCAAATGAGTCGTTCAAAATTCTGAACGTTAGAAAATAGTCGTTACAAAATACGAACGTTAGAAACTATTCGTTAAGATGAAAAAATATATTCCATGTAGGGACGTGAAATGTTTATAATTTTCATGCAGGGACATAATGTGTTAAACTTATTGATTGGCAAACCACAAAGACTATTAAAGCTTGAGGGTAGAAATGTCATTTAAACAACATTTAATAGAATCGTTAAAAGGACATTAATATAGGGATGTAAAGTGTAATTTAGTTATAATTTTTAAAAGTTCAAGGACATAACATGATTTTTACACAAGCCATAGGGACGTAAGCTACAGTTTACTCTATATTACTTGTTTGATTTGATAGGCAAACACTTGTCGAGCTCAACCATTTAGAGCTTAGCTTATGTGTAGGTGAATCGCACGTTCGATGCTCGGAAACCTCATGCGCACACACAAACCTTATCAGTTATTTTTTTAAATAAATAAGAATAAATTTTTGCACAAATTTCAAAACATAAGAATAAAAAATATCAAAAAAATGCAATAAAATATATAATATTCTACAAAGAAAATTATACTTTGTAAGCATGTAATAAAAGAATAATATATAGTGCAATAAAATCTCGCACCTTAAGTTGTAAAATGTGCTTTAGAGGATAGCACAACATGCAATAAAACTTGTGTCCTAAGTTGTAAAATATATAAAATATGATGTCGATTTTGGTAGATTTTAAATACAATAACTGATATTGAATTATTGGTTGTTACACTTTATATGCTCCAACTAAAAACTTGTAAAAATGAAGACAATAAAAACGCTAAAACATTGTAAAATAGCGTGTGATTCAAAATTGCTAATAACTAGTAAGTGACTCGTACGAGCGTTACGACAAGGGATGTATTAAAAAATTGTATTTGATGGAATCCCACGTGACTCACTGTATGGTGGTTGGTTTGGGTTGATGGTGGTTGAATTCATGGTTGTAGGGATTCATGGTGAGTTGATTTAGAAGAAATGGAGAATAAGATGGAGAATAAGATGGAGAATATCGATGTGATTTGGTTAAATACGGTATGTAAATATATAAGTTTAAAAATAATATTTTATTTTATAAAGGAGTCATTACACAGCCTAGTCCCACCTCCATTGTTCACAAATCCGTTGGTCAGCTCACGAAGAGGGCGACACCCACCCCCCACCCATAGCACATGGGGGCGGTGTGTCCAAGTGTTAATAATCACCACGCTTACACTACGTCTCTATTAGAGATAACCTAAAGGACATACAAAAAGACAAAAAAAAAGCACTAAAAGACACACAATGTCTTGTGTGTTTATATGTATATGTTAATTTAGTATAAATTCTAACCACACCACCTCCACCCCAGTACATGTGTGTTTATATATATTAAATACTTGTGCGAGAGAAAGCTACTGTAGAAAATAAAAATTATGTAGACTTAAAGAATTTTCGACCCTCATATATAAAGGGGCTTCCTTGCCTGTCTATATCACATTTAGACTCTCCCTCTCTCTTTTTTCAGAGTCCTCGCCTCTTATCTCTTTCATTACTTTCCCTTCCCCTCTCATAGAACCCAACTAGCTCACACCTTAATGTCCTCACCATTCTCTACTCTATCTTTCTTCATCCTTCCTACCACTTTCTTTCTTTCACATTACACCAAGGGACAAGGGTCATGAAAGGTACATGCCATGAATGTATCATGAACAGTAATATGTCGGCCCCTAAGAACCAAAATTTGATTTTATTAGAATTGATTTTGCTATTCAAAAAGAGATTGTGAGACAACTTGTTGTCTGTTACCCGTCACTTCGTTATGAAAGTTGATAATCAAAGTATCTATCGTAAAAACAAAAAGAAACTACACCAATATAGATTTTTTTTTTATTGCTAGACACAAACAAAACAAAGGTTACAACTCAGTCCGACATACAAGGCAAGCGGGCAACAAGCTGCGCCGCAAGCCCTTTTTGAATAGCAAAACCTAAGCGGATAAAAACAAGTTTCTTAGCTCTAGGAGTCACTATATGACCATGCATAACCTTCTGGATCTGCCCGAGCGTGTCTGCAGCCTCTGACGCGAGGTGCCCGAACGTGTCAAAAGCAAAGGGGACAACACACATGCTGATTCTCGAGACATGCCTTCTCGTGCTTGTCCACCTTACCCGCAGCCGCCTTAGCAGCAGCCTGCCCCGCCGTGAAAACTCCAGAGCCAAAGCCCACAAGGGGAGAGACCCCAGTCAGATCGATGCAAGCGTGCTTCCCCCTTGACCACCCAAACACTAGAATGTCCGCCGGTCTAAGGGTCGAACGCCCCTCTTTTGGGTCAGTTAAGAAGTTGACGGGGGCTTCCTTCTTGGCTGAAATCCCAGCCTTTCTAAAAATGTCAAATAGCACATCCCGAACCCAGTCATGACGGTACTTGAACCCGGGGAGATCTTTACAGTGAACCGCGTGCTCCCCAAACGAGTCCAAACACGCCTTGCGACAAACAGGGCACTTCTCGTCCGCGGGAAAGAGGGGTATCATAAGCCGGTACTTGAGGATAGATCGGTATTCGACCGACGACATGCGCTGCCCGAGCCCGTCAATGGGGAGAGCATGGAGGAAATCTTGGGCATGTGGTTGACGAAGACAGCTCCACACCGCTCTTTGCCTGACATTCATATTAAAACGGGTTTCCATATCCAACACGATTTTGCTGGAAAGGGCATTCACCAAAACATGTTGGGGCTTTGGGGGGGGGGCGGTGTCCTTGTCAGAGAAACCGCTAAGATCAAAACCCGGTACGATGTCACGCAGGGCCGCCAGAGCGAAAGTATAATCCGAGTCCATGCCACAGACCCCGCTCTCCCGCAAGATGTGGTCCTGCAGCCCCCAGGATTGGGCCCTGGACGCTACAAACGCATAAGACGAGGCCTCCATAGCCGAAGAAACCCCGAGCCCTCCGTGCCGGATAGGCAGGGAAGCGAGCCGCCACTGAAGGTCCCCAAAATAGGCCCCTCCACAGACCACAATGTTTTCAACTGTCTCGCGCAAGGTCTTATCAAAGCAGGAGGCCGCCCCTTGCATGTGGGCGGGGGGACAGGTCCGCAGGCCGAAAAGGAGCTTGGTAACACCCATGCAAGAGCGAAGCAGAAGGAGTTCGCATTGCGGGTCCCGAATCTTGGGAAGGAGGTGCATTAGAGCGGCAGCGTTAGAAGCCCTCTTGGACGCCAACCCCTCAATGAACCCACCATCCCTACTGACTGCCCCTCCAAGGAGCTTTACCCCTAGGGCCGGCCTACTGATGCCCGAGGGGAAGAGGCCCGGCCGATTCTTCCTCCCATCGCAAGACGGCCAGAACAACTCTGTCTTCTTGATATTGAGTTGCAAGCCCAGGGAGGGGCCGGTCTCCGAAATAATCTGCAAAGCTTTGGCCACTTCCTCGGAATCCCCAATGAGAGTGCCATCGTCAAGGTACCACACGTGGAGGAGGAGGCGGCATTTTGCTCGAATCTGGTGCGCAAGGGGGTGAAGAACAAGGGCAAACAGGAGAGGGCCCAAAGGGTCTCCCTGTTGCACCCCAGTAGTGGCCCAAATATGATCTCCCCCTAAGTATAGCCGCGCAGACTGACTGTAAAGAAAGTCGACCCATGGAGATATAGACGGGCACCTTAATCGCACTTCCCGGAGTAAGGCCGATCTATCCACTACGTTAAACGCGTTGGAGAAATCAACCGTAAGCATAGCCAGTGAGCTGTCATCATGTTTCCCCGCAACCAACCGGTTAACCGCATGCAGGATAGCTTCAGCTCCCCCAGGCACCCCAACCCCAAACTGAAAGTCTCCAAGATATTTAGCCATTTCCTTCCCGACTCCTTTCATAGCAATTTTAGAAACCAGCCGCCGCCAGATGGTGCCGACAGCGATGGGCCGGATCCCGTTATCAGGTTTTAGCAGAGGAGTGAGAGGGGCCGACGCCACAAACTCGGCCAGGGCGAGGGGGCACCTCCCCCCCAACCACAAATTGACTACCAAGGTAATAGCCCCGAGAAGGGCGTTAGCAACGGCAGATCCTTCCCCGCAGAGGCTGTCCAGAAGGTGCTGGGCCCGCAACCCGTCCCTCCCGCACGAGGTCCCCTTGGGGAACGATTTAATGCAAGCCAACACAACTTCGGTGGTAGCCACAAGTGGGGGCTTGATATGGGGCTCAGATGGCAAGGATGGGGGGGGGGGGGTGGTAACACAGGATGCTTCTCCTCCAAAACCCGAGTGGTGGCAGGTCCAAAAGGCGCAACCCCGGACGAAGAGAGAACTTTAACGGCGACAGTAAATGACCGTCCGCAATTTTCCGGATGCAGCGGTTTAAGTTGGACCCTTCCGCAGCCGACTTGTCAGAAGCAGTACCAGGGGGCCCCCCTGTCCCACAATCGGGGTTTTCAAGGATGTTATCAATTAGCTGGTTAATACCCTCCTCTCCCCCCCCCCCCCCCCAAGTAGATAGAGAAGCCATGATGGAACGACATTGCAGGGCTTTGCGGTTCCCAGAGCGAGCCTCTTGGCGAGTTTTAGGGTTAAAAACCCTCAGCGTGCACCTAGGGAGAATAAGCAACCGAACCCAAGCCTCAATATAATCGGGGTGAGCAGCCACCTGAAGCAGAGCAGTTTTAAGGGCCTGGGAGAAGGCCATGCGACAACTGAGAGGTAAACTCTTAACAGTGGTGACACGGACCTTGAAGATCTTATCTAGGAGCTCCCTATCCAAATGCCTCCCACCCCCTACATTGACGGGGCCAAGCCCGGGCGGGTCAACAAGGCCAAGGGGGATGGGGATCTCGGTGATATGCCTGGCTTCGCCATCCGAAGGGTTGATAAAGCGAGAAACCCCGTCCTCGTGGTGGCACAAACGGCTGACATGGTGAATTTTCATGCACCGACCACACAACCAAGAATCAAGGGCCTTTAAGGCATCCTCCAAGCCTAGAAACACTCCGCGGTCCACCGAGAGGGTTTCCCGCAACGTGTCACAACGCTCATCACTGTTAAGGTGCGAGGTTTTAAGGTGGACGACAAGACGTGAGAAACCTTTGGCCCCGAACTCTCTATCACAATGCTGGAGAGATCGAAGGGGGCACCTCACCAAACGACTAGACAACACCGAGGGGGTGGCCATACAAGCAGACACGGAACGAGGAGGACCGTGTAAGAAAAACCGCAAGGGAGTGCTAAGCAAAGCACCACCGGGAAGACCAACAGAGGGTTGGCGGACCCCGGTCTAATGAAAATACGAGTAAGAATAAGTAAAACTTTTAAAAAACACTAATTTAATAAATAATTCTTTAACAACACCTCTTCTATTTTCTATACATATCCATTTGGGAAAAATCTCCTACAAACGATACAAACGATAAAAATAAATATAAAAAGATGAACTTATTATTTTTGAATTTTGAATCTATAATTGTATATAGGTAGGGCCCCTTTATTGAGCCGTTAAAGTTCGCACGAAGCCGTTGTTTTAAGCGACTTTGACCGTTTGCTACCCACTGACCCCCAATCGCGAGTGCAAAAAGTAGCCGTTACAGCGTTACTATCGTCTTCATCTAAGCCCTAACCCTATTTCTACATAACATCTGGGTTTTCACGGTGCACTAAACCTGTTCGATAAAACTCCCCACTCAAACCTACCAAGTTCCAACGCTTTCTTCTCCAGAAATGGCTTCAAAATCTTCCACCAAAGACATAATCACCCTCCGTGGATCCACCGCCATCGTCAGCGAATTTTTTGGTAAGATTTCATCTCCCCTGTTTAATCACCGTTTCCGTTACTGTTTCTAATCATGAATCAGTCTGAATTTCCTTACATTTCTTGATTTGTTCAACTCCTTTTCAGGTTATGCGGCAAACAGGTAAGAATCACTAGCTATTTCTAATTTCTCGATATCTGCGTCTAAATTTTAGTCATTCGTCTGGAAATCGCTAATTTTGACGTGAATAATCCGGGATTTGTAGTATTCTGTACAATCGTGGTGTTTATCCTGAAGAGAGTTTTGGAAGAGTGAAGAAGTATGGACTTCCATTGCTGCTTTCTCAAGATGAAGGTGTTAAGACATTCATTGCTAATTTGAATACACAGCTTTCTGGTAAACTTCCAATTTCGTTAACAATCGAATGACACGAATCTCAATAAAATTAGGGTAAAACTAATGTGGTTGTAAATTTGGGGATTATTATGTAAAGAATGGCTTGAATCTGGGAAGTTGCAGAGGATTGTTCTTGTTATAATGAGTAAGGCCACCAATGAAGTATTTGAGAGATGGAATTTCAGTATAGAGACTGATAAAGAAGTTGTTGAAAAGGGGTAAGAAGCTGTTCTTGAAGCTTTAATATCTCTATATGTTGTTTTCGTATCGATTTTAATGTTTGTTGATCTCCAGAGTTTCAAGGGAGAAGAGTGACAAAGAGATTATGAGGGAGATTCAGGCTATAATGAGACAGATTGCTTCTAGCATTACATACTTGCCATGCCTTGATGAACCCTGTAAGTATTAACAAATTTTTTGATGTGTTTTTATGCTGTTTTTGTTGTTATTTGGAGTGTTTTTTGTTAGTATCGTGTTCGGTTCATTTAGTTTAAATAATTTTCAGGTATCTTTGATGTGTTAGCATATACTGATATGGATGTTGCAGTACCATTCACTTGGACAGAGAGTGATCCAAAACTTATAGAAAACCCCCAAATGGTGAAATTGCATTCTTTTGATACCAAGGTAACATCATTTTGAACTTTGAACATATATTTGAACTTTTGATACCAAGGTTAATGAGATGTACATATTGCTTAAATAAATTTTCATGAACAAGATGTTGTTACAATGCTGCAGATACACAAGGTTGACACTTTGGTGTCTTACAAGAATGATGAATGGGATGAGCAGTAAAAGATGGGATTTTTCTTCAATAATTTGTTACTGTTGTTGTTGATCCTCAAAGATTGATGTGAATCATTTTGATTCACTTTTTGTGCAAGTTTACAAGAATGAAATGTGAATCTGGAAACTTAACCAGGGCTTTCAAGTTAACAGCTGTTACTTTTCTTGGATCATTGTCATAGAAAAAACACACACACTATGTATGCATTTTCACTGCAATTCTGGAAAATACGCACATTGAGCAAAATCATAAACTAAAGCAGGATGTATTTTCGCTGCAATTCAGGAAAATATACATTACACAAGCAAAACCATCCATTAAAGTGAAGATATCATAGCGGAATATTTACAATGTCTAAACAATGCAACGTCTTAGCTAATACCACGATAAATAACACCAGGGCAAAGCTCATCCATAACATCAACGTTTCGGTAGCCATTGTATTCTCTCAAGCAGATCCAGCCTCTTCGAGACAAAAAGTCACGAAAATCATCTTCTGTGTAAAAAATCTTGTCTTCAGTATGGACCGGCACGTGATCAGGCTCATCAAACAAGCACACTTTGATCATTAGCCCTGAAAGTTAAATGTTTTAGACATTTTAGAAGTCAAAAGAACTTTCAATTAAACGAGTTAAGTCTATCGGAACTAGTAGGCCTCTCAAACAAGCGCATTCCGAATTCTGTGTTTTAATACTGTTATGATGTTGTTTAAAGGTTTGGGTTTGAAGGATACCCAGAAAATTCGGTCCTTCATACTTTTTATCAACTGATTGTACCTTCGTCAACATGAAGAGTATAGTTTCCAAGAGGCATATCCCTATCAATCGTCCTCACAATGTTATCAACATCTTCCAACCAAAAATTTCTGTGTGTCCTCAATCTGAAAGCTGATTTGATGGCTTCCTTTATGGCATCTGGTGAACCATCAATACCAATTCTCCGTGTGTAATCTCCCAACTTGACTGAAATAACCCTACCACCGTAACTGTTATTCTGATCACCTGCAATTATGAATATAACCTAGTAGTTGATCACACGGACTTTGGGGGCAAACTGAGAATAAAAGAGGTTATAAAGTTGATAACAAGACTAACCATTTCCGGGGGCTTCTCTCCAATTCCATGGGGAAACACCACTTGGCGCCATGGTATCAGCTGCGGTGATGGCAAGAGGGTGTCCCTCTTGATCCAACCCTCTTTCTAGATTAAGTGCCCCTCTAGCATCATCTGTGGCACCAAAGGATATAAAGAAAAAATAAATTGGAAAAATCTACTAACGGAATGGGAAGATTGGTTGAGTAGGGTAACCATTTGGCCCAAAATTGTATTTTTTATGATAATTAGAGTGAAAAATATGATCATAAAGTCATATTACTTAGGAAAATTGGAATTAAATAATCCAAGTTATTGGGTATTGGCGGATAATAATCCAAGTTCCAATATTGGCCTACAATAATCCCAATTATTTGGGTCTTGGAATTCATTGGGCCGCCGTTAATTTTTCACTAACTCCGCTAGTACTTGCTGATGTGGCAGGTGATGTGGCATCATTTTTGTTGACGTGGCAGGTGACGTGGCATCATACTTTGCCACGTCAGCACACAACTAACGGAGTTAGTGAAAAATTAACGGCGGCCCAATGAATTCCAAGACCCAAATAATTGGGATTATTGTAGGTCAATATTGGAACTCGAATTATTATCCGCCAATACCCGATAACTTGGATTATTTAATTCCAATTTTCCTATTACTTAATAATGTCATTTTATGAATAAGATGATTTAAGAGATTTTATGCATTAAAGACACACTATGAGTGACTTTTGACATGTTTGACTCATCTGACCCATTTCATGGGTGAAAACCAATCCACCATCAAAAAAGGAAGAAAGTGAATGCCTTATAAGCCAATGGGCTACTCCCTCTATTGCCAATTGGTTTTATGTTGGAAAAGCGAACTTATATGTTGGGCATGTGGGCTTGGTAATCAATCCAAAAGAAGTGGTATAAAAGTGGTCTAGCTCAGATATAGATAGCCCCCAGTTTGACCCGGTTCAACGTAATGATCATTATCCATAACTCGTCACCATCTCCGAGAAGGTGATCCTGTGCGGCTGTGCCAAAAAGTCAACACGGTGGTACAAAAGATGGTAGGATATGATGGGCTGTCATTGGAGGGGAGGGCAAATGGACTTGGATTTGAAGAGAGACCCAATGTTATTATGGTCGTATGGTACAACAGGAAAAGAAGAAACCAAATGCCGACATATAAAGCCTATGGGTTACTCCATCTATTGTCAATTGGTTTTAAAGCAGAACCCTAACAGGGTCATAGATTGGTCATGTGGGCAAAGTAATCGGTCCCAACATTTCCTTTTCAGCAAACTTTTTAACTTGCGCTGTTTGAACGTTATAGATCGAACATGACCCAAATCAACCACCTCTAATCCACACAAATTTTACTACGATAAAATGAGATCATAAAACATGTGATGATTGCTCATCACCACAGCCTAATGATTGCTAGAAAAGTTACCTTCAACAGGTCCAAATGCAATGCCGGTGTCCTCTACACCTGCACAAAAGCAAAATGTACATACATTTTACCATCATCACATGATAATTTGTAATAAAGGAGAACACATATATGTAGTAGAAGTATTGTGTTTCATCAAATAGAAGACAAAAGGTCACAAAACACTAAGATTAAATTATTCACCCTAACTTAATAGGTAAAACATGCCTGGTCTTTGTAGCAAACACACAGTTCATGCAAAAATGCAAAATAAACACTACTCTATGAAATAATAAGAGGTTTCTAGAAAAGGGCCACGAACACGATGGTTTGTCTCGATTTAAACTTCTACAACTTGTATAAAATTGTTCAGTTTGAAAAACTACATAGCGTTTATTTTGGCATTTATGCAAGAACACTGGCTGATCTGAACAGAAAAGCCAAGAATCAATGAATCATGATTCAAAAAGTAAACCACATGACAAAATAGATAAATCATAAAACAATTGAATTCTTTAAGCCTAAAGACTAAAACAAATTGAGTATTTATAAACTCCCACACAGATATAATCATAATAAGACCTTACTTTAAACCAATAAACCCAATTATACATGGATATAAAGAACTTTGCATAGCAAAAACCCGAACCAGGTTGCCGAACCCATTTCAACACTTTCAAAAATGAACACATATGACAAAATTAAACCAATTATATGCTATTCACAAAATTAAAACCCCACTCTCCACAAAGTTCAATCTTTTAGCAAAACTAACTGTAATCCCCAATTTTCTTGACAGCAACTGTAAATTAACTAATTATCCACCACTCTAATCTATTCTAACTGATTATATGTGACGCCTTTAAATAAGGCAGATTAATCCAACTGGGATATAAAGTGAAGGAACATTTTACCTTTATCAGTGAACTGCATAAACGAATCAACTTTGGAATTCTTGTTCCTATCCCTAATAATCTCTTCAACTTCTTTATAAAACTGCATCTTGCTGTTATTACCAGAATACCCATTCTGATTAACCCCGTTATTATTCTCCTTCGCTTTCTTGAACTCCTTCAACAAGTTCCTCCATTTGTCCGTACACATGGTGGGCGATCGATCAAAACCCTTCGCTCTCATCTTCAACGAAATCTGTTCCCATAAATGCTTGTTTGACTTCGAGGTGTTGAAAAGTGAATCGATCTCGTGACGGAGGATGATTAGGGTTCGGATTTCTTCTTTGACCCAAGTCTCGGCGCGTTTCTTGACGGGTGGTGGTGCGGAGGACTTGTTGGTGTTTTCTTCGCTGCTGGCGGAGTCGCCGGCGCCGGCGGCCGGAGGGGGGACGAGCAATTGGGGTTGGTGGTGGAGAGGGGTGGGGGTGGAGGTGGATTCCATCATCATGGTTGGTGGATGTTGTTGTTGTTGGGGGTAGAAATTGATGGCTTGTTGAGGTTTTGCAGGTGAAAACATTTGGGAATCGGAACTCTTGAGTGAGCTATTATTTCTGATTCAAGATCATCTTTTTAATATACAAGAACTAGTTTTTTATCCCGTGTGGTGGCTTTAAAAAAAACTATAAATACAATCATAATCTACGACAATTATGTATTTTTATATCTTTAGTAATTAAATAATTGGTTATTAAATAATTTAGAAGGCAATAAATAAAAAGTTGGATATATATATCCATAACTTTTTATAGTAGAAATACAAATCACTTCCATAATTAAGAGTGTGAATGTCTATTGGCGGGAATTATGTATTTTTATATCTTTAGTAATTAAATAATTGGTTATTAAATAATTTAGAATGCAATAAATAAAAAAATGGAAATATAAATCACTTCCATAATTAGGAGAATTGGCGGGAAAAATTGTTAAGGATGAATGTGATGGTGCCACATGGCAAATTGTGGTGCCAAAAACTTTTCTTTTATTATATATATAGATAGATATAGATTTGCAAAAACCCACGAGATAACACACAAAATAATTATAAAGTTAAGTAATAAAACAGAAATAAAAGAAAATTATGTAACAATCAAAATTCTTAAAACTAATGAGTATCGAGCATACGACCTTTATGTTATACAATTTTATATATTACACCATCAATTCGTGTGGTAATTCGTTGAAGTCAAACAAAATTTAAAAAAATTTATGTTACGCGACTAGACCTATTACACAACTAACTCCTTTATTAAATTTGTAACGCTCGGATAAAAAAAAGCTTAAATACTTAGCATTTCTTGTTAAAAAGCTTAAGTGCAAATATAGTAACAAAGTTGGGATCTTGTCCTTAGATGGTGTAAAGCTCATAATGAGCTCTTATGTTGGGTTCAAGATGTTGCGGGGTGCCACAAAACGAGTGGTTAAAAAGTAAAACTAAAATCGCCACAGGATTTTCCTAAGCATGGGCGGTATGGGGTATAAAAAAATTCGGCAACCAACATTCGGCATCCCAACTTTTTCGGCAAATTCGGCAAATGTATACCAACCCATTCGGCATGTAGAATTCGGCAAAAAAAAAGCAAGAAAATCGGCATTTAGTTGCCGATGGTTGCCGATGATTTTTGGAACAAAATTTCCCACCCAACCCAACTTATCATACCTAACTTATCCTACCCAACTTATCCCACCCATACCACTTCAAAAAACAAAAAAAACATATACTTTTTTCTCTCTCCTGTGTCACTCTCCTATTGGTCCATCAACTTATCCCATTTTACTTATCCTAAAAAACTTATCCCCCATACCACCCACCCTAACAACATTATAGTGTATTTGAAAGGCAAGAAATCATAGAGCATTCAATAATAGGAATCAGACTCGAGTTGCCCTTCTTTATGTGGTTAAAGATGGGAATTTTCTAACCATCATATGGTGCATTTGAAAAAAAAGTTGTTAAAGATGTTTCTTCATGGGATCTTTCTAACCATCATATGATGCATTTGAAGGTAAGTAACAATGTAACATTCAAAAATAGGAATCGGACTCAAGTCGCTCTTTTACATGAATGAAAAATAAAAGCAAAATCGAGTTGCGATTTTACATCTAATTTTCTAACTCAAGTTGCTCTTTTACATGAATGATAAAATAAAAGCAAAATCGAGTTGCGATTTTACATCTAATTTTCTAGCTTTTTACTAACGTTTTAATATATTTACCTCCACCGTTTCATATGGATTTCTTAACATAATTGTCCACTGGTCTGATGCATATGGGTTTAAGAGATGCCTCTGAAAATGATTTTCCTATTAGTTGCAACTATTTTCCAGTTAATGTTGAGCTGAAGGCTTTATTTATTGGCTAATGACTATGAGCCTATATTTTGTGATTGTAAGTGTTCCAGTGCTTCTTTCTTCTACTGTGTTTGCATGTATAATTTTTTTTATCTTTATCTTCATGTTTATTCATGTTTTAGGTTTTGTTAGGTTTGAATTTGGTAGTGGATTTTCTTTTAGTTGATGCTAAAATCGGGAGTGTTAATTTGTGTCAGATTTGAACGTTTTAAGTGGAGAATGATTGTTGGTTCTGTTATTTTGTTTTTGGTTTTAAGTTAGTAACAGAGTTTTAGTTCAGGTGTTGTGTAGCGTTTCTAATTGAATCACAAGTCGCATTTATTTTTTGGTTTGTGGAATATCATTATTTGGTGCTTATGTGATCTTTTGTTGTGAAGGTGTAATTTATTTTCTGTCCTTACTGCAGCATTGTTTGAGTTTCACAGGTTAGCATTCTTCTTTGTATGTTAGGTTTATGTTTGAGTTTCACTCTTCTTTGTATGTTAGGTTTATGTTTGAGTTTCACAAGTGTCCTGATGTTTGAGGCTCTCATTCGCCTATTTCACCTGTATGTATCTGCTCCAGTTCATCCATGTTTAATTTTTTTTTTTTATCTTTTGGTCCGATTAGTAGATGGCTTTTGTCTTCTGATCTTTAAGTTTCTTTATTTTTGTTTTATGGAGCATCTGTGAACCATGATATATGTTTTTACATTGGTTTAGATGTTTGTTATGGTTGGTATTTTTTATTTAATTGTTATTGCTCCTTAAACATGTGATCGGTCCTTTTGACCTTCTTTTGGTCCCTTGGTCTTTTTTGTCTGCGTCTATTTCGGTTCCTGCAGGTTTCCTTTTCATTAATTTCAATTGATAGAAGAATATTTTACTCTAACCCAAAACAAATGCCCTTTGATCATCAAGTATTCTAACGTTTGGTTTATGTTACATGCTTTTATTTTGGTCATATTTATGGTTGTTACTCCTTAAAATTGTATTAGTCTAAGGGCTATACTGACATAATCTGCAACCCTTCTGATTACAAGTAAAAGTGTGCTACACCTATTTTTGGTATTTGAAACAATTAAACAGAAGTTGTAACACAAGTTTGCCGTTCCTCCTTTAGTTACATAGCAAATACTTATTTTTGACATTTGAAACTCTACGAAATTGGTGAAAAGTGAACAATAAATTACAACTAAAAGCTCTACAGAATTTGATTGCAAACTTATTTTGGGGTTGTGTTGTTGCAGTGCTGCTACGGTTGTCATTTTTTTATGTTTTTTGTATGGAAGTTGTCTTTGAATGTCTATAGTGTCATTTGTTACCTGCCTTCGTCGTTCGCTCATGTTAGTGGTATATTAGCGTTATTGGAGGTGAATGGGATACAATATAATAGCTTTTCTTTACCTACCTGACATTTCATGATTTTGTGTTGCTAGGATTCTTATCTTAGGTGCAGATTGACCAAGAATATCATAAAAAGTCATACACACCGAAGGCTTCAAGTTCACCTGAATCCCTTGTTAGAGAACAACATTATAGCCTTACTAATTTTCTGTTGTTCGTTGACCAACACGAATTCATGTTATAATTTATTTTAATATCACAGTCTCGGGTATATACCCGGGTCACTGACTAGTCTTTTTAGTATACAAGAATTTGCAAAAACCCACGAGATAACACACAAAATAATTATAAAGTTAAGTAAATAAAACGGAAATAAAAGAAAATTTGTAGCAATCAAAACTCTTAAAACTATTGAGTATTGAGCTTACAATTCTATATATTACACCTCTAATTCGTGTGGTAAATTCGTTAAAATAAAAAAAGTTATAAAAAAAATATATTATTTTACATGACTGTACCTATTACACAACCAACTCATTTACTAAACTCGTTACGCTTAGATAAAAAAAAAGTAAAAAAAAAACTTAAAATACTATGCATTTTCTGTTAAAAAGCTTAAGTGCAAATATAGTAACAAAGTTGGGATCTTGTTCTTAGATGGTGTAAAGCACATAATGAGCTCTTATGTTGGGTTCAAGATGTTGCGGGGTGCCACAAAACGAGTGGTTAAAAAGTAAAACTAAAATCGCCACAGGATTTTCCTAACAACATTATAGTGTATTTGAAAGGCAAGAAATCATAGAGCATTCAATAATAGGAATCAGACTCGAGTTGCCCTTCTTTATGTGGTTAAAGATGGGAATTTTCTAACCATCATATGGTGCATTTGAAAAAAAAGTTGTTAAAGATGTTTCTTCATGGGATCTTTCTAACCATCATATGATGCATTTGAAGGTAAGTAACAATGTAACATTCAAAAATAGGAATCGGACTCAAGTTGCTCTTTTACATGAATGAAAAATAAAAGCAAAATCGAGTTGCGATTTTACATCTAATTTTCTAACTCAAGTTGCTCTTTTACATGAATGAAAAATAAAAGCAAAATCGAGTTGCGATTTTACATCTAATTTTCTAGCTTTTTACTAACGTTTTAATATATTTGCCTCCACCGTTAGAAAAGAATAAGACACCATTCTCGACCACCCAAAGCCATCTATCCAGCTGTTGACTTTCTCCCTAAAGGGAAGGATACCGTCGACCCTTGTTAGGGTTTTTTCTTTTTTCTTTTTTTGGTAGCGAACAAAAAAATATTCACATCCTGATAGACAAGCATAGCATTTTAACCATTAAAACTTCGGTTACACATAAAGACATTAGATTTAAGTTCAACATGAACATCTACATAACATTGAAAGAAAATATAAGAATCCAATGACCCTGAATCCCAAATTAGACAGCATAGTACAATAAGCACAAATAAAAAAGAAAACCCAGCCACAGCCATGGCCAGCCAACAGAACAACTTGCAAACCAGCAATAATCAAACAGCTCACTAATATCTTTGCATATAAATGGCGAAATCATCATAAACCCCCTCTTCCAAATCAGAGCTGTGCTCAGCAGCAAGTCAACAAGAAGTCAAAGACGACCCATCTTGGTGCTTATCTCATTATCGAAAGCTACATCAACACCAACAGACACATAAAGCCTCTAACCCCCTCATTCAACCGTCACCCCTTTGTGTTAACTATTTCATTTCTTTATAATTTCTCCAATTGTTCTCATCACTAAACCGCCAGGGGGCCTTCATATACCACTTAATTAAAGCATCATCACCTAGCCATGAAAACAGTCAACCTCCATAGGCTGTGCCACCTGGCAACTTGGCAGCTCCTTTAAACATCCTGAGCAAAGATACTCCAAAGAAAAGGTTTCTTCATATTCACTGTTGTGTACACAGCGACCACACTGCGCACACCTCGGTATACAAATTATGCAAGCCTTGCATATATCAGCAGATCCATCTTTCACTTGACAGCTGTCGGCAGGGCAGTCATAGACAAGCCTTACATTCTGACATCTAGGGCACATTTCAACATCTAAGTCACGGTCATCATCTGATGGTAGATATAAGTTTCCCCGATGATAATAATGTGGACTGTAATTATTTTGATGTGCTTTATCATCACTGCCCAATAAAAACTTCAACTCTTTGAAGTGATCATGTGTTACGCCATAGAACCCACCGGTTCTTATGTGTTTGATACCTGAAGCACCTTCATTTGACTTAAAAGCCTTTAAGTTGGTCAGTATACCCTCAATACTGAGCCGTGTGCATCCAGGAACAGACAACTGTATAAAATGCAGTAGAGACGTAGTCAGTATTGCACAAAGAAAAAGCAAACTCCTGAAAAAGTCGCATTATGACAAGGAAAAAAATGAACATATACTGGAAATTTGTATCATTAAAGATAAATGCAGAAAATCTTTTAATGGCAGCATGAAAATACAGGGTTGTTGATTAACCAAACATTTGTATCATTAAAGATAAAAGCAGAAAATCTTTTAATGGCAGCATGACAATGCAGGGTTGTTGCTTAACCAAACATGACGAATCAATTAGATTTTCCAGTGGCAAAAATGAAATAGATGGAGAAAAGCGGAAAATTAAATAAGATGCTACATGTCTGAATACAATGATAGTATACTTGATCTATAGGCATGTCCTCCGTAATCCCAAAAAATATTTTGACTGAAGTTGCAGGAAAAAATCTCCATCAGTAATGTGAGGTCAGAGAACGCTGTTTACCAAAATCAATTTGAATATTTTAAAGTGGCAATAAAACAAACATGCAACACTAGATTCTGAATTTTGAATTTGCAAGCCAGCATCTTGCATTTGAGAGTTGAATCATACTCAGATATTGGTTATTAACATATTTTTTTAATTTTAAACAGAGTTTGCCACATGAATAAAAAACATAAGAAAGAACAGCATATGTCCAAGTTTGACACCACCATGTCCCTTCCTATTTTAGTTTTTCACTTTGCAAACAAACTTTATGGTGTTCTAACTTAACTCAACATGATTAAAACCTCAATGGAAGAAGCTATTATGGAAAAAGAGGAAGGCTTGCTACACCATCTTTTCAATTGAATAGCATTTCATTCATTAAATATATGATTTTAGCATTTGTGATTATAAAACGTCTGAATCTTAATAAATTAAATGAAGCTACCAAAAATGTCATCTAATAGGCCAAAATAGAACGAGGATTCCCAAATTACCAATAACTGTTCCAAGAACATCAAAATCGGGACATGAGACCTAAGTGATGCCAAGAACATAAGCAACAAAACGATGAAAGACCTTGAAGTGGAGTTAAAATAAGTGAAATATTTCTCACCTTGGTTAACTTTGGATTAGTTTCCAATACACGCTTCAGACCATCATCAGTGATCCTTGGACATTTTACAAGGGTCAAAGAACCAAGATTGCCTTCGGCCCTGTTAGTTAGTTGCACAAGAACATCATCGGTGATCTTCTCATTCAACGGCTGATCAACATAGATATCCCTCCACAACAATGAATCATTGTGAACGGTATAACACAAAGATTTACAAACACGCTCCACTAAAAGAAGATCTTTCGTTCCCAGATAACTGAGAGCAAGAACAAAAGCCTCATGAGGATCTCCTCCAACTGCATTAGGAGACTGACCAAAATCAACCGCAAGATCCTCACTTGTAAAAACAGCACTTGTACATCCAAAATCGAAATCCATGGATCCTACACCACCCTTATCATCAGGTGCCTCGTTGCTTGAACACGACTGAAATCTCATAGCACGATTCCAGATCAAATTGAGCCCCGCAAACAACCCATAGTCCTCATTCGTATTCACAATGTTGTTCCTCACATATGTCCCATAGTCCACTTCCAAATCCTCAAGCCACCCGGTGATGGCTGTAAAAGTGGTACTGATATCAATATCCATCCCAAACGGATCCGATGGCAGCAAATCGATAATGTCTGCTGACACCGGATCCGGCGAGCCACCCTTATCGACTTTCTCTCTTCCATAACCAAAACGATCATGAATCTCTACGTTACCATGCCTAGGTTTCTCTGTCATACCTTCCACAACATACCCATTCACTATCCTCAATGGCGAAACCAGATTGTCTTCCGATGTATGGGCAGGAAAGATCGGTCGCTGTGAATAGTTAAGAGCCATTTTCTATACACCTCCCAGGATACAAAACAGAAAATCACTTATCACTTCTAACGAAACCCTAGATTCGGCGAAATCTCAAAATCCCCAAATCAAAAACAAAATTAACAATATCTCGTGATCTTTTTTCTTCTGTTCTTTTTTCTTTTTTATTTTTTATTTTTTTCTCTCTTTAGAAGATAAAACCTATACCTAGAAAAGACGGCAAAACTCAGACAAGAAAACCCTCAATTTTGGGGGCAGACTAAAACAACGCACCGGAAAATCTCACAGAGTTTCTTGTAGGTAATCAATATCCAAATGAATATACATCAGCAAACGGAACAAAAATCGAAAACGATAAGCAGATTTGTACAGATAAAGAATCAATGAATAATAACGCCCTAATGTTCAAAACTAAAACCTAAATGACTAAATCCACCTAACCAGCGAAACAGATATAAGATAATCAAAAATCGGAAGAATACGACTCGATTAGAATCAGAAAACCTGGATTCCGCTCACAGCAAACGCAAATCGATAGAATCTGATGAAACGAATCGGCGATCAATCGGCGTGAAGAAACAGATAGGATACAATTATGCAAAACATAACCTGATGTTGTATAATATGTATGACGAGAATCGAATCGAAGCGAATCGAGTTTAGGATATAGCGAGATGGAATTTGGAGAGAGAAAGAGAAGGGGGTATCTCTAGAGAGAGAGAGAGGGTTTGTGAAAGAGGGGGTGTAGATAAACGTAATGCTGCATCTAGAAGAGGAGAGGGGGTGACCGACACGTGTCCGGTGGGAATAGTTTTACTGCTTCCGGGGACAATAGTTTCGGGATGTTTGTGGTGAGTTTTACCGGTGACCGGTTAGCACGGAGGGTGGTCAAAGTCAAATTACTCGTTCCTTTTGTTCGTTAGATCAGAACATTTTGTCATATTAATATAACAATTTTTTTTTAATATTCTTGAAAACTTGCTTCGCGAGCAAGAAATTTTGTTAAAAAGAAAAAATAAATCTAATAATCAAATATAATTTTTTAATCTAGGATTGCAATTGGTTAATACCGTGGTGGTAAATGAACCAAAATTTCAACGAAATGTTTGTAAACTATTCGGGTGGAAGTTCGTCTGTGTTCGCTTTTTTACTAAATGGACGAATACAAATAAAAGAAAATTTTGATCGTTTAGCTTAGCATACGAAAACGAAAAGAGTCATCGTTCGTTTAATTGTGTTCGTGAACGTTCGTTTGTGTACGTTCGTTCGTATTGTTCGTTTGTGTTTGTTTGTTAACATTACCATTTTTAATAAATATTTTTAAAAAATAATTATAATTTACATTTTACACTTAACAACATATGGCTCCGATCCTCCATTCTCATTTTAGATATTCTCTAATTTCCTTTAAATTTTAAAAATATTTATGACCATTACTGACCATCGCATATCTCTAATTTCATTTTTAGTAAATTAGGGTTCAATTCAACTTGCATATATGTGTTTGTTTGTTTGTTTAGTTCATTTATGTTCTTTTGGTTCGTTTGGTTAGTTTGTGACTGTGTTTAGTTTGGTTCGTTTGGTTCATTTGTGACCGTGTTTGCTTTGTTCGTCTGGTTCGTTTGACCAGAAATGTAAAAAATTAACAAACAAACACGAACAAAGCTCTTTGGTTAACAAATGGACACAAACGAAAAATCTTGTTCGGTTATTTGTTCATGTTCGTTCGATTGTCCGATAACATGTTAACAAACAAACACAAACATATCTCGTCTCGTGATCGTTCGGTTCGTTTACTGCCCTACGCATGAGTGTTTCGCTTCGGTTATTGTTGGGTGTTGTGAAATAGTAAGTTATATGTTCGCGTGACGCTTCGTGGTTTTGTTATTTTTTTTACCTTTGAATATGTACACATCGTAATATTTTTCGATAATGTCAAACTCACAAAATTCTATCTATATACATACCTTCACAGAAATGATGTAAACTGAACAAACTGATTTTTTAGTAAATGAATTTAAAGTTAATAAAAGGACTAAAGAAAAAATATAAAAGTCAAATAAAAAATATGTGTAACAAAAAATATATATATATGTGTATTGTAAAATTGATTTACTTGACTAAGATAGATAGTTCAAGATCGAATAATCGATGGTTGTTGAAGATGTGTCTTGATATGAATAGATTAGAGAAGGAAAGAGAATTTGTTTATTTTCTTGATGGCCATTTACATCGATCTTAACCCCTTTATTTATGTACATTGACATAAGGATCTAACATTCTTAACAACTAATTACCAAACCAATTCCCAACCAACTCTTATCTTTCTCAACTAACTTTACTAATATCTAACTTTCATTAAGGACATATCAAACTACAAATACAAGAAATAAAAAAAAACAAAAAAAAATCTGGCAAAAGTAAAACTAAAATCTTAAAATTAACTATTTAAATATGACCAAAGTAAAACTAAAATCTAACAATAATAAAACTAAATTTTCCTATAGGTTTCATAGTATATAATTTTCTTATTTTTATTTAGATTAATTAGTCAAAAATTGTTTAAGAGTTAAAATTAAAAGAAATCACTGTTAAAAGTTTTTAGTGTGTTAATTATATGCTTACTGTTCCTTGGTTATAAAGAAATACCTTACGGGCAACATTTTGGAAGGGGTATTGACGATGAGGGGAGACTTGGGGTTTAAAGGTCACAAGTTCGATCCCTGAGCTCTCAGGTTTTACCACCCGATCGCTCGCGGAGGTGGATTTTCTCTGGAATAAGCTCAACTGGTGTAAATAATTTTCAGGTTTTCCGAGTCATTCGTTAACTGTTTAAAAAAAATACCCTAATGTGGTTTGCTATGTATATTATGATATATTGAACGCTTATTCTAGATAAGATTTAAGGTTGAAGTTGGTATTTGATGACACATTTAAGGTTATGTTTGATTTAGTTCTTTTAAAATATACTTGTATTTAAAATATACTTGTATACAACGGCCTTTTTTTTAACGGCCAATGAATCTCTCGAAAAATCTGGAAGTGTCCACATCAGTTGAGCTTATTTAAGAAAAACCTAGGAGCTCAAAGATCGAACTTGTAACCTCTCAGTCAGTCCCCAGTCTCCCCTCATCGCCAATTCACAACTCATTCTTTATCCATATCCTTATAATTTGTACATTTATTATTATTTTTCTCTCTTTTATTCACAGTCAGAATTAAATAATACATTTTTATACCATTTTCTTCCTCTTCCATTCACAACCAAACCTCAAATTTTACAGAATTCACAGTTTTTTTGTTAAATATACAGATTTACAGTATCTTTTCTTTCTCCTCCACTACAACCACTTACAACTAAGTCTTAAATTTTAAGAACCAAACTAACATAAATTATACCAAACGAGTTGTGAATGCTCTGAGTATTATCATTACTAATAGAACATACCAATTTATACCTTTCAAGCAAGTAACAAAATTTCTCCCTTAATGAAACTTACTATTTTTGTTAGTTTGTCAATCAAAACGAGTTGGGAGACTAAATCCTTGGATCGATAGCGTGGAGCCATTTAGTCCAAGAAACTAGAGGGACTTGTTAAGCCTCTTACACCTCTACTTATAAAACCACTAATGTACATGTTTTTAATTCCTATTTAAGATGACAATATCCGTGGTTATCTCTTGTTTACATATACTTTTTTAACCGATAAAATCATCACATCTTCACTTTGCTAGAATTTGAACCTACAACCTTTTGGTTGAGGAGCCCCAATTTACCACCAAACTATTTTTCACATATAAAAGCATTCAGATTCAGATCTGGTGAAAAACTAAATATTTGCTTAAATTTCTAACGATCCTTATTAATAATTATCTACCTAAGTGTCTTAGTAAGAGCACTTGTTGTACAGTGTCATGTCTTTACCAAACACCTTTAGACAAAACGTTATACATTGTGTTACGTTGCTCCATGTAAAATAAGTGGTTCTTTGTCCGGACGGATTGGAGATCCAAGGACGGTTCGGTGGGTTACTACTCCGACCACAATAGTTGACTAAAGTTTGTGATATGGATTATGAGCAGGCCAATATCCAAGTAACCACTTGGCCCATCGACCCATTGTCTTTATTTAACCTATTTTAGTACCTTGTTTTTCAAGTTAATGTTTTCTTATTTAAACCTTGGTGTGTTTCATTATTGGGAGTTAAGTTTTGATTAAATAAAAATTCTGGAGTTTTATCCAAGAACCCTAATCGTCTGGTTTTAGGTTGACTGAATCGGTATCTTTTGGTATCAAAGCCATGACCGAATATCGGAGGCATCTTCATGATCATCAGCGTAGATTCGCCGCCGGAGGCAACGAAGATCATCATCAAGATCCCCGATACATGAAGGACCGTGATCAACCTCGTAGATTCGCTCGCCAAAGGCAACGGGGAACATCACTGTTATCCACGATACGATGAAGACGAAATTGAACCAGACGCAAAAGAATGCTTGTTGATTCAAGAGCTTTTGGGTTGGATTACTCTTCCGCCGCCCGCTTCCCCGCATGCGCCACCGCAACACGCGCCCACCCTTCGCTAACACTTGCTTCCCCACCCGCCGCTACTACCACTATAGCTGCTCACACTCCACCAAGCATTCCATACGCCCGCAAACACCTCACTCGCCACCCTTCCCGCAGGTGTCATTGGTTCCGTCAGCGATGTACAGTTTCACTTAAGTACAGTCCGATTTACATATTTCTTAAAAACTTGTATTCACATCGAGTGATTTTTTGGAGGAACGGTATTCAACGATCGGAGTTAAAGTGGGACACGAGAGTAACGCACAATATGATCAATTCCGTACAATTTGGCGCAAACATAGAACTTAGTTGGATATTGGGATAGTGTGAAATATCCTAAAAATATGGATTTCTATTTTTTCCGGATATTCACTGGATTTGAATTTCTATTTGAATTTATGAGGTCACCAATCAACTTGGGATTTTCAAATCTCAAGTATATATTTTTTTCATGCGAATCAAGCTACCAAAGCTAGTTTTTCATTTTTAAATTTGCAGCTGCTCTATTCGATGTTCTACAAGACTCGAGGACGAGTTTTTTTTCGAAGAGGGGGAAAAGGATGAGGAAGGACTGGGCAACCCTATAGACCCGGGACCCGTCGGTATGCACTCTATTTGCTTGAAGCTGGTCCAAGCCATGTGTGAAGATAAAGTTGACGTTAAAATATTTGTTGTGGCGTTGTTGGGAAAAGTACGCCGAGATGTTCCGTTCGATCCGGATGGTTCCCCGGGTTACATCAGATGTTAAATTTCGAGGACGAGTTTTCCAAACAAGGGGAGAATGATACGGATTATGAGCAGGCCAATATCCAAGTAACCACTTGGCCCATCGATCCATTGTCTTTATTTAACCTATTTTAGTATCTTGTTTTCCAAGTTAATGTTTTCTTATTTAAACCTTGGTGTGTTTCATTATTCGGAGTTAAGTTTTGATAGTTTTGATTAAATAAAAGATACTGGAGTTTTATCCAAGAATCCTAGTCGCCTAGTTTTAGGTTGACTAAATCGGTATCAGTTTGAATGCGCTTCGGTCGTCTGGCGGCTTCCTTCAGCTGCTATGGATTACACTTGGTTAGCGTGGAACTTAAGAGACAAGTGAGATATGAGAGGGCAAGATCCTCCAGCTTAGACCAAGACTGACCATTTCATCATAGTCGCCCCCGGTCTTCCCTCGTGCAAGTATGATGTGTAAAAGAAAGAGTTAAATGTGATAGGCTGTAAAAGAGCAACTAGTAAGCGGTTGCGGTTAGCAGTTGAAGTGAAAATTAATTTTTCCCATGGTGGTTTGGTGGTATTTATACACTTACCTTTTTGTCATGAGGTGCCATTAATGCATTACCCAGTCTGTATGACCTTGGGCTTCGCAGCCGTATGGTGTAGGTACCTACTTTGGGTAATGGATGCAAATGATTGGCATTAAATGTCTCTGGTCTGGAATGTGTTGTTCTTAGGACTGGGTGTTGGTTAATAAAACCGCTTCGGCAGTTTAGCGCCCAAGAGGCCGGAGTGGTTTATTGACTAGTGTTTTAGGATTGTCTAGCCAGTGTCCGTGTTGTTCGATCCGAATATACGTCATCAGTCACCCAGTCCGAAGTGTTGTGGTATGGACATTGTGGTTGGGACTCCACTTAATTTACTAGGATCTCACCAGTCGGGAGAGATATTTGGTGAGTTTTGGGTAACCTATTGAAGGGAGAACGAGGGTACAATAGTAGTCAACCAAAGAACGTCAGAAAAAACCCTCAACATAAATTGATACAGTGAATGACAATGTTCCATGTCGCCTCACCATCACCACCACTGCAACCTCTGTCGTCGCTACCACCCCATTCAAGGTGGTCAGGTTGACAGCAATGATGGTAGCTGGGTGGAGGACAATCGAGGTGGTGGGGTGCAATAGTGGTGATTGGGTGGTTAGGACTGTCATGGCAAAGATGACGATGGTGATTGAGGTGGACAAATTGATGAAGGCGGTGTGTTACGTTTTTATGATGGGCATAACACCTCTATCGATTATCACGATGCCATTACATATCACCTAGTTGTAACAATTTTCATGTCTTGCTTAACTTGGTATCCATTACTTTTATAAAAGCCTCGTACCAATTTAACCAAGCCTATAATATTAATTTAAAATGCATCAATGACCTAACAGCGGACGTGCGATGTCACACATGGCCGTTCTTCCCTTCTTCGCGATAATCCGCGACGCCTAATTAATTTACCAATTATCGTTATTCACTTTTTCACATTGTGTGTTACTTAAATGATACGCACATAATTGCTGGTTGACTCACAATGGTACTCGGGGAAGAGTTAGTTACTTATTTCGTGCACAAATAGGTGTTATTGATTTTGCCATTTCTTAAATTTTCACTTCTTAAAACCTAACTCATTTGGTTCCATGCACAGTTCTAAAAACCGGTTAAACCCGACTGGTTCAACTAGTCAAACCGAAGACCGGGATAGACCGGTTCAGTTGAGAGCGATTTTATCTAGTTCAAAGCTAAAATGCGAACCGACGGTTTTTTCGGTTGAATCGGCGGGTTTCGCGGTTAAACCGAACCTGACCCGCATCAAACCTTTTTTTTAATATATAAATTAAGCTAAAAAGGTACCTTTTTATTTTTGTTTTTGTTTTTTCTTGATAAATATAGCTTGATTAGAACTTATATTAATCTTATTTTGGATAATTGTAATTTGTTTCAGACTTTATTGAAGTTTCTTTTTTATATTTGTCATGGTTAAAAGTTTATAAAATGTATATTGTAAATTTACAGGTTTGAATACACAATCCGGTTCGACTACCCGGGACAAGCGGTTGAACCGTTTCTTACACAAGCCCGGTCCAGTTTAGAAATCCAATTTTAAAACATTGGTTCTAGGTTATTCCCTCCATTGAGGGGAAACAAGAACATGGAACCACATGTTCAACAAAGATTCTTAGATGGTTTACATGAGATTGGAATTTTGTTATTTATTTATTCACTATAGTAACCCGTGTATTACACGAGTTGAGTTCATAATATTAGATACATATAAAAAAAGGAAAAAACGGTTAAAATAATCAAATTTATTATGTTTGACAATTTATTGATTAGTTTTTTTTTAAATAATAAAATATTGAGTAATTTTCCAAATTGTCATTTTTTTAAAATGAAAATTAACTGGTAATTATACTTAATTATTATAATCTAATAAATTAATACTTAAATGGGGTTTTGACATGTGGCAATACTGATGTGGACCTCCTAGAAATAAGACATAATCTAATAAATTGATCATACTTAAATTGAGTTTTGACATGTGGCAATGCCGATGTGGACCTCCTATATATAAATGAAAAATGTGACACTCATTTTAGTGTTTTATTAGGTTTAAGAATAAGGATTAATTAAATACAGTTAACCCCCAATCTGTATAACTCAATGAATGGTCTGGTTAATTATTCATCATACTATTGGACTTTTGAGGTAAAGTCAAACTAAGTTATTTTTCATGTCAAGTCTTCCTGGATCGTTTTAAAAATTAGGTATCAAGAGTGCTACATATTTTATTACTCTTTGAACAACTAAAGTAAGCATATTAGATTTAAAGTCAAATTTGATCTGTTTGACCAAAAAGGTCCATGCTTTGAGAATCTAGATTATATCAATCGTTACCATGTGCTTTGGCACATGTTTATCCTTGTAACATCACTTTGTTTGATTTTCTTATACTGTGATGTTTTTCAATGATTCAATCGATTTGGACTTATAACAAATTAACAAGTTAATTCTACGAATAAGTTTCTTTATTCAAAGGCCTACACAACATCTTTGTGAATTATGAATACTACTAGAGTTGAGGCACATCTAGAATTTTCGAAGTATGCCACTAGACCCTATCATCAGAAACCTAAAATGTCTTCTGTTTGTGAAAGCACATGCAAGCTTTATTGCTACACCATTGACAACTGTTTCAGGGAAAATAGAGACCAAAAGCGATTCCCAAAATAAGATTGCATGTTTGGCTAGCAACAATCATAGGGAAGGCCTTACATATACTGATTCTACTCCCACACCCCTCTTTCTACATTCACACCATATTGCGCCGCGTAAAGGAGTATACGTCGAGTATTGGGGTTTGACTTTCTTCGGTGGACCAATTAGATAATAATCATGGTTTAATCGTTGTCTGGTACTTAAAGAATTCTTGACATTCTTTGTCGAGGCGCGACGTAATGAGAAGGACGTCGTGTATTGATTAATTTTTTTTTTCTAGATGAGTTGTCTTCTTATCTGTATTACGTCTCACATTATGCAGCACAAACTACGCCACGTATAACGTATTAAAGAATAACCAGCGTAATGGAAAAAATTATTTGACGTGGCTGGTGACAGGTGTTGTCTAGTTAGTGGACCTATATGCTACGTATAAACCAATAGCGACGTATAAGTTCTCAATTGTGGCATTATGAATTGAACGATAATGATCGATATCAGACTCAATCCCTCGGCCATCGAATTTCTTTTTTACAAATTCACAACCAATCTTCTATTATTCCCAAAGTCTTGTTGAAGTGATCCTATACACTGACAACTTCCGTCAATAACAATGAGTTCCTCGAACAAACGGTTGTGGATTGTATGTTCGCTAAACGAGTCAATCAAAGGTTTAATAGTCGATGATGCGTACAATGTAAATTCGGGTTATTTCACCCTAAAAACATGTCATTACGGTCATTTCACATATTTCCCACAGAAATATGTACGTGAAAGGGCTTTGTACTCTCATCGAATACTGCGATGTTGATGAGTTCAGATTTTCTGATGTGGCACTAATCATGCCACACTTGGCGTGTGAAAATAATAACAACATGTGGTTTTACTATAAGAAATCGGGATTTGATCTTGACGGTGGGTTGGAACCCTTAAGGGACAATGAAGACGTGGATTGGCTAATTGGTTACATCGATGAAGACATAAGGAGTCTTGACTTCTATGCTGTTAATAGTGAGTTAAGCGCAAGCAGCAACAGAGACTTCCGAAGACCCGGGTAAACTTTCCAGCTGAAAGCTCTACGCCCAAACGAAAGTTGTTTCCAAAGTTTCATAAAATTTAAAGATGGACTGATGAGAGTATATATTGTGACGCTTTTATATATTTAATTCTATATTTTTACTAGTTATAATATATTAATTCTCATCATATTTTCTTTGGGTTGTGTTTCATGTGGTTGGAGCTAAAAAGTTATAAATGTGACGGTTTAAGCGGGTTTTAAATAATTAATGTGTTATGAAGAAAATGAACTTAAATAGTATGATTAGGTTGAGTCCGACTCGTAATGTGTTACCAAGTTAGCCTTCATCCTTATTTATTTATGAACAATAGTTTCAATTTTGTATTTATCTTGATGTGAAAATATTGTGAAAATCCAATTCACGTGAGATTGATGTGTGTTGAATTCTTGAAACATGACAGAAACAAGATAATTATTTAAGGGGCTCACGTGGGGTTTTGCTAAAGGAAGCGACAATCACCAAATTAAAGGGGTTTAGAGAATGAAATTGGCTGCCAAGCAATTTATGGAATACGTGGATTGCAACAAGTGGATCGCAGATCAACATAAATGATTGTGGGCTAAAACTTTCAAAGGATGGATTGACGGGCCACGTGTGGAGGGGGCATAGACTACAATAAATTAAATGGGCTGTGAATAAGTTAAAGGGAAAGAGGGCCAATGCATCATAATAGAAGGAGGACACAGACGGCAGAAGGAAGGAGGCCATCGCCTCTTTGGCTGTGCACACAATTCGAGCATCGTTAGTTAGAGTGTTCAAGGAGGGATCAAGTTTGGTTAGTTTTTATTCAGTTTATTATTAATTTTTATCGGTGTGATTGAATATTTAGTTGATTATTTAACGATGAGTCATATAGTGACAGTGTTTGATCTATTCGTTATGATTGGCTAAATCTTTTGTAGTTTCCTCCAGATGGATGGTTCATATAGGTTTTACACTTAATTCAGTGTGGTTTATGTATTGGATCTTATTTTATCTGTGATGACAAGCATTTAAATTTGATTGATGCATTAGTTAATTTAAATAATATGTGTGTGTATTGAGTCCTCTCTTTACAATTACGTTCGGTTGATGACAAAACCTAGAGCGGGTTGGGTGACTAAAGGGGGTTGAATTGACACTTACAAATTAGGTGGTTGACATGGTTTGATGACAAAAATCTGTTTTGATCACTACTTTAACTAATTTCCAGAACTATGTCTATGTGGTTCCCAATTAATTAACTGAATTTTGTGTTAACCTAGAACCTGAAACCTGGAGGGGCTGCCTTGTTTTTATTTTATTTTTTATCAAATCAAGTTGAATTTCAATTTTAAATTAAGTTTAGTATTAATAATCAAACAAACCTGCAAATCTAACCACATGCTCCTCGTGGATTCGACACCCGACTTACCCTGTCTATAGGTAAAGTTAGGTTAATTTTTGCATGACCCCAACGACAGGTCATCAAATTGGCGCCGTTGCCGGGGAGTACGTGCGCTTATTAGTGATTTTAGTTTTTTTATTTAATTCGTGTTTTGTTTGTTTTTTAAAAAAAAAAATCAAAAAAAAAAAAAAATTCTTTTTATTTTCTTTAATTTTGGTTTTGCTTATCTAGTTCTTAAAAAAAAAAACAAAAAACAAAAAAAAAAAGAAACAAAAAGATTTTTTTTATTTTCTGTAATTTTTATTTTTATTAGTTCCGTTTAATTTCAAAAAAAATAATAAATAAAAAATCATAAAATTTGTCCGAATTGCTAGTTTTGATTCCATTGTGTTATTTTATTGTTTAGATTAGTACTACGCAATTGGTTTCTGTGTTTTTGATTGTTTGCAGGAAAGTTGAATTTTATCATGGTGAAGGAGGAGAAATGCTATAACTGCGGGAGCTATTATCATAGGATGAAGTTTTGCCCAACATTGCCTGATGGGATCCGGGTTGTAGAGGACTCGGAAGATGAGGATGAGTATGAAGACCCACGGATTAATTCTCAATATCAAAGACCGTCATCATCGTACAATCAGGGATATTCCCAATCCAGGAATTTTAATTATTTAAATCATGATGTTTATTCTAATAATAATTATAATTCTAACTTTGAATCATTTGCAGGATATGAAGATGGATATGGGAACAATTACTCCAAATCGGCATATGAGGATCCCCAATATCAGTCACAGCAGAAGTACAATCAACCTCCTTGGGGTGTACCACAATTCCCTAACAACCGAGGAGGAAATCAGATACGGTTTGAACGCGGGGTACCAAGAATTGTGACACCAACCGAACTTCAAAGGGAGGAAGAGTATGCACGCAGAAGAGAAGTTGCTCAAAGGCAGCATCGAACGGGATATGAACATCCAAATTCAGTCTACTCGCGTTGTAGGGCACGTCCAGTGAAATCTCAAGGATATTATCAGTCAGGCTATCGAGACGAGTGTAATAACTCTTATCAGGAATATGAGGATCATCAGGCGTTTAATCAAGCGAATTATTCTGAATATTCAACACAACAACCATGGGCGGGTCCAAATTTTTATCAGAATGAAGGTGTTTTGAAATATCTCAGAAGATCACATTTGTCCCAAATCGAGCACAGAATTGGCTAAACCTCATCAATCAAGGCAAGACCGCATAAAGTTGCTGGATTCCAAGTATGACATTTTGGTAAAGGAACAACAAATTATTCCGCAAGGATTTTTGGGTTTTGAGAGGTCTCAAGAAAAGCAAGAGTGGATATCATCACAAATTGGGGATCAAGATGTTGTGGTAAATAATGACACACCGGGTTTCTCAAATAATGAAGAATCATGTTTCACATCGGTTGAGGTTGATGAGGAGTTAGAAGAAGAGATTGAGCGAGACGAGGTGCTTTCAGAAGCTGGGGTTGTTGAGGAGGTAGCAGTAGAGGTTGAAAGTAACGTGGAACAAGCTGAGTGCGAGATTGTTGTTGAAGATGTAGTTGTTGAGCGAGAAGGGGTGTTTTCAGAAGTTGAGGTTGTCGAAGAAAAAGAATTAGAGGTTGATGCTATTGTAAAACAGGTTGTTTGTGAGAGTGTAGCTGAAGAGAGTGAAGATGAGCAGGCCAGTGAGATCCCAAAAGGTATAATTAATCCCCATCCTTCTTTATTTGTTTTGCAGGTAACTGAAGAAGAACCGGTGGAAAAGAGGAAGGTGGAGGAAAATGATGTTGGGCAATTATCAATCAAGAAAAAACTCTGCAGTGATGATCTGGATGTGCCACATGTGCAAATGCCAGATTGGATGCGACATATCAATTATCGAGCACATGTGGGCAATTCGGCAGGTAAGTGCTCGATTCATGAAAAATTTTCTTTAAATTTTCAATTTAATATATTTCACATGGCAAGCATAAAGAAAAAAATAAAAAGGCGTGTGAAATACCGAGCGTTCCTCGGTAATGCAATTGGCAAGTGTGGCCTGAAGAAACTGAAGAGGCGAGTCAAATACCGAGCCTTCACTGGAAATTCGGTAGGAAAATGTTCATTGAGACCACCATAAGCTTCAAATCAGGTACGGTCTGGCTGAAGACCTAAAATTTAGCGCTTCCGGGAGGCAACCCGAGAACTTTGTGGGTGTGTTCACTAGAAACCCTCACGAGACTTCACTCGTCCACTCGGGCTACCGAGGGGTTTAAAAGGCTTGTTGCATACGCTAAATGCAACCGTGATTCCTACGAAAGTGAGTTTAGGTTTTTTTTTTACTATTTGCATTTATTTTGTTTTTTTTAGTGTGTTTGTAGTTTTGCAGTTTGCTTGGTAGAGTTCAAGTGTGGGGAGGAGTTACGGGAGCGCCTGCTATTTCAACAAGTTTCAGCTATAATCAGGTCGATGTACTCTTTCTATACTCTTGTATCTTTACCTTTGCAACTCTGTTTAGTTTTATTCTTCTTTATTTTTGTTGTTTCTTTGTTCACATTGAGGGCAATGTGTGATCTCAAGTGTGGGGAGGGGAATAACGCTTTTCGTGTTTTTATTTTTGTGTTCGTGTGTTTATTTTTTTGTGTTGAAAATTAAAAAAAATGTCTTTGGATAAACTTGCAAAAATCATGGAAAATGATAGTACAATTGGGAGTCGATTTTCAGAATAAAATAAATTGTAAAGGAAGAAAATGAAAAGTGGTAAGAAAAGGAGAGAATGGAAAATATATCTAATTTGTGATGTGTCGGTAGGCCCAGCTGATCTAGTAAAGCTTAATTATCCTTTGGTGTTTATGTGTGTATAAATATGTAATTAATTCAGTTGCTAGTGGGTTCCCATTTTAGAGGTAATAGTGAGGTTGAAACTGATGATTAGGAGGAAAAAGACCTTTTTGAATTAGAGACTTATATATCCTCAGAATAAACTGGCACGTTATGATCTTTTTGCGAAAGCAAATCCGAGAAATAACGGCGCCCCATCTTTCCATCTTTTGAGCATAGTAGGTAATAAGCGGTTAATGAATTAGAGTGAAGGGGCAAAATACTCATGTATGATTTCGGGGGTAAGTACCTTGTGAAAGAGTACCTCTGATGATGTTCCGGATCTCGCGGGCAAAACACTCACGTATGATTTCGGGGGTAAGACCTTGTGAAAGAATGCCTCTGATGATGTCCGTTGGTAAGTATAGTTAAAATTAACCAATTATAAAAAAAAAAGAAAAAAAAGAAAACGAAAATGAAAAAAATAGAAAGCAATAGTAGTCAAATAAATGCTCAAGCAATTTCATTATCCATTCAAATCCATCATTCTTGGGATATATAAGTATCTGATTTAAGGAGGGTGGGGAAAATATAAATAAGACATCTTTATTACCCTTTACTTTGACCGAATATGAATCGGGATTAGATTGAGCTAGAATTTTCTGAACGTGGGGCACATTGGCAGGTTAATACAAATATTCGGTAATTTATATAAACACCTTGGGGGCTCAAAGATCAGTGGTTGGGTTTAGTCGGACAGAAATATCGGCGATTGCAATTAGTATATATGAATACATTTTGGAATGTGGAATTGAAAAAGGTTGATAATTTGAAATGTTAAATGATTTTGAGTTGATTTTCCCAGTTATGATTCCATGGCAGTTTTTCCGAGACGGAAAAAGATAAGTGTGGGGATGTGATGAGAGTATATATTGTGACGCTTTTATATATTTAATTCTATATTTTTACTAGTTATAATATATTAATTCTCATCATATTTTCTTTGGGTTGTGTTTCATGTGGTTGGAGCTAAAAAGTTATAAATGTGACGGTTTAAGCGGGTTTTAAATAATTAATGTGTTATGAAGAAAATGAACTTAAATAGTATGATTAGGTTGAGTCCGACTCGTAATGTGTTACCAAGTTAGCCTTCATCCTTATTTATTTATGAACAATAGTTTCAATTTTGTATTTATCTTGATGTGAAAATATTGTGAAAATCCAATTCACGTGAGATTGATGTGTGTTGAATTCTTGAAACATGACAGAAACAAGATAATTATTTAAGGGGCTCACGTGGGGTTTTGCTAAAGGAAGCGACAATCACCAAATTAAAGGGGTTTAGAGAATGAAATTGGCTGCCAAGCAATTTATGGAATACGTGGATTGCAACAAGTGGATCGCAGATCAACATAAATGATTGTGGGCTAAAACTTTCAAAGGATGGATTGACGGGCCACGTGTGGAGGGGGCATAGACTACAATAAATTAAATGGGCTGTGAATAAGTTAAAGGGAAAGAGGGCCAATGCATCATAATAGAAGGAGGACACAGACGGCAGAAGGAAGGAGGCCATCGCCTCTTTGGCTGTGCACACAATTCGAGCATCGTTAGTTAGAGTGTTCAAGGAGGGATCAAGTTTGGTTAGTTTTTATTCAGTTTATTATTAATTTTTATCGGTGTGATTGAATATTTAGTTGATTATTTAACGATGAGTCATATAGTGACAGTGTTTGATCTATTCGTTATGATTGGCTAAATCTTTTGTAGTTTCCTCCAGATGGATGGTTCATATAGGTTTTACACTTAATTCAGTGTGGTTTATGTATTGGATCTTATTTTATCTGTGATGACAAGCATTTAAATTTGATTGATGCATTAGTTAATTTAAATAATATGTGTGTGTATTGAGTCCTCTCTTTACAATTACGTTCGGTTGATGACAAAACCTAGAGCGGGTTGGGTGACTAAAGGGGGTTGAATTGACACTTACAAATTAGGTGGTTGACATGGTTTGATGACAAAAATCTGTTTTGATCACTACTTTAACTAATTTCCAGAACTATGTCTATGTGGTTCCCAATTAATTAACTGAATTTTGTGTTAACCTAGAACCTGAAACCTGGAGGGGCTGCCTTGTTTTTATTTTATTTTTTATCAAATCAAGTTGAATTTCAATTTTAAATTAAGTTCAGTATTAATAATCAAACAAACCTGCAAATCTAACCACATGCTCCTCGTGGATTCGACACCCGACTTACCCTGTCTATAGGTAAAGTTAGGTTAATTTTTGCATGACCCCAACGACAGGTCATCATGGACCATCTTAAATATTATTTTATAATGTTTATTTTGTGATGTTTAAATATAAGTTTTAAAGTATGTTTGCTATCTTCACTTAATTGTCATATTGTGTTTTGAGTGGTACCTTTTTTCAATTAATTGAAATCATTATTGTTAAAAATACCCTACAAAATAAGCAACCAATTAGATTTACAAACATTGAGAACATTTATTCACCATAGCCGATAATAACGTATTAACTTAAATTTATTACGAACTTTGTCATTTAGATTATTTATGAGGAGTCACATTAACGCTATCTGCATCTAGAGTTTGAAACTTGAAAAAATTTATTGACAATACACATAATAAAGTAGACATTATAACAAGATTAAAACAATTTTGAGAATTTATTGAAAATTACAAACGTAATTTAAGACAATACAAACGGTACCAACGTTAACTCATCCAAACATTCTTGAAACTCTACAAGGCCCTTCGTATAGCCGCAGAGACTTCACGTAGACGGGCTCCACGTCTCCTTGGCAAGCCTTTGGCAGTGTTGCCGGTTAACTCGATGGGCAAAACGTACATGCATATACTCTTGTTATTGTTTTTACCGTTGTAAGAGGCTAGTAAACGGACATCTCCATCGTTTCTTAAGGGATGCAAACCCCTGTTAAGATCAAAACCAGGGGTCTTAATGAAAACTGACCTTCTACAATTGTACATGATAAATATTTACTTACTTCCATCATACGTTTGTTTGTAAGTTGATTTGTGTCATATTTCATAAGCAATTCATCATATTTGTTTTCTACCTCATCTACTTTATTTTTAATTCTTTAACTTTAGCGTTTGATTTGTCATAAAGAACAGTTCTTTTAGTGGCAATATCGTGGTATTTCTTAATGTCAACTTTTGTGCCTCTAATTTTTATTGTTGTTTCTTTAAGTTAGACTTATGTGAATTGTTGTTACATTTAACATCTACTAATTCACGTTTCAACATTTCATTATATTCACATTATCTTTCAGTTCTTTTTAAGCACCTTGGATTAAAGCATACCTGTGAGGAGGATGAGGTCTCAGATTGAATATCCACCATGAAAGCATGCATCTCCGGTTCTTCCAATTCTTCAACTATTTTCTCAGCAGCAATTTTAGCGAGATGTGCATCACTAAGGTTAAGCTCATCTATTTGATATGTTCAGTCATATCCCCCCGATTGCTGAACCACCACTGCCTTGTTTCCACCAATCTTTTCATTTTTATTGCTGATGCTAGATGATCCCTTACCTTGTTCAACCTTTAGCTTTTTACATTCTCGAGAAAAATGACCATACTTATCACAGTTGTACCACTTCATTTTTTATTTATCAAATCTCATTTTAATTTTATCAGGATTCTGCCAGCGACTCTTCCTAGTTTTCTTGATAAATATCTTTGCATGGAACACTGCCATGTCCACTGAATGTACTCATACTCCGGCTGATATTCATCCATCGGTTCTACTTCTTTTCTACTTATTCTTTTTCTTCTTCTTCTTCTTCTTCTTATTCTTCAAATTCAACTTCATCATCCATTTGGTAATAGTCTTCAAGCTGCTCATCGTGTGGGTTTTGTGGCAACCGGTAATCAAATGTCCAATTCCAGAATACTTCATCCTCCCAAGGTCATCGGCATAGGGAGTCTGATACGGAGGTTGAACCGGAAGTGTGAAAATGCGTGAGCATCGGATCGTCTACTCGATCTAGCTAATCGGACATCGAAACGTTATTAACCGATTGTTTTATTGATCAAGACGAACAATTACAATCAGTGAAACACTTAGAAATGACACAGAGAAAACACTCTCAGAAACACACACTTAGCAGAAATCTCACACGCTCAGAACTACTATTACAATTTCCAAACTTCTATATATACCCAGTTGGCCGAGCCTTGTCTGAACCTCAGGTTCGGCCAGTCCAAACTCCAAGTTCGGACCTAGTTCGGCCACTCAGACTTTGGCTTGAACTTGAACATTGCTTAATACTTCACACGACGCACATATCAGGTATCAACAAACTCCCCATCGTCGTGTGCAATATCGCTACTCTTCTACATCATCAAATATGTATCTTCAACCAAGCTCCCCCTCAAGTGTAGAATATGTTTGTCTAATGAAATGAATCTTTGAACAAACTCCTCCTCAACTTGATCGTAGCTTGATCTTGAATACTTGACAATGACTAGTGTATCTCTGGTCTGTATCAATAGCTTCAGAAGACTTGAAGTTGTGACTACTTGCACCTTAGCATCTTGCATCAATACTTAAATAATCTTGGCGCAAAACGTCTCTTCGAGACTCCAAGATATGACTTTTGAAAAATGAATTTTGTATCACGTGTTGATCAGATCAAAAATAAAGCAGAAACAAAATCTTTTTGACTTTTAGAAAATTTATATCAAAACAAACTTAAAATCTTTTTGATTTTTCAAAGTTTATGCTAAAACACACCAAATTTGTTCTTTTCTGAAATGAAATGAAATCACAATACAGAATCAAACACTATTTTTGGTATGAGAAAGATCACTATATGGGATCATATTGGTCATAACGCACTAAACTACACTTCAATTTCAATTAATTGAAACACATAAGTTATGCTGATTGCCGGTGTAATTTGTCCATATTAAACTCAGACAGAAGCGTACTCATAACATTTGGATATGTTAAGGTATTGATTAGATTTGCTTTGACCAGTGGACCCCACACTATCAGACATATTCAGACATTTTCTATTTGACTTTCGTTTTCCTTTTGTGTGATAGCACTTGTGATTTTTCACACTTGCATAGCATTTTTCATTATATTGTCAACTGTGTTCCATGCAAAAAGAAATAAGAACGTTAAATCGTCTACCTTAAGGTCGATCTTTCGATACGCAGATAAGGACTCGGATTTAACAAAATAAGAAAATAAAACAAGTTGAACTTGTATAACCCAGCAACAATCAGGTCGGTACTCCCGTACACGCAGAGAAAGTCCGAAGAGTTATACGAAACACCAAAGAAAATAAAGCAGAATGTCAAACGAACGACGATCAGGTCGATCTTTCGATACGCGGAAAGGGTTGCTGCTGCATAGGGATCCCCACTGGACCCTGGTGTCAGTAGTAACATCAATAAGACCCAATTCGCGGCAATCTTCTCTGAATCAGCACTTGAAGTTCCTTCATTGGAACCAAGAGTTGTTGTGACAGATGAAGAGAATCTCAAGTGCCAAGAAGCCATGGGTACCACTGCTGATCAATCTAGGATTGATAGCTTGGTTTCGTCCAAGGATGCTGGCAAAAAGCCAGTTGAGGACAGTTTTTCACTACCTGAATTGACGAACTTGTACCTATCTCTCCAAGCACAGGTTGACACTCTAAATGCAACTCTTGCCAAACTGGTGAAAGCTAATCCTACTGATGCTGAAGCAGGTCCTTCAACCCTTCACAGTGATGCTGATGAAGCTGTAATAGCTAAAGAAGCTGATACTGTCAAATTGGGGGAGAAGATGCCCTCAAGGCCTGTCATTACAGAGATTGAAGAAGATCAGAGGATACCGGCTGAAGTCAGAGCCACAGCTTGTCAAAGATTTGGCATAAATCCTTTTGATGTTGAAGAGTGTTGGGCCAACATTAAAAGCAGTCAATTAATTGCCATTTCACCTTTTGAGGATCCCAATCTCACAGAGCTGGTTCAATCATCAATGTTGATTGCTGGTGCTCTACCTGAGCACATCAACATGATCACCACACTTCTAAAAGATGTTATCTTTCCGGCTGAAAGAGCCAGTGATCACAGCAAGGCAACTGAAGACAGCACTGCAACCACTGTAGTTGCTACAATCTCTGAAGGAGAAGATGAGAATCCTATTGCTGAAGATGAAGGGACAGAGGTATTGGAAGTTGCTGACATAGAATCTGAAGTCACCAAACCTCATGTGGTGACTGAAGATCAATCTAATGTTCAAGCGGAACTTCAGGCGGAAGTGTTTGTGGAAGCCGAAAATGTTGTTCAACCGGAAACCCAATCAAATGCCCAGGTGGAAACTTTTGGCCCTGGTAACTCAGTTTTTGGTGTTGATGGGTCTGCTGAACAAACTGTGGTTCAACCGGAAGAAAAGAGTAATGCTGAAATAGCAGAAATGGCCGAAACCCTCATAACCTTAAGGAGCACAGAACCAACCCAAGCGGAAGAACCTGTTCAAGCTGAATTCCCTAAAACAATTCTACAGGTGGTTCAAACTCCAGAGGCTCAAGCCATACAGAAGATGGTAGAAGATGCCAAGAGAATTGCAGAGGATGAGAGGCTTGCTAAAGAAATTCAAGAGGAATTTGATCTATACATGCAAAATTCTGTATTTGAAAATTTATTGGAAGAAGCAAAGACCACGTCTTTCAACTGGAGACTGAAGGATTATGATTTGGATGCTGTGACTGAAGCCGATAGGCAGAGGCTAATCTCTATTGCCTCTCAACTGCCTACCAAGCTGGTAAAGAGTGATGAGAATTACCTTCTGTTGAAAAGGGTAAAAAGGGCATTTGTGGTCAGAAACATAAGAACTAAAGAAGAGGTAGCTCAAATGAAAGTCAAAGAACTATGCAAAGTGATTGATTCAATTTTTCATGAGCTAAAAGGAGATACAGCTGCTGTCAACCCAAAGCTTGTGATGCATGCACCTTCAGAGCTCACCTCAGGTATGTCAACTCACATAAATGTTAAACCTGAGATCACTGATGATGCAGATATCCCTCCTCCACCTTCCTTCATATATGACCCAAATCCTATGCCTACAACTGTTCCATCCCTTCTACAGTCACTAGCCATCATTCCATACAAACCTCCCAAAATCTCCAAGAAAGTAGCCGCCAAACTTGCCAATCCAAAATTCAGAGCTGACAATTTTACACCCATCATTCCTTTCAAAAAGAAGCCTCCTCCTACTATGGACTTTTCTGATATCTTTCCACCTACCCCACCTTCTAGCCCAACTCCTGAAGCCAGTAAACCACCTCACAAACCTCACTTCCTCCACTCACCATCAATGAACCCTCCACCACCATCACCAAACCTACTGAAGTTCAAGCTGGCCCTTCTTCATATGACAAAGGCAAGAAACCCATTGTGCCAGAATCTACTGTTGACTCTGATGAAGAAAGATCGGTCAGGAAAAGAAAACTGATGCATGCCAAGAGTAAAGAAATCAAAGGCAAAAGAGAAAAGCTCCACCCAGTAAAAGACAAATTATGGGTTGGACAGTGGATGAAACCACATTTTATTTCACTTTTACTATGGCCAGCGCCATAACTCAAGTGGTAAATGTTCACAAGGCAACTTCTCAACTCACTCTGCTGCAAATGACAGACATCATACTAAAACTTAGGGAAATTTTGAATCCTTCAAGAGCAGAGCACATGTTAAGGCTTGTCATTGAGCCAACTGTGCTGGAATGTGGAATGCTCTACAGAAGCAATTTAGATGATGACTCAGCAGAAGAAGAAGATGTAATGCCTACCAGTGAAATAAAATTTATTATTTGGGAAGAGGAGGAGAAGCTCTTTTATGTTCATAGAGCTCATGGCACCTTTACAATCCATGAGTCCATTTCTGTTCAAGAAGAATGGAGCGAAATGGACTGGGATTCAATTAAACACGTAAAGGTGACCAAAACAAACACCAAAGAGTTGTCTCAGAACCTTGATGCCAGCATCGGAACCACGGACAAGTAAAACAAGGTGAAGAAGATTTTTGGGTACAAGTCAATTTTGAAGAAGAAATTTGACTTAGAAGAATAATTTGACAACATCAGCTTAGGGGGAGATTGTAAGGAACTTCAGTTTTGAAGTTTTCCGGCTGAACTCAAGTTTTGACAATTCCGGCTGAAGTTGAAGCGAAACAACAACTTCAAGCGGAACAACAAGTTCAAGCGGAAAGAAGCAGTTTTGTCACTTAGTGAATATTTCGGGTGAACTCGATTATCCATCAGATAATGAGTTCAACCTGACTTTTCCTGAAAAGTCTTTTCAGCAGTCCCATCCTGCAAAAGCTTCTCGTATGCTTCCACATCTCCCCAAGCCGCTCTCCAAAAGTAGATTGTTGCTGTCAACACGCAAGTCGTCTCAAATGTCGAAGTTTATTCTTTTGGTAGCTTAGATTTGACTTTGTAATGTACGGTCTAGATTAGATCACATGAGATCAATGGTTGTGATTGATCTCATCTGCACTATATATAGCTTGTTATCTCTTAGTTTACACATCATTGTGGTTATCACTTGTAATAGTGTAGCTTTGAGTTAATGCAAATAGTGCCGAATATTCGATATTTCGTTGTTTCTACTATCCTGCAAATCAAGCATTTACATTATACAAGAACTCTAATTTGCTTAAGAAAAGTAAAATATAACTTAATTCCGCAAGGTTATATTTGCAAGTAAAGGGAATTGTTTAAGTTTAACTCTGACTTATATCTTGTGCATGTATTCACCTTCCTTCTTTATATATTTGGCATGTATTCACCTTGTTCCCATAACATGTTTTTTCTCAATTACTACCCCTTACTTACAATTCTTCTCCTTAAAATGAAAACTCTATTTTTGGATTTTCATTTTATATAAAGCAAGACTCAATTTTTGGCTTTTTGAAAAAAAAAAACTTGTAAGCAAAGAAAATTGATCAATCAACACGAATATGTTGCAGTTTTAGATTTTCAGAAAATTCACAGATTTAGAAAATTTGATCATGAAAATTAAATTATGCAGAATATTCCTCCATTGACAACTTTGCAATTGTCGATAGGTCTTCTAGAAGTAGATGCACACTGGTCAAACTGATTAGTTCATAAATGACCCGAAGCGGATTGCTTCTGATCGATCAGTGTCCTGGTTTTGCTTAGAAACCACCTTAGGTTTCCATTGTTGTTGTTTTGGTAAGGCAATTTGTGATGAACTTATCACAGGTAACTGTGATGATGAACCTACACTTTGAACCTTTGAGAACATTGGAACAAAACGTTGTTGTTTATGAAAAAATGTAGGTTCAACGTCATCAAAAACTCTGCCTCGTTCATCGAAGAACTTTGTTGGGGCAGATTTACCAAAAATTGGTTTCTTATGAAACCTTTGGGGTGAATCAACAGGTAGTGGATAATCCTTTGCCATATGCCCTGGTTGGCGGCAAATATAGCAGATTCGCTTTGTTTTATCCCACTTTTGATGTACCTGCGAAGAACCACACATATGAATATCTCGAACAAGATCAGAATTAGAATCATATACCTGATGTCTGTGATCATGTCTGTGATCATCAACCCATTTGGATGTTGGACTTCGAGATTGAGAACTTTCAGAAGTAATTTTATCTTTCCAAATTCGCTGCTTCTCATCCAACAACTTTTCCATGTCAACTTGATATACTTCAATCTTAGCAGTTGATTCTTCAACGTTCTTTGTAAATAGATCAAGCTTAAATTTGGATTTATCAAACGAATTCTGAAAATCATTAGCCGTATCTCCTGCTTCATCTTTCCATTTCTTGACTTCAAATACCAACTCATATCTTTCTTTACAGATATTAGCTTTTGCAGTTTCAACATCCCTTTTATCTTGTTTAGAAATTTCTAAAACTTTATTAAGCAATTTGATCTCTTTAAATAGACATTCATTTTTCACACCCAATTCCTTCTCATTTTCCTTAGAAATAACCAACTCCGAACTAATCATTTTTAAGTCAGCAGTAACACTTTTGACTTCTTCAATCAAAAATTCTTTTTCTTTCATCAAGGCTTCAATTTTAGACTCAAATTTCTCACTCTCAGCAGCGTCATATGAACTCGAATCAGAATAATAGTCATCTTGTTCATGTGTGACAATTAATGCTGATGTATCATATCCAAAATGTTGACCCCAATCATAAACACCATCATGTTGAGCTGTCAAGGCTGTTGTCTTGCTTGTGTTACTAGTAGATGGTTGAATAAAACCAGGCTTGGGTGATTGAGTAAAACTAGGCTTGCTTGCATGTGCCTGTTGACAATCTTTGGCAAAATGTCCAAACTGCGAACATTTACAACATTTTAACTTTGACTTGTCAATACCCAATTTATCACCAGAAAGATTTCTTCCATGTTTCTTGAAGAACCTCTTCGATCTTTGACATAACATAGCATATTGCCAAGATATATCCAATCCAGTTAGTTGATCATCATCAAGTGCATCAAGATCATCGCATCAGCAACATTCTTGATAATCAAACCAAAAGATGATGAAATCAATGCCGAAATCATTTTAGCACAATCATCTGTTGATTCAGCAGAAAACGCATTCTGACTTGATGAATTTAGAATTGTAAAACTACAACCCCGTGATGAATTGTTATCAAAATTTCCAGAACTTCCAGACAAGAAAGCAACACTTGGTGCAGAACTCAGATTTGACTTAGATTTAGCATTCATGCTTGCAGTATTCTCACCATGATACAATTCAGGATTTTGCAGAGTAGCAGTTGACTTCTTTGAGTTTAACATTTCCATTTCCCGAGCATGAAGTTTTCCAGTAAGCTCGTGAAACGTCATTGTAGAATAATCCTTGTCATGAGTGAGCAGCAAAACATAATTCTCCCACTTTTCAGGTAAAACTTCCATAATCTTTTCCTTCAAATCAGCATCAGATTTCTCAATACCAACTATCTTTAATTCACTAATCAGATGTGAAAACCGTGAAACGAGAGTAGTAATGTTCTCATTTTCATAATTTTGAAAATTATCAAATTCTTTATTCAACACGTTCTTCCGACTCTTCTTGTAATCATCATTACCCTCACATCTTGCTGAGAGAGCATCCCACAATTGCTTTGATTTCTTACAAGTGCTGAATTGATGTAACAGTTCTGTAGGTAAATCCATGGTAAGATAACCATAAACTTTCTTTTCAAGCTCATAACTTTTTTCTTTCAGCAGCATCAAAATCTTGAAGTTCCTTATAATCTCCATCTTCAGTTGGTCGTTCATACAACTTTCGAATCGGAATCCATAAATCAATATCATTTGTGCTGATGTATGCAGAAAATCGTTTCTTCCAATTTTGATAATCTTCTAGCTTCGATAATTTTGGAACTTTCTGACTTGTTCCGATTTCATTATCAAAATTCAACATGGTTTGCATCACACTCTGCATTGCAGCAAACACTTGAAATTCCGTCATCGTGAAGAATTTGAATTCTGGTGACTGAACTTGCTCCGAACCTATCACTGACCTCCGAACCTCTTCCGAACTTCGTCCGAACCCAAAACAAAAAAGCCGAACTTAGAAACTCCGATCTGTCACCTAACGAACTCCGAACCTTGACCGAACTTAGATCAACTCCGAACTTTGATCGAGATAGACCGAACTCTCACCGAAGACTCACCGAGCTTGGTCCGAACTTCAAGTTCGGAGCAGTTACTCCGAACCTGATCAGAAAACTCCGAACTTCGAACTCATTTGTCAAAATCATTTCCAAAATTTGTTATTTTTTATATTTGTATTTTTGTATAACTTATGAATAAATAGTAAGGCGTATCGTTAAGAAATATTTTGAAATTTTGTTAATTTCTCTATTTTTATGAAATTATTTTGTAAATATATATAAAAACAAAATTGGTAGGTTTTGTGGATTTCTGATGGGTTTAAAACTTTAAATAGCCTTTTAAATGGTTTGAAAAAATTCTATTTTTTAATATTTTATTTTTGTATAACTTATAAATAAATAGTAAGGCGTATCGTCAAGAAATATTTGGGATTTCATTAATTTGTATATTTTTATAAAATTATTTGTACATATATAGAAATAAAGTTTATTGGTAAATCTTTTGGATTTCTTATGCGTTTAGATAACCTTTTTGAGTGGTTTGAAAAAAAATCCAAAATTTTTAAATTTCTTTAGTATTTTATATCTTATAAATTTTTTTCCAAACAATTTCGATAAGCCACTCGTCAATCGTTATTACATATAAATCAAAATCAACCTAAAATTCGAGCTTCTCTTTATAGTAATAACTAAACGGGGGGGGGCGTCGTTTGAAGATGTGCCAAAACCAATAGAAGACTGCATGTCCACTCTATGTAGCCATTTAAGAGATTTTTTGGAAGGTTGATGTTCAAAAGAGCATGAGAATTTCACTTCTTGTTATTTGACCAAATATTCGACATCTATATTTGTCAAGTTTAGAGCATCCACGGTAGGTTTTCTAAAAAAAATGTGAGTGTAAATCTGCAAAATTTGAGGTTTGGTTTTGGACTTTTAGGTGGTTGTGAGTAGTGGAGAGAAAAAAAGTTTAGCAAATAATCATATTTAAGAAAAAAACTGGTGATTTGCTAAAATTTTGGGATTGGAAGAGAGTGAAAAGGTAATGATAAATGTATAAAAAATATTATTAAATTATGGTTGTGAGTGAAAAATAAAAAAAAAGTAATAATAATAAAAATACAAATTATAGAAATGAGGATGAAGAACTAATGATTTTATGAGAGTTAGAATTATAAAAAACACAAGAAAAAGAGCCGCCAGAATCAACCCAACTCCATCATCGAAACTTTTAGGTAGGTCCATTTTCATCAAGCCCAGCCCAAAGCCCAGTTTAACTGTAATTAGGGTTTTATGATCAAAGCATTCCCCGATTTCTCTATAAATTTAACCATTGGACGTTTCCCATATAACATCAAAGATTAGGGTTTATGAAAACATAGATGGTTTCTCAACGGCTTCATCGAATTCCGGCGCTACTTTCTTAAAAAAAAATCTCTTCTTTGTTACTCCCTTTTAATTTTTCCAGAATTGCTTTTCTTTTGTTCATCAAGTGATGAGAAATTTAACTGCAACAAAATGATGGACTATTTGTTCGTGATTATTAGTATTTAAGTCTCTGATGATCAACAATAGATCGATTTCTTTCACGTTTTAAAACTAATTTACGCCATTTTGTTTCATGATTTTGGAGAAATGATGAACAACCAATTGGTCCGTGTTTCTGAATTAACCGTGACCGACAACTTTTAACCAACTCTGATCTCCATGTTTTGTTTTTTCTTAATCTTGTGGTTTGATTTGATTCTTTCTTAATTAGAGTTGATTAGTTAGGGTTTCTTGTGATTTGCAATTTAATTCTGATTTGCAAGTCTCTGCGTTGATGAATTATGAATCTAATCACATGTCAGACTTCAGAGATTCTTTAAAGAAAGGAATCTATGAGATTACAATTCAAAAATCTGAGCAGATGCACTTAGGTTTTATTTTTTCGTAATTCTTTGTATCCCTCCCCTCTGTTTTATCTTAATTTGGATGATAGATTTTTCCAAAATAATAGAGGTATTTATTCATCAGCCGAGAGCTGAATAGTCAGTTAAGTGTTAGCTCGGCTCTGAGTCGAGTTAAGTTGAAATTTTGAGCTTGTCTTGGTTTATAATCGAGCAAACTTGGTATGTTTTGGTTTAGTTTTTAACGGAGATATAAATGTAACTTTTAGTTTCAATGGTTTAGACGCGTTTATTGTTGCTTAGTTGAACATTACCATTGGTCTTATTTCCACCACATGAATCTTTGAAGGAAACATTTTACTTCAAAACGTAGAAATTGAAGTTAATTTAAAGAAAATGAGATTAAGTCATTAAACTTTACTGATGCTTAAGAACTTTGATGTCATGATTGTTGTAGATCAAGTGGTAGAGAAGAAAATTATGAAAACAATATATCGAACAAAAAAGTCTATAAGTTTAGTTAGTCCCAGAATAGACTAATTCGAATTAGACTTTAAGTTTTTGGATCATTACATAGTAAAACTGACAATTACTTTTTGATCATTACATATTTACATGATAAAACTAACAATAAGCCGTCTATCGAGTTAAGAAGTGAGCTGCCTTTGGTTTGTGCTTAGCTCATTTATAAACCGATCCGACTTAGCTCTGTGTGGTTAAAAACTTAAACAGGTGAGCCGCCTTTGGCTCTGTTTGTCTCATTTACAAACTTGGGTGACTTAGCTTGGCTTGGCTATAATTTGAACCATGAGCTTTGGCTTATGTTTGTCGCGTTTATAAACTCAGTTGAAGTAGCTTGGCCTTGTTACAAATTTAACTATGAGCTTTTTAAATGAGCATATATTTTCGTAGAGTATTGATTTATAGCACATATGAGAGCTAAACACCATACTAAATTTACAATTGATTTATATTTCAAAATGTTAACTTTCTTTTATCTGTTTAAAAAACTTTGGAATTTCGGAATGGTCATGAAATCTGTTTTTATATATGGAGCAAAAGTGAACAGTCAGAACATAGAATTAAGAAGTTTGAATGGATTTTGAATTCCAGTAGCATAGGAAAATGATTAGATCAGAATTTAAATTGTATAGAGCAAAGCTTAGAACAGAAAGCCCATGTAAATTAAATGGTGGTGCCTTTGAGGGGTTGAGGCTGGTCACGATGAGGAGAATCAAATATTACCGTTAAAAGTAATCTTCTACACCTCATTTTTCTTTTAAAAAAATTATATAGACTTTATATGACTCCCTTCATGATGTTTTTTTTCCAGCTGTTATTGTTACTTTGTTAGTGTCCAACTTTGGTTAGTCGGATATGAATTTTGATAATCACAAACTCTTTTATGCAAACTTATTTTTATGAATTGCAAAAGCATACTGTTGAGTTATATAAACAATAGTTTTGTATAATAGTTGAAAATATTGTGACTTCGTGGGTAAAGGGTAAATATGACGGCTAGAGTTGGTTTTACCCCATTGGAAATGCAATGTCTCTATTTGTCAAATGAAATATATCCTGTTGAGTTATATAGACACGAGTTTTGTATAATAGTTGGAATATTGTGAGTTAGTGGGTGAAGGGTAAATGTGAGGGTTAGAGTTGGATCTTACCTCATTGGATTGTCAAATGACATATAGAAGCATTGCCATTCATTTGATGAATATAACTTATGTATTTAAAATTTTTCTAAATTTATTGATCTTTTGTACAAAACTAGATATTATTCAACAATTTTACGATAAGGTTTACATAATTTTCTTAAACTGTACAAACTGAGAGTGGAAGAACTTTCTAATGCATGACACTTTAAGTTTATATGTTGTGATCACATACTTTCAATGCTCCATGCTGTTGTAACATACAACATGTGGGTATGACATGTACATGTTGAGGTTGTTGGTTCCAGTAATGCCATTGACGTTTTTGATCAATGGCTTTTTGACATTTGGATAGATGGAAAAGTCTCGACTCTTCTTTTAAACTAAGAGGAGCAACACACAAGCATATATATTATTTAGGTGATTGAATACATCTCGAATATTTTACGATAGCCAAATCTCTTACGTGTCCTGGGTTCCTATTTAAGCATCTTACAAAAACGCTTAAAAGACGGCAATAAAGAATATCGAACGAATGTTTGGTCGCTTAAAAAGTAAGTGACGTATCATTGAACATCCGACACGGGTCTGATTGCAAAACAAAATACGAGACGTAATGTATGCGTATTGCATTATACATAATATGATTCCAGATGACGAAGGAAAAACAAACTCTCAATTCAATAACTGAAATTAACTACGACATATGATGAGCTTGATGAGGAGCAAAAGCGAGCAAATCATTTGGAAATACATAATCGGGATATTCACTACCAACTTAGAGCGGATTTGATCGAACATATTTCTGACCGTTTAATGGAACAACTTTTTTTTTTGTTTTTTTGTTAAGTCATGTTTATTTTTATGTTTTTATTTTGTATATTTGTTTTTTAAAGTTTAATGTTAATGTAATTTTTTTTATTAGTTTTATGCTATTTCTAGTTTTATAAAATGTATAAAACTAAAAAACAAAATAAATATAAACTAATCTACTTACACTCATATGATTATACCCCTCTTCGTTTAAGTGTTAAGTGGTATGATTATGAATGTGAGATGACGTCTATGTGACAACATTTTCCCTATATCCTTACGGATATACCTCATGATCTCAAATAAAAGTTCAAATGGTCACCCTGGATTGATTCACAAGTATGAGGTGTAACTAATCTCGCATATTAATCTGAGCATAAATGTAGTAAGAATACTGACACTTGCGTCCATAAAACTCTGTTATCACTCTTACAACCTCCAGCTTCCCATTTTGTAAATTGACTAGGAGGGCAACATAGGATTTAAAAAAATAAATAAATAAATAAAAATTGTCATTAGCAAGAATCGAATATAGGGTTTTTTATACGAAAAGACACGCTCGTTTATAAATTACCAATTCACCATTGAGTTGGTTTGGTTTTTGTTAAGTCTATGGGTTTACTTCTTAAACATGGTTAAAACAAGTTTACGAGTATGATTGAAGTAGAATGTCTTTTGATCATTGATGATCACGTAAGATTACAAAAGAAATATTAAACTACTTCTAAACTACTGAAATAACAAAAGAAAAACGCCATACAATTAAAGAGGACTATATCTTGATTGGTATTTATACTGCAAATGAGGCTTGATTATTATTTATAGGTTGTCTGGGGTGAAGCACGGGTTAGGTTTCATGATGCATGATACGTATTTCACATGGCAGCCACGTTGCCTTATGACGATCAACTCACGTTCTTCTGCTTCACTAAGCTGGTCAGGTAATAGTTTCTACATTTATACTGACATGAGACCGTAAAAACTAATAATACCACGACCAAAAAACATAAAAAATGAAAGAAACAGAGAAAACACAATAACATCTCCAAACAATCTATTTTATGACTTAAATTTAATAGATTGACCCAAATCAAATTTCTTTTTTGAGTTTCTTTAGTTACAAAGTGTCTTCAAATTTCTTTTTTGAGTTACTTTTGTTACAAAGTGTCTTCGTCTCGGTTTGATGAATTGAACTTTCTGCTCACCCCTTAGTACGCCACGTCATCCCGGGGCCATATATGTACTCCTTGAAACAAGGACATATCTGAATCTGAATCATGAAAATAAATACAAACAATTTCCAACTCTAATCATTATTCTAAACGGTCAAATCAAATGAATCTTGAGCTCAACTTCTGTAAAGTGAATGATCACTAGTTGTACTATAACTCCAGATAAGTTGTATATATCTACTTATCTGTATATGATTTCTGTTAAATTTTAAATATATTTGACACTCAGCTCTTCAACAAATTTTCAAATCAAGCATATATGTATAAAAACATTAACTTTCATTAGCACATATAATGGCTTTATAACAACTGAAGGAGAGAAGGAAAGAATACAGGAGGAAACCTAGCAATGTATCTTAACTACTTGTTGACTAGCTATTTAATTACATCTGAATTATGTCGACTATTTATTTATATTAGTGTTAATACGTGTCCGTAAGATGGAGGATCCGTCGTATGCAACAATTGAGAAGATGGGGCCCGAGAAAGGGGCCCGAGAAAGGGGGCTTGGCTAACATATCAGCAAGCTGGTCATGAGAATGAACATGAAAAACATGAACACGGCTAGTTGCTACCAGTTCTCGTACAAAATGGTAATCGAGTGTTACATACTTCATGCGAGAATGTAGCACCGGTGTTGTCACAAAATAAGGTGGGAGAAGCGGATGTAGAGATGCCAAGTTCCAGTAATAAACTTTGTAGACAAAAGTAATTGGGATGAGCCATTTGCTAGAGCTTTGTACTCAGCCTCGGTTGAGAAGTGGGAGACAGATTTTTGTCGTGTAGACTTCCAAGAGACAATATTAGTTCCCAGATATAGTAAATGAGTGCTTATAAAGACACCCAGGTTTTTACTAAAAACACCCAAAGCATAAGATCGTTTCATACAAAACGATATGGAAACGGTCGTTTTACCTGAAACGGTCATTTGAAATTGTACGTCGACATCAAAAGCTGCAACCCTATCAAATCATGTTTATTCCTACGGTCGTTTCGTAAGAAACGACCTCAATTTCGGCCTGTTTTACATGAAACGATCGTGTGGGTGAGTTCTTTGAATTGCACAATCGGTCATTGTGTAGATAACGATGTGATGTTTTATTCTATTTAAATCGTATATATATCGATCGATCGATCGTATATTTTCATATTATCGATCGATCTTCCACTGTTTTATACTACGATCATTTTCTCAATCTATAAGATTCGTAAGAGATGTCGTGGTTCGATGAATTATTTAACCTCAACGGAGGCAGCGGAGGTGATAGCTACAACCCCGGCAGTTATGATGGAAGTGATAATTATGGAGGTAATTACAGAGGAATTTACGAAGGAGACGCCGGTAGTTATGTCGGTAATTATGCAGGAAATTATTCTGGTAATTACAACAACAACGACGACGACAACAACAACAACACAAGCTTCAGAACTTCTCTTGGCCTGGTTTCAAAAATGTGTGGCATTTGGACCCTTCTCTGAGTGAATAATTAGACAAACCATCTCTATAAGTTAAACAAAGCTTCTCATTAACTAACTTTTGGAGAAATTTCATGTTGTGCTCAGTGACACGTTCTTCAAATTTTATTCTTTGAGCTATAAAAAGAAATCTTATTAATTTATTTTTCTTACAATACTCCATCGTTAAGAAGCAAAGTTGAATTTTTTTTTTCTTCCTACGGCCGTTTTGAGTAAAATAGGCCATATAACACCATCAATATTTACAACAAAAACAAGATTTTTAATATTTCCAAACTATTTGTTCAAAATGCTTAAAACGCAAAGTAAAATTATTAAACAATATAAATTTTTAAAAATTCAAGTGAAATTATTACAATGCACCTTCAAAAGTAATACATGATTCATAATTTTTTTTGGGGCGAAACAAAAATACAAAAAAAAAAAAAAATTCATTCAAAATGCCTCAAAAAGGCCATATAAAACCATCAAAATTCTTGAAAAAAATAAAATTTGAAAATTTCCCAAAAATAAACCAACGTCTCTGTTTTGAAAGTCAAATTCACAATAAAAAGTCATAAATGATGTTATATTAGCATAAAAGATCTCCAACGGCTAGATTTCTCCAACGACTAGTTTTCTCCAACGGCTAGATTTGTCCAACGGCTAGATTTGTATTTTTTTAATAAATATTTTTTAAATAATTTTTTATAAATAATTTTGTTTTTTTTAATAAATAATTTTAAAAGAATTTTTATATACACACAACGACTATATACCCAACGGCTGTATTTTATAACGGTTATATACCCAACGGTTGTATTTTCTAACTTTCTCCCCTATAAATAGGGGTCATTTGTTTGAGCTTAAACTACCCTGTACATGTCTGAAGATCCAAATTTTCTTTCAGTTCTTCACCAGTTTCACAATCTTGCTATGTCGTCCACACTTCCTAGAGATGTCCTTGAACCATGGACTCCACCTCCGGCAATGCTTCCGACGCCTGGTTTTGTGCCACCGGTCGAACAGCCGCCACCACTACCTGTTATGCAGGCTCGACCTCCTGCCCCCTCTGTTAATCGTCGTCCATATCCACCACCCACTGTTGTTCGACCCCCCGTCCCCTCGTCGAAGTTGAAGAGGAGGATGAAGCTGCCTGGAATGAAGCAAACAAGGAGGACATGGAGGTCCTTCGAGAGTACTGGGCGGAAGAACATAGTAGGTCCAAGGAGGTGGATGTCGAATCTGGAAACCGCTGGGCATCAGACAGTGACTCCGACTCAGCTTCAGACTGGTCTTATTAGCTGTTATGAGATTTCAAATATTCTGTAGTGTTGGAGTCATGATGTTTTTCCTATTATTCTATTGCGTTTGTAACGAATCTGGGTTGTCTTCCTGTTATCAATAAATATGTTTTTTTAAAAACTTATGTGGATTTTTGGAACACTAAGAAATTTAAATAAAAAACATAAAATACAAATTTAAAAATGTTATGAATATCCAAGTGATGATATGGATGCCCACCACCTTTCACCTCAACAATAATGAAAGCTTCTCTTGCACACAAGACCTCATATAAATACATTCAACATTAAATGCCTATGTCTTCTTGTCCCTTATTTTGTAGTATAAATACCACATGAATGTAAAGGGAAAATTGCACCTTTGTATGCATTTCATATGATATACAATTCTCTCCCATCTCTTTCTAAATTCTCAAACTTCTTTCTACTTGTTCTCATAATCCTCTTCTTATAAACTTCTTCAAAGAAGAAAAGTGATTCAAGTAATCACAATTAACATTCTCAAGTGGTGATAATCTTTGTTAAATTATAACACGTTATCAGCACGAGGCTCTAATCTCGTAATCAAGCATAAAGACATCCATAATCAATGTAAGAAATTCATCAATGGAAAATAAATACTAAGATGAACTAAAAAAAAAAAAACATTTTATGATGGACAATTAATAACTATGGGACTACTAACATCTAACTTTTATTTATGCAACTAACTTTTATTTATGCATCTAACATTTATTTATGCAACTAAATCTTATTTATGCTCTAACGTTTATTTATACAACTAACTTTTATTTATGTGTTATTAGATTTAAATAATCCCAACTATTAGTAATTGGCCGATAATAATCCCAACTCAGGGAATTTTTTCTAACGAGCCAAACTTTCCCCTTATTTTCTTCTGGCAGTCCCAAACTAACTGACCACTAACGGTGTTAGATTTTTGCTGACGTGGCAAAATGAGGGGCATTTGTGAAAATTAAAAAGATGAGGGTCTATTTAAGTAATTGTTTTTCTTTAATTTTTTTACTCATCGACAACAAGAGACCAAAGAGGGCTTTCATGCCTGGTCTCCAGCAGGCCAGCTCCGGCCACGATTCCGGCCAAAGCGGCGGCGGCTCCACCAAAGAGGGCTTTCTTCCTATTCATTCCCGGCACCAAATGTGTGCCCCTCGTGGTCGTTCTCGGTCGCGAAGCATGACGAAAAGCAACAACAGTCGCAGTTGCCGCTAGGGTTCCGCCAGTCAGCGACGTTGTTGAAGTCGGTTCCAGCAGAGGTAACGACTTCATCTTCAACCAGAACCACAGATTAGGGTACGCTCCGTCTTCTTTTTCGTCGATCTATAACGGATCTGAAACACCAATCGATGTGTGATAGTGGTGGTGGTCGCAGCCGGAGGTTTAGAAATCGAAGAAAGAAGCCTAACTTTTCGGTGGAGAGGGAAGTGGTGATGGTGGTGCAGGAGTGGTGGCAGTGGTGATGCTGGAGCGGTGGTGGTGGTGCAGGAGCGGTGGTGGTGGTGATGTCGGAGCGACCTAGAGAATTTTACCTTTCCTTAGCCCTTTTCCCAATTTTTCAGCTCCCACCTAGAGAATTTTACCTTTCCTTGTTCGTATATTTATTTATTGTTATGCCACTCTATTGTATCTCACTGCTTATTGATATATATGGATTCTAATGTTCCCCTTGTTACTTGTTCAATTTATGTCTAGCTATATAATGTCGAACATTGCAAAAATCGAATTCCCTGCTCTTACCATTAATGGCGAGAACTATATGTCATGGACGGCTAATGTAAAAAGACACCTCAAATCCAAGGGTGTTTTGGAAACTATTAATGAAGGGAATAAATGTACAGAGAAAGACAAAGCAATAGCTGATCTCTTCCTTCACAAACATATCGATGAAATGTTACAAGTCGAATACTCAAACTATGATGATCCATATGATTTATGGAAAGATTTACAAAGCAGGTTCGATAATCAAAAGGAAGTCTTACTTCCTGCCGCTAAAGATGAATGGATGAATCTCAGATTCCAGGATTTCAGAAAAGTCAATGATTACACCTCTGCTTTGTTCAGAATATGTTCCACACTTCGATTTTGTGGACACCCAGTTACTGAGGAACAAATGTTGGAGAAAACTTACTCCACATTTCATGCATCAAATATGAGTTTGCAACAAACATATAGAATGCAAAATTATAAAAGATATTCTCAGCTAAATTCAATGCTCCTTGTAGCAGAGAAAAACCAAGAGCTGTTAATGAAAAATCATCAAGCTCGACCCACTGGTTCACTAGCTATTCCAGAAGTACATGTTGTTAATAAAAATAACATCAAATCTTCTGAGCACAGATGGGAACGAAATCGTGGACATAGCCGTGGACGTGGTCATGGCCGTAGCCGTTTTAGTAGAAATCATGTCAGTGACCACGCACATTCCTTTAAAGGAAACAACAATTATCGTGGTCGTGGTCGTGGTCGTGGTCGTGGTCGTGGTCATGGTCACAACCAAAGAAACAACACCTATCATGCTCCACAAAAGGGTAACTTCAATGAGCAGAATAAGCTTAAGAATGAAGCTAGCACTTCTCAAAATCGTGGTGATTCTTGCCATAGATGTGGAATGATGAATCACTGGTCAAAAGCTTGTCGTACACCTGAACATCTATGCAGGTTGTACCAAACATCCCTTAAAGGAAAAGAGAAAGAAGTGAACCATGTGGGTACTTTTGAGAATCTCGATATTGAACTAAATAACTCGGATTTTCTCAATGACTATGAAGCCTGAAAAATGTTGTTGGAACTTGACACTCTTATGTGTTATTCATGTATTTCACTTTCTTAATTTATGTTTAACTAGTGTATCCCTCTCGTTGATGTAATATGTTTTTCTGAAATAAATGTTCTTATTATATTTTCTAAAATAATTTTTCTTGTTATAATATCTCATAATGTCTTACTAGTTTTTGTTTTCTTCGTATGTGAAGTTTAAAATGAATTTCATTGGAGCAAAAGACCAAACAAATGATGGTGATATGTGTATAGCAAATAGTGGTGCCACACACACTATTCTTAAATCGAAGAAATATTTTTATGAACTAAATCCAACAAATGGTACCATCAATACAATATCAGGCCCTACTGACTTAATAGAAGGAGTCGGAAAGGCTAATTTGGTGTTACCAAATGGAACAAAGCTTTTCATAGAAAATGCATTATTCTCCCCGAAATCGACAAGAAACTTATTATGTTTCAAAAACATATACCATAACGGATATGATACTCAATCAAAAACTGTCGATAGTGAAAAATATTTGTATATCATGAACAAAGGTCATGTAATGGAAAAACTGCCAATGCTTAACTC
>JBCNJP010000007.1:103761157-103883787 GCA_039602395.1 Deinandra increscens subsp. villosa | reverse complement strand
TTTCTTATATGTTCAAGCTTTATATATTCAAGCTGCAGAAAATCAATGTCTTCCTGAAAATGTTAAAACTAACCCTCACCAATCAACAATCAAATCTTGGGAAAATCAACAATGAAGTATATACGTTATAGCCATTCTACAAAACCTATCAAAACACATTTCATATTTAGTTCATGTTTACTTTTGTTTCTGTTCATGCTTGGAATATTAAAAATAGATTTCGTGATTAATTTTATTTTTTTAAGTGGTTAATAGCTTAGAATGACACAATGGGCACATAAATATGCAATCTAAAGCTCACATGAGAGAAATGTTAGCTGAGAGTTTCAGAAGCAATGATTCCTAGTGATAATAACATAAGTAAATCTTAGTGTTATACAGTTTTCAATATATTTGTGAATGAAAAGCATAATTGCAGATAGAAGAACAATTATTATTTATGTTTAATCTTCATAGATTACCGGTATCTCAATGTAGTTTTTTCATGAATGATGATGACAATAGCAGTAACGTATGATTACAAATATAGACAAAAGGAAGAATAGAAACCTAATCAGAGGCACCATAGAGCTCAGTTATCATTGTTGTTTCATCAAGATCATTTCCAAGAGTTCCTACAATAAAAACACACATTGTTATTAATCAAGTTCTTCCATATTTCCATCTAAAAGCATTATTCCCTGTTGATGAGTACATGATTCTTTCCAAAAGTCTCTAACCATTCCATCAAATCTCTTAACCTACAAAACAATCTTTCAAGAGTGAGGGTAAAACAATATCCATTCAACATAACTCTATGTGTACATACCAGTTAATACGACTGCCTGATTGTCTCGCTTAGTAGCTACATAACAGAAAAAAGAGTGACAAAATTAAAACAAAAAAATTGAAACCAAAATCGTTAATGTTACTTTGAACCAAACACATAACAAACAAAATTCTTTGTATATTGAACCTAAATGCACCTTAAATCGCACAAAACCAAAATAATATTCCCTCTCTGATATAATTAAACCTAAATGAAAAGATTCGTCGAACTTCTCTTATAAAATCTACACACTGAAACAAACCAAGTAAAAATCAACCAATACCTGATTATCACCCAAAACTGAGTTTTAGGGTTTCAGTTGGAACCATTCAATTGTAAAAATGGATCTTGATGGCGGCCTTTGTATAATATCACTAACCCTTAGCTGCCGTAACAACACGAAACAACCAACCGGAAACATGTATGACCGGCGACGAAAGTGGCTAAAGGCGTCGCATCGAGTATACTCTCTTCTGTAATCGCTTTATAAGATGGGAAGAAGATAACATCACGGTGACCGATTTGTATGAATCAAACTCTCAGACTCACGGTAACCCGACAGCCACCACACAAATCGATGCAATCGCCGCCGCACACCATCACCCTCACCAGTCACCCACCATCCCCGGCGGCGAAACAGATGCACCAACGCCCGGCGGGTAAGCCGACAGCGGCGGCCTGCCTACGCCGGAATCGGAGCAAAAGACGAAGAAACGGCAGCAGCGCCACCGATCGTCGTCGTGTATTGGGGGAGACTGGTTTTTGGGTGTTCGACGATGACGTTTTATACCGATGGCGTGCGGGAGCTGTGGAGAAGATGAAGATGTATTTGCAGAGAATATGAAGATTGAGAGAGAAGTGTGCTCTGAAAAGTTAGAGACTAACAACCTGGTATTGACCAAAACATGTGGCTATCCCTGGTTTTAGCCAGTGGTATTTGAGAAGTGAAACTGGGAAAAAAATATTATAACAGAAAAAGACTCAACCGGGTTTTGAACCCGAGATCACTCTGGAGGCAAAGTGGAAACTTACCAGCTGATCTACATTAACAACTGAGAGAATATTCAAACACTAAGTTATTAAACACTCACTACCGAATGAAAAAAAATATATATATATATATAGCCATGACACGTGTCAGCACGACACGTGCTGACGTGACAGGGGAATAGTGCAGAATAGTGAAATTTGTGAGTACACCTAGCACTCACAATTGATATATATATAAATAAATGCATAATATGAAAAGATGGTTATGTTCTAATAAGTGGTAATAGGATAAATAAATCAATAATGTGAAAAAAAAATGCCATAAAACCTTAGAAACTATAGTTTAAACTACTGAATCATCAAAATGACTTCATTACTTTACAAATAAAACAAAACATTATTTATATATACGAGATCTTCGTGTCCGGGGAGCTCATTCTGTAAGATGATGATGTTTACGGTAAACGTAAAAGATTGAGACCTTCGCGTCGAACACCTCGGATACCATACCCGATGCCCAAAATGGTTATAAAAAACAACTTTCTTATTTCTCTCGGTCCAATTCCAACATATTGAGAACGGAAATTATATTGGAATTTATTGTTTGTGTTTTAATGCTTTTTGTTTTCTTTTCGGGGTCTTAAAAAAATGGTTCAACAGTTGATACTTTTGGAGAAACATTTCCACTTATATAATGTGTATGGAACCACTCAAACGTCTCTTTTGTTCCTTTCTAGATAACTTAAACCCTAGAAACTCCAATCAACCACCTATGCCCCTCCTCTGAACCCACCTCCACTTTCCGACCACTTTCCGGCCATGGATTACGCCGGTTTCCACCCTTTCACCCCCTCCCTCAACCCCACCGCCCAAGAATTCCGGCCAACTTTCCCGCCCAACCCCTTACCCCCACCCCACCCTTACTATTCATATTCTTCTTACCCTTACAGTTTCAACTCTCCTCCACCGGTTCATCCTCCACCGGTTCATGCTCCACCGGTTCATCTTCCACCGCCACCGGTTCACGCTCCACCGCCGCTCCCGCCACCTTCCACCGCCCCAACGCGAACGCTTCTTTTAAGCTCGGTCCCCTCCGACGTCAGCGAGTCGATAGTCCGGCGAGACTTGGAACTGTTCGGCGACGTGAGGGCCGTGCAGATGGACCGGGTGAGAGACGGGATAGTCACCGTGCATTTTTACGATCTCCGGCAAGCGGCGGAGGCGTTGCACGGGATTCAGGAACAGCACATGCAACAACAGCATCGTTTACGGAAACATTTTGAGACTCTCACACTATCGACGCCGGAAAACTTTGCTCCGTCGTATACCTACCTTACTAACAGCTACTCTTCGCCTCCTCCACTCCCGCCGCCGGCGCCGGGACTCGTCGCCGGACGCGCCGTCTGGGCGCAGTTCGCCTTTCCCGTCGCCTCCGGCTTCCCCGACGGCAATAACCAAGGCACCCTCGTTGTTTTTAACCTGAACTCCGACGTCGCCGCCGGGACGCTTAGAGACACTTTTCAAGCTTTTGGTAATTTTATCATTTTATTAATTATTATGTTCATCATCATCATCAGAATAACATCGTTAACAATTGTTCTAATTTTATGTGTTATGAAGAGATTAATAAGTAGAAGAATTATTTGGGGAAGTGAAAATTTAAAGTGATGGGTCGCTTTCCACATCAATTTGAGATCAATCTTGATGCTGTTGATATATTTGTTTCTATTTTTGGCATTTTTCTGTTCTTCATTTGACTGATAATTAATTATCTTTTTTTTTCTAACTATGAAACCAAATTTCAAATCCAAGGGTGTGTAAAAGAGTTCAGAGAAACGCCATTGAAAAAGAATCAGAAGTTTGTCGACTTTTACGACACCAGAGACGCCATGAAGGCTCTCATCAACACCAACGGCAAAGAAATCAACGGCCAGACGGTTATCGTCGAGTTCAGCCGTCCAGGTGGTCACAAACACAGCAGATTCAAACCCGTTATATCCACCCGGTCTCCCGGTCCACCGCAGGTTATCGTTGCACGTAAACACTATACGGAAACGGGCCCGAATCGCCTGCCACTGCCCCCGCCCCCGCCAGCGACTTCACCGTCAAATCCGTTGAGGAAAACCGGGAAGAAGCAAACCGAGCAACCCGGAGGCTGCTCGTGGAGCAAGCAAAGGAAGGGTTCGAGGCACGCTAGAGAGCGATACGACCCGAGGTTTTTGATCAAGGAAGATGGGGTTATTTCTGAATCTAGCGTCTTGGATACTCGAACTACCGTTATGATCAAGAACATTCCGAATAAATACAGGTTTAATCGGTTAAACCGGTTATTTAAATCGGCTATTTCACGTTTTTGGTTTCGAACATTATTTTGTTTGGATGAAATAACTAACTAACTAACTAGACTTTGTTTTTGGGTGCAGCCAGAAGCTATTGCTGAACATGCTCGACAGTCATTGCATTCACTGCAACGAGCAGATAACCGGCGGCAACGACGGAGACCAACCGCAATCGGAACCGGAACCGCTGTCTTCCTATGATTTCATCTACCTCCCAATCGATTTCATGTATGCATGTTTTTTTTTCTTATTTCATAAAACTTAACCTAAAGAGATATGATCAAATAAATGAAATGATGTGAAAGTAACTAATTAAGTAAGTAACATATTGTTTGTTAAATGGTAAATGTTGGCATGTTGCATCACAGGAACAAATGCAACGTGGGATACGGTTTTGTGAACATGACGTCACCGGAGGCAACCATGAGGCTGTACAAAGCTTTTCACCACCAAAATTGGGAGGTTTTCAACTCCAAAAAAATTTGCGAAGTTTCATACGCCAGATTGCAGGTTATTCCAAAATAATTTCAAAATTTACTCTTCATATTACATCCTAGAGAAACATTAAATAAATGTGACATTAATTAATTTGTGGGAATTTGAAAAGGGTTTGGAGGCATTAAAGGAGCACTTCAAGAACTCGAGGTTTCCATGTGAAGAGGAGTACATGCCGGTGGTGTTTGAGCCGCCGCGGGACGGCCAGCGGCTGACTCAGGCGACGCCGATCGTCGGACGGGGTCTGGTAACGCCGTCGGAAAATAATGACGTGTGTTTGACGGAAACGGAGGGTTGTAATAGTAGTAGTAGTAATGTGACAGTAGTACAAGTAGTAGAAGAAGATGTGGATTCTGATGATACTAACGCCGGCGCCGCCAGTTACAGCGGCGGTGTGATTGACAAGTATAATTAAAATCCACTGTGGTTTATTATAAAAAATATTATCAATTTATCCTGGTTCTAATCTTTTTTCGTTTTTTTAATGATAATAATATTTGTTAATATTTATTATTTTTACTGTGCGTGGCATCAGCTTAAGCAGATGACACTGGCGGCCTATTTGCTCTAGGTGAAACCTTTTTCAACAGGATAATGATATTTTTGATGAGTTTTCACTTTTCAGGTTTTCTCTTTTGAACAGCTTATTTTCGTTTTTGAAGAATGGTAGTGGATTTTATATTTTAGTATTATTGTGAGCTTATTAAAAACATGGAGTATTCTGTGATTCGCTGAAATTATGAATTTGGTTCTTGAGATTAAAATTTGACGGTTGTAGACTTGTAGTGTCTAAGTTTATATTTATTTTTCATTAATGCTTAAAATTTTAAATAGTTAGTTTTGCTTTTTCATTTGATCTTTAAAATTTAAATAGTTAATTTTACAAGTTACGTTGATGGCATTTTAGTCTTTCAAAAGGTAAATACATATAATCAAAACAAACAGTCTTTGTATTTTAAGATTACGTGCGTGTAGTCATAAAAACCTTCTATACAAGGCGTGAACTGTCATATAGTGGTCCAGTTAATAAAAACGGTTTCTTGCTTAAAAGTGTAGTGTATACACTTATAATCAAACAAACAGTCTTTGTATTCTAAGATTACGTGTAGTCATAAACCTTCTATATAAGACGTTAACTGTCATATAGTGGTCCAGTTAATAAAAACGGTTCTTGCTTAAAAGTGTAGTGTATACACTTATAATGTCTTTATATTCTTAAAAAAACCTTCATAAAAATGACCTAGCTATTAGAAAAAGTGAAAAAATTAACCAATCAAAATTTAACACACCAGGCGCTATGCTATCGCGAGACAACTAAATCTTTACCCATAACGCGTTTGGAGTGGTTTTGGGTCCGTCTTCCCTTTCATTACGTCCATTACACTCAGACTAACAAAGGCTAATAATAATCTTAAGAGTCAATCAGTTTATGGGAAGTTTGTTTGAGGAAGTTATCCATGATTATTCGAGTTTGTTTGTGGAGCTTTTTCAACGGGTCATGCATGGTAATATGGTGACCTCTGGTGCTAGGGATGTTGTTTTCACGATGCTTAGTTTTGCTATCAAGAAAGGTTTGGCGGCGCAGCTTGTTGCCCGCCACCCTTGCACGTCGGGGTGATTGTCCACTTGTATTTGTCTCACTATTTGGTTTTATCAATTATTAATGAAAAAATTTCCCAATTGAACCTATTAATATCTATACCTTATTATTTAACCAACTTTTATTTAAAAAATTCTATTTTATTCTTTTTACTTTATTTATATTTTTGTATAGTAATTTAAAAATACTATAAAAATCACTAAAATAGATGTTTTATCCTTTTTAGTAAAAAACTATTTTTATAAGGCGGATTATTTCAGATTTCATGAACTTGTGACGACTTTTAGATCACTTGATCAATGGTTAATACTAAATCATGGGATTTGCATAATTAAAAGAACTTTGAGAATTATTTAATGAGACTAAATTACAGAAAACATCTTTTACGTTTTTATAATAACCTTTTATGTTTAATTTTTTATAACAAATTACATCATTTGTACTAACTTTTGTTAAAGACTATAATTATGTTTTTGAAAATGACAATTTTACATTAACCCCAAAAAAGACCAAACTTCAACTTTTATTGTTGTTTTATTTTGATTTTTCATTTTCTTTATTATTTATTAGGCTTGGTTTGGTTTCCAAATTAAGTTGAGTTGTTTAATTTTTGGGTTTCGTTAGTGTGAGGTTATTATTAGAAGTTTAGTTTGAATAAAAATGATAAGAAGGAATCATAGATATTAAATCTTCAATTAAATGAAGATCTATGGCTCAAAATTTTTCTGGGTAGAATTAGAAAGAAAAACTAAAGAAAACAATACATAGAAGGGTATTTTTATTTTTTTATCAAATTCCCCCCATTTTTAAACCTTCATAACTCTTAAATACGACATTATTTTTTTTTAAAAAATTACACCATAATAATGAGCGTTTTTTATCTTTAAAACGCGTTCAGTGTTGTTATATATAAAATTAAAAGAAAATTACTTTTTCGATCGTATCAAAATGTTCAGATCATTGTGTCATATTGTGTCACAATGTTTAGATCATTGTTTCATATGGTGCCAAAAAACCGAAAGAGTATTTAATTTTATATATAGCAACACTATATATACTATTGACACGACGACACAATGACACAATGATTTAAACATTTTGGCACAATGGCACAATGAGTAATTTTTTTTTCATTTTTTATATAGCAACACTATCCGTTTTAAAGATAAAAAAAATGCACGTTTTTATGGTGTGTTTTTTTAAAAAAAATAAATAATGTCGTATGTGAAAGTTATGAATTTTAAAAAAAAATGGGGGAGTAGATAAAAAATCAACAAAAGTGGCTAAAAGTAAAATACCCCATTTCTTTTTTATTAGATCAAAATCCAATGGCTGAAATTTCTTCTTCTCCTTCTTACTCGAAAGAAACTTCGCATTTAAACCTCTTCCGTTTCGTTAAACGGGTTGGTTTGTGTTAGGTTATTAGGGTTTCAAATTTCTAGTTAATACATGAGTCCAAATTAATTAAAGCAATTATCTTAGTTCAGGTCCGGTTATTAGGCTTAACTTTTAGGGTTTTGATAACCGGTTGATTTGGATCATGTTATTAAATTGGTTCGGGTCAGGTTATTTGTGTTTTCTAGAGCGTTGTGTGTTTTTCTAGATCATCGTGTCTCTATGTGTTTTACACATTAGAAGTTTAAAATGATTAGTTCTAAAAAACACAATGGTAAACTAACACTACTGTATATTTCTAATATGTAAAACACAATGATAAAATAAGAAATTTATCTAGTACATAATTAAAAATACAATAACAAAATAACATGACGGAATGATCTAAAATGTAGAAAACAATAATGAAAACATGTAAACTAGTGACTTGAAAATGTGTCTTTTCTAAAATGATAAGTTCTAAAAACCACATTGGCCGAATAATATCATTATATATTTTTAAGATATAAAACACAACAATAAAATGACAACAATTTTATCAAACATATATAAAGTAATGATAAAATAATACGAAATAAGCTATAATCTAAAAACATCATAATGAATAAGTATTAGACAATGAGCTTGAATATAAAGCCAACGACTAAAATGTCCTTACTTTAAAATAAACAAAAAACAAAAAAAAAAAAAAAAAAACACTTATCATGCTCTGAATACTTTTTAAATTTAAAAAGCCTTTTAATTGAATCTAATTGTGTATAAATATTTTGATTACATACAACAAGTTGATAATAAAATCCATGAACATTGTTATAGCGGATGATATTCACGTCTTACACGGTAATTGTTAAGAATAAATGAAAAAAAAAAGAGTGATAATGTATAAAATAGGGACTGATAAAGAATATTTGTAGGACTTAAATAGAAAATTATTTTCAATTAAATTATGAATATGAATAATTGATTTGATAGCTAATCTGATGTTGTTTGTAAACAAAAATTATTTTAGTAGTGAGGTGTCCGTGAAATTTGATTTGGCAGAGGATAGAACAAAATAAAATATTGACAAACGTTTTAATAATTAACTGATGAAATATGTATCATACAAATAATATTTATATAAAATAAATATTAAATAATAAAAATGCATTACGTTAAAAATATTACACAAAGTCTTATACATGGATCTATATGGCATTTGTTGATGAAAAACATTTTCTTTTCTTCTTTGCTCATAGAATGTCTATTTTAATATCGGAATGTTTTATGGCCTTCTTTTTTACCAGGGTCATCTCCAATAAATCCTTAACAAGGCTCAACCTTTAGCTTCGTATCGGGATGACAAGATAGATTTACCTTTGGTTTTGACCATTGCTTTGGCTTTTTTTAAGCGAAAAAGATGAAAATAGCCCTTTTGATCAAGTTTGGGACGAAAATAGCCCCATGAAATTTTTTTTCCAACTTTTAGCCCTACCTTAACGGTCGCTAACGACCTCCATTTAAACCCAAAACGACCGTTCCTGATGACCAACCACGATGCGACATGTGTCCACCACGGTCGTTAATATGTTGGAAAGGTCGTCGACGACCGTCGTTTTCCGTCAAACGACCGTCGACTACGTGTGTTGTCGCCAACGACCACGGTCGTTTGACGGAAAACGACGGTCGTCGACGACTTTTCCAACGTATTAACGACCGTGGTGGACACATGTCGCACAGTGGTTGGTAATCAGGAACGGTCGTTTTTGGTTTAAATGGAGGTCATTAGCGACCGTTAAGGTAGGGCTAAAAATTGGAAAAAAATTTCATGGGACTATTTTCATCCAAAACTTTGTCAAATGAGCTATTTTCGTCTTTTTCGCTTTTTTTAAACATGAGTGGTCTAGGCATGGTAATATATCTCTCTCCTCCCCCAAGGTGCTTGGAATACTGATTGTATAAAAAATTTAATGTATCACTATCCTTTCTCAAGAATCCTCTAGGTTGTTAAACTTGTAAAGGTGGTCGGGTTGGGCTTTGTTCATTGTTATCCTTGTGTAAAAGTCGGGTGCAAAAAAAAGATTTTTTGAATTCATGGAATTGGAAGATGGAAAACAAGAGAGTGGGTGTAAAATGGTTTAAGTGTATAATTGTGTTTTTTTAGATGATTGAAAAAACTAATCATTAAAAAATATAAGTAACAAAAAAAAAAACTAGTCATTATTAATTAAAGATAAAAATAATACCAAAATACATTTTTTCAGAAATATCTATTTAAAACATTAAAAGAATAAAAAAAGTTAATTCATTTGGGCACACACAAACTATCATTCGTGACGGCATGCGTGTGGCCACAGGCGGCCTATGAACAACGCCACATGTTAGACATGTGACCTACACATAGAGATGACAAAAAAATAAAAAAAACAAAGTGGAACTTAAAAACCTCAAAAAATGAAACGAAAAACATCGAACCGAACTAATAACTGGAAAACACCGAACATAAAATATTGGTTCAATTTCGATTACCTATGAATTAAGAACCAAATCGAAAAAAGTAACTATTTATATATTTAATAAAAGTTTATCATATATTTATATTAATTACATATTAAATGATTTTAACTTCAAGTTCAAACTTAAAAGAATGTGGCTTCCCACATTAGATGGTTAATAACATGATAACTATTCATAATCTCTTATGGTTATTATAAAACGAATTTAATTTTTTAAAGTGAACCTTTCAGCCAATCTTTAATCCTAATAAACTACTAATTCTTTATTTCAGTTGCAACTAAAAACCGAACCAAAACGAACCGAACAAAACATAACCATACTCACCTCTATCTGTGAACGGCCCTACAATCGTGAGTCATAGAGAGTGCCAAGGCAGATGGAAATTCTAATGGCAAAGAATGTAATTCTAATCGGGAGACTTACACAGCATAGTGACAAAATAGGGGGAGGGTTTGACTTTGTACCGTACAGATTGAAATTGAACTGAACCAGCCCTCTTTGGATGCCCTGTGATACTATACTATACATGAAAACAGGGGGTCCAGTAATCCTGCATTTTGCTTTTCAGCTATCCCTTTTTTGTGCTTTGCTGGGGTTGTGACACGTGGACGGTTATTATTTGCCAATGTGTCCCACTAGTTTAGTCAAAATCAACCAACCTTCCGTTCCAAAATTATTAGGAAATTCTCATCTTAATACTTCATTTTCTGAAAATTAACATTGATTTCAAAAATTGTGTAATGTTACCTACATATGCGTGTTAGGGTGTCGTTTTTACCAGAAACCTATTTACTGAATCTGAGCAAATTACGCAAACTCGATTAAGATGAAAATCGATCTCGAAATGAAGAATTCGAAGCGTGATTACACAACTCGAATGAATGACACCCATAATGCACATCTCCACTTGACCATCCTAAGTTGCCTTTTTTAGTGCTATGTTTATACAAATATCGTCATGGACTCAAGGAATGGTGTTTATATTGTAGCCTTTTGAGCTAACATTTATTTATGCATAGAGAGTGTATATTTAGTTAAATAATTTTAAGAAAAATTAACCAAATTTTAGAAAATTTCCTTATTTCTAATCCCTTTTTACTCTAACTATACTTTTAAAACAATGTAGATTGACAAACATGTCTTCATCAACAATTGTTATCGATTTTTTTGGACTAGGAGAGAGATTACACCCTTTTTTAAATACACGTAAATTTCATTAAGTGGACTCCAAAAATGCTTGGAGAAAGGTTTCACAAATTAAAAACACCACTTTGTCAATGCTTTTTTCATCATGAATACAAACTCTCCCGATATTACTATTTATACAAACTCTAAGGTTAATTGCAATGGTCACCCCATTTCCCCAATTCCCCACTCTATTTTTGGTGCCACCTCATCATTCCCCACCCTTCCCATTTTTCCCCATTTTGTAGGTAATGGTTTCCCCATTTTCCCATTTCCCAATCACTTTTTTATAATAAAATTATTAAAATAAAATACTAATTAAAACATTACAAATAAAAAAAAACTACTTTTTTATAAATAAAAATTAAATCCTAATATTACAAATAAAAAAAACTCCTAAAATTACTTATTTAATCCTAAAATTACTTATTTAATCCTAAAATTACTTTAAATTCTAAAATTACAAATTAAAAAAAAAAAACTACTTGTAACACCCGAAGAGTTTTGTTCGAATTTTTTGAGCAATGGTTTTAGCATCCTCGCTCGGGTCGCGTTCAACCCTATCGAGCTCACGACACATTTGCTCGCGTTCCATTAGTTCGAGTTCTTTCGCTCGTTGTTCTCGAGCTTTTCGTTGAAGCTCGATCTTCTCCCGTTGATACTCGTTAAACGTTTGAAATTCTTCTTTGTAAGCTCCACTCCCCGACGCCTTTCCTTTTCCTTTTGCTTTTTCTTTTGCTAAGCGTTTAGCTTTTTGGGTACCCATTGGAAGTGGATCTTCGGTTGGGCTCTTGGGAGAGGTTCCACCTACACCGAGGTTGAGATCGAAAGGAATGGATTGGGCTTGCGATGGACTATCGGTGTTGAAGCTCCGATTTGAATCAGATGTTTTGCTTCTTTTAGAAGCACCTTGTTCATCACTATCGCAACCATCGTCCACCGCAAATGCCCCTCGCCATTTTTGGGACATTTTCACCACATCCCAAACCTCCATCTTGTCGAAAGCGCTCATGTTCTCTAGCTTGAATCGATGATGGGTCGCCTTCATAATATCTTCTTCGCTTTGGCCACTCTTTCGGTTACCCAAAATGTGGATGTAGGTGTTGTTCCACTTGGTGACCTTCTTGTTCATGTCGCCCCACTTCGAGTGCAATTGATGCTTAGTGCGAACAAAGCTATGTTCATTTGAGAAGTTGGGGGGTTTGATAATGCAACAAATGGTGCCAATTTGCGGTAATTTTGTTCCAAAACGATTCCCTAGTTTGGGCGTCTCCAAAATTAAGAAAGGAAAAAAAATTGTTAGTAAACTTTAAAACAAAAAAGTAAACTTTAAAATAAAAAATACAAGATATAAAATATATATTTTACCCGCAATCGAACTCTCCGAGACATCGACCCAACATCTCGCCAACGCCACTTCTTCTTTGACCGTCCAAGGAGTAGGAATCTTTTTTTGTCGGTCGTCGGGTTGAGACGTTTGCCCCGACTTCTTATTTCGTTTGGCGGCGTGCTTCTTCTTTCTTGGTTCGGTGGGTTGGGTTTCCATGACAATTTCTTCTTGAGAATCGGTTTGGTGGGTTTGGGTGAATTGGGGAAAATCGTCGGGACCAAGATAATCAAATTCCGGCCAACCGACCGTGGAATCCGCCATCGTCGGTACGTAACCGGCACTTCCAAATGGGTTTTGTTGAGAAGTGGGGGTTTGTTGCTCGGAAGGATTGAGGTTGGAAAAGAAATCGTTGAAGTTCGACATGGTGTAGGAAGTTGGAGATTTTATAAAATTGAAAGGAAGTTGGAAGTTGGAGATTATATAAAATTTAGAGAGAAATGGAGAAGTGGGTGTGAAAATGGGTTGAATGGTGGGTTTAAATAGGTAAAAAGTGTTAAAAAGTAAAAGAAAATTAATTTTTTTTAAAAAAAGATATTTAGCCGTTGGGGGGGGGGGGGCACACCAACGACTCTCTCCCCACTTTGAAACCTCTCGGTCTCGGCACCCCACTTTGCATCCCCGATCGGTGACCCCGAGACACCGGCAATGGTGTTCCCGAAGCCACCGAAGCCACCGAACTCCCCCAAACCCACCTTCCCCGAAACCATTGCAATTACCCTAATATGGTTCGCTACTGTAAGTCTGTAGCCGTTCTCGTCACGTGTCATCTTCTTAGCTGGTCCACGTGACATCAAATAATATTTTTTTGGTGTATAGTTCTGATAATTCACGTAAACTCTTTTGGCGGCGCAACTTGTTGCCCGCCTTCCATACGTGTTGACTTAGGTTATGTATGTTACCTTTCGGTTTAATATAAAATTGTATTTAAAAAAAAAGTTTTGTTTATTAATACAATTATTTTTTGTGTCTAGTTTTTTATGGGTCACATGTCCCTCTTTATTATTTTTATGTGTATGATTTTTTCGTGTTTTTACTTTACGTTACAACAATCAACTTAATTGTGTACATGTGTTAGTCTTACGAAGACACTCGGATAATGAACAACTCGTTTCGCACAAAAACTAAAATTTCTCAAACGTTATCCAAAATGGAATCACTATCCCAGACCTAATAAATCCATTTAGTCTTATAAAACCATAGTGAACTTTAAAGGATATAGGTTGTTTGTGTTTGACATCGAAATTATCCTTTCGTCTAGGCCCTAGGAACCAACAAAAGTTGTATTTTCCTAATAAAAACCGGTAAAAACAAGAGTTTATTTGGTGTACTCCCTTGGTTGATCATGGGACCAACAAAATTTGTTGTCAATTTCTTTAAACTTTTTTTCTTTCACCACTAGGTTTTAAGCATAAAAGACCAAGCTTTATTCAAATATAATAATACTCTTAGGTTAAAGGCCCTTTTAAAATAAATAAATAAATAAGAGTGAAAATTATTATTTTATCTAGCTCATAAAAGTGTTCACATTTATTTCTCTATATTTGCCACCTTTAAAATTTAAGATAAACATAAAGAAATATTAATATTTACTCCCCTGCCAGGTAACTCATCCCTAAAATTTAAGAGAATGTATATGAACAAGATGGTGACCTGCCCGCGCTTCGTGGCGGGCCACCCATTTTTCAGAACGTTGTGACCAAAGTCAAAAACTCTAAAAGTGGTTAAAAGTTGACCACCTGCGCTTAAGTCTGAAAAAGGAATATCACTTGAAAAAAAATACCACATGTACATGACACGGTGGCCTAACACCATTTTTCATAACGTTGTAACCAAAGTCAAAAACTCTAAAAGTGGTCTAAAAGTGGTCTAAAAGTTGACCACCTGCGCTTAAGTCTGAAAAAAATATCACTTGAAAAAAAATACCACATGTACATGACACAGTGGCCTAACACCCATTTTTCAGAACGTTGTGACCAAAGTCAAAAACTCTAAAAGTGGTCTAAAAGTTGACCACCTGCGCTTAAGTCTGAAAAAAATACCACATGTACATAACACGTGACCACGTAGCCTAACACGTGACCACGTGTCACAAAAGCATTGGCATACATATGACACGTGGCCTAACACGTGTCCACGTGTGACACATGGCCTAACACGTGGCCACATGGCAGGCCACGTGTCATAAAATGAATGGTTCAGATATGAATAGTGGAAAATGTGTGATGACCACCCAATTCTTAATGTAATATATATAAATTTTCTAAATATAGAGGATTTACTTTTCATCAATGAATTTATCCTTTGTATTTTTTACGAGTGGATATTAATAGAAGAATAAAAATAAGCAGTAAAAAATCCGCTATTTAATCGAATATATATAGAGAGTGGATATTAATAGAAGAATAAGAAATAAGCAGTTTAAAATCCGTTATTTAATCAAATATATATAGATATAAGAAACGAGATGTGAAAAAAAAATCTTTAAAGTTTAGGAATGAATGTATATTTTAGATCATATTATTAACTATAGAGATGATGATAGAGAAGTCACATTGAATGCTTACAGAGAATACATTAATCTTTAATACCTACACCTTTCATAATCTGTTTAATATTTAAATCTCTATAATTTTACTTTTAAACATTCATATATTTCTTTTCTAAAGATGCCCAACTTAAGTGGTTGATGTGAGTCATCCAACGACATTGTAATATGGAGATCTTAGGTTTAAGAATCGATTGTGATAAAAAAAAGTGGGGTTCGAGTTTGAGTCAGAGGTTTTTCTCACATATAGTGGATTTCCTTTTGAAGGTGGTCATTGGGCCTTGTACTCGGGGAATAGAGATGATCGGGTTGGCTAGTGGTCCGTCAGTGATCTCAATTTGCTGTTAAAATCTTCTGCATCTTATTCCTCTTATCTATCTATATTGAGTTAAACGATACTTTTATTTCGATTTCAAATTTTTCCTTTTTTCTACCATTCACATCTACTTAATAAAAAATACTAGGTTAAAAATCCGTGTACACGTGGTGAATAATAAAAGCAATATAAATTATAAATTCTAACTATTTATTATGATTGACATTACAGATGTACAATGACAATAAAATAAAAAGTTGCAGTTTAAATTCATAGATCTTCATATATTTCTTTGTATACAACATTTTATGTTCTATTTATAAGTTTACTATCTTTATGCAAAATTAATAGTTTCATCTCGTCTCTACTTTAACTTAACTCTAGACAATGCGCACGCATCTGAGTATGGGCAAAACTGGTTATATAAAAAACAAACTAACAGTTGATACTGACCGTCATTGACTCTTAATTATTGTCATTGTAAAACATAAAAAAATGAAAATTGTTTTCTTTGCAATTTAAAAGTAAACATTTTGTTTAAACATGTCTATCAAGTTGAAAAAAAATAAAAGTAAGATGCTCAATATTACTTACAGTTATGATATCTATTTATAATATGATTACCCGTTGGTATTGTTTGTAGTCTACTTCCATTACTTTTTTATCAATATTACTTAGTAACATAACAAGAACACCGACTTATGGTTTAACAAACTTGAGAATTTAAGCCCATTTATCTTGTGGAAATAGAAAATCAAATGAATTCTATAAATTGGAAAGTGTCTTTGTCTTGGTTCCCAAGACGTCGCTCTTTCATTTTCTACACAATTTATGTAAGGAATACAATATAAGTAAGTTTTTGTCGTTGTTCATAAGTTTTATTACATTTCATGCCAAATAAGAACATTGTAGTATCCAGAAAATGTTTATTGAGGATATTGTCAATATCATCATTTGCATCATATACAATTTGTTGGTGTCCACAAAGATAGAAAAATAGTCTTATAACATAAGTAGTCATCTGATAAACATAATATGCGAATATCTGCCATGATGTTTACATGTAAATAGGTATTTACAATCTGTGTTGATTAATTCAATAACTTGTTAGTGAGATTAAAGTTTTAGGTAACTAAGGAAAAATGGATTTTAATAATACAAGTTTTACCTAGTTGGCGGATAATAATACGAATTTTTAGTTTTTCCTCACAATAATATCAATTTTATAGGTGTTGGATTCTAATGATACACCGTTAGTTTTTTACTAACGGTGTTAGTTTTTGCTGACTGGACTAGTGACGTAGATCCTATATGGCATGATTTTATCAAGTTATTAAAGAAAGGGACTTGTTTGTAATTTCTATAGAGATTAGGGGAAAAGAAAAACTTAAAAGTTTCTTCCAAAAAAAAAACCCAGATCTTTTGAAAAAACAGATCCACACCGGCCAAAAAAACAGAAGCTCGCCGGTGACCTTTAGTGGCGTCCCTCATCCACCTACACTCGCCGGAACACCACTAATTGGACCGACATCGCTGCATATCTTGTCCTCCTAAGCAGCGTCATTTATGGACCGGAATCGGTGCTCTGACCCGTGCTCGGATTAATCTTTGCGAAGACAGCGGGTTCACACCGAAATTAGTGCTCGGCCGCCGGAGAAGGTATCAATCTAACCGCGTGGTAGCCTCCTTTCCTGTATGAATCCATGCCTTCATTCTCCTCTTCCGATCCAAATGACGATGAAGACGGCATGATTAAATTAAACTGAATAGATCGATCTGAAAGAGCTGCTTAAAATTTGAGGGAATTTAGAGAAGAATGTGTGTCCGACCTTCGACCTCCTCTCTTCGCCGGAAAAATGAGGTCGCCGGAGATCGCTTGATGTCACCGGTGAACGAAGGCAGGAGGTCGCCGGAACCCTAGATTCCTCTTTTTATTTCTTTTTTCTTTTTTATCTTTATAGAAAATTATAAATAAAGGTTATATTATAAATAAAGGTTATAGATATAACAGAATCAGTCCCTCTATATTATAATAATTGTTAAAAAAGAACACATTGACTGTCACCTCAGCAAAAACTAACACCGTTAATAAAAAACTAACGGTGTATCATTAGAATCCAACACCTATAAAACTAGTATTATTGTGAGCAAAATTCAAAACTCGTATTATTATCGGCCAATTAGGTGAAACTTGTATTATTAAAATCCGTTTTTCCGTTAACTAATCATATGTAGGTAATAAATCTACAATTAAAAAATAGGGAGAAATTTATCTATGAAATTAAAATTTTCGTGTTACAAATAAAAGTTAAAAGATGATTATTAGTATTATATTTATTAGGTTTTAATTGTTGGGTTTTATTGAATAGATTTACCTTGGTTTATTTAACCGAATTATTTGGTTGCTACTTTGAAGAGTTTTCATAATCTTAAAGTTTGTTTAGTTTATAAATAGAGATGTAGGATTTAAATGTGCATTTTTTATTGACTAATATAATAGTGGTTGGAAGAGTTTTTTCACAAAACGTTATCATGTTCTCTTATTTTCTGGCATAGTATTAGAGCAAGGTTTTGAGAGTCGACTTTCAAAGGGGAGAGGAGTCTTCGTCTAATGGGCTACCATAGCAAGAGTATGAAAGTTCTAATCCAAATTGAGTTTTGATAGTTCTCTAACCAAAGCACCAACATGTAACGTATTTAAGCAGGTAACAAACCAACAAAATTGGGGCATTAAAAACGATGCCAGCAAGATTCAAGACGATAGTTTAGCGATCAAGTAAACATAATAACAGGGGTAGGTCGACTAGGAACAAATTCTCATAAGTAAATGGTTGTGGGAATTCAACCCGTAAAGATCTAGAACATGACCAATGTGGAGGTCAAATGTTTAGAAGAGATCAAAGTATGGTAAAGAAAGATCGTCGCTTTCAATAGCAATATTAGTGTGAAGGCCGTGTGAACATCAAACGATTAGGAATAATTGTTGGACTTAATCATTTGGTTTTAGTTGATTGATTATTAACTATCAAATTTTAAGTTAGTTTAGATTATTATTTTTGTTTTATTTAATGGGTTATAATTGATTAGTTTTATTGGCAGACTTATCACATTTAACCATTGCAAAGCCACAAGAACTCACGTGGGGTCAACAAAAAGAGCACACCGTGTAACAAACTATATAAAATTAGGCATTCAATTGACACGTGTAAACATGAAAGAATAAAGGATTAAGATATTAACTTTTGAGTTTCTAATATGTGTTATAAGGACGCAATAAAATGTAATAAATGCATCTCGAAAATTAATTAATATATTTTTCAAAAAAAATATTCATACATTTCTTATTTTTCAAGATGAATCTTGGTATTCTTTTCAATTTTCAAAAATAATCTTTGTATCTTTTTTTATTTTCGAGATGAATTTATTACACTTTATATGTTACCTTTTTTAAAACACATATTAGAAAACCTCATTAACCGAATAGAAATATATAGGTAAATAAAACAACTTAAATAAGATATAGAAAACAGAATTAAAACTTTTTAATGAGAATAATAATATTTTCTAAAATATTAAAAGCCATTGTTTATTTAAGTGAATCCTAGGAGTTGTCTTTCAAGGGTTGTCTTGGTCGTAATGTGTTTGACTGAAACAGTATCTAGTCAAATAAATATGTGGAATGGGTATTGTTTGTGTGTATCGAAGCCACACGATTGCCCACTTGAACTCATGTCTTTTTACCTTTTTTTTTTCGGTACCTTTACATGGTAGAAAGTTAAAATAATAATATTATTTTTATATGATAAATTATTGATTTTTGTACTTATGGATATTGATCTAGAAGTATTCAAAACCCATTTTCTGTATTTATCTTCATGTTTAAAATTTTGAGATTTTTTTATAATTTTCTTCTCCATCTCAATCTATAAAATAAGAAGGTTTTAATTTAATGATTCTTTATATATGGAGCTTTATTATTCACTTTTTAAATCTTAAATAATGCATCTCAAGCATGAATGTTATGTTTTAGGGCATTCATAATGTGTTCTCCATCTTCAATTTCATTTCTAAAATCTTATTTTTATCTACATTGGAATCCATCTCCATCTCATGAGTCTCTCAAATATAAGGTTCAATAATTGGAGATTCTCTAAACATGAAGAAGTATGTTTGTAATAAACTCTAAAAATGCATATGGGTATTTAAGAAGAGAAAATATAATAAAATAAGTATTTGTAAGTGGGATGAGATGTAGATGGAGAATGAGATATGATGGGTTAAATAAAATTTAATAAAAAATTTAAAAAATATGATATCTAGTTAAATTATAAAGATGGATATGAAGATTTCATTTTGAGAGCATTTATAGCATGTTCTTCATTTTCATCAATATAATTAACTAAAAATCATCAAATTACTAAATTTATTACTCATTCTCCATATCTATCCCTACTTCAAATAAATAATAATTTGTTATTTATTTTTATTATTTTTCCTCTCTCCTCTACACAAACCACTCATTTCATTATGGGCTATGATGAATAGTGAGAAGCGATGAATAGTGAGAAGCTAAATTAGAACGATGAGTTTAGTTTTCCTCATAATTTGAGGTATGAGGATGGGAAGCGTAGAAGTAAAAGTTGACAAAATGAATCATTTCCTTTAAATTATAGAGATGTGGATGCAAGTGGGCAACCTGTTGTGAATGCTCTTAGGAATTATGTTGTATTTCAAGCATTAAAAAAAGAGAAAAATAATAGAAAAGAAATATAGAGATAGAGATGGAGTATGTGATGTGAAAGATTACATAAAATATTATTATAAATTTAGAGAATGAATATTTTTAAAAGATGGAAATGGAGAATGAGATATAAATGCTCTGAGAGAACCTCCAACATTTCATCTACGAACAACATACCGCATTGTTTGAATTTCGAACATGGCGATGAGAAAAGTAAGTCGCGATGGTATACATGGCGATAGAAAAAAGAAAAGCATATAAGGTTATCGTGTCCTTGTTTTAAATATCAAAAGTAGATGGAAAAAGCACGTTGCGAGGTATATATGGACAATAGAAAAAAGTTATATCGTAATAAAAATTAGCGATAAAAACACAAAAATGAATTTACAGAAACTGTATTTCAAAAATAAATATCGTGGAAAAAGATAAAATGAAATTTTGGATCTTAAAGAGATGGTATAATGGTAAATTCATATCTATATATGTGACTTTATTAACGGATATCCAACCCATGAATTGAAAGTGAAATAAATATGCAAATCTTATAAGGCTGAACGTAATGAGCGTTTAAAGGGGATTTTTTTGCGTTTTGGCGCCCCATAGCGTTAGGGTCACCACCCCCCGGGGCGCTATGGGTGTTTTTTGGCCCAAAGGCGTTGCCCACAAAATGCCACTCTTGTTGTTTATTTTCATGCAACTAACCTTGACTTTTATTTTTTTTGTTTAATTAAATTAAAAAAATAATGATGGAGCAATGATAGGGGCTTCATGAGGGCTTTATCACTACACCTTTTAAATCCATAAAGCCCCTTGTCACGTCATCCGTCACATGACGAAAAACGCCCAAAGGTGAGACTTTATAGGGCTTTATCACTACACTTGAGATAACATTTACCAAATCACTGGGACCATTTACGTAATTTACTCAAGATATTATGTAAAGAATAAAAACAAAGCAGACATCACTTGGATACGCGGGGTACTTTGGGAAGACAATATTTTGTACGGCCATTTGTCGTCTTTATTCATATTTGATTCATTTGAGATATCCTACACCTTTTTTGTAATATTTTCTTTAACATAATTTGATTAAGTTTTACAATAATTATTTTAAATATATTCATCGGTATGATTAATCAATCATATATAATCCTAGTCATATATTACAACGATAACTTCGGTGATGATAATGATGTTTTGATACTAAACGAAAAACAGCCCATTTAGAAGAAACGGAAGAGAAAAAAGGTTGGTGTCAATGAGATTGGGCCATAAACCATCTCAATGAGATTGGGCCAAAAACAATCTCAATGAGATTGGGCCATAAACCAGGGTTAGCTACTTGGGTATTTGGGTTGGGCCAATGGGCCATGAAACATGGGTTCGTAGAAAAGACATGATAACAAGTCAGAGATTCACAAACCGGGTTTTTTTTACGGAACATTAGGTTCCGTCAACGTGGTCGAAAGTAGTTATTGATAAAAAAGATTCTGGTTAGTACTGGTTCAAGTTTGGACCGATCTAGGTTGGTACCGGTTTAGTGGAGGAGAAAATCTTAACTTTAGAATCCAGTCCAGTTATGGTTAAGACTGGATTACATTTTATTTTTATAAAATATTACAACAATAATATTGAACAACTTTTTACAAAACTTTAAATGTAAGCGGTTTTGCTATTTAATATGGGGTTTCCGCACAACTTGTTGTCCGCTTACCATCATTTTATTGTAATTGGTACATTGGAATAAATAAATAAAAGCTTCTACTCAATGTAAGCATTTAGCATTCTATGATTCTATAACAACAAAACAATATTTTAAATGAAGTTTGAATTCCAATTTCTTTAATTTGACCAACCACACAAAGAGAATTGCAACCTAAAAACACACCCTAACAAACAAACACTACTCTCGAAAACTGGAATTCAAAGTATTTATTTATGCTCTTATTATCATGAAACACAAGAACTATAAAACATATAAAGGTGATGATTTCTCATTTCTCAATTTCCATACCCCTAGAGCTCATCTTTAGCCACACTTTTCGGGTTATCCGATGACGCCTTGATCGGGTAAGACGCATCCATGGCTAACCCACACAACCCCTCAGGCGCATTAGCCCCGCGTTGCATCCTGATGTAACCTTGTTCACCCCACCCGGTCCCCCACGAGTTCCTCACGATCCAGTAATTCGTTCCCTCTTGAGTCGTTCCGTATCCCACAATCGCCACACCATGGTTTAGTTCAGTCCCACAGACTCCATTAAAAACTCCCTACAAAACACCATCAAGAATCTTTAACATATGCTAAACAAGATATGCACAATTTTAACATTTTTGTATATAAAAAAAATAAAATAAAATAAAATAAAAAACCTATTTTACCTCGGAGTAAAATTGGAAATTAAGGCCACTAGCATCTATAGCAATTGATACAGGCTGATTAGCAACGGCTCTCAACAAAGCATTCTCATCATTGGCGGGAATGTTTTCATAACCATCAATTTTTACTGCAGGAGAGTTTCTCTGCAGAACAAAATAGTCATAAAAGTTAACTTCTTTTTCGTAAAATTATTATAAAAGGTGGTGAAATGGATGGGTAAATTGTGGGGCGGGTCGGGTTAGATTCACCAGAAAACATTATATTTCTTTTGAACGGTAAACACTGGTTACTCGGGGGTCTCATCATGGCACGTTGCGACCACATGCCGTGCGAGTAACCAAGACCCTCTATGTTGCACATCCATCCCAGAGGAAACCCACCGCCCTAAGGCCCACTATAGTAAAACATCTGACCCACCTCTATAATTTTTCATTCATCATTCAGTTTTGTGTCTGGTGGGATTTGAACACCCCTTACCTGACCTCCACATTGGAAGGCAAGAGTATATCCATTTAATATATATTTATCGATCATTTCATAAATTATCTGATTTAATGAACGAATTTCATTTTCACAAACATTTATTTGACCCGTTTGATATAGAGGTTTGACCCATTTAATCATTTAGGTTTATATTAAATTTTATTATTTTACGTGACCCGATTTGGTCCATTAGCCTTCACAACCAGGGTGAAGTCAAATTCTAAAATCTTATTTTCGGTACCTTTGATACATCACAACGATCGTCACGCGCAAAATAAGGGTAAAGTTGCTCGGTTGTAACCCCGCCCGTTTCTTTAATGTATTCGTATGCGTTTTCCATTAACCCGCCATTGCATCCTTGGTTATCGGATTCGCAATCAACGAGCTCTTGTTCAGATAAAGAAATTAGGTTGTTAGTCTTGATCTTGTTGATACCCTCCACGCCAACTATGGTTGAAAACGCCCAACAACTACCTGTAACATTTAACAAAAATGGTCTTTTTAATACATGTAACTTTCTAAATCGTTCAATTAATAATTTACTGTTTATAAGAATATTTAACATATAAATTTATACAATAAAAGGTAATAATTTGGATGATAACAGGTAGACAAATTAATATATACGGCCCGTTTTGACCTGAACCCATTTTTCCATACCACATTGCCCTTGGTTCTTGATAGGGTTGACGGCTCCGTTTTTCCTCCAGTCAATAGATGGTGGCGGATTAGCGGTCTTCTCATGCATGAACGGGGTCCTCCGCCTCTCGCCTTTCAGCATCCTGAAGTGCAGGATTTTGGAATCAAACCCGGCCCTGAACTCATGGTTAGTCATATCAGCAAACTCGTTGAGTTTCAGCTTGTATGGCTTGTCCATCTGGTTCACGCGGTGAATGTGGTTCACGTTGTACTTGAACACGTTGAACCGTTTCTGTTTCTCACCAAGGTCCCTTGAAACAGTATGATGGCTTCTCCATCTTTCGTACAAATCCCACAGGCTATCGTCTGTCGCTAAGTCTTTTTCGGTGAAGTCAATGCAGTTGACCACACCGATGAAAAGAGCGAAAGAGAGAGATAAAAAGATAAACTTAGTGATTTCCATGATTAATTTTGTAAATAATTTGATGATGGAAACTGAGATGTGAGATCTAGCTTTTATAGTGTGGTAAATGAGGATGTTTGTTATTATGTGCATCATATTTACAAGTTTTTCATAGGATATGTAGATAAAGTGATATATATTTTTAGAAGCTAAGTTACTATTTTTAGCAGAAAATTGGTTTGAGCTTGAGATGAACGTCATTTGAGCATGTAAAGCCTGCTTACATGAGTTCATCTTGTGTGCTCCTGATAACTTTCAGTTAGGCACCGTCGTGATAAGGATCAAGATCGAGAATCCAGAGTGTGCGATAGACGAAAACCGTTGATGTTGATGTAGATCAAACATAAGGAAATACAACTTTATAAAAGTTCAACTACTTGGTTATGGTATAACTTCTGATCTAGTAACTCAAAACAGTACAAGGTAACTCAAGAGTCATCTGAGCACCAAATAACAAAACAAGTAAACAACAATCTATTATGCTTAACCACTATGATTTCTTTCTTTGTTGGAAAACCTCACCCAACTTTTGTTAGGTGTTCATACACGTTTTTTTTAACCAATGGTTATGAGACACCTCACAAAATCCGGCTACTAAGTGGCAAAAATAAGCCATTAATATTTTGCCACGTGTGAATCCGGCTAACAAAAACAACTACGTGTCATTCCATGGTCCCACCACTCTCCAGTACTTTGACGACACGTGTATGAAAGAGAAATCCAAGCTTTTATATTTGTGTAGGAAAGAGAAAGGCTAGCCTTGATATTATACCTTTGATTTTAATCGAGGATAGTTCTTAAAACATGTACAGATTGAAACCTGAAATTGATTATATCTTTGCGTTAGATAACAACGATGAACATGAAGTGTGAAGGTGATCATGTGAAGGAATCGAAGAAGATGATTTGGTTTCCGGCAAAGTTGGTTGCCGGAGTTTTTTTTAAAATTGGTTGCCAGATTTTTTAGTTGCCGGCAAAGTTTAGCCGGAATGGTATGTGGTAGCCGGATTGGCTACGTGGCAGCTTGTATGTGGCTGATTCATGTCTTCTAGTTGCCGGATTTGGTGAAGTGTCACCAAACCATTGGTTAAAAAGTCAATGGTCATTTTAGCAAGACAACTTGGAGGTAGTCATTTGTGAATAAAATAGATCAAAGTTGATCATTTTGGTGATTTTCTTGATTATTATTTGTGATTTTCTTTAATAGAAAACAATCTTCATGTATGTTATATATACTTGAACTTAATTTAAGAGAATTTAAAATTTATGAATTTATAAAAAGTATATATAAGAATTAAACACAATAAAGTTAAGCCACACCAAATAAATGAAATAACTTTGAGTGATTTATGAGGACACTTGAAAACTTGATTAAAACTTCATAAATTATTGTTTCTTTGTTTTCTTGTGGTAGCTAATCTGTCATCCTCCTGATGCCTACTTCCTTCTTCCTTCTTTCTTATTAAAATGTTTACAAACAATCCATATTTAGTGCATAAATTCACAAGACTCGATACTATAATCACTAATTTGCTAAGAAGTGTGACAAAAAACCATGTCAATCCTAGAAAATGAAGTTACAGTTTTGACCATTTCACTTAAAACTTAGCCCTCTACGTATAAGATCCCCTTGGCTTGTTTAACAAATCTTTTATGGAATCCTACAACTCTAACTCAATTAAGTAAAACACATTATTTATTTAATCTTATTAATTATTTGGTCCCTAACAGACTTGATAGAGAACCGACCCGACATGCCGACTTACATGGAACCGGGTCTTGAATTATGTATGTCCAACATTCACCCCCCTAATTCGAGATCCGAATTAGAGAGGTCTTCAACACAAACTAGGTCTCGCATTTCCGTGAACTTCAACCTTGTTAATGGCTTTGTAACGATATCGGCTCGTTGCTCACTTCCACTAATGTATTCAACATCAACTTGTCCTTTTTCAACACATTCCCGAACAAAGTGAAACCGGGTGTGAATGTGTTTACTTTTATCGTGAAACACAGTGTTCTTGGTAAGTGCAATTGCCGGTTTGTTGTCAACTCTTAACCGAACCTTTTGAACTTTTCGACCCGTGATTGACTCAACATTTCTTGTAGCCATAGCGCTTGTTTTGTTCCTTCCGTTGCTGCCATAACTTCCGCCTCGCATGAAAAGAGAGCAATCGTTGTTTGCTTTTGCGAGCACCAAGTTACCGGTGAGGACGCGAGATAAAAAATTTGGCCCGTTGTACTTCAACCATCATCTTTATCTATATTGTGTGAGCTATCACTATATCCACATAGAATACTTTGACCACCTCGAGTATATTTAATTCCATATCCAATAGTACCACGAACATACCGGATAATTTGTTTAATTGCTCCATAGTGACTTTCTCTTGGATTTTGCATATATCTACTCACAACTCGAACATAATATGATAAATTAGGTCTTGAGTGTAAGAGATATCTTAGGCAACCAATTAGGCGCCTATATTGTGTAGCATCCAGTTCTTTACCTTTTTCATATCTAGTAATAATGATTCCGGGATTCATAGGTATCTTCGTAGGATTGCAATCTTCAAGCTTGATTTCTTCCAACAAGTTTCTTGCATACGCCTCTTGTTTTATTGAAATAAAATCCTTATATTCCACTTCGATGCCAAGGTAATAAGGTGGTGTTTGTTTTTTTCTAAAAACATCTTCTTGACCTCTTATGTCTGTGTCGCGCAGACATTACCTTTTACAGAGTGTTTGTTTTCTCGTAGACATTACATTAAAAAAGGTATGCGCATCCTCTTCCTCAAACAGATGTGGGTTCATCTCTTCCTACCTCTCCTTAATTCCCAATCGTCACTGGACTCGACGTGAACTAAAAAAAAAACCCTACATCATGAAACCTCTCTGCTCTCGTGAATCCTCTCGCACGTCGCTCCTCTGCCGGTGTCGCCTCCTCTTCGGCGTCGCATCCTCTACTCCGCCAAGTCTCCTCTACTCCTCCGCTACTCTTCCCAAAGCAAGGTAACTCTTCTCTATTTCGATCTCTAGCTCTCTTGTTGAGATGTATTCTGATGTATTTTTTTTATTTACACATATCGATCTCTAGTTCTGTTGAAATTGTTGTTCAACACAAATTGTTGAGAAATTGTTCTAGTGAACATCTGACATCTCGATTTTCTTGAATGTACTATGATGTGTTGCAAAACACATAGGTTTTCCTTTACGTTTTTGAGTCATTTTGTTAGTCTTTTGAGTAGTTTTTCCTAGGTTTTTAATTAATTGTGAGTCTTAGTGTCTTAATATGTGTTTTATAGTAAAGTTGCAGTTTTGGCACATTTCCCGAGAGAAACGAGCATCGGAGAAGACTTGAGAAGAAAATAGAAGGAAAATGCTGAAATTTATGTACCAGGCGTATCGCCTGGTGCCAAGGGAGTTGCAAGCGATACGCTTGCTGCTGGAAAGTCAAAGGCGGTTCATTAAACGTTGACCCGACTAATTTGTCGGTTTGTGGATACAAGCGTATCGCCTGCTGATCAGAAGACCTCCAAGCGATACGCTTGGAGGTGATTTTTCCGGAAAACCCTAATTTTGCACTTATAAATACAATACGGGGTTTCCAGTCGAATTACATCCGTCTTGCCGTATCTCAGAGCCCCTGAAGACGATTTTCAGAGCAGAAGGACAAGATTGAAGCCATTGGAGCATAAGGATTGAAGAATTCGACTCACAATCGCATTCCCGGGTTCTTAATCATTCGTTTTGACTCTTGTTTTCCATAGACCAGATTCTGATTATGAATTTTCCTACTGTTATGTTCTGTTCTTGTGACATGTTTATGATGCTAGGCTAAATCTCTAGTACCACTTAGACCGTATGGATGATTGATTGATGTTATTCGACTTTTCTTGGTTATTATGATAATTATTGCTTGGGTTGTGTTATCTTATTGAAATCCCTCTAATTTTCTGTGGTTAATGCATATGTGTGTTGCATGTGGAAGTTGTGATTAGCAATTGGAACTTAGTTTACCTTCGAATGTCTTTCGGGTTGGGTAAATTATCTAAAGATTCTGACTTTAGGGTTAGTTTCTAAGGAGTGGTTTAGGAGACGTCCCGGACTATAGTTTTGGTTGTTAATTGTGGCTTTGATTGTAATGTGCTGCTAAATTGGAGACTCAAAAGGTACAGGTTTAACGGGTAATCGGGTTGGTTAATAAACTAGGGGTGCATTGTCTTAAAAGGAGATGTCCTAGGAATTTGACTTGCTTGTTATTCGTGTTAATCATAGAGATTAGAGGTAGCTCCGGTTATTCTAGGTGTGCTTTAGGTATATCCGAGGGTGGCTAGGGTAATTGAGATGGGATGGACTTAAAAGGTGAACCATTTGTTCGAGCGGTAAGATAACCAGTTAGGAGGGACTTAAAAGGTGAACTAACTAACCAGTGTGCGTATTCCAACCTTTAGGGATCTTATCAGTAACATCCGGAGAGTGATTCGGGGGCTCGTAGGGTTTTGATAGGTTGTGTGATTAGATCCTGGTTCCATCATTTTGTCATAAGCCAAGAGAAGTCGATAGCATTAATCAGGAGTCTAGGTCTAGGTGGTATTTCTTGTCATATCTGGTTTTTGGTTTTAGAGTTTGAGTTTGTGGTTTGCTTCCCATTTTTAGTAACTTTCCATTTTTAGCAGTTTCTATTTTTAGTAAGTTTAGGTAATTAGTTAATTTTAGTTAATTTAATTAGTTAATCAATTTCCCAAAACAAAACAAATTCTCATCAATTAATCAGTAATTTACTTTTCATAGTTAATTTTGTCTTTTAGTGTCTCTAGGGTTCGACCCCGGTCTGCCGATAGCTATTCTACATCCGATAGGTTCACTTGCCTGTTGAGTCGGTCTAGTTTGAGGTTAATTGGGTTTTAATTTAGTGTGTCTAGGTCTAGGATAATTTAGGTTATTTTTATAGATCGATTTTTGCACATCATACTACACAAATTGTTGTTCAATTTTCTGTTGAGAATATGCACAGTAGTTAAATATACTACAATTGTTGTTCAATTTTAATGTGTTGTTGAGAAATATGCCTCATATTTGTTGGGAAATTGTCATGGAGCATATAGGTCAGAAAAAGTAGCTATGAGTAGTCAAATTGATAATTATACAAGCATGCCTATGTCAAAACATCAGAATACTTGTTGAAGCAGTTTTTCTTTTCTTTGGTTATACACTAGTAGTTGAATATACACTAGCTAATTTTTATATAGTGCTTGTTTGCGTGTTTGTTAATTATTAGAAATGGAAGAGAAACAACAATGGTCAAATGATCGTCTAAAATTCTTATTAGAGACTTGCATTGAAGAGATAAACACCGTGGGTAGAAAAGGACTGAGTTTGCACAAAGAGTCATGGACCAAGTTAGAAAGGGTTCTTAAGAAAAAGTTTGGCTTGGAATTGTCTCAAAAGCAAATGAAAAATGCATATGATAATCTTAAAGCCAAATACATAGGATGGGTTTATTTGAAAAACAAAAGTGGCAACATATACAACCCTCAAACAAACACTTTTACCTTAACGAGCGAGAAATGAGAAGAATTTAAGAAGGTATGTTCATATATATAATTTCTTAACATCTACCTTTAAACAAATAATCATACCATTTTTTTTTACTTAGGGGCATCTGAAGGCTATATCATTGAAAACAGTTTCATTGTCTTTTCTCGAACTTTGTGCTCAATTGTTTGATGGTAATACTGCAACTGGGAATTGGAAGTGGACCCCAATCCAAACATCAGGAGTTGGATCATCTTCTTGTCTTCGTGTCCAACCACTTTTGCTTACGGGCACCGTTATTCAGGGCACTGAAGATGATGCCGGCACTTTTCATGAGACCTCAGAGCCCACTCCCGATCCTACTTCCAAGCCTATTCCCAATCCTACTCCCGAGGTGAGCCTACCCTGAGCCTCCAAACAAGAGGGCAAAAACCTCAAAATCATCATCTATCAATGCGGATGATTTGGCACTTGATATGCAAAAGGCTCTACGGTATTTGATTAAAGGCAAAGAAGGGCCAACAGTTCTTGAATGTTCTGAGAAGTTAAAGTTGGTTGGGTTAGAGCCGGTATATCCTCTATTCTTAGCTTCTTTTCATATTTTCGGAGTGTCTTCAGATATGCGAGAGGCATGGATGACATTACCAGATATTCCTGACGTATTAAGAGGATGGATCGCGATGACAACTAAAAGTTTAGGACTAACAAAGTAGTGAGGAACATGGTTTGAAACATTTTTCTGCTTTTGGTTGGCTATGTTGGATACATTGAATGGTTTTTTTTTTTTAATTTTTTTTTTTGCTATGTTGAAACATTATCTGGTTCGAATGATTTTTTTTGTTATGTTGAAACATTATCTGGTTTTAATGGTTTTTTTTGGCTATGTTGAATACATTGAATGGTTTTGTTGATTATGTTTAATGGTTTGGTTAACGGAAGTCCTTCCGTGGAATTTAACATCGGAAGGGGCCTTAGACAAGGTGATCCTATGGCCCCTTTTCTATTCATTATGGTCATGGAAGGGCTTCATGTTTTCATTGAAGATGTGATTGATGCGGGTCTTTTTAAGGATATTCGGATTAAAGAGATGAGATTATCTCATCTGTTCTATGCTGATGATGCTATATTTTTTGGGCAATGGTCGCAAAGTAACATTACTAACATTGTGGAAATGCTTAAAATGTTTCAGCGTGCTTCAGGTCTCAGCATTAATATGCAAAAATCATCAATCTTTGGAATCGGCATTGAGCACACTGAAATTCAACGAATAGCAAAAATCACCGGGTGCAAAGCTGAGCGTCTTCCTTTTTCCTACCTTGGTCTTCCGGTGGGAAAGAACATGTCTAGAATTCTAAACTGGGAACCTATCTTTGATAAGTTTTACAAACGTCTTAATAAATGGAAAAGGAACCTCCTTTCTATAGGAGGTCGTGCTACTTTAGTTTCTTCTGTTCTGGGCTCTATTGGTACTTATTATTTCTCTATGTTTCTATGCCTAAGCAGGTTAATAGGAAACTGGAAGCGATCAGATCAAAATTTTTCTGGGGTTTCGATGATAAAGAGAACAAAGTCCCATGGGTCAAATGGGAGCTTGCACTTACAGAGAAACACAACAGAGGCATTGGTATTGGGAGCTTACACGCTATGAATCTTGCTCTCTTATATAAATGGAGGTGGCGTTTTGTTACAGGTGGGGATACTCTTTGGGTTCGAGTTATCAAAGACATCCATGGAGCACGTCTTGATGATCTCTATAAATGCAAGTTCTTGAGCACTTGGCAAAAATTAAACAAAGCTTGCGAGTCTAGTCACATCTTGAACCTGATTCCTGCGAATGTTATTAAAAAACAAGTCGGTCATGGTAACGAAACTAGATTTTGGAAGGATACTTGGTTGGGCGACTTACCGCTTCAAGATCAATTTAAAAGACTGTTTGCTCTTTCGGTGGATAAAGATGGGGTTATTTGTGATTATCTTGATGGCACCAACTGGTCTTGGAAATGGCGTAGATCTCTAAGAGGGGGAGCGGAAGAGGAACAATTTGAAGCTTTATTGTTGTTACTATCCGATTTCTCTATTACGGACGCTCCGGGTAAATGGATGTGGAATCTGGATAATGACATGGAGTTCTCTGTTAAGCATCTTCGAAAACATATCGACAAAGTCTATCTCCCGGTTGGCGATTCTGCTACTCGATGGGTCAAATCCGTGCCGAAGAAAGTCAATATATTGGTTTGGAGGATGCTCTTGGACCGGTTACCTACTCGCCTCAATTTGTCTAAACGGGGGTTGGAAATCGGGTCCATTTCTTGTCCCATTTGCAATTCTTTTGTGGAATCGGCGAACCATATCTTCGGGAATTGTGATTTCTTTTCCAAGATTTTGGGTCGGATCAAGGTTTGGCTAGGAGTGGATGGCTTCTCCCCGGGTAGTCCTCATTCACTGTTAAAAGTTTGCGATGATTATTATGGCTCGACAATTAAAAAGGATGCATTGCGTACCATTTTATACACAACGTGGTGGCTCATGTGGAAGAACCGGAATCTTTACATCTTTCAACCCCAAAAATTTAGGAACGGTAGTATATTTGATGCAATTGTCCTATATTCGTTTTCCTGGTTTACATCTAGAAACAATAAGGCAGCGTGTAGATGGAATGATTGGATGATAAACCCTCTTAATGTTCTGTAATTTTGCTCTTTTTTGAGCTTGTTTTAATTCATTACTGCCGTTCCAAAAAAAAAAAAAAAACATACGATCATAATGGATTATGATAAGAAATTACTTCTCGTAATTCTTATGTACTTGTATCTTTGCTTTTTCTGGAGGAGAGGTTTGAAACGAATGCGAGACAATGATTCGGATATGACGAGACATCAATACACGTTAGAGTTTGTAAGGAAATCCCAAACAATGCATGGAAATGCTATGTATGTCTCGTGAATCCTTTGTCCGACTATGTGTACATTTTAGAGTAAAATATTCTTTAAAGGATAGTAAACATGTATCCGTGGAGGAAAAGATGGCTATGTATTTCATGGTAATCAGTCATAATCAACGTTACGTGGTTATCAAGTGTAGATTTCAACACTCAAAGCAAACAATTCATAAATTTTTTTATGAAGTTTTGGATAAAATGATGCTTTTTGCAAAAGATATGATAGTACCAACTTCTTTCAATCCGAATCCAAACATTCCGGGACATAACAAGAGGCTACGACGGGTTTTTTAAGGGAGCGGGTTGGTGCACTAGATGGAACTTTGATACATGTTGTTGTCTCTGCTAGGCAACACGGTTTATATAGAGGAAGAGGAAAAAGAGATTGTTATCAAAATGTATTAGCAATTTGTGATTTCAACATGATTTTTACGTTCATCGTGGCCGGCTGGGAAGGGGTAGCACATGATTCTAGAATATTATCGGAGGCATTATCAGATCCACATGCACCATTCCCGTTTCCACCACCATGTATGTTTTATGGGTTTTTAAATACTTCTATGTTAGTTTAAGATGATAATTTATCGTCTATATCTTTACAGAGAAATATTATCTTTGTGATGTCGCGTACGCACACACGAGAATTTATGGCTCCATATCGTAATGTGAGGTATTGGCTTGGAGATTTTCGTCAGAGACGTGCATTGACCAATAAAGAAAAATTTAACCATGCACATGCAAAACTTCAAAACGTCATTGAGCGTGCTTTTGGTGTCTTAAAAGCACGATTCCCTATATTGAAGAGGATGGCACCATTTCCGTTTGTTACACAAAGGAACATTACCATTGTATGTTTCGCGCTACATAACTTTATAAGGAAAGATGATATGAGCGATGAGTTCTTTACACAATATGATCAACCCAATGTGTCGTTACGAAATAGTCATGTGAACACTGATGCTGATAAAGACGAGGTTGAAGCACATGGTACTGCATCGGATCGGAAATATATGACTCATTTACGAGATGAAATTGTCGAGCAGTTAATGCAAACTATGGAATGAATGATTTAACAAAAATGTTGTGGAGGTTTTATGAATATTATTTCAGTGTTGTATAACTATTATTTAAATTTTCAATCTTGAAAAACTCTTTTAAGTTTAATAATCAATTTATTTAAATTTCAGTTTATTTTAGCAGTCTGCAGAAGTTAAAAAAACAAACACTCTTCTTCTTACAGAATGTAGAGATTTGGTCCATCTCTTCTGCTGCAGAGGTTTGCAGATGTGGTCCGCAGACTACAGACATTTTCCCTTTGATAAAACAAACTGCACCTAAGTAAGATTCCCCAAATCACTCATCTCAAACATGGTTGACATTTGTTGCTTAAAATCCATCACATCTTTACTTCGAGAGCCTGTGACGATACTATCGTCAATATTAACACCTACAATGAGAAGATGACCGCCGAGTGTTTTTCTATAGACGACTTGTACATGTAAGCATCTTTGAGAGCCAATTTTCTTAAAAAACTCATCCAACTTTTGGTTCCACACCCTTGGAGCTTGTTTCAACCCGTATAGAGACTTCAATAACTTATAGACCTTATGTTCTTCTCCTTTCTTGGCATACGGAAACTTCTTCTTTCAACTCGCCATGTAAAAATGTCTATATCACATACTTCGTCATAATCCACCCCGGCTTCTGGTACGTACCCCTTTGCGAGTAAGCAAGCTTTATACTTATTAACGGATTCATCAGCATTTCTTTTTATTTTAAACAACCACTTGAGGACAATAGCTTTAGCCCCCTTTTGTAACTCAACTAGCTCCCACGTTTGATTATTTTTGTTTGTACGTTGTTGCCGGTTCGTCATCTTTTGCGAGTAATAAAGTCTCAAAGTCAATTTCTGAATTTAACACATAGTCAATTAGTCATTCAGACGTGTAGGCGGTACCGTAATACGATCAGATCTCCTTAACCCTTGTGTTTCTTTTTGGACCTTAGCGTGATCTGATGGGCTGTTACTTGTCCAATTTATAAATTCCAGCCCACTTGGATTTGGGCCGAGGCTGTTAAGTGTTTGAAAACATCCACTTGGGCTTTGGTTTATCGAGTATTGGGCCTGCGAATTGGTCAATTTTCCACCTGGTGAATGTACCGAATTTTCTCCTTCATCTGGTCACACCATATTTTCAATATTTTCTTGTGGTCCCAGCAAGTCACAAAGACCACGTACAAATAGAATGTCTTTTTCTCCACTTTTGGCATCTTTAATATACAAAAATTGAGTCCAGTCACACTTCAATGACTCCATAAGGGTTCTTATACGGACACCCCCTTTTTTGTAATAAACCACCTTAAAACGTGAATGATGCAGTTTCACACCGCAAATCAAGCCGGATATCGAGTATTCAAGCAGAGAAACAAAGAAACGAAGAAATCTTTCTTCAATATTATTCAAAACTCAAAACTGATTAACCCTAGAATACTAACATCCTTAAATAATGCTCCTATCTACAAGATAGGCATGAAACTTTCAAATAAAAATAACTCAATTCTTTACTTATTTAAAATTTAAAAGGATAACTAATTAAACTAAAAGCTAAGTAAATTAAATAATAAAAACAATAATAAAAACCATCTCCGCCATCATACTCCACCTCTTAAAAAAAACTCGTCCTCGAGTTTTGCTTCATGCCTCAAACCCTCCAGGATCGAACGGAACGTTTTGACGGTTTTTACCCAAGTGGATTTTAACCTTACGGGTTGCTTCGATCGGCTTCAAACAAGTTGCATTTAGACGTGCGGTTCCCGAGTCTATCGGGTTTCTGGGTCCTCCCTCAACCTTCTCCTTCTCCACCTCTTCGGAAAAGACTCGACCTCGAGTCTTGCAAACATCAAACATATCGGCTCCTTTCTTCTTAAACTTACATTCAATCACGAACCATACTTGATAAAACAAATGTATATTTTTAACAAGACCGCTCAAATAATGATAAGGATATTTCTCACAATCATTCACTAATTGAACAACCTTTTTAATCGCAAAAATTTGAAACTCACTTTCTTTAAGATATGCCAATGTGACAAGCACCCACACGTCATATTGGACGGAATTTACCAAGTTATCGTTTGCTCCCAAATTAAATTCCAATCGAAGGAAATGTAACAAGTTTTGACAAATTTCTATCCGAAAGTCACGGCACTCGAGAAGGGATTCATCCAAAAAATCATTAGCAATTAATTGTTGTAAGCAAATCCCAATTTGAACTTCGACTCGTGAGCGTAGGAAAAAATTACAAAACCGTGAGGATTGGATAAAATCAATAGCAATTAACTCCTTTAAGTTAAAATTGCAAAACCACACTCTCAATCTTCCTGACCCAAATCGTGACTCAAAATTTAGCACCTTGACATATGCGGCCTTAGCAACATTGTGTGTCCCCAAAATTGGAAAATTCAATCTTGGAGGATAAGAAAACATTCTGCATTCAATTCCAAATCCCGTAGAAATTTCAAAAGATATTGAAATAATCAAGTTGCGTACCCGGTTATCTCTTGAAGACGCAAATCGTGACGGAATCGAAGAAACTATTGGCGACTTATGATTATCGTTAGCTTCTTCTACCCGTTTTTCTTGAATCGTAATCCAACCAAGAAACATCTGGATAGACAAGCATTCTTCTGCGTTGGGTATAGTCCCATCTTCATCATATTGAGGTTGTTGATAGATAGAGTCCCCCTCCTCATCCTCATCGTCCCAGACGATGAATCTTGATTCGGGTTTCCTCCAAACCTTTTTCGTCATCCCAGATGGCCGAATCGGGTTCTGTTGCCTCATAGCGTTCCTCCTGCTGTAACTCCAAGTCCCGGACTCGTTGTTGCAGCCTCTTGATTTCCGCTTTGTCCCGGGAATCCCGTAAGTGGTCCTCGTTGCCTCGGTCGGCGGATCTACGAGAAAAACAAATGGAATCCGGCTCCGGTCTTGCCATTGAATCGTCTACTAAGCTCTGATATTATTAGAATAGAGTGTCGATATTGTACTTTGTATAGAGTATAGGGATATATTACGTAAACTCTGTATCTATATATATTGGTGTGAATAGAATGGAGAGGCAACCTTTGCAATCTAACATGGTATCATGATCCTTTCGTAATTGCCAAATCTCTCCATTCTTTTACAAAATTCTGGTCCCTACCTATTCTCCCAAACCCTAGCCTAGCCGCCGGCCCTACCCTCCTTCTCCGATCTCTTTCCTCTCCGATCACCCGTCCTTCTCCGTCGTCTCTCATGGCGGACAAGTCTCTCCACCCTGCCTTGACTGTAACTAACATCAGGCACTTCATTCCAATCATTCTTGACCTCGCCACCGATGAGTACAATGCGTGGTCGGAATTATTTAAGATACACTGCCGTGCATACCAAGTAATCGAACATATAATTCCGTCAGAAGCCGCCGGTTCCTCTAAAGTCGCCAACCAGTCCGATGAGGAGAAAGCCGCCGCCAACGCTCTCTGGAAGCGTTTGGATTCGATGGTTCTCCAATGGATATACGGATCCATCACTCAACCTCTCATCAAAACCGTCATCAAGAATGATCGGACGGCCAGACAAGCATGGGAAACCCTAGCAAAAGTTTTTCTTGATAACAAGAACCAGCGGGCTGTTCACCTCCAAACAAAGTTTGCAACTACTCGTCTGGACGATTTCCCTGATGTCGCCACATACTGCCAGGCCATGAAGACGCTTGCGGACCAACTCTCGGACGTCGATGCTCCTGTCGACGATCATCGTCTCGTGTTGCAACTGATTACCGGCTTAAACGAGCGATTCGATGGTGTCGCAATGCTGATACAGCAAACTACACCACTTCCCGATTTCTTCGCGGCCCGGTCGAAATTGATAATGGAGGAGACAAGAAAGAAAACTCAGCAACCACCGCCCGCTGCTACCGCCGGGAACGGCGCTGGGTCCTCACAGACCGGCGGCGGCACCGCCTCCCAGCCACCACAGCCTTTCGACTCTCCCGCCCCATCTCGGTATAACAATAATTCTCGCAATTTTTATGATAATTTTTCCCGGGGTGGTGGGCGGAACAACAATAATAACAATCGCAGGGGCGGTAAAAGCGGAAATAATTATAACCGGGGTCGTCCACGTAATGGTAGGGGTGGTTTTAACCCTTCTGGTGCAATGCACTATGCACCACCTTGGAACGCAACAAGCTTTGGCCCCTGGACATACAATCCAAATTGGCAGTCACCACCGTGCCCCTACCCTACCATGCAGATGAACCGACCCTCTTCCCAATTTCGCCCTAATCATTCTGCAAGTATCCTCGGCCCGGCGCCCCCTCAAGCATACAACATGGAGAGCAACTACGTGCCCACTTTTATTCCCCAGGCGCTGAACAACACAATGACATTGAATCCTGATCAGCAACAGTGGTATCTAGATACGGGGGCCACACATCACATGTCCAACTCGGCAGGTAACCTCTCAACTTATGTCAATAATGGTAATCAAAACCATATAGTCGTCGGTAACGGTGTACACATACCCATAAACGGCACCGGCAACACGACCCTTAAACCACCCTTTCCACCACTAAAAATAAATAATATCCTTGTCGCCCCTAATCTTATCAAAAACTTATTATCTGTTCGTCAATTAACCACCGACAATAAAATATCAATTGAATTTGACCCATTTGGCTTTCTTGTGAAGGATTACCAGACGCAGATTCCTATCCTCAGATGTAACAGCTCGGGGGACTTATATCCACTCTCCTCACCATCAAGACAACTTACAAGCCCTTCCGTTTTTGCTGCTTTAGCCCAAGATCTCTAGCACTCTCGCCTCGGCCACCCCGGCTCCTCTATTTTAAATATCTTGAATAAGAATAAATTTATTGATGTTGGTTGTGTTTTGAATAACAATTTGTGTGAACCATGTGTTTTGAGCAAACATATTAGATTACCCTTCTGTGATTCTGTTACCACTACTCATGCACCCTTCGACAGTATTCATAGCGACCTCTGGACATCGCCCGTTCTCAGCACGGGTGGCCATCGATACTATATTCTCTTTCTAGATGACTTTACCAACTATCTTTGGACTTTCCCATTAACACATAAATCTCATGTTTTCACTGTCTAACTTTTCTTAACTTGTCCAAACCCAATTCAATGCGAAAATTAAAACTCTACAATGTGACAATGGGACGGAATTTAACAACCAACAATTTCACGATTTTTTCAACCAAAATGGCATGTTATTTCGCTTCTCATGTCCTCACACCTCCCCTCAAAACGGCAAATCCGAAAGGAAGATTCGATCCATCAATAACATTCTTCGGACCCTTCTCACCACCGCTTCGCTTCCCACCTCCTACTGGCACCATTCTCTTCAGGTCGCCACTTACCTACTCAACATTCTCCCCACCAAAACCAAAAACAACCTCTCCCCCACCTATCTTCTTTATGGCAAGCATCCCACCTACTCCCATCTTCGCACCTTCGGGTGCTTATGCTACCCACTTTTCTCTTCTACCACCATTCACAAACTTCAACCTCGCTCGTCCGCTTGTGTATTTCTCGGTTACCCCTCCAACCACAGGGGGTACAAGTGCCTTGAACTTTCCACTAGAAAAATTCTCATCTCTCGTCACGTCGTCTTCGACGAACGTGTCTTCCCGTACAAACAAACTTCCCAACCCCCCACGTCCTCTCTTAGCGAGAGTGGGTTAAGTCCCTCGGTCTGGCCTGCGTTTACCCAACCTACCCCGTCCCCCAGCCCAGACCCTAACACCCTCGGCCCAACATCTCCTGGCCCGTCCTCACCTCCCACTTCCCAACCTTCCCCTACGGCCCACACCCAAACGCCCCACACCCAAACGGCCTCCCCCACCTTCCCCAACTCAACACCGGCTGCCTCGCAAACAACACCGTCCCCGTCCCCACCTCCACCACCCCCCCCCCCACCACCACCACCACCTACTCGCACTATGACTACACGCGGTATGGTGGGCACATCGAAACCAAAGAAAATATTTAACCTACACAATGCCTCTATCCTTCCCATACCCAAAACCGTTCCCGAAGCCATCTCTTCACCCGTGTGGCACCGTGCGATGACTGATGAGTTTAATGCCCTTATCGATAATAATACTTGGGAACTGGTGCCTCGTCGTTCGGATATGAACTTAATTCGTTGCATGTGGATTTTTAAACACAAATTTAAATCTGACGGGACTCTTGAGCGCTACAAAGCGCGTTTGGTTTGTGATGGCAGGTCACAGCAGGTTGGGATAGATTGTCACGAGACCTTTAGTCCGGTCGTCAAGCCGGCCACCATCCGCATTGTTTTGAACCTGGCATTGACACATGGTTGGGGCATTCATCAGTTAGATGTCAAAAACGCCTTCCTACATGGTAACTTACAGGAAACAGTGTACATGCATCAGCCTGCAGGGTTTCGTGATCCCGCTTGTCCCTCTTATGTTTGTCGCCTTCGGAAATCATTATATGGGCTCAAGCAAGCCCCTAGGGCATGGTACCAGCGTTTCACAGATTTTGTTTCTACCCTGGGGTTTCATCACAGTGCTTCGGATCATTCCTTATTTATTTACAGACGGGGGGCGGATATTGCATACTTACTATTATACGTGGATGATATTATCTTCACTGCCTCGTCCATGTCACTTCATCAACAGATCATGTCCCGCCTATTTTCAGAGTTTGCCATGAAGGATTTGGGACCCTTGTCATATTTTCTAGGGATTTCGGTACGTCGTGATTCTCATGGGTTATTCTTGTCTCAGCAGACATATGCCACGGATATTCTTGCACGGGCTCATATGACTGATTGCAATCCGGTTCAAACTCCCGTGGATACTAACGGGAAACTCAGTGCATCCGCAGGTGAATTACTTGAAGACCCTACCTCGTATCGAAGCCTCGCAGGAGCCTTACAGTATTTGACATTCACGCGCCCAGACATCGCGTATGCTGTTCAGCAAATCTGCATGCACATGCATGCCCCGCGGTCCTCTCATCTTCTTGCTTTAAAACGTATCCTTCGTTACCTTAAAGGTACGTTATCTATGGGGCTTTATATGACCGGCTCATCGTCCCCATCATCTCTAGTTGCTTACACGGACGCTGATTGGGCCGGATGTCCGGATACCCGGAGATCCACTTCGGGATATTGCGTGTATTATGGTAATGATCTTGTTTCTTGGTCGGCAAAACGACAGACGGTGGTTTCTCGTTCTAGTGCCGAGGCCGAATACCGGGGAGTGGCTCACGTGGTTGCCGAGATTTGCTGGTTACGGAACTTATTGCTCGAGCTCGGTTTTCCACCTCGACACACTTCATTAGTATACTGTGATAACGTGAGCGCTATATACATGTCTGGGAATCCCATTCAGCATCAGCGGACGAAACATATAGAAATTGACATACACTTTGTTCGCGATCAGGTTCGGCAAGGACACGTCCGCATTCTGCATGTCCCTTCGCGTTATCAGTTTGCTGACATTTTCACTAAAGGCTTGCCTCGTACACTTTTTCTTGACTTTCGAAACAGTCTAAGCCTGCGTTCTCCTCCGCCTTAGACTGAGGGGGTATATTAGAATAGAGTGTCGATATTGTACTTTGTATAGAGTATAGGGATATATTGCGTAAACTCTGTATCTATATATATTGGTGTGAATAGAATGGAGAGGCAACCTTTGCAATCTAACAGATATCAACTGATGCAGTTTCACACCGCAAATCAAGCCGGATATCGAGTATTCAAGCAGAGAAACAAAGAAACGAAGAAATCTTTCTTCAATATTATTCAAAACTCAAAATTGATTAACCCTAGAATACTAACTTGCTTAAATAATGCTCCTATCTACAAGATAGGCATGAAATTTTCAAATAAAAATAACTCAATTCTTTACTTATTTAAAATTTAAAAGGATAACTAATTAAACTAAAAGCTAAGTAAATTAAATAATAAAAACAATAATAAAAACCATCTCCGCCATCAGTGAAGGATAGGGTTATCTTTCACGATAGTGGGGGTGAGTTCCCTCCTTCACCCCTCAAAACAATAACTCCAGTCAGCTGACAGAGTTTGTCGAAACTTTTGTATTCTTCACGTAAATGCTCACGTTTAGAGCCATCTTTCAACCCTCAAAAAACAAATACTCACCTTTAGAGCTCTCATTCACCCCATAAATACATAACTTAAAAATTATAACATACTTTTAAGTTATAAACTTAATGTTCTATGGTATATACTAACAGAAAATTACAATAAAAAAATAAACGCATGTAAGACATGAGTCAGTCGGATAGTTATTTAATAAAAAAATATTTAATTTATAAACATAAACAAATAAGTATTTAAATTAAAAATTCTTCATTATGGTATGTTATATATGATATATATTTTTTATTTTCTTATATATCAAAATTTGTAAAAATTATAAATATGATAATTTTTTAAAAGAAAAATAAATGGCTCAGCTCGGCTTGGTTTTTAACTAAAATTGTATGTTTCTTGTATTTTGTTAATTATCTAATTTACAGAACAATACTAAAAATTTTTAAAAAAATATTTTTTTTGACCAAACCTTCACATATAGAGCTCTACGTGAGGGTTCTTAGACATCCCCCGACATTCCCTGACGTGGTACTATCATGCTCTGACAGTTATACGCGAAGGATAGGTTTATCCTTCACCCCTTAATTCTTACACCCCCTCTATACGTGAAAGGGAGGGAGAAATGCAAGCTATTTTATATTGGCACCCCTCCTATACGTGAATGAGAGCCCTATCCTTCACGTATAGGGCTGGTGTATTGAAAAAAAGAAGGGGTGTCCCTAAGAAACCCCCTTCATAAACTTCACGTCCCTACTCATAACTATCTGAGAATTTTTTATATCAAGAAGTCGGTATGCCTTTGTGCTGGGTTTTATTCCCAGATGTGCCAAGGCTTTAGATCTATCTTCTAAGTTTTGAGAGGTGTGGCTTGATGGTTTTTGCATACACTACGCAAGTGAAAATTCGAATGTGTTCAACCGAAGGTAGTCTCCCCTTGAACACATCGAATGGGGTTTTATTTTTTACTGTTTTTGTGGTGATTCGGTTGAGAACATACGTTGAGTGAACCACCGCTTCTTCTCATAACACATTTGGTACTTGTGTCGCCTTGTGAAAGCTTCTTGTCATCTCCATTAATGTTTTATTTCTCCATTCTACCACGTCATTTTGTTGAGGCGAATATGGCGCGGTTAGATGACACTTATCCTTGTTTCATCACTAAAGGTTTTAAACTTGTTAGAAATAAACTCCCCTTCTCTATCCGTTTTAAAAACTTTTATTTTCTTTCCAGTTTCGAGTTTGATATTTTTCATAAGTTTCTTAAAAATTTCAAAACTCTCATCTTTAGTCTTTAAAATAAAAGTCTAAGTGAACTATGATAGATCGTCGATGAGAACAAATATGTAATGATTTGGTCTACAAAAATCTCCAGGATTAGCTCGAGAATTTGTGAGGCCCGATAGTTTGCTTGAGTTGGAAACGACTCTCTAGCTTGTTTGCCTAAAAGACATAATTCACACGACTTGTTACATGTTGAAATAGCCGGTAAGCATTCAACCATTTCTTTCGCATGCATTCTCCTCATCGAGTCAAAGTTGACATGTCCGAGTCGGGCATGCAAAATCCATGCGTCTTCGTCAAGCTTGTTGAACAAGCAAACCGAATTTTCTGTCTTCAAAATAACCTTATACGAACGATTATTGGATCGGTTAACATTAATCAATAATCGCCCATCGACTGTTGGCCGAAGTATCTAATTCCCGAGTCCACAAGTCGGTGGGTCGGATGGCCCGTAAACAAGTCGGTTTAGGGTTAGTATTATTGGATATACATGTTGGTATATTCAATGATTATCTAATTATTAGGATTGGGGTTATAGACTAATAAGGACACTTGTTTATCAAGTCAAGTTTAGCCTATAAATAGGATACCATGTTTAGGGTTTTTCCTTGTATCAAACATTTTTCCTAATAAACGGTTTTGAGTGAGTTTCCGTAAACATTGTGTGTTCTTGATTATCGATCGGGACTTGATCGACATCTTCTATGGGTAAAGTTGAATATCACACCATCTTCATCCAAATGCCCCAAACTTATTATATTACTCCGAAGATTCGAAATAAAATAAACATCCTTTAAGACCCGTTGTTCCCCTGTTCTACCTTCCAACAAAATTGATCCCCTCCTTTTATTAGCAACCGACGACCCATCCCCAAAACAAACTTTCCCATTAATATTTTTATTTAAACTAGTACAATAAATTGGGTTACCGGACATGTGGTTACTAGCTCCGTTATCGAGGTACCAAACGTTTTCGTTTTGTGATTTGACTCGAACTTCTTTGGCATAACTTTGTTTTCATTGAGGTAGACCTTCTCGGGTTCACACTTGATCATATAAAGAGTCGGGTTATCTTCTTGAGCCTCCGCCAAGTTTGCTTCTCCGTTCCTCTTCTTTCTATCCGGGCAAACTGACAGGAAGTGACCTAGTTGGTAGCACTGTACTTTGGATTGATCTTTAACAATTGCCCTCTTGGGGTTTTCCGGTTAAGCTTGCGAGTCTCGTGGCTGCTTCTCATTTCATTTCCCAGATCCGTAAGGGACTTTGGTAGTCCCCATTAGATATTAGATTAGTATTATTAGGGTTTATTAGTGTGAGCCCACGGGCCCGGTTATATTTTAGGGTTTATCTCTATAAATTGTAACCTGACTATTCAATAATATCAAATCAATTTAGTATTCTGTTATCTCACATGGCATCAGAGCCTTAGAATTCTGGATACGTTCTCCGCAGCACAACCACACAGAATTACAAACCCTAGCTGCCACCATCGCCCTGTCCCACCTCTGTTATCTTCTTCGTTTCTTTTCTAATTCTTTTTTTTATCTTTTCGAATAAAGTTTTGTTCTCCATTCATGATTCCGGCCAATGCTCTCAAAGAAATCCCGTCTCGATTTTCTAACTTAAAACGTTTTGCGGTGGCGGTTTACAACTTCTGCCGATAAAATTATTACCTCCATATATTTGTTATGTTCCTTCGTTCCTTTTTGAGAATTTGAAGATATTATATTGGTTTCCTTATCCACATGCATACTTTCAATTCTCAAAATAACAAAAGATTCTTCACAAACATTATTTCCATTCAAACCACGAGAGGAAAAGTCCATAATGATGCCACGGCATCATCTCTCTTTTTCTTCCAAAACTGAAGAACTTGTTTAACCATGCATGGATTCGTAACCCTAATTCGGCCGACCATACTCCCTTGCCTTCGATCCCAACTGATCTACTCACGGTTTGATCGGGTCTTTTTTTTTTAACCCTTCTTTTCTTCTTTTCTCTTTTTCGAACACGGTCGCTTGACTACGGTCCTCGGCCTTTGCCATTTTTTCTTTTTTAAATTATGAATCTCATTTCTTGATCTAAGGATCCAAGAGATTACCGCCTGACCACGGTCACTGGCATCTTTTCTTTTTTTCTTTTTAGATCTACAGATCCAAGAGACCATTATATGACCACGGTCATCAACCTTTCTTCTTTGTTTTTTTTTCTTTTTTTAGATCTACAATTCTCATCTCCTGATCTACGGATCTAAGAGACCGTCGATTGCTAGTCTCGACACACCGCGCCACAACTATGGTTGCTGGTTGTCAAACTTACCTCTAGCCAGTCATTTTTATTATTCAGGAAACCAAGACCTAAAACCAGATGAAGTCATGGATGGAGCTAAACCAGGGGAAAACTTTACAATACTTTCAAGGATTCAAATTTTCTGAGCCGCTTGCAGAAAATTGAGATTTGAAGTCGAGACGGATCGAAATTGAAGCTAGTTTTTTTTTAGTTATTATTATCTAGATGTTTTTTTGCTTTCTAGTCTTTAGCGTCTGATTTTCTTCCGCTACGCCTGCGGGGGGTATTAGATATTAGATTAGTATTATTAGGGTTTATTAGTGTGAGCCCCACGGGCCCGATTATGTTTTAAGATTTATCTCTATAAATTGTAACCTGACTATTTAATAATATCAATTTAGTATTCTGTAGATAACAGTCCCCTCATATTATTATGCCACATAAATTTGTAACAGAAATTTACTAGTGGATTATGAAAGAAATGACATCAGCTTGAAGGGATTTGAGGATGGAATTTGGCGAGAGGGTGAAAAAAATAGGGATTTTGAAAACAATGAAATAAATTGGCGAGAGGGTGATTAATTGTTTTTAATCAAAACAATGTGGCTTTGATAAGTTTTTTTTTGTGTAAATTGAGACGCTTAATAAATATTTACTTTTTCCTATAAAGATAGGTTAATTTTTCATATTTATCATAAAATATAATGATAAGAAAGATCATATCAAACCTATTAACACTAATTTATAGATTTATCACTCATGTTTTGAAAATGTCGTATATCTCATTATATATTTCTCTATTCAATTAAATAATATTTTTCTATTTTATTTTATATAATTTTTTTCTTTTTTCATCACTCACATCTACTCATAACAAATATAAAATGACGGATATAGAGTTAAATAGTAATTGTTATTTTACTCATCCGGAGGGGGGGGGGGGGAGGAGGCGCCCTCATGGTTTTTTCTGCCAAAAGTACATATTTTTATGATTTTATGTAAAAAAAATTATATGTATTGAGTATCCCCCCGTCGGTAAAAATTTTGAATCCCGCCCCTTCGGAGTTTTCTTTTAAACTTTGACAGTGCTCATACTTTAAATTATAAGGATAAAATATAGGAATAAAACATTAAATTATAAGGATATAATATAGGTATAAAAAGTAGAATAGAATGGGTTGAATAATTATTTGTTTTACAATTTAAGGATATCAATAGAAGATAGATTGCAAATATTTTAATGATCCTGCCCTAATATACAATAGCGTATACTATGTAGTATGTAAAAAAAAATTATTTTGTAACCACTGGTTATTTTCTAATAATTTTAATTTTGCAAAAAGATTAGTTAATCAATTAATTTATCATCGTTTTATCCATTTTCGCTGATACGATGTTGACTTTGTAAACTCAAGCCTTTATATCAAGTAGCCCGTGTTCTCCTCTTCTTCCACTGTTTCATTCATAGTATTTCTACTATTTCATACACACCTTCGATCTCGCCGGCGACATGAAACTCCGGCCATGCCTTCCGATCTTCTCCTCCCCAGAATCACCCCCACCATCCAAACTCCCAGTAATCTCCGACTCAGTTTCAGTTTCAGACACAACCACCAAAACCCGAGACCTTTTTCCGGCCACCGTAGCCCTAACCGTCTCCCACCTACCCCTCCCTAAACCACCCTCCGACGTCAAACTCCTCGCCGTCCACAACCACCTCCTCTATGCCGCCACCGGAAACCTCATCCACGTAATCGACACCTCATCGTTTTCCCTACTCGACACCTTTCGTGTCGCCGAGCCCGTTAAGTCCGTTGCATTTAGCAACGGAAAACTATACACCGCGCATCAGGATCACAAGATACGAGTATGGAAACTATCGGAACGTAAACGCCACGTACGCATTGCGACTCTCCCGACGTTTGAAGACCGTTTGCTCCGTTCGGTTTCACCGAAAAACTACGTCAATGTGAGACGCCACCGGAAAAAGCTGTGGATCGAGCACCATGACGCCGTTTCGGGGCTCGCTTTCGTCTCCGATCGGTTCATGTGCTCGGTTTCGTGGGACAAGTGCCTGAAGATCTGGCGGACGACAAACCTCCGGTGCGTGCAGAGCGTAAAAGCGCATGACGACGCGGTTAACGCTGTTGTCATGGCGGCTGACGGCACGATTTACACCGGGTCCGCCGACCGCCGGATTAAAATGTGGCGAAAAACACGAAAATACGCACTTTTCGCCACGTTGGAAAAGCACAAGGCGGCAGTCAACGCATTGGCTCTAAACGACGACGGATCGTTGTTGTTTTCTGGTGGTTGTGACCGGGTGATTATAGTGTGGAGCAAGGCGCACGGTAGTAACGGTATGGTGGTGGATGAAATATTACGTGGCCATTGTAAGGCGATTCTTTGTTTAATCAACGTGTCTAATCTACTGTTCAGCGGGTCAGCGGATCGGACGGTTAGAGTTTGGCAACGTGGATGTGAGGGCAAAATGTACTGCCTTAAAGTGGTGGACGGGTACGAGAAACCCGTCCGATCGTTAGTCGCGGATGACGCATCGTCATTCGAGACCAGCTATAAGTCTGTGACACGTGTGTTTAGTGAAAGTTGTAATGGCGCTATTAGGGTGATTACGATTAAGAGTTCGATGATTGAGAAAAATGTTTTCGGTTAATAGAATAAATGCAAGTTGATTAATTGAAGTGTAGTCTCTTTCGATGATGACAAATTAAGCCTTTGTTAATTAACCCCCAATTTAATTAAGTTGATCTCCTCGTATTAAACTCTTTAGCAGGATCTCTCCTATTAATTTATTTTAATTGTAATATAATATAATATCAATTAAATTTGTCGGTTGTCATACATGAACCTTGATCTTTTGGTTTATATCCTTTCACTTAGAAGTCATAGAACCTTAATACTTTATTTTCAACTTGTATGTTTGGCTTATCTTGTTACTAAGGCCTCTCTCAACGGTGATTTAGTCACCATCTCTTCTCCACTGTCACATCATTTTTTTTTTCCATTTAATCATCCTATGACACATTGCTACTAATAACACATATTCACCACTTCTTCCTCACAATTTGTCTTTCAAAATAAAAAAATTATATCGGCAAAACTTAAAAGGAAATTCAAAGAATGGTATTATTTGTGGACCCTACTAAGTTTAATTTAGTTTTTTTATTTAGAGAACAAGTTACAGGGATGTCATATGGGTGATAATTGTTGTGAAATTAAGTGGGTGAAGAGATGGTGCCAATGATGTGCTTTGGTGACATAGTGGTAATTAGGTGGTGACACCACCATTGGGAGTGGCTTAAAGAGACGAATCTACCTACTCTAATAAATGATTATAACTCTTGCCACATGTCACTCTTACATTCATTTTCATCTTATTTTTTCCGCTTCTCCCTCTTATTAAATACCAACCTTCTTATCTACTAAATAAATAATAATAATTTTAAATACTTGTATTATATAATTAACTATAAAAATATAAATCTTCTAATAATTTATGTAAACTTAATAAATTAGAATAAGATTTTAATAATATCTTATTTTAAATATGACTTTATAATGCTTAAATCTTTATTATTTTTATTTTAAAATTTACAAATGTTTATTGTTTCTTGTTTCACAAATGGTTGAAAAGATTTATACATAAATCTTTATAAAATTATTATTTGTAATAAATGTATATTTATTAAAACCATGTAATACATGGGTTCTAACCTAGTAATGTTAATAAAGTACTATGATATAATGGTATAAATTTGCTAACTTTTAAAGATTATTTAGATCGAATTACAATCAAAACACCTACATTCTTGTTATTTATGGCGGTGCATGGCTCCTAGATGGCCAAGAAAAACTGATAACAATCTAAGATTTTGTCAAGTATTTTTATTTTTAGGGTAGCATTACTTGTTCAATAGTTCATTTTCTTAAGGGAAATGTAATGCAAGACTATAGATGACTATAAAAGTCACCTTGACAACAAAGAACAAGTGAAAATGTACGTAGTAGTAGATGCATGCATAGCACGTTTCATTTTTATTACGTTTCCAAGTTGTCACCCGGGCAACCATTTGTTAACACTGATGGGATGTTTACTTGGCCACATTCACAATCAATTTGTCACTTGAATCAGTGTGCAAATCATTTTTTTTTAACAACAAACTTTTTTTATTTCTCTCATTTTTTTCATCACTATCAAGGTCTCAATCTTGATTTTCACCGAAGAGACTTTGTCTTTTATCATTGACAAACCCAATGACAAGTGTGCAAATCATTTTGACAAAGACATATTGACCATTTGACCATGAAAAATAAATGCAACGATATGACAAATAAACACTTATTTCAAATGAACTGGTTGACATAAACACATTAAATTATGATTACCTACAAAAATTTAGACCCTAATTCCAACCCAATCACCCAAAATCAAAGATTTTCCTCAAGAACCCTAATTTTGACATGAATTTAAAAAGCATACTTAGAATTCGAATTTGCAAAAACTGAGATAGGTTATTGTTAATCATACCTAGGGTAGCTTGACTGCAGAAATTCGGCTTCAAAGGCTACACCGTTTGGGAGAATTGCTTCAAGGAAGTTTCTGCATTTTCTAGGGTTTTTAGGAAGAAGATTGAGTGAATTGGTGAGGATTGATCGATGATATGGGGTGCTATTTATACTAGGAGGGTCGAAATTCAGTAGTGACACGAAATATTGTGACTAAGGAACAAAAAACGACACCTGGTTTGCTTAATTCGAGCTTAAACGTGGAGAACAAGTTGAAAAACTCGAGCTGATCTCGTTTTTGAACTTGACTGGTATAGAATATAACAAAAGAAATCAGGATTAAAACCAACATGTGGCGCTGGTCTGATGGTAAATGCGCTGGACTTAAAACCAGGAGGGCCCTGGTTCGAAACTGGTGGCCAGCATTTTTTTTTTATATTTTATCTTCTTCTTTCTTTTCTTTGTTTCTTTCTTTCTTTATTGTTTTTTTTTTATCGTTTGCTACCCGTTTTAACTTGTTAACCTATAAATTTTTACGAGCAATTCATAATAACCTTATAAAACATAATTTTAACATTCTCGAGGGTTTGGGTTATTTATAATAATATATATACATATATATACATATTTTTACATAGTTTACACTTTCTACCCCTCTAACGTTGCAATATTCATCATTTTATGCCACGGATCATGTTAGAACATATCCTTACTATATTTTAAGTCTTAAAATACTTACAAGAACTATAGTCACGTATAACATCTGTATTGCTTATAACTTTGCATACATACCTTGGACCTAGCTTACCCCTCTTGCGAAAACGGATAATGTTTTTCCATGGAGAAACTTTCAACAGAACATAGTCTCCAACATGGAATTCGATTGGCCTTCGTCTTTTATCAGCATAGGACTTCTGTCGATCCTGTGCAGCCTTTAGTCGTGTTTTGATTATGTCGAGATCGTGAGCCATATTCTCAACTGATTCTTTACTTCCTATCTCTCGCTGGCCAACTTCACCCCAACATACAGGAGTTCTGCATTTCCTACCATACAACATCTCGTAAGGTGGCATACCTATACTCGAATGATAATTGTTGTTGTAGGAGAACTCTGCTAATGGTAAGTGATCATCCCAGCTTCCTCCGAAATCGATAATGCAAGCACGCAACATATCCTCCAGAGTTTGAATCGTTCTTTCGCTCTGGCCGTCTGTCTGAGGATGATACGCCGTGCTAATGTGCAATCTCGCACCCATATTCTCGTGGAACTTCTTCCAGAAACGTGAAGTAAACCGAGTGTCCCTATCTGAAATGATAGACACTGGTACTCCGTGACGTGCGATGACTTCCTTAATGAAGATTTTGGCTAACATTTCTGAAGAGTGCTTCTCGTGAATGGGTAAGAAGTGAGCACTCTTTGTTAATCTATCCACTATCACCCAAATGGTGTCATGACCTTTAGCTGTTTTTGGTAGCTTGGTTATGAAATCCATGGTGATATGTTCCCATTTCCACTCTGGAAGTTCCAAGGGCTGTAACTTCCCATATGGTTTTTGATGTTCGGCTTTAACCTTTGCGCAGGTTAAACATCTATTGACGTACTGCATGACGTTGAACTTCATTCCTGGCTACCAGTAGTCTTTCTTCAGATCTTGGTACATTTTCGTGGAACCTGGATGGATTGAGTAACGTGATTTGTGTGCTTCGTCCATTATCTTGGCACGAAATCCACCAGTGAGTGGTACCCACATTCTACCGAATCGAATCTTCACTCCGTACTCGTTTTCTTCTAAGCTTTCAGCCTGGCCGACCATTCTTTCCTTCTTGATGTTTTCTTCCTTGAGGGCTTCATACCGCTCCTTACGAAGTTGGACAAGGAAATCAGGGGTAACAATTAATCTATACGACGGTGTTCGAAGAGGTGGATGTTCATCCTTTCTGCTCAAAGCGTCTGCAACAACGTTTGCTTTTCCTGGATGATACATAATCTCACAGTCGTAATCTTTGATTAATTCTAACCACCTACGCTGCCTCATATTAAGATCCTTCTGCTCGAAGAAGTACTTTAGGCTCTTATGATCAGTGTAGATGGTGCATTTTACTCCGTACAAGTAATGCCTCCAGATTTTGAGAGCAAACACGACGGCTGCCAACTCTAGATCGTGAGTTGGATAGTTTGTCTCATGAGGTTTTAGTTGTCGTGACGCGTAGGCAATTACCTTACCTCGCTGCATCAGCACACAGCCTAAACCTAAATAAGAAGCATCGGAGTAAATTACCAAATCATCAGGCCCATCCGGCAAAGTTAATACCGGTGCCTGAGTTAATACCGGTGCCTGAGTTAATCTGGTCCTCAATTCTTCAAAGGCATTCTGCTGACTCGAGCTCCAAACGAACTTCACGTCCTTCTTGGTCAACTTGGTTAGAGGCGTCGCGATTTTTGAAAAGTCTTGGATGAACCTACGGTAATAACCGGCAAGGCCCAAGAAGCTACGAATCTCCGAGGGCGTTTTTGGTGGTTTCCAGCTCATTACCGTTTCTATTTTGGAAGGATCTACGAGTACACCGTCTGCGTTTATGACGTGACCAAGGAATTGTACTTCCCTTAGCCAGAACGCACACTTGGAAAATTTGGCATATAACTTCTCCTTCCTCAAGGTCTCTAGTACTTCCTTCAGATGCATAGCGTGATCAGACTCGCTCCTGGAATAGATTAGGATGTCATCTATGAACACGATTACGAATCGGTCCAACATGGGTCGACATACTCTATTCATGAGGTCCATGAATGCAGCAGGTGCATTAGTCAACCCAAACGACATCACAAGGAATTCGTAATGACCGTATCGCGTTCGAAAGGCCGTCTTCGGAATGTCTTCATCATTAACCTTCAACTGGTGATAGCCCGATCGCAGATCAATCTTGGAAAACCAACTTGCTCCCTGTAGCTGATCGAATAAGTCGTCGATTCTGGGCAGAGGGTATCTGTTCTTCACCGTCAGTTTATTCAGCTCCCGGTAGTCGATGCACATTCTCAGGCTTCCGTCTTTCTTCTTCACGAAAAGAACTGGAGCACCCCAGGGTGAGATACTCGGTCTGATGAAACCTTTATCAAGCAACTCTTGCAGTTGTGACATTAGTTCCTTCACTTCGGATGGAGCTAACCGATATGGTGTCTTGGCTACGGGTTTGGCTCCCGGCACTAAATCGATTCCGAACTTTATTTCTCGTTCAGGAGGAATGCCCGGTAGGTCTTCTGGGAACACGTCTGGAAATTGGTTTACTACCGGCACATCCTTCAACTCCTTTGGTTTTAAATTCGAGTCAATGGCGTAAGCTAAGAATGACTCACACCCATGACTCAAGAATTTTCGCGCTTTAATCATGGAAATGATCTGCACTGCAGAACTGTTGCGATCTCCATAGACGGATAAGACGTCTCCAGTTGGCGCTTGAATTTGAACTTTCTTCTGATTGCAAATAATCTGCGCGTCATGTTCCGCGAGCCAATCCATTCCCAATACGATATCGAAACCGGCTAACGTCATAGGGAATAATCTAACCGGCAATTTATGTCCTTCTAATTCTATCAGGCAATCATCTATCATATCGGAAATTATAAAGTTCTTTCCTGAGGCAGTTTCGACTTCGAAAGGTTTCTCGGCCCTAATAGTCGGTCTATCGAGTAATACACAGAAATCATGCGATACAAAGCTTTTACTGGCACCGGAATCAAATAACACAGATGCAGGCACATTATTAACTAAGAACGTACCTGAAACTACATCAGGTGTTAACTTAGCCTCAGCAGCAGTTATGGTATATGCTCTCCCCTTCGCCTTCGGAATCTCACTCGCTCGCAGTGGTCCTGGATTGTTGACTAATTTGGGACAGTTAGGCCTAATGTGTCCTGGCTCGCCGCACTGAAAACACTTCTTCAAATCTGGACAGTTGCTAGAGTAATGGCCTTCCTTCCCGCATTTGAAACAGCTATTTGATCCTATCTTACAATCTCCAAGATGGCTTCGGTTACACTTGCGACATTAGGGTTTACTACCTCGTGGATCATTCTTTGGTTTCTTAAAGTGACCTCCGGTATTCTTCTTAAAACTTCATCCCGCCTCAGACCAATTCCTTTTAAGCCCTTCTGGCCTTCCTCCTGCTCCAAACATCTCGCTATACAGATTCGAACTCAGATTTACCGTTGCTTTAAACGTCTTAGGTTCAGTTGCCTTGATCAACTCTCGGACTCTTGGTGGAAAACCTTGAACATAACGCTTCACTCTTTCAGACTCGGGGGTGACTAGATTGGTTAACAGCCTTGCCATAGCGTTGTACTTTGACGTGTACTCTCGGTGTGTCATCGTTCCAGCTTCCAGTACCAAGAAACTCCTTTCCAACTGGTCCAGCTCTCCCTTAGGACAGAAATCTTCCAAGACATACCTCTTTAAGTCATTCCACCTCATTGCAGCAACTGCTTCTGCACCTTCAGTTTGCTTGATCATTCCCCACCAGTGTAATGCTTCTGAGACGAATGAGTGGGCAGCATATTTCACCGCCTGGGCTTCGCTACATTCGCTGATATCGATAACAGCCTCCATCTCGTGGATCCATTGGAATGTGGCTAATGCATCCCTCCTGCCATCGAACGAAGGAGGTTTGCAACCACAGAATGTTTTAAACGAGCATCCAAATCTAGGTTGAGCAATTTCAGCTTCTTCGTTTGCGGGTCCACCGCCTCCTCTTCCAGCACCACCACCACCACCGCCTCTGCCAGTAGCTCTTCGTGCACCACCTCTACCAGCGGTTCCTCCTGCACCAGCTCCGCCGGCAGCTCCAGCAGCGGCTCCGATGGCTCCTTGAAGCTGAGCTATCATGTTAGGCATTGCTGCCTGAAACATGTTAGCCATTTCTGCAGCCATAGCGGCTCGTTGTTCTTCAGTAAGTACGTTTGTCACACCCCCAAAAATCCCACGCGCGATAACGCGCTGCAGAGAGCGTGACAAACCAGGATCGCCGTCCATTAGTTACACCAAACGACCAGTAATTAATAAAAAAGTTGTATATTTCATTAAAATATATATACAGAGTTTTACAAAGGCGGAAGCGTAAATGCAATGAAAGTATTAATGTAAAAACACCATCACCCAAGGTGACGTGGCTTGTTCAAAGACAATAAAAGGGTTTTCAAATACTCATGCATGCGTACTCGTGATACTCGAACATCCGCAACCTGAGAAATAACATGCTAAAAAGTGTCAACACAAAGGTTGGTGAGTTCACAGGTTTAATCAGTTCATCAGTTGAATGTAAATCGACTGTTCAACAACAGTCCCAGTTCAGTGTAAATCAACTGTTCATCGACAGTTCAAGTTCAGTTTAAAATTGATTGTTCAACAACAATCAAGTTGAGTTTAAGATTGACTATTCAACAATAGTCAAGTTGTAAGAGCATAATCACTAATATATATCAAATAGCTAGCTAGGCTATATACATGAAACTTCGCACGTTGATGGTCACCGAAGCTAACAGTTGTTTACAGTTTATGCAGTTTGCCTTGTTGTGTTTAGGACGAATATAACACCCGTTCGATATCCAATCGTGCCAGAGCGACTGACCCGGGTGGGGTTTGTCAGACCCAGTAGTACTACAATATATTTCCCGCTATCGTCATTAATATTAACGGTACCATAGGAAGGACTTTGTTGTATATGTGCTTCAAGTACTTCAAGTGATATATAAAAGTCTAATTATCTCAGTTGTATAGTTCATGCATGTTAATCTCCCCCAACAGGATTTAAAACAGTAAAATGGGGCCGTGAAACTCACCTTTGGGTGCACAGCAATTCCAGATTGATAATAACAGCAATTAGCAACTAGCAGGTCTTGTATACTCTACCAAACACCTAACGAGCATATATACATAAGTGTGTGTTCAAACGAAAAGCCACTAAGTCTAGACCAGCGGTGAAAGACAATTAATGTCAACAACTATATGATGAACGTTCATTAAATCCAAAACGAGTTGAACGTCGGTACATTATCAAAATCATAACGATTATGAAAGTCGATGAGAAGTATATTATTAAACAAAACTTTTATCCATGAAATCGAATAATATAATATATATATATATATATATATATATATATAAATGTATATATACATAATCAAATATATAGTTGTATCAATAACGTGTACTCAAATACTCGTATGTTGATATATATTTTCATAAATATATAATTCTAACATTTAAAAAGTTTATTTCGCACGATACGGTAAAACGTATTATTCGTGTACATAGAGTTTTATATAAACATTAGGGTTATTAATACGTTCGTTTTATATTTTCTAATTACGTATAATTATATATTTTCCAAATGTGTATTCTTTTATAAATCTCCGTCAACCAAACATTCTATATAAAAAATCAATTTATATTCAATGGGGGTAACGAGCAAGTTAACGACGTCTATGAAAATTTTACGAGTCCAAAACAATGTTAGTAATGATGGGTGGTTGGTTTTATGTCAAGAAAAGTCCCAAAAAAAGAAAAAAAAACTACAATAGAGCAAAACAAGGGGTCACCAGGTTCGAACCTATGACCTCTTGTTCCTATCATAGTGCTTTAACCACTAGGGCAGCAGTCGATTTTGGTTTAAATTTCGACCGAAAATATTTTATATATATAACCAGGTGCAAGATGCGTATTTATATAAACAAAAACAGAAAAAAAAAGTTTTGTGGCGGATGGGAATCGAACTCGGGACCACAGGGTTAGAAACAAGGGACTTAACCACTAGGACAATATCAGTTTATTGTTTTTGTTTCGTTTGAAAGCTTATTAACAAGCGGTTCACTGGTCATCTTCTTCTTCCCCACAAGAAAACCCTAGCGTACCCAACATCCATGAAACAAAAAAAATAACAGAACCTACGATGATGTCCAGGACTGAAACGAATACAAAAGGGAAGGTTTTAGAGAATACCTTGAGTTGAAATTAACACCGAAACACAACTATGATGACACAGTGACTCGAACCAACACCCGAATGGACTTCGATCCAACCCGAGTTCTTCCAACGGTTCTTCTCCGGTGATAAGCTCCTGGTGGATACGTGTTAATTCGCAACACCAAAAAGATTAGTGGATGTGAAATAGGAACGAATCAGTGGTGTATGTAGGCTATGGTGGTTCGAGCTCGGAGATCGGAGGTGGTGGTCGGATTTCCTTTGTGATTCTTCACGCCCCCATGATGATGAATATGATGGGATGTTATGGAGCTCCCATTATGTTCAATAATCGGTGGTTGTATTGATTGAGAAGTAACCGACGCGGAAGAGCATCGATCGCAAATGGCCGGGATTGATGACCGTCTTGAATGTCGTCGGTTTTAAGTGAATTCAATCACTTTAAATTGTCTTTGTTCAATTGACTGGATAAACCCTCAAGTTTGGAAGATATTCATAATTAACCCCTCTAGTTATGTTTGGTCTATAGTAAACCCCCCCAATTTAATATTTAGTATTCTAACTTTATAAAATGACATTTACACCAACCGTATTCTTATAAAATACAATTTTAATCAAATATGATACCGAGCATTCTATAAAATATTATTTCTATAAAACACCTAGGAAATGTGATGAAATATGTTCGGTTCACATAACAAGTTAATTGGAATTATGTAACGTATACCGTCACATACATCACGACATAAAGTTCACCTAAAATCATAACGTATGATTTACATAAAATCATAGAATATAAAACGTCTAGACTTAAGTGCATGCTCGTATAGTGATTGGTTATACGAAACCCTAATTTGTTAAAGTCAACACAGTTAACGAATACATGTTCACACAAAATTTAATACAGTTTATGTTCAGTTAATGCTAAGTAAGGACCTGAAAATGCGGATTGTCACAGTATCCCCTTGTTGAAGAATTTTCGTCCCGAAAATTGAATAACGTGATTAATAAGTTGGTCAAAAAAAATTCTCAAAAAAAAAAAATTCTCAGTCGTCACATCATCCCCTTGTTGAAAGAATTTCGTCTCGAAATTTAAATAAGTGACAATTGTTGAAGAGTCGAATTAACAGTAACGTATCGAAACAATCCAGGTCTTCTACTCCAAAAGGAGTGATGGATGTTATAATCAATAATGTGTACCCGATGTTGATAAAATGTCAGAAGTTTAGAGGATTTCAAAAGGAATCCGAATAAAAAATTTAGAAAATTATATTCTTATCCAGCGTTCTACAAGATGGGTTGAACAAAGGTAATTCGGAAATCGTATTCTGTGGCGAGGCCGAACCGAGTGACAAGATAACATAAGTATCTGGAGTCAAAACTTCAATGTGAAGAAGGACCCTAATACGTCCGAGTAGCCTCTAGCCATCGCACCCATTGCTAGGAGTGAGATTCTCATTTAGGGTCTCGTTTTTACTTAAGGTGTACGCATTCACCAATAGGCACAGTGAATCCAAGCGAAGGAATCTGAGTATGAGATAATTGTGTGTGCAGCAAGTCAATCAGTGTTTGTTTAGTAGACCCGAGGTCCAATGAAAACGTAAACGTCTAAATTTGCCTACCAACTAGCAAATAACATAGAATTACACAAGATTGATCAAGTTAACGTGAGAAAACTGGTTGATCTAGTACTCCATGATGTTATGATCAATTAAGTTCACATGATTCACAATAACATTTAAAATCACGTTTCATGCAATAATAAATCATATGACATTCGAGTCTCTATGAAGGCTTCCTTTAATGATTGATATGGTCAAAGCATACTAGCATGTAATCTATTATGAAAGTTTTACCATACCACGCATACAATTGTCCCAACACCTTATATACTAGCATATAACCCTAACATGGCATGTCTCTAGCATATAAGTTCATAAACTAACCAACACAACCCATACCGTGCAAAGTTGACGGGGCAACTTCACACAGTCTTGTCATTCCCACCAAGGTAGGAGACTTAGGACCTTGTATGGTGTATGGTTTTCATACTCAATCAAGTTAATACATTCAGAACATGTCATTTTCTGGTTCCTAACACGTCTCATACACATAACTAATCATGCAATTCTATGCAACTTATGTTCAAACCAGCACTTCAATAATTAATCAGTTTATATACCCTAAACATAGTATTAGATTCTCAAATCTTAGCATGCAAAAACATGTATGTTTTATAAACATTTCCCATGAGAAGATCAAAAGCAACAAATTATTTATAATGGTTAAATGGTTCAACAACTGCTCACATACTAAAATGTAACTGGTAACACATTGATGTTGTGACGAAAGGACTGAGGTCTAAAGAGAAATCCAATCAAGAGCTCACAACCATCTAAAAGGTAAGACGTAGTAGTTTGTTTTAGGAAAGAATTACTAATTTCTGTTAAGAACTTTTCATGAAATAACGTAGGCAACTAGGTTCAATTTCAAGTTGGAGTTTAGTACAACATATCATCAAGTATATTACCTTGCTAAAGAATCCAAAAAGAAGGGCCAAAGTTCAACAAAACAAAAGTGTAAACTATGGGGTACTGAATATCGAAAGGTGCTCATCAAACATGAGAATAGCAAATTTAAGATGAAGAGCGCCAACAACTTAGTTCGTGAATTCTAGTAAACAATGAGATAGCAAGCTTATGATAGCCGAAACTACACATTCCAAGAATGATTTGTGACTTTAAACTGGCACTGGTAAATATACCAGTAGAGAGGATGCAAATAACGTAGTGGATAAAATAAAATTCAGAGAGAAATATATAGCGTGCTTGACAGGATTTGGCAAGAAATTCGCGTAAACAGATATCAAAATGAACGTGTCAACGGTTATACAATCTAATAGAGTAAACGTCTCGTTAGGGAAATCTTCTTTGTTTAAGCTCACCAGTGTGCCCAATCTTCTTGATGACCTTACGCTTCATGCATCATGATTCCTTTATTTCCAAAACATTGGTTCAAATGGTCTTTAAAAGTAAGATGAAGTACGAAAGTATTATAAAAGGGTGTCTGTGAAACACAAAACATCAGGATGTTCAAAAGTGGCTTTGGCTTGGGTTGCTTGTACATATGCGTATTTGCTAGGGTTCAGTGCAGGTTTACCACGGGTCAAAGATCAAATCGGGTGTTCCGTATAAAAGGATCGGGGCTATCACCTCAGTGAATGCCAGAGAGTTTATAAAAACAAAGCAGTCAACGCAAAAGTAGTGTCCCTTAAATGACAGTCGATCTACTTCTTAACACGTGCTTCTAAAAGTTGGCAGCTGGTTTGTCATTCATCAGGGGAAAATCTCTGGTTTTCAAAACGTTGATGTACATATGAGTCAGAACTCACATCTGAATCGTGGCAGGAAATTCGCTTTAGGAGAGTTTTTCTTCCAGACTCAGAAAATTGAAAGCATGGAGTTTGATTAATTCGGGTATGTCTCTCTTCTGGTAGAAACACATAAGGGATATCTAAAATCTCAGAAAAGGTAGCATTAAGTAGTTTTGTCGAGGACGTAGTCTCGTTAGATGGAGTTTCTCAAGATGAGGCTCTTGCGTATGACTCTAAAGTCAATCCTTGGTCCGGTACCGGTCCCATATTCAACGTGCCATTAATGTTTATATATAGGGTGTACCGCAGCTAACCCACCACACTACCAACACCTTGAAAGTGTACCAGCAACCTACTATTACTATCTATTAGTCAACCACACTGGATATTTTCATCGTAAGCAGAGGATTTCAAGTTTCTCCCATACGCTTGAATGTAGAAGGGGAAGAGAGATTAAAACTTCAATACGTTGTACAAACAAAAAGTGTAAGAGATTCCATTCACAATACCAGTAAGATGCGTAAGGTTTGCTACTCTAGTGAAAATCATCGAGAGGTTGGCACACGCAATGTAGATATCATGAAGCTTCAGATTTCAAGACGATCAAAATTTAGACAGGACACATGGTTTAAGTTCAAGCCGGGGGTTCATAAATGAAAGTTGTCTGAAAAGAACGACGAGGATTCGTGTACCAGAAATTTGTTGGTAGTTACTATGACAGGATCGTTAATAAATGTACAAATGTATGGACATCCTGGTGTACTCAATAGGTAAGAAGGGATAATACAGGTTGATAGTACAATTAGCTATCGATAACAAGAATTTCATGCTCGATGGGTGTAAATAGGGTCTCCACAAAAAGATTTGTATTGTTACAGCGATTGAAGCACAAGGTCGTCTTTTCATCAACGGTGTTAACTACTAGAAAAGCTAAAACCAAAAGTGTAACACCTTTCGGTTCAAAGTTTAGAAGCTTATCCAGGACATAAAAGATTACAGAGCACGAGGATCAGAATTTGTCGGTTGCTAAATCATGAAAGGTTGAATTATGCAAACAAAATTGATAGTTCAGGCTCAAGAGTTCAATCAGAATAGTCCTTACGTTAAAACTGGGAGTCATTAGTCTAAAAGTCAGGAAGGATTCTCACTAACATTAGCCCCATAAATATGCTTGCGGTGCGGTAGGCAGTTTGTATAACCGCGTCGATGTTGCTGACAACAAGTATTGGTTCGCACAAGAAAATCACGGAGTATGAATCTTCAGAGGGTAACTTCACAAGAGCTTTCATCCAATAAATACGTTCCAGTGCTCATGGCATATGACTTATCCAATTCGTTCATCTAACGTTGTCTAGGTATCCTTCCGGTGAATGTATGTCCAAGTTATCTCACGATCGTAAAGTTTCATGGGTTGATAAGGTCGGTAAGATCGCAAAAATAGATATTATGATTCAGAATGAGTTTAAACCAGTCAAGGGTTTCGTCGAGAGTGTTCGTAGTTAAGGAAGACTGGTCATTGAAATACGCGTGTGTGACGGTGTCCTACCAGGACCAACTTTCCATAATATGCTTCAAAAGGGTTCACGTATGGATTAGAATCCAATAGAACATGGGGAAAGTCAGGTGCGATAGCGTTTTCAAAGATAGATGACTTTGATCATTCGATTGACTTCAACATGTTCAACATTCAATACCACGAGAAGAAAAAAAAAATTATAGGAATTTGGTCCCAATACGACCATTGGCTTGCCTAGTAGGATTCTCCAGGATTTCCATACACTGCAAATTACATTTACGTGTGCACCCGTAACTGTGATTTACTTTATATGATCACCCTAGTTCCTCTTACTTCAGCTACCAAGTATGGTGTGGTCACTAACCCGTGGTTATCTTGACCAGAATTTGTTAATGAGACAAGTTATCGAGAATAGAATGCTCACTCAGATTGGAATGACCCACCCGAAGTGAGTCAGCCGGAAGTTTAGCTCAATAGGATCTGAGTAGGGTTATCACAATGACCCTAGCTTAGCTAGAAGTTAGAGAATAATTATCACACATACTGGCCTGATCGCAATCCGATACACAAAGAGGGAATTTCAGTCGACCCGCATCGTGTTTCATTGGGGTTATAAGAATTGTACTCAAGTTGTATTATTTCAACGCACAACGCGATAAAATCGAGAAGGGAAATATCTTAAGAGATTACAACAAATGTGAAGACGATCAGGATAACGTAAGTTGATATAAGTGCCCCATAGGCAGTTACTTGAATTCATACCCTGCTAACTCTAGTGAAGCTAAATAATCGCGCTGCTAGCACATCGAGATAAGATTCCCTGAACGGATGAGTTTAGAGATATACGTAAGCCAGGTATAACAAGAACCTCCTAAGCTAAGATAGAGGTTTAAGGACAAGAAGATGTATTACACTACATTCCCTATGCAACATACATCTATGGTATGGGCACTACGCCAAGTTGTTCAATCCGGAATATTCCCGAGTAGCAATCAGCTCGTCAAAACTATAAACGTGATCCTTCGATCTGATTCGACGTCTCGTTGTACATGAATGTTAACCAAGATGTACACAACTTAGAGAGGTTAAGAAAGATGTCTCAAGACTAACCGGCTCCTCGCCGTGAGTATAAGGGGATTGGATGATGTAAACGATAAATCGTAAACCAGGTGTGTGTAGGAGTGAGTATCACGATGCATGAGAGTGATGTTTAAGTGCAACTAATGCAAAACAGTTACAGTCTAAGACGAATCTTAGTTCGCTGTAACCAATGGGCTCTGATACCAATCTGTCACACCCCCAAAAATCCCACGCGCGATAACGCGCTGCAGAGAGCGTGACAAACCAGGATCGCCGTCCATTAGTTACACCAAACGACCAGTAATTAATAAAAAAGTTGTATATTTCATTAAAATATATATACAGAGTTTTACAAAGGCGGAAGCGTAAATGCAATGAAAGTATTAATGTAAAAACACCATCACCCAAGGTGACGTGGCTTGTTCAAAGACAATAAAAGGGTTTTCAAATACTCATGCATGCGTACTCGTGATACTCGAACATCCGCAACCTGAGAAATAACATGCTAAAAAGTGTCAACACAAAGGTTGGTGAGTTCACAGGTTTAATCAGTTCATCAGTTGAATGTAAATCGACTGTTCAACAACAGTCCCAGTTCAGTGTAAATCAACTGTTCATCGACAGTTCAAGTTCAGTTTAAAATTGATTGTTCAACAACAATCAAGTTGAGTTTAAGATTGACTATTCAACAATAGTCAAGTTGTAAGAGCATAATCACTAATATATATCAAATAGCTAGCTAGGCTATATACATGAAACTTCGCACGTTGATGGTCACCGAAGCTAACAGTTGTTTACAGTTTATGCAGTTTGCCTTGTTGTGTTTAGGACGAATATAACACCCGTTCGATATCCAATCGTGCCAGAGCGACTGACCCGGGTGGGGTTTGTCAGACCCAGTAGTACTACAATATATTTCCCGCTATCGTCATTAATATTAACGGTACCATAGGAAGGACTTTGTTGTATATGTGCTTCAAGTACTTCAAGTGATATATAAAAGTCTAATTATCTCAGTTGTATAGTTCATGCATGTTAATCTCCCCCAACAGGATTTAAAACAGTAAAATGGGGCCGTGAAACTCACCTTTGGGTGCACAGCAATTCCAGATTGATAATAACAGCAATTAGCAACTAGCAGGTCTTGTATACTCTACCAAACACCTAACGAGCATATATACATAAGTGTGTGTTCAAACGAAAAGCCACTAAGTCTAGACCAGCGGTGAAAGACAATTAATGTCAACAACTATATGATGAACGTTCATTAAATCCAAAACGAGTTGAACGTCGGTACATTATCAAAATCATAACGATTATGAAAGTCGATGAGAAGTATATTATTAAACAAAACTTTTATCCATGAAATCGAATAATATAATATATATATATATATATATATATATATATATATAAATGTATATATACATAATCAAATATATAGTTGTATCAATAACGTGTACTCAAATACTCGTATGTTGATATATATTTTCATAAATATATAATTCTAACATTTAAAAAGTTTATTTCGCACGATACGGTAAAACGTATTATCCGTGTACATAGAGTTTTATATAAACATTAGGGTTATTAATACGTTCGTTTTATATTTTCTAATTACGTATAATTATATATTTTCCAAATGTGTATTCTTTTATAAATCTCCGTCAACCAAACATTCTATATAAAAAATCAATTTATATTCAATGGGGGTAACGAGCAAGTTAACGACGTCTATGAAAATTTTACGAGTCCAAAACAATGTTAGTAATGATGGGTGGTTGGTTTTATGTCAAGAAAAGTCCCAAAAAAAGAAAAAAAAACTACAATAGAGCAAAACAAGGGATCACCAGGTTCGAACCTGTGACCTCTTGTTCCTATCATAGTGCTTTAACCACTAGGGCAGCAGTCGATTTTGGTTTAAATTTCGACCGAAAATATTTTATATATATAACCAGGTGCAAGATGCGTATTTATATAAACAAAAACAGAAAAAAAAAGTTTTGTGGCGGATGGGAATCGAACTCGGGACCACAGGGTTAGAAACAAGGGACTTAACCACTAGGACAATATCAGTTTATTGTTTTTGTTTCGTTTGAAAGCTTATTAACAAGCGGTTCACTGGTCATCTTCTTCTTCCCCACAAGAAAACCCTAGCGTACCCAACATCCATGAAACAAAAAAAATAACAGAACCTACGATGATGTCCAGGACTGAAACGAATACAAAAGGGAAGGTTTTAGAGAATACCTTGAGTTGAAATTAACACCGAAACACAACTATGATGACACAGTGACTCGAACCAACACCCGAATGGACTTCGATCCAACCCGAGTTCTTCCAACGGTTCTTCTCCGGTGATAAGCTCCTGGTGGATACGTGTTAATTCGCAACACCAAAAAGATTAGTGGATGTGAAATAGGAACGAATCAGTGGTGTATGTAGGCTATGGTGGTTCGAGCTCGGAGATCGGAGGTGGTGGTCGGATTTCCTTTGTGATTCTTCACGCCCCCATGATGATGAATATGATGGGATGTTATGGAGCTCCCATTATGTTCAATAATCGGTGGTTGTATTGATTGAGAAGTAACCGACGCGGAAGAGCATCGATCGCAAATGGCCGGGATTGATGACCGTCTTGAATGTCGTCGGTTTTAAGTGAATTCAATCACTTTAAATTGTCTTTGTTCAATTGACTGGATAAACCCTCAAGTTTGGAAGATATTCATAATTAACCCCTCTAGTTATGTTTGGTCTATAGTAAACCCCCCCAATTTAATATTTAGTATTCTAACTTTATAAAATGACATTTACACCAACCGTATTCTTATAAAATACAATTTTAATCAAATATGATACCGAGCATTCTATAAAATATTATTTCTATAAAACACCTAGGAAATGTGATGAAATATGTTCGGTTCACATAACAAGTTAATTGGAATTATGTAACGTATACCGTCACATACATCACGACATAAAGTTCACCTAAAATCATAACGTATGATTTACATAAAATCATAGAATATAAAACGTCTAGACTTAAGTGCATGCTCGTATAGTGATTGGTTATACGAAACCCTAATTTGTTAAAGTCAACACAGTTAACGAATACATGTTCACACAAAATTTAATACAGTTTATGTTCAGTTAATGCTAAGTAAGGACCTGAAAATGCGGATTGTCACAACGTTTCCTTCTCCAGCATTAATGGGCTCAGGATCTGGTTGCGCACGTCGTCCAGAACCTGCAGGTCTACCGACTCTCCTATCGCCTTGACCGTCTCTCACCATAATCCTACAGACATGTCAGAATTCGTGTGAAGTCGAGTATCTAAATTTTTGAGGGCATGATGATTAGATAAGTGCAGACGTCATACAATTACGTAGCCATGATGCTTTCAAAACCCAGTTACTTTCATCACATTCCTTCCTAGTGTCCGTTCTACTTCTACCGGTGATTCTAATTCAAACCGGTCTACTTCCCGCATTTCGGCCACATAACAGTTAGTACCCTAGATACATAAATATAGTTAATACCTAACGGCAGTAGCTAATTGTAATTGGGTACCTACCAGATTTATATATCCTAGGTCATACTTATTATGTTCGTAATGCAACCTCGTCCTTGTATGGGCACAAGCTATTCTAGCTGGCACTCTATCTTATCTTACTGTTTATCCAGAGTCCTAGTTTAAGTCTAGATACCGCTTTTAGTACCTAAATCTCTTAAACCAAGGCTCTGATACCAACTTGTGACGCCCACTACCAGACTTGGCTCCAGGAGGGGTCACGTGTCGGATTTACTCATGAACACAAGGTATAACAGAGATAACTAAAGCAGCGGAAATTTAAAACTTTTATTTATTTATAATGCCAAGTACAAGTAAGATAAAAATTCTACAACGGTTAACGATAACTATAAAAGATAACGATTAATAGATATGCATCTATCTACATTACTTAAGCCAGCATGCCCGTATAGCCTTCTCCTAATAGCAGCCCATCCACTCTGCTCAAATATGAGCCTTTCCCTTGATGCTTGGATCTTTAACCTCACCTAATATACATGCTTTAAAAAGTCAGCTTACGCTGGTGAGTTCTAAGTATTAAAACTTTACCTTAACCTCGAAAGGTTACTTCAAACATTTGGGCCTAACGGCCCCTTCTTTATAAACATTTAATGGATATAAGACATAAAAGAATTATACCAAACATAACATTTAAACCTTCAGTATTAAAAATCATTTAATACTCTAAATCATCTTCCCTGCTAATAATCATTTTGCATAAAGAAAGTCATACAAAACATTATAAGCAAAACCTCTTCTACTAAGCATTGTCTATCCTCTGGGACTACTTTAGCCCCTTTCGGTTGGCCATCACCTCCCGACCTCTTGAGTAACCGTCGTTACTCCAGTGGCTTCATTTCCACTGCTTGGATTGTACAACCCCCCTCTTTCCAGACAATCTGTGCTTAGATTTAAAACTTCTTTAAAATAACCCCAAGGGTCATTTCCTTTATCCTTAAAAACTCATTTTCCTCTTTTTAAATTTTACTTTAAAAGTTTAACTTCTTTATTACCCGTTCATTATAACCTTCCCGAAAAGAGTAATAACAGGTAATAATAACTTTAAAACAGTTATAAGTATTATAACTTTTTCACGTATGTGTATCAACACAAAACAAGTAAAGGCATCTCAAATACTTTTCAAGTAAACAGTTGAATATGTATCATTGCATGTATATTAGCCCGAAAACATTAAAACATTTAAAACATTTAAAAGTGGGCTCATAGAACTCACCTTATTCTCTTAAGCCAATTAATTCAGTCAGAACCTCCTTTACGTCTTCCAATTTAACCTAATTGCGTATTGTATGATGTTAACGCAATGTTTTATATAATAAACACTTCTTATGTTTATTTTAATACCTTATCTACTTAATAATGTATATTATTAAGTTTATATACTTTTAAGGGTCAAAATGACCAAAATGCCCCTGGAGGCATATTATCTTCTTTTATTGATAACTATGAAGACGCGCATTCCTATAAGTAGACACTCACTCCGGGATCGCCCAGTGTTGGGATGCCATTGCCCAGATGGGATGGCGACACCCGCGCTATTGCCAGAAACCCCAGTGTACAGGTGTCTACCCTTCCGGTCCGCGCGAACCTCTAATATCCGATTAACTCGGTATTTTAAATACTTGATTATATAGCTAATTTAATTTCATATATCCTTATATTATATGAATACATTTTAGCATACCGAAATTCAAGCCCTTATACCCTTTGGATAATTTTATATTAAATAATCATATTTAGAAACCCTAATTTTATGAATTTCTCGTTTTATTATCAAAACTTATTTTTAATTCAAACCAACTTAGGGTATTATCCATTATAACATTTTATAACATCCTTAAAAAGCTCAAAGCTTAATTCAAAACCGTTTACTCGATTTGGGCAGAATAACGACATGAAAACCCTAATTTTGACCCGTTTACAAAACCTTAACCAAACCTTTTCCAATTGTGAAATAAACTTAGGGCTTTCTTAAAACACATTAAATTATGATTACCTACAAAAATTTAGACCCTAATTCCAACCCAATCACCCAAAATCAAAGATTTTCCTCAAGAACCCTAATTTTGACATGAATTTAAAAAGCATACTTAAAATTCGAATTTGCAAAAACTGAGATAGGTTATTGTTAATCATACCTAGGGTAGCTTGACTGCAGAAATTCGGCTTCAAAGGCTACACCGTTTGGGAGAATTGCTTCAAGGAAGTTTCTGCGTTTTCTAGGGTTTTTAGGAAGAAGATTGAGTGAATTGTTGAGGATTGATCGATGATATGGGGTGCTATTTATACTAGGAGGGTCGAAATTCAGTAGTGACACGAAATATTGTGACTAAGGAACAAAAAACGACACCTGGTTTGCTTAATTCGAGCTTAAACGTGGAGAACAAGTTGAAAAACTCGAGCTGATCTCGTTTTTGAACTTGACTGGTATAGAATATAACAAAAGAAATCATGATTAAAACCAACATGTGGCGCTGGTATGATGGTAAATGCGCTGGACTTAAAACCAGGAGGGCCTTGGTTCGAAACTGGTGGCCAGCATTTCTTTTTATATTTTCTCTTCTTCTTTCTTTTCTTTGTTTCTTTCTTTCTTTATTGTTTTTTTTTTATCGTTCGCTACCCGTTTTAACTTGTTAACCTCTAAATTTTTACGAGCAATTCATAATAACCTTATAAAACATAATTTTAACATTCTCGAGGGTTTGGGTTATTTATAATAATATATATACATATATATACATATTTTTACATAGTTTACACTTTCTACCCCTCTAACGTTGCAATATTCATCATTTTATGCCACGGATCATGTTAGAACATATCCTTACTATATTTTAAATCTTAAAATACTTACAAGAACTATAGTCACGTATAACATCTGTATTGCTTATAACTTTGCATATATTACGCTTTTGGCCCTTTTACTTTTTCGTTAACTATTAACATGCATTTCTATACGTGTTTTCTTATCAATGGTTTATGCTATTCACATAAACATATATTCATGATTTAAACACGTATACGAGACGTAATCATTCATGTCTCATCATTTCTAAACATGTTTATCATACAAACACGTGTTTTATTCATTATTTACCATTTCTAAGAAGTATTTATAATAAAGCACATAGGTAAACATATTAAGGTACGTAATTATCTAGACGGAAGTATCGGGGTGTTACAATAATCTAATAAATTGATGATTGAATGTGATTTTGACATGTGACAATAATTATATGAACATCCTAGAAATGAGACATGTGACACCAATTTACTGTTTTATTAGGATTAATAAAGATAAAGATTATGATAGCAAACATTATTTGTACGTAACTAAAATGCTATAAGGATAATAGGAGTTCACAAATTTGTAGCATGAGTTGAGTAAGTTCGTTGTATACAATGACCCTAAAATGGCATCTTAACTAAATAGTTAATTGCTTTTACAATTTGGTAGTTAATTACTATATCTCACAATTAAAAGTTTTTAAATTATACAAATAAGAGTGTATTTATTCTAAAAAAATCCCTAAGAATTTTTGTTAAAAAAATAATACTAAAATAGCTATTTCATTGAAAATTATCTTTAAAATATTATGAGGTGAACTTCCTTGATTCCAATGGTAAAGTGATAGGAGTTAAAATACTAAAGTTCCATATGAGATTAAGGGTTTGTGACCTATCTAGAACGGGTTAGCATAAATAAGTAGGGGTAATATTTAGCGGTTTATTTTTTTTTTTTAAAATAGGAGCTATACCATTTACTAACTCCTGATTTTTTATTTTTGAAATATATAACGATCAAAATAATTAAAAAATCATTTTACAATAAGAACATGCATGTTTTATGCGAATGTTTAGTCTCGTTTTAAAGATACAATTATCATCATGTCACATTTTTTTTAATGACAATTCCTAGATTTTTTAGAAAAAAAATCACCTATGTACTTCTTGCAAAATTTAAACCCTAATTTTTTTTATTGTGAAACACATTCTAAGTCATTTTCAAAATGTTTTCATGGTAATGATTGGAAAACTATATTAACATCATCAATAAATGTTTTCGAGAATGTACACTGAGTTGACAAAAACATAATATTAAGAATTGTTTTACATATTTATTTAAGAATGATGGCGGGCTCTGGCGGTTTCCTTAAACCAGTCGTGGGTTTGAGTACTGCCGCCGGTTTCCGCGAATACACCTAATCAAACCGGTCCTATAATTGCGCTGCGAGTATAATTATGGGCTCGAAGTAAGTTAAAATACATCAAATCATCAAACTAATTTATAAAAGAAAGTGTATTCTGATTTGTGATTATTTATTTATATTTACATGTGAAGATCGCTTGAAAAAATGAAAACCAAAACCGAATGCGATAGTTGGTTTTCGGTTCAAGAAAACTCTATACCGTTAAAAACGAGATTCCCAAATTACATCTTTTAGGCCACGACTTTTCATTAAACGATTAGCCAAATGCCAATTACAAAAAAAACTGAACCGAAGAACTCGGGAATCCAAATCAATAAATGTCGTTTTTGTTAAAATATGTAGTTTTCAGTAGAGGTACAGAACGGTTAACCGACTGGCTAACCTGTTTTGAAAAAAACTGTTCCTTCAAAATCAAAACCGGTAAAATCGGTGTTTGAAAAGAAAAGAAAAAACGGTAAAACAAGTCCACATGTTAACCGAACCGGTTAAAAAACACTATTTCTTAAAAATATTATTGGTTTAATTATTGGTTTCGTCTGAAAATATTCAGAGATATGAGCACCATTGCTCAAGAGTGATTTATAAAACTAAAAACTTCAGTATTGTAAAACTCTTTTAATAATTTTGTTTTTTACACTTTTTAAGATTATTTATTAAAACATGTCTTGGTGATAATTAAATTTCTTAATATATTCCATTTGGTTCAATATTAATAATTGATGATGGAACTTTTTTCGTTAGTTTTTATATATATGATGGTTTTAGTCAAGACTTAGATTTTAAAATATTCTTCATTCGATCTTCTCTTATCCAGTATTTTATTTATAAATTTTCGTATATATTTCATGAATTGTTTGATTAAACACAAAAGAGAACTCCAAGCGATTTGCGAAGGACCAACGACAATGGATTTTGGTTAATTGATTTTTTTGTCCTTTAAATTTTGATAAGATTATTTGAACATGTGGTATCATTTACTTGTTTAATTGTCAAGCATCTAAATTAGGTATATCATTTTAATCAGAAACTATTTAAAATTATTTTAAAAAATGAAGTCCTAAAAATAATATAATCTTAACTGCTTTTTAAAATTAGAGGTGTAATTAATTTCTTTTTAAAATAAATGTTACAAGAGACCTGAAGCTACATTGACCGTTGTAAATCAATTCAACCACAAGTTGGATGACTGCGATACAATTGGGTCGGTTAGCCGAGGAAGATGAGGTTATGATTGGAAGATGATTGGTGATGATTGGTGTGGTAGAAGCACACAAACAAAAAATCAAGAAGAAATACGGGACACAAGATTTGAAATGGTTCGGTGGTCTATGTAACTTATATTCATTACGCAACAATTAGAGTATTCTTTAGTCAGATGCTAAAAAAATGATTTACAAGTACAAACAAATTTATAAAGTGTAGAGTGTAGACTAAAAGTTGTAAAACGCAATACGGATCTTGCTAGTGCATTATCACATTCGGATTCGAACACACAAGGTAAATAATCTCACGTATATTGATCACAGCTTGTTTACAGAGAGAAACACAGAGTATTCAGGTTACACTTTGAAAACACACACTTAAGAAGCTCAAACCTCACTCACACTCTCTGAATCAAACTGAAACCTATATATATGGACTGGGCCAGCGGACCAACTTACCAGCGTATCAGGTGGTCCGGCGGATCACCTGATCCGCCATTGATCCGCTGGATACATAAAATGACAAACTTATAGATTACATATTCAAAACATCAAGATCTAGCACTAGACAACACAAAATGCTCTAACAAACTCCCCCTTGTCTTGTGCTAGTCTTCAGAAGCTTTTGATTCTGTCTTCTTCCAATCACGTCTTCTGTTATTCCCAGCATGAATCCCACCACCAAAACAAACATTTATCACCTTCTGAAACTGCATTGCTTGATCACGACATTCAGGTTTGTAGAGAATCTTGCTAGAATGAAGCTTTTCAATATCATCCTTTGACAAGTTTATCAACGACATCGGGTCATAGATTCTTACAACCTTGTTGTCTTCTTGAACCACAATAACAGCTTCACCAGTCACCTCATCATAATACCACCACCTCAAAGTCTTGATGAAATCTTGTTCAAGCCTTTTGAGAGGTATTTTCTTGAGCTGAATCGGCTTCTTATACTTCAGAACTACTACTGGTCTGCCTGTAATATGATGTATATCTGTTGGATGCTCAGAATAAGTTGGTCTTTGCGGAGTCAAAAACCTGAATCTTCCTTGACATTCTTCGATTAACTTCTCCTTAAACACAGCAGCCAAACTATTTCCTCCAGGATTCAAAAATTGACTTCTAGCCAAGTCTCTCACATCACAAACAGGTAATGTATTGAACCTTGTAGCATTCTTCAAATATACAGTCCCGAACTCCCTCTTGATTGCATAGCATTTGAGTTCAGAATCGTACATCCAGCTGATAATCTTTCCAGTAGCTTGTCTTCCTTTTCTATCAAAAAATCTTTTCTGATCAACAGATTTTGACGACTTTTCAACTTGGACTGGGACTGGAGGTTTCTTAGCCCTTTGATCTTTTAACCAAGCTTCAAATAACAGCTTCTTTTCTTCTTCCTCAGATATATTAACAGATTCAGATACTTCAGGTTGTTCTGATGGTTTCTCTGTCTCAACCTTATCTTCACTGTCTTTTCCAAAGAAATTAAAACCTTCAGAATAGTCATTATCAGAAAAATTTCCATACATCGTTGGATCATCAGGATATTCTTCTGCTGTCATGTCTTCCACTTCCACATGTTCATCTTCAAATACCACCTCTTCCTCTGAATTATCTTCCTGATATGGCTCAGCAACTGGCACATTCTCAACATCATCCACATTTAAAGCAAAAATAGCTGCCAGCTGCTCTTTTGTGAAGGGATTAACCAACTCTCCCTCTTTCATTTCAACCCTCGATATCGGAGTTACATCATATATGTCTTTGTCTGTAGACTCCCCCTGAGATGTCGTACCAGCAGCAGCAGCCGATGATGTTCCTGCTGTATCAGTACCAGCACCAGCACCACTAGCACCACCATCAGGATTATCAGGATCATCGTTTAAAAACTTCATCACATCCTCTTCTTCCCTGCACGTTTCTTCAGGATTCGGCCTCTTCTCCCCCTGAGCAGCTAAAGCTGTAAGCACTTGCTTAAGCTGCTCACCCATAGATAAAGACAATTGCTTTAACTGAGCAATTTCCCGATCTTTTGCCTCATCCTGAGCTTTTAACCGAGCAAGCTCCTTTGTATGAGAATGATCTCTAGCAACCAATTCTTTAACCAAATTTTTCAGCCCAGAGATCTCTTCAGCCTGCACTTTGTTTGTATGTTCTACTCTCTCAAATCGAGCTTGAAACAAAGCAAGCTTCAAATCAACAGAAGAAATTGTGGAAGTCGTTGAAGACGTGGAAGCAGAACCGGTAGTTGACGATCTTTTGATGGTTAACTTTCTGACTGGAGGTTGTTGAGAACTCTGAACATCAGCTGTTTTGGTGGTTGGTTGAGTTGGAATAGAAGACGACGAAGTCACTTTCTGCTTCTTGCTAGGAGGACTTTGCCCAGATTTTCTGGCATCAGCAAGAAACGAACCAGGCTTCACTCCTTTATATCCTACAGCCACACTTTTCACACGTTTGCCAGAAGCAACTGCAGGAGCTTTTCCTTTATCTACCGACTTTGACTTAGCCACAGACTCCTCCATACCAGGAGTATAAGATGGATCATTATCAGTATCTTCAGCCTGTTTTGTTCTACCCTCAAAAACAGAGGTATCTTGATTATGAGCTTTTAGATAAGCAATATGAGCCCTAGACCCTCTCCTTACAGGAACTTCTCTTGTATTGTGCAAGATGGTAACATATTCACCAGAATCTGATTCAGTTTCTGACGAACTACCAATTACATCAGCACCCTCATCTGAAATATTCACCCGGTCAGATTCATTGACAGCTTCAGTAGTTACCGGCTCTGGATTCTGTTCTTGAACTACAGGTTGTTGTACTACAGGTTCTTGTACAACAGGTTCTTGTACTACAGGCTCTGGATTTACAGGTTGCTCACCATCATCTTCTGCAACTTCAGTTGGAAATCCATGATCATTGTAATGTAATTCATCATCAGAACTGTCATCATGTTTTGCAGCACCATTATCTGGAGCCACATAAGCCGGATTAGCAAGATGACCAATCAACCTCTTATTTGGTGGAGGAATGGCATTTCCCTTTCTCTTGTAGTACACAGGGATCTTGCCAACAGCTACTCTATTCATATGCTTCATATCTATGATAGCAGCAGCGTTCTTTGGAAGGTTTGGATGTAAATCATTCAGAATCATCTGTAGAAATCTTGGATACATGATACTGCGTACTTGTTTCACCAAGATATTTTCCCTCATGTAGTTAAAAACCCAACCAGAAAAATTGAATTCTCTGTTTAATACCAAAGCACTAAAGAAAGACAGCACCTTCAAGTCAAACTCTTCTTGGCCTCTTGTTCGATTTCCAAAACATTTAATGATCACATGCATCAAGTACTTATAAGGAGGACTCAGATTTGCCTTAAGATACCATGGAACATATAGTTGTCCATCATACTTGATCCTTTTCAATAACGCCACCAAATCTTCTTCAGGAAATTCAGTCGGATAAGTATCTTGATCATTGAATCTTAAAACTCTTCTCACATCAGCTTCAGATATCACCACATCAGTTTCTAGAATCTTTGCCCGAATCACAGACGGAGTCACCGAACAGTCTACTTGTGCAGAATTCCAAAACATGACTAACAAGTCTTTATACGGCGGACATTCATGAGTTGCAGCATAAAATATTCTTGAACGTCTGACGAACTCAAAAATATTGAGAAAATGCGGCCTCCACTTTTCTGCAACATCAAGATAGGCACAAACGTTTTGTTCTCCAATTGATTTAAAATCAGCCATTTCTGTTCATGTCATCAAAACAAACTGTCATTAGAATCAATTAACATAATCAAAACGCTCAATGACAATCGCTGATATTAGACAAATCACTCAAACGACTAACTTTTGAAAATTTTTTTTTCTGAGCGGATCAACCCACGGATCAAATCTATGTATCCGGATCATCTGGTCCGGCGGACCAGTTGCGGATCATATTATTCAGCAGTTCATTTGATCCGGCGGATCACTTGATCCGGCGGATCACAATCGTTGACCGCGGATCAGATTAGTCAACCGGATCAGCTCCGTATCAATTTGAAAATCTGGTCCGGCGGATCAGTTGATCCGGCGGACGATCAGTTATCGAACAGTCACTTTCAAATTTTTCACAACATTCAAGTGTTTGTTTTGGAATCACAGAACAAGTATTCAACCAAGAGTATACTACGACTCGAATCATGTGCTTTGAGACCATTGACATTGATTAAAACAGATTAAACAAGTATCAAGTGGGGTTTTTCAAAAAAACCGAGACTTTAAATCTCAAATTTAACAGTGATTATTCAACCATTGCAGAAAATAAATCCATCAACCTGTGCGCAATCACACAACCTACCTGTAGCATCAAAAATTTCGGTCAGAGCTTCGGTAACAACTGAGATATCAAGAAAAATGTGAAAATATGGGTTCGAGGGTTTTTCTGAGTTGAACGTATTTGATCCGCGAGTAATGAACTCTCGCGGATCAGATTGGTATTTATACCCAATCATTTGGTCCGCCGGCGGATCAGCTGATCCGCCGGATCAAAGAAAGACCAAATTGCCCTTTTTCATTCAAATTTCATTTTTCATCAAGAATATTCAATGTTTTTCAATCTCAAATACTTTATGAACTGATTTTTGCATCGATTGTGGTTCATCAAACAACAGATTGTCGATTCTGAAATTCAGTTGATCCAAAATAAAGCAGAAAGAAAATCTTTTTGAATTTTGACAAATTTATATCAAAACACACTAAAATCTTTTTGATTTTTCGAACTTATGCTAAAACACACCTAAAATCTTTTTGATTTTTCTAAAATAAGCAAGAAACGTAAATCAACAGAAAACAAGAAATCAAACAAAAGTACCAATAACTTATATTTTTGTGAGAAAGATCGCAACATGAGATCATATCAGTGAGATGTACTTAACACATTTCAATTTCGACCTAATAAGCATGCAAATCAAGTTGTCCACGAATACAACACATAATGTTTATTTCAGCCAATTCAAATCAATTTTTACAGCTTTCTGATATGCATTAGGTATGTTTATCAAGTACAGAAATCATGGCACCCACAAACTCAAGTAATTGCTAATCTGATTTATTCTATTTTTGATTTTTCACTGATTCATCACAGAATCTATTTACAGAGACAATTGGTTCATAGTGTTTCATGCAAAAAGAAAGCAGAACCCTAAACAAACAACAATCAGGTCGGCTGGCAAGCACGCAGAGAAAGTCCGATTGTTTAGGAAAATAAGAAATAGAAAATAAAGCAGAAAGCGTATAATCCAACAACAATCAGGTCGATCTTTCGATACGCAGAGAAAGTCCGATGGATTATACTAAACACCAAGAAAATAAAGCAGAACGTCAAACGAACAACAATCAGGTCGATCTTTCGATACGCAGAGAAAGTCCGATCGTTTGACAAAATAAAGAAAATAAAACAAGTTTAAATCTTTGCAAAATAACGCATGCATACACTAAGACCATCTCTTATTCTCTTTTTGAATTTTTCACATAAGCTCAGCATTAAACAAAAACAAGAATCATGGTTCGCCACAGATTTCAGACAAGCATTATATTTATATCATACTAACATGTATCAGATATGAATGGCACATTCAATGAAACAAACAAGTATCTACAGCCTTTCAATCTAGTCTATCCATGGTCAGTAACATTCACTGATGTACTATCATTTCTCACGAGGTTGGATCACATTTCTCAGATTTTTAATTTTCCAATTTTTTTTATACTTTTGCATTTTTCAATTTTTTTTATGCTTTTTCATTTCTAGAACACAAAACAACACACTATTTTTGTATTTTTCATATATCTCCCCCTAAAAAGCAGAAAACAATAACAGAAAAAAAAAAAAAATAAAACGAAAAGCAAAAACGATCAACTGAATCGAATCATGTGACATTTAACTTAGTTATGCCATTGATTTTCAACAAAAATTGGAATCGAGTTTTATCAAAAGCTTTTGTAAACAAATCAGCTCGCTGAAAATCCGTGTGAATTTTCTGCAAATCAATTAGTTTCTTTTCAAAGCAATCACGGATAAAGTGATATCGAATCTCAATGTGTTTAGTTTTCGAATGCTGAACTGGGTTTTTAGTAATGGATATGGCAGCCGAGTTATCAATAAAGATCGGAGTAGTAAGAAAATTCAAACCATAGTCGCGTAACTGCTGTTGTATCCACAAGACTTGTGAACAGCAACTAGAAGCAGCCACATATTCCGCCTCTGCTGTAGACATAGCGACTGAAGTTTGCTTTTTACATTGCCACGACACCAGTCGTTCTCCCAAAAACTGACATCCTGCGGTTGTAGATTTGAAATTGATTTTACATCCACCGTAGTCGGAGTCAGAATATGCTGATAACTCGAACTTATTATCATTAGGATACCAGATCCCCAGATCCGGATTACCCTTCAAATAAGCAAAAATCCTCTTTACCGCCAGCAAATGTGAAGCCTTTGGAGTAGCCTGATACCTAGCACACATGCACACAGCAAACATTATATCAGGACGAGATGCAGTCAAGTACATAAGCGAACCAATCATAGCCCTAAACAATGTGGGATCAATAGATTCACCAGTCTCATCTGGTGCTAAACCATGTGAAACCTGGATTGGTGTACTAGGAACCCGAACATCGCCAATCTTGAACCTTGCCAAAATATCAGACACATATTTGGTTTGGTGTAAGAATATTCCTTTGGCCGATTGATTAACTTGAAGACCTAGAAAAAACCCCATCTCGCCCATAGAACTCATTTCAAACTTGGTTTGCATCACACGTTCAAAATCCTTGCATAACGCGTCATTTGTGCTTCCAAAAATGATATCATCCACATAGACTTGGACAAGCAACAGATCCTTTCCAAACTTCTTTGAAAACAGTGTACAATCCACCTTTCCACGCCGAAAACCGTTTTCCAGCAGGTGTGTAGATAAAGTTTCATACCAAGCTCTCGGGGCTTGATGTAATCCATATAACGCCTTGTCTAACTTGTACACTTTGTTTGGATAATCAGGATCATAAAAACCAGGCGGCTGCTTCACATACACTTCCTCACGAATCAACCCATTTAGAAATGCACTCTTGACATCCATTTGATACACTTTGAATCCATGATATGCCGCGAAAGCTAAAAAGATTCTGATAGCCTCGATCCTTGCAACAGGAGCATAAACCTCATTGAAATCAACACCTTCAATCTGTGAGAAACCCTGAACTACCAATCGAGCCTTGTTTCGAACAATTATACCTTTATCATCTTTCTTGCATTTAAATACCCATTTCGTACCACATGGTTCTTTGGAATTAGCGGGTAAATCCACGAGATGCCATACACCCAATTTCTGAAATTGTTGCAACTCGTCTTGCATAGCCTCAACCCAAGAAGCATCTTCCAACGCCTGATCGACATTGGTTGGTTCAACTTGAGACAGAAAACAAGAATGAAACACGTCATTCTGAACTCCTGAATCCCTGATTTCAGCAATCAAAGCATCAACAGAATCAGCTAGTTGATTACGTGTGCGAACTCCAGAACTCGGATCACCAATGATATTCTCTTGAGGATGAATAGTGTGTATCCTCAAAGTAGGTGAATCAGCAACAGGAATATCATCCGCCAATTGATTAGGTAAACTTGCATCTGCTTCTTCTGTTCCTGACATATCATCTATCGGTAAAGAAACTGGTACCGAAGAACTTGTACTTGGTAACGATATTGGATCGTCAACAGGTGTTGACTCAGCTTCATGATACGAACTTTCATCATCATCGTCAGACGAACTCATCGTTTCCAAACTAGAAACATCCTGACTAGACGAAGAAGTAACCGATGAAGTAGGAAGCTTAGGAATCCATGAACCGGAACCAGGAGTAGACAATGTATACATGATAGCAGCAGATAAAATTTCAGACTCATCTTCAGTAGCAGAACTCTTTTGTGCAGCCGAGAACGAATCAACAAAAGAATTATAATCAAAAGCTCGAGAATCAACCGATTTAGGTTGCAGAAAGGTATGACGATGACAATCCACATTCATATGATTCTCAATGGTCTTGGAAGATGAAAAATAAACTCTTTTCATTGGATGATGATATCCAACAAAAATGCCTTCAACAGCTTTAGCATCAAACTTTCCACCTGCCTTGAGAACCGTGCATGAACACCCAAATGGTTCCAAAAAATTCAAATTCGGCTTTCGACCTCGGAGTAATTCATAACTCGTCTTGTTAAATCTTTTAACAATCAGAACACGATTGAGTACATAACATGCAGTATGAACAGCTTCAGACCAAAACGTAATTGGTAACTGTGCATCCGCTAGCATCGTTCGAGCAGTTTCAATCAATGTTCTATTCTTTCGCTCAGCAACCCCATTTTGTTGTGGAGTATACGGCGCACTGAATTCATGATAAATTCCCAATGAACCACAAAAATCCTTCATTTTGGCATTGTTGAATTCAGAACCATTGTCAGTACGAATTCGACAAACTTTATGCTTGTACAATGATTCAAACTTAGACAACATGTTCCGAATAGAATCTGGAGTATCAGCCTTGGACGCCAAAGAAGCCACCCATGAAAATCTTGAGAAATCATCCGTAATCACTAAGCAGTAATAACTACCCTCAATACTACGAACATTCATAGGACCAAACAGATCCATATGAAGCAGTTCCAAGGGAGTGACAATGGAATTCAAACGCTTAGACGGATGAGACTTCTTTTTCTGTTTACCTTTCTTACATGAGACACACACATCATTTATAGAAAATCTATTCTTGGAAACGCCTTCTACCAACGAATGATTGACCAAGTAATTCATTTTTCGGTAATTGATGTGACCCATGCGCCTATGCCACAGAATTGATTCCTTTTCAGTAGCTTTGGAGATAAAACACGTAGCAGATACAGCAGATGAAGTCTGATTCATGTTTAACACATATAAATCCCGAAATCTTGGAGCTCGCATCACAATCCAGTCTTCAGGAATTCGAATGCCAGGTTTCAAAATCAAGCATTCTGAACTTGTAAAAGCAGCTGTGTACTGCTTATCACAAATTTGAGATACGCTTAACAAGTTGTGCTGCAACTCTTGCACAAATTGGACTTTTTCAAAAGTAATCTTCTCGTTACCCATCTTTCCTTCACCGGTTATCTTCCCACCTTTATTGCCAGCAAAAGTAACATTTCCTCCTTGAATTGGTTTGACTTCAGACAGCAAGGAAATATTACCCGTCATGTGCCTGGATGCTCCACTATCAACGACCCAAAAGTTGTTAACAGCTGGCTTTCGAGCACCCTGCACATAGTAGCAAGCAATTAGTGAGTATCTGGACCCAAGCATTCAGCTTTGGGTCGACCGGTATCTTCTGAAAAATCCTCAGTGGCTTTTGAAGTCATTTTAGGCAGCCACCTTTGCCTAACAGATGGAATAGATGAATCAGCAGTAGAGTCTGAAGTAGAATTATTACCAAAAACTTTGTAAGATTTATCGAAAAAATTTCTCCTTTTAAAATGTTGTTTGGTAACAATCTTTTCATCATCCATCTTGGTCTTTGTATCAGATTTTGAATCTGAATTTGATTGCATATATGCTGAAGCCCTTTTTCTAGCTAAAACAGGACACCGACTACGAATATGTCCTATTTCATAACAACAATAACACCTCCTGGGATCAACAACACCCTGAGAAACACCACCCTTACCTTGTTTAGAAACATTGGTTTTAAACCTTCTCCCTTTGGAGTTTGGCAAAGGTTTAAACAGAGGACCAATGTATCCATGTTCATTATAAAACCCATAGTCATCAACACCACAATTATCAGCATACCCTTTAGGTTTAACCTTTGTGGTCTTGTTTTGTTCAAATTTTCCAAAATCATCATAAAAGTTGTAATCATCACAAAAACCAAACGCTTCATAATCAAAACTATTAGTTTCTGAGGAATACTGACCATCAGAGTTGTAAAAACTCTTTGGTGAGTAAGATGATTGTTTTGATTTAGTCTTAAACTTTTGATCAGTTGATGACTTTGGTTTTTCAGAAAACCTTTGAGCTTTGGAGGATGATGTTTGATCATTAGATCCAGACGACACATCAGACAACACAACAAACTGCTCGTCTACAACATCTGACTTAACCACCTCAGAAGGTTCTACATACCACACTTTGGCAACACGTGATGGATCAACACAAATTAAAGGAAAATCTAAATCAGAAAATACTGACTCACTTCCTTTCAAACTATACATTCTCAATTTCTGAGACGTATCACCATCAACAGTTTTGCCTTTCGAAGTTTCATCAAACTTACCATTTGTGGCAAATTTCTTTTCTCGTTTCTGAAATTTCTGAGGTTTCTTTTGATTGACCTTAGAATTTTCAGCAAACTGTCCAAACCCAATACCATTGAATTTTGCACTTCTTTCAGGTGCTTCTGGTATAGTATTGACATCAGGTGTACTTGTGTTACTTACAGAAACGGCATTTCTTTCAAAAAACAAATCTGGACCTTTAGCAAATTGTGAATTTTCAAATGTTTTCATTGTTTTTGCTGTTTCAAGTATTTTCTGAGCAGCCTCTAATGGTGTCAATTTGACACTTTGAGGCTTAACCTCAGTTACAGGGTTTTCAACCTTAGAATCACTAGACTCAGCCTGTTTTGACACCTCAACCTTAGGTTTGGACACATGTTTGCCTGATTTCTTCTTATCAGTGCTTTTTGATTTATCAGATGATCCCTCAGTAAACATTGAGTAATCAAACACAACTTTGGTCTCAGGTTCCTTTGGACCTAAACCATGAACAATGGGTGGAGGAACTGAGTTACACCCGGATTCTTTGAGCAAATCTTTTAGATTTTCATCTTTGCAAAGAAAACTTGCAAAGGAAGATGAATTTTTGAAATTTTCAAGTTGCCTGTTAAGATCCAAAATTTCAATGTTTAATTCGGAAATTTTAGCATTCGCTTCAGCAAGCTTCTTTTCACAAAAAATATAATCTTCTGTTTTGTTATTAAGCTCAATTTTTGTGCTCAGAACCACAGCATGTTCACTTTTCAGTTCAGCTTTAACAGCTTCCCACCGTTGTTTGTAAATTTTGACATTCTCCTCTGCTAATGAGTATTTGTCAAAATACATGGTTTTCTCAGCAGAAACTTCTTTCAACTGATTAGCAGAATTAAGACAAAGTTCACAAGAAGTAGAATTAACCTGAACGTCGGCCATAAATGCATGTTGACCTTCAGCAAAGAAATCTTCATCAGGAAGATCAGAATCATCTTCAATCTTTACACTCTTCTCCTCAGTGCACAGAAAAGCAGATTCATCTGGAAAATCAGCAGCCCAATCATATCCTTCTCCAGTTTGTGAAACCAACGCTTTATTGTCTGAATTTGAGCCACTAGCATTTGCATTTGAACTTGAAGGATTAGTATTGTTCCCCGATGGCTTGTTACTCTGTGCAGCATACTTTTGATACAACTTTGAAGTTTCTTGCTGCTTTCCCTTGGTACACTCCTTGGCAAAATGCCCATAATTCTGACAATTGTAGCAACGAACCTTAGACTTATCAAATCCAAGTTTACCTTCAGGATTTAAATCCTTCCGACCTGTTCTTTGCATATACTTTTTGCCTCTGCGAACAAGCATTGCCATGGACCAGTTAATATCCATCAATTCTAAGTCATCAGGATCAATTTGTTCATAGTCTTCATCAGTTAACTCAGCACTAGTTAACTTTCCTGCAACAACTCCATCATAAGACGAAACCATTGCTGAAAATAAAGCCATGAAGTCATTTGTAGTCTTTGCTGAAAAAGCACTCTGATTGTGACTTGGAGCAGGAGATGACTGATGTGAATACACAGGATACGTTACAGCAGCTTTACTAGCATAGCTTCCACTTGAAGAACCTCTAGACATGTTTGCATGACCACTTGACGTATTTTCTACATAGAAAGCAGTAGAAGGTGGATTCGTGCTAGCCTTTGCTTTAGCATGCATGGTAGAAGCATTTTCACCAAAATATACATCAGGATTCTGGACTTGAGACGGTAAAGTTTTCACACGCATCATATCCAGTTCCCTTGCTAGTAAATTCCTTGTCAGTTCATCATAGGTGAGATCATCAAAACTTTTATCATGAGTCAGCAACAAAATGTAACCTTCCCATTTCTCAGGCAACGCATCTAATAGCTTTTCTTTCAATTCTCCAGCTTCAATCTTTACTCCAACAATATCAAGTTCACTAACCAAATGAGACAACCTTGAAATGAGATCATTAATGGTTTCATTCGGAACATGAGCAAAATTATCATACTCTCGTAACAACACTTTCTTCTTGCTCTTCTTGTATTGTGCATTACCTTCACATCGATGACATAAAGCATCCCACAATTTCTTAGATGTATTATGCATTTTAAACTGATGCAAAATATCCTTAGGTAACGCCATTGACAAATTGGAATACGCTTTTCTTTCAAGTTTGAAAGCTTCTTTCTCAGCATCGTTCATCTTGTTGAACGGCTTCTCTTGACCAATAAACTCCCCAGTTGTGAATTTTGGAATCTCATACCCATCAAGCATAGGAGTCCAAACACTAACATCGTTCACACCGATATACGACTCATACCGTGTTTTCCAATTATGGAAATCCTCAAATCTCATCAGTTTAGGAACTTTATTCGTCGTTCCTATCTCATTATCGTAATTCAGCAACGCTTGAACAGTAGTAGACATAGCAGCAAAAGCTTGAAACGGATCCATGATTAACCAAACTTCAATTCTGTAGTCAGCGGACCAGAATGTCGACCTCCGGATCAAACTTAGTCCTCCGGATCAGATCCGGATCAAAATTCAACCTGCGGATCAGAACTTTTCTACCGGATCAGAATTTGATCCGCCGGATCAAAACCACCTAGCGGATTAAATGATACGCTGCGGATCAATTGATACGCTGCTACCTGATACGCTGGAACTGCCGCGTATCAAACAATAACTGCCACGGATCAAGTGTTGAAGATTGCTTAGCGGATCAAATTCAGCGGATCACTGAATTTATGAATTTACACGGGCGGATCAGAATCTTCGAGCAGCGGATCACCAGCGGACCACCCGCGGACCAGTAACAATTCGCATAATTTTTGATATTTTTTGATTTTTAATGCATGAATTCAACGTACAACTAAGCGAAAATGAACTAGAAGCAATCTGAACAAAGAAAACTTGCTGAATTGATGAGAAACTGAGAAGAATCGATCAAAATCTTACCAAAATTGAACTTTCTCTCTCTAAAACCCAAAACCGAACAGTAACTCGCAGCAACTGAGCAATCCTGCTCTGATACCACTTGTAAAACGCAATACGGATCTTGCTAGTGCATTATTACATTCGGATTCGAACACACAAGGTAAATAATCTCACGTATATTGATCACAGCTTGTTTACAGAGAGAAACACAGAGTATTCAGGTTACACTTTGAAAACACACACTTAAGAAGCTCAAACCTCACTCACACTCTCTGAATCAAACTGAAACCTATATATAGGGACTGGGCCAGCGGACCAACTTACCAGCGTATCAGGTGGTCCGGCGGATCACCTGATCCGCCATTGATCCGCTGGATACATAAAATGACAAACTTATAGATTACATATTCAAAACATCAAGATCTAGCACTAGACAACACAAAATGCTCTAACAAAAGTTAAACATGGGCTTGGGTCACATGTCTCCTTAGGCAGTTAGGCCGAAGCCGCCACATCGGGCTTGCCCCAAGAATGATCTTCGTGCCGTTTTTTTTTTTTTTTATCAGTATAGGGAAAGTGTTGATGTCTACCTACTTAGAGATAAAGGCACATAAAAGTTGAAAGCATTACGGATTCGTATTCAAATTATACGGGTGATGGTTGGACTAATTTAGATTAGGATCAAAAGAAAGAAATATATAAGAAGATGAGATTTGAGATAAATAAGAAGATAAAAGATTGGAATTTAAACAAACATATTTGTTTAGTATTAAAATAGGATGAGGTTTATTTAATATAAAACGATTTAGGTAAGGATTTAAGACAAACCAAGTTTACCATGACATTCACCACAATGAGAAGTGGCAGAGGGCTGAAAGACCCTTTATGACCACCATCTTCGGCCACCGGACCAACACCAACCATCGTTGGACCACCACGGGAAATCCAGAGCTCCCTCTCAGGGCGAAGCTTAGCACGGGCCTGATCGGGCCCGAGTTCTATCCGTTTTTCGCTCCATAGTGTATATTTATACCCGTTCGGTTCGAAAATTTTTTATATACTTAGTCCGGCCTCATCCTTTTTGGCCCCATGACTTTTGGTCCAAGCTTCACCACTGCTCCCTCTGGTCCCTCTCAAGAACTTGCAGGTGAGTTCTTTGCCGAATGTGAATAAATGAAAAGAATTTCGTAACATCTCAACCGTCAATACCGAATCAAGAAAGCAGAATCCTTCTCGGCGTTCTCGCCTGAACGAAACATCTTAGTATAGGAGCAGTGACTGAAATTCCAAAGTAATCAGATCCAAATTCAAGAAACACCCAGATGAAAAACTAGGAACTCGCAAACATTTGTTTGAGACGTTTATAATTTCTGTGGGAGGCCAAGAAAAAAGAAAAAAAATTTGCCCCCATGCAGGATCGAACTACAGACCTCCAGTTTACAAGACTGGCGCTCTACCACTGAGCTATAGGGGCAATTCGTTTATCTCATGGAGTTCATTGTATAATACATAAATATGTTAAAAAACATTTAGAAGAAAAACATGTTGGCCGCTAAAAAGTACATACGGAATTAAAAGAGAGAAAATTGTTTTGTGTTTTTTATATGTTAAAATGATAGCTTAGCTAGTTCAAGAATCCTACTTGAAATACAATTTTTTATTGTAGTAAATTGAAAATTTTATATTGGACCATCTTCACTAACCCATTCATGAGAGAGCCAATGGCGGTTCAAATGACTCAGATAGTCTAAGGAAACTAATATTTTGGGGTCTTTTGTTATTTTTAAAATCTATATTTTGAATTATTCTCTTTTATCCGGTTTGGGACCGGCAATAATAAATATATTGTTCATAACTAGTAGAGTTAATTTTTTTATTCTGTTAAAAGTTATAAAGTCTTTTTAATTCAAACAACTCTTGTGTTAAATTGTTATTGTGTTGGGTTTGTTCTAAACCAAGTTTATGTTTGTTTCATGTTAAATGAGTTTGGGCTTCTGGATTGCTTATTGGACTTAATGAAGCAAAACAAGATGGGCTTGGAGCAGCAGCCGGGGTATGTTGTTGTTTAATATCGCGGGTCATGGATCAAGACCCAGTTTATATGCGGTTGCATTGAATTATCTAGGAGCATTTAAGAGTTTTCTCAGTTAACCCATTCAAGTTTTCCCTTATCTTCTTCAGTCACAAAAGTTAGGGTTCTTATATAAGAGAGCTCTAAGGATTGTTTGTGTTCATCTATCATGATCATCACAATGATGATCATTATCTATTAGTCTTTGTTCCTTGTTTTCTCATTCAGATTCGTTCGAGTTGTATATGAGATCGTATATGGTCTTCTATTGTCTTGATTCCCTTATATTGTTGTTAGGTAGTTTGATTCTCAGTTGTATTTCATGGATCTTGTATTTGTTCTTTGAATATTTCGTTGGGTTTAAATCTCTCATTCAATCTGATTTCTTGACATACTCTTATTGCATGTGGACAACTATAAATATAATAAAATTATTTTCCTAGCTTTATTCAATGTAAAATGTTTAGTAAAACATTCAAATATGTTACTGATACGTCAACACAAAAACCAAAACTAAAAAAACTCAAATAAAAAAAACAAGGAAAGAAATAAGAAAGACAAAAACTAAAAAGAGAAGACAAATGAAAGAAATCAGAAAAGAGAAATGAAAAAAAAAAATGTAAATGTGGTATGCATGCAACACTTAGAACTTAGGACTTAGGGTTTGATCGACTAATATATTTAACTATCACACCACCTAACTTTAATGATATATCAAATGCATTTATATGTATAAACACATATTTGAAAGTATATATAAAAAATAAAAACTTTTAAAAATCGAGGCCCCAAATTTTTAGGGGCCATAAACCTTAGCTTAGGTTGCTTGACCCATGGGGCTGTCCATATAAAAAAGGTACCGTCAACGTAAAAGATAGAGAATGCGAGATGGTACAAGTTTATGAAATGCTTAATCTTGGTTAAAGTGGGATCCAGCACATATACCACATTAAAATCTATTGGAAATGTAGTTATAAACATTATCAAAGTATTCCTCGAGATAAAAATCCATCATAAGAATAAGAAGAAGAATCTAGCAGCAAGGTGGGGCACAGCCTGTGTCAGGCAATACACGAGGCGTGCTTAGTGGCCTGGACAGAAAACAAACATTTGATCTACATAGACATAGAAAAATAAATGCTTGAAACAATCAAACACAAAGTTAGTGACTTAATTTAGAGGTTTTTGAGCTCACTATCAATAAAAAAAATTAATCATATTTTAGAAGCTCTACAAACTAAAAACTTGTAACCAGACATGATGCAACAAAAAAAATCAATCATATACTTGCATATATTTGTGATCATTTGTTGAATCCTATGATATCTAATTTATCTCAAATTACTGGCATGGCACTGCAACTTGGTGAAAGAAAACAAAATAACAATTGGAGAAAGTGTATTCGAGATCGAAGAACCAAGCAACAAAGAAATGAAAAGAAGAGGAACTATGATGAAGAAGAAAACGAAACCGACAACGAAAATATGAAAACCAGGAGAAGAAGAAGCCACAAGTTGTTCGTGATTGGCCACCGGCCAACAACTAGATCGAAGTCCGATAATCAAGTTAAGGGGCTGAATGTTATTGACAGCTAAACTGGACTAGAATATATTATTAGTACTTATTAACCTTGTACATATATATGTTATATCACCATCCTAAATGGGGTTGTTAGTTAAAGTTTGTTATTTGACGGTTGTTATTAATTTGTAACACCCTACCACCTCTTTAAGCAGGTTTATATATATAAAAGTTGAAACCAAATTTTTTATATATAAATGGGTCCATACTTGACCAAATTAACCATTAACACCCATTTAGTTCGTTTGTTTATACGTCCTTAGAACAATACATCAGAGTACACCGTTTTTAGCTAAACAAAAGTATAACGACATGTGTCTCCATAAAAGTCTCCATTGGTGTTCGGTTCTTTATCAAACATGCTCAATCCAGACCCATTTACTCTTCCTACTTGTTACCTGCCATCATTTACGAGTAACGTATTAGCAAATAATAGCCTTTCAGTGATTATAACACACCTTAAAGCATTAAACAAACAAAACAAATGAAAAACCCGAAAATGCCAAGTTAGGCATATCGCCTAAAATTTCTTCTGTGTTAGGCGATACGCCTACCGTAGCAAGTGTATCGCTTGCTGCGATTCCTTCTCCAGACGATACGCCTGGAACGAAAGTTCCAGGGATCAGCTTATTGTTTCCCCTGTTTTCATACTTAGACAAATATTGGCAGTTGCACACATCAATTCAATCATCCATCTTAACTACAATCTACCTCTTTAGTCAAATTAACAACCACTAGTTCCTCGCTTTTTAATAAATCAAATATAAGGATCGAAAGCTTGAGTTTCTAATTAGTATAACTCAACCCGTTTGACCCGTTTCAGCAACAATCACATTTTGAGCATATGTTACCTACTTCACCCAAGGTGCATACTTGGAATTGTTTTAAATACAATTTCCTTTCTTACCCGAAGGTCATTCTTATTGGGTCATAATCTGAATTCTTATCCAAACGGGTCAACTTCTCCAACTTACCCAAATGGATCATTTCCACACTTTTTAGACTTGAATAAAATTCTCGGGTGGTCATTACCAACCCACACTCATTATCAATTTTGATTCATCCGTTTAACTTAATTATCAAAGACACCACGCTATTAGAATATGATTACTCACATTTATCATGAGCAACTATATACATCGTAGTTTCCTTGGTAGTTTAAGATTTATCCTTCTCGCTTCGTTGGTGGCTTGGACCTCCACGGTTTCACCTATATTTTCATGATTATTAGTTAACTATGAATACTCACATAATCAACATTCACTAGTATGCATAATAAAATGTTAAGTGTTGCCACACTCGACTAATAATCTTCATCTCTAGCATTAAGTGAATTCACATGATGGACATCAAAGAGCCTAAACATTCATTGATATCTATCACATCCCACATACACATTCACATATCATGGTACTTCAGGTATGACATGAGAAATCACATTAACCTTTCACTACTTTTCACTTTGGCATTTTGTCAAACACCTAGGGTGCACAATCAACATTGCTACTATCATGTAACATCCCTCCTTTCAAATTTTACCCATCTTTGATTATAGATGCATAATTACACATAATTAGAAACATGCAAGGTGAATCTATGCTTAATCCATACAACAAACACATGCACATTAATTTCCCATGTCAATTAATTCACCCTCTAAATGAAGTTCATACTTTCAAATATCATAAGAAACACTTACCTGGTGCAAGAAATCAGAAATTGATGGTGAAATCGTAGTCTAGACACCCCCTTATCACGAATTCCATCCCTCTACCATAGATTTCACACCCAAACACCTTAAATTTTGAGGTTAAGAGCAATAGAACTTGGTCTCCTTCTATCCCTCTTCCTCTTGTTCGCGAACGTGAATCCCTTAGGGGATTTTCCAGAATTTAGTTTTTATTATCTAACTCGCTTGTTCATATTCAGCCCCATTTTCTTGTCTAACTTTTTAATTTTCACTTAAACCCCTCCCCATCATTTTTAATTACAATTGTCAACTAGCATGACATAATTTTAGTAGCTAACAACAAAAGTCTTGTTAAATTGACCAAGTTTTTATTTAACCTTTCTTATCCGACCCATCAACAAACACATAGAAATTTAATTACCACTAAATAATAAAAAAAACGATTCGGGATGTTACATAATCCCACCTTATATAACCAAATACATTAGTTGGCGTTAACCGACAAAAATCTAGGAATGTCAAATAACAATAAGATGTTACTTACAAAGCATACAGAATCCCATGGCTATCAACGCTCACCTAAGATAACAATACTATGTAATCTTCCGAAAAAGGTCACATTTAGGAAAATCTTGAATGAGAAAATTTCAAACTTTATATATTATCTTTGTAACATGTTAAGGAGGTGTTTGGGTTGCTTATTAAAATTACTTTTCTTTTTAATATTCATTTCATTCGAACGCGGAGTTCAAATAAACAATCAAACATATATAAGCAATTTAGATAACAATCAATTGATCGAAATGAATATTGCATATAAACGTTCCAAGAAACAGGTAAAAAATTGTTCTAATAACCTAAAAACTAACTTAAAACCACTATATAATGTGTATAGGACTCCAATTAGTTAGTACCCCGTTGTTTTAAGGGGATAGTTTAGTAGTAAACCGATGACTTTCTAATTAAGATGTTATAAGTTCAAATACTACGAATTGAAAGGTGTGAAGATTTAACCGTTAAATAAATAGTTAGTACCCTACTAATGGATGTTACTTGAGTTTTCACAACTAAATAAACTAAACACTTTTGAGTAAAAATATTTAATTTCATGAAGAAAAAAAAATCAAGCTCCTAAGTTGTATCTTGATATGGTTTTTGTGACGTCTATATCCTTGATTTATCACTTCTTTTCAAATGATTCGGACAAAAACACCATGCACATGTAAATAAGAGGAGTTTTGTTGTAAAAACCTACATACAAAAACACATTTTGCATGGTAAGGTGGTTGTTACAAATTGAGCCTTAACTTACCAAAAGAGCCGTCTTGAACCACAAATATCTTATTTTTTTAAGCACATATATACATAAATCAGTTAAATTAACTTTGATTGGATTATAATTCTGTCATTCCAACATTCAATTCTCTCTTATACCCCCCTTAGATTATATATTCTTTCATGAAACAAAATAATTTCTATCACCAAAACAAAGCATGATCAAGAACCTCATATTCTCTTCACCAAGATGGTTGTATTCCCATTTATGGCTCTCAGACATAGCAATGGGGCTCTTCATCATCTTCATATTCAAATCCATAGTTCAAAGACTCACCACAAAAGGTCCCATGATATGGCCGATTTTCGGAATACATCCAACGGTAGCCTTAAATGTCTCCAACCTTTATGAATGGGGCAGCAAGGCTTTGATCAAATCTGGTGGAACCTTTTACTATAGAGGTTTGTGGATGGGTGGTACTTTTGGGATTGTCACAAGTGATCCGGTGAAAATCGAATACATGCTCAAGACAAATTTCAAGAATTTCCCAAAAGGGAAAGCTTATAAGCAAAGATTTTATGATTTTCTTGGAGACGGGATCTTTAATGCCGACGATGAGTTGTGGAGGACTCAGCGTCGTGTGGCTAACTCGGAGATGCATTCGACTCGTTTTGCCCGGTTCTCGATGGAATCGGTGAAGACACTTGTGCATGACAAGTTGTTGAAGGTTTTAGACGCGAAAAAAGGGTGTGTTATTGATTTGCAAGATGTGCTTCTTCGTTTCACTTTTGATAATACTTGTGCTGTGGCATTTGGTGTCGATTCGGGGTGTTTGGAAGTTGAAATGCCAGAAACGCCCTTCGCGAAGGCGTTTGAGACGGTCACTTTTATGATTCTGATGAGGTTTTTGATCCCTCGTTACCTTTGGAAGCCCATGAAGTTTTTCAGATTAGGGTTTGAGAAAACACTCCATGAAGCTGTCAAAATAGTGCATGATTTTTCAGAGAAAACAGTAAGAGAAAGAAAGATAGAGTTATTATCTAACAAGGAGGGCAAAATTGTCACTTCAAGGTGTGATCTTTTGTCAAGGCTTATAGTAATGGAACAAGATAAAAAAGAAAGCATTTTTTCTGATAAACTGCTTCGAGACTTTTGCGTAAGTTTCATCTTAGCAGGTAGAGACACAAGCTCAGTAGGCTTATCATGGTTTTTCTGGTTGATTACCAAATACCCCTCGGTGGAAACCCGAATCCTCGACGAAATCGACAACATCTTACGACAACGAGAGAAACACTACAAGGAGAATCAAGAAAACATAGTGTTTACAGAAGAAGAACTGAAGAAAATGACATATCTACAAGCTGCAATATCCGAATCCTTACGATTATACCCTCCGGTCTCATTTGATCACAAAGAGCCACAAGAAGATGACGTTTTCCCCGATGGGACCCCGATTGCAAAGGGTGCACGAGTTGTGTACATGATGTATGGCATGGCTCGGATGGAGAGCCTTTGGGGGAAAGACTGTTGCGAGTTTAGGCCTGAAAGGTGGATCAAAGATGGCGAGTTTGTGAGAGAAAGCCAGTTCAAGTACACCGTTTTTAACGCGGGGCCAAGGTTGTGTGTGGGCAAAAAGTTTGCATATATGCAAATGAAAATGATTGTTGCTTCGATTTTATTAAGGTATAGATTGAAAGTGGTTGAAGGTCATAAAGTTTGTCCAAAAATAAACACCACACTTTATATGAAGTATGGGCTATTGGTGACAATGGAGCCTAGAGCAAAGCTAAAAGATTGATGTTGATTTTGATATTATGGAGTTGTTTGATTTTTCATTAATGTAATGGTTATGAGCTTATTTGGATTGTGAATTAGGGTTCCATGTTGGATACATAAGTCATAATTTGTTAAATTTTATATCAAATCCACTCAGATTAGTTATCTTTTAACATGTAAAATGTAGCCTAATCAAATTATACCAAGACAAATTGTCCTTCTAGAAACTCACAGTTTTGTTATAGCGTTATATATAGCTAATCACGAGTTGCTCGCATAGATAAAACGCATCTTGGTAGAGAAGCTATCCAACAACTTATAAGAAAGGTTCGTTCTCCGACCCAACAGTGGCTCTCATACCGTAGAGAATGTATTCAACTCCTTATATTATAGGTTTCGTTCAGTCAAATCTTACCAAGATATTGTCTATTTTGCCTCCAATGGATTGCTCATCTAGGAATTCACGATTTTGTTTTCAGTCGACGAGTTGCTCACCTAGACAAAACACAACTTTGTAAAGAAAGTATCTACATCCTTATAACGAATGTTTCGTTCTCATCCGTTGACTAATAAAATGTATATATACTAGTGACAACATGTATGTATTCATTCGTGACTTGGACATTCTTCAAAAACTCTTTCTTTCTTACATACTAATATCACACATTTTGTGTGGTAGGATAGATGTTGCAAAACGATTCATCACTTACAAATTATGTATTTGTCTTGAACTCATTAAACTTTATCGAATTGTTTTAGTGTATTATTTCATGAAACCAAACAATTCATACAAAAAAGATGGAGTACAACATGATCATCGACCTCATTTTCTCATCAACAAGATGGCTTTATTCCCATTTATGGTTTTCAGACATAGCCATTGCACTCCTCATCATCTTCATCTTCAACTCCATATTTCAAAGACTCACCACCAAGGGTCCTATGATATGGCCGGTTTTCGGAATACTTCCGACGGTTGTGTTATACGCCTACGATATTTATGATAAGGGTGGCAATGCTTTGATCAAATATGGTGGAACCATCTACTTTAGAGGTCTTTGGATGAGTGGTACTTATGGGATTGTCACAAGTGATCCTGTTAAAATTGAATACATGCTCAAGACAAATTTTAATAACTTCCCTAAAGGTAAAGCTTATCAAGAAAGATTATATGATTTTCTTGGAGATGGGATCTTCAATGCGGATGGCGATTTGTGGAGGGTGCAGCGTCGTGTGGCGACTTCTGAAATGCATTCGGCCCGCTTCATGCGGTTCTCCATGGAGTCGATCAAGGCGCTGGTGCATGGCAAGTTGTTGAAGGTTTTAGACGCTAAAAAAGGGTGTGTTATTGATTTGCAAGATGTGCTTCTTCGTTTTACGTTTGAGAATACTTGTGCGGTGGCTTTTGGTGTCGATACGGGGTGTTTGGAGGTCGGATTACCCGAAACGCCCTTCGCGAAGGCGTTCGAGAAAGCGACTTTCTTGAGTTTGACAAGGTTCTTGGTGCCTTATTTTGTGTGGAAGCCAATGAGGTTTTTTAAATTAGGGTTTGAGAAAAGACTTCATGAAGCTATCAAGATTGTGCATGGTTTTTGTGAGGAAATAGTAAGAGAAAGAAAGATGGAATTGTTATATAACAAGGAAGGCTTACATGGGGCTTCTAGGTTTGATCTTTTGACAAGGCTTATCCTAATGGAACAAGATCAAGAAGATGTGATATTTAGCGATAAATTGCTTCAAGATTTTTGCATAAGTTTCATCTTAGCAGGTAGAGACACAAGTTCAGTGGGATTATCATGGTTTTTTTGGTTAATTACGAAAAACCGACACGTAGAAACCCTAATCATCGACGAAATCCATGACATCTTACGACAACGAAACAACCCTAACCAGAAAGAACATGAAAACATAACCTTTACAGAAGAAGAACTTAACAAAATGGTGTATCTCCATGCAGCAATATCCGAATCCTTACGCCTCTACCCTCCCGTCTCATTCGACCACAAAGAGCCACTAGAAGATGACATTTTCCCGGATGGAACCCGAGTAAAAAAAGGGGCACGAGTGGTCTACTGCATGTACGTAATGGCTCGAATGGAGAACCTTTGGGGTGAAGACTGTCGCGAGTTCAAGCCCGAACGGTGGATTAAAGATGGCAAGTTTATGAGCGAAAGCCAGTTCAAATACGCGGTCTTTAACGCGGGTCCGCGGTTGTGTGTGGGCAAAAAGTTTGCATATGTGCAAATGAAAATGGTTGTTGCTTCTATTTTATTAAGGTATAGATTGAAACTTGTTGAAGATCATATAGTGTGTCCAAAAGTAAACACTACACTTTACATGAAGCATGGATTGTTAGTCACAATGGAGCCTAGGGAAACAGAGTATTGATTATCAATTTATTTGAATTGTTAAGGTTAAATGTTATGGTAGTATGTGAGAGAAATATATAAGATTGTAGTTGCATTTTGTTATGTCTAACACATTATTTATTCTCTTGATTTTTTACTAATCTATAATTGAAACGTGACGAATAATAAAAAAAGGTAATAATAAATGTATCTTTTTTTAACGGCGATTTCATTTGATCCTAGCCTCTCGCTCAACGGCGCGAACGTGAGTGATTTAATCGTGCCCCGGTCAGCGGGTTATGATAGAGCCACGACACCACATCCATACACCATTCTGGGAGAAACCCACATCCACTTAAGGACGGGTGGTAAAACACTCCCCCCCCCCCCCCCACACACACACACACACACACTCTCCAGATCCGAACCCGGGTCGCCCAGAAGGACGTTGCCCAAGCCCTAACTTTCACTGAGATACTCCGATCCAACTCCGTTTCTCTGAGAGCTCCACCATCTGCCTCCGTTCTCCTGACCAACTCTGGTCCAACCTTAAACCGCCAAACCGTCGGTTCAATCGGTAACCGCCACAATCGGCTGGCTAGTTGAAGACGGTTCAAAAGTATTCAACCGGTCGATATTCTTACCATAAAAAGTTAATACATGAATTTGTTATTCTTATTAAACCGAGGGACTATTTATGTAACTAACTCTAACCCAATACACATCCCACCCCCATTTGTCTTCCTACCCAAGACAGCTTTCCTATTTCTTTCAGTAAAACTCCGATTCGCGATTTCCTGCTGCAAACGATTACACAAATCCAAATATCTTAAGATCGAATTTCCAGTATCAACGTATGCCTGTTTCTATTCTTTTCATAGTTTTTGATGATTTTTTCTGGTTTTTGATCAGTACTAATCACCATTTTTAGGTTTTCATTGTTTATCTCTACTTGAAAACTGGTTTGTTCTTATAATCGGTGTGTTTTTTCTGAAGATGTCAACTGAAGCAATGGATGTTCCGAAAGGATTCAGTTTCGACCTGTGTAGGAGAAACGAGATGCTGACGAAGAAAGGCCTAAAATCTCCGGGGTATCTCAAAACCGGAACTACAATCGTTGGTTTGATCTTTGAGGTATCTTCTGGTTCTATAACATTTGATTGTTTGCTTGCGGTGATTAATTCGAATTAGGTTTATGTGAAGTACGATTATGGTGTTTCGATCTATAGGTTATCGATAATTTCAGTTAGATGTTTGTAGATTGTTCGTATCAAACCAGAAACTGTGATTAAGCTGTGTTGTATGCTTTTTCATCACATCACGTATGCGATTCTAAATTGTTAACTTTTAAACGTTAAACCTAATGGTCAGATTTGTTCAGTTGATGGTATAATTTGTTTATATACTCAAATCCATTGCTCAATTGATGGTCATATTTGTTCAAACCCGTTGCCTCATTGCAATTGATGGTCTAATTTGTTCAAATATTGGTTGACTGCATAATGTGCCACATCAGACCACATCACATTTGCATCATTGAATCACATTGCATCAACAGCACATTGATATACTCATGCAAGAGCTATATTTGTGAAACGTAGAACTCCAATCAACACTTATCTATTATATATGTAATTTGAGTTTTCAGCTGCTTGTTTTCCATTCTTTATTATGAATTAGAATAGAATTACATAAACTCTTTTATCCTTATAATTAGTGTTATCGATTCTGGGAATTTTATTGGAGACTTGAAGGATACCAAAGATCATTGTAAGTTGTAATATGTGATAGCGAAAAGAGATACAAACCAACTTCAGAAATAGCATTGATACTCGTTGTCAAAGTTGACAATTTGACCCATATACTTGATGCGATTTCATCACCACATCATGTGCATTGCGTATTATGGGCTCTTGATGTGTGCATTTAAAACCCAGCAGTATACATAAATGGATTAGTGGTCAAGGGTGTATCAGTTGGTTACCTTTTTAAATGGTAATTTGACATTTGTAACCATTATGCTTGAATTTAGCTTTAGAAAGCTGTTGTTTTGAAGAATGACTAAATAGATTTTTTCAAAGTTTAGAAAAGTTGATTGATGAATACAGTTGATAGATATATGTATACACTCATGAAGATTAGTCGCTACGATATAGTTTCTCTTGAGATGAACTGCCTCTGATTATCTTCATATCATCTTCAGAATGGTGTCATTCTGGGGGCTGATACAAGAGCCACAGAGGGTCCAATTGTTGCTGACAAAAACTGTGAAAAGATTCATTATATGGCTCCAAACATCTACTGCTGTGGGGCTGGAACTGCTGCTGATACAGAAGCAGTCACAGGTACTCTTCTAGTCACATATTTTGCACTTTATCACTACGTTTTTAAGGATCCTGTTCAATAAACCTTAATGATTGGATATCTTCCTTTGGTAGACAACATAAGCTCTCAGCTGAAGCTGCACAGATATCATACGGGTCGCGAGTCAAGGGTTGTAACTGCACTTACGCTATTGAAGTCTCATCTTTTCCGGTAAGCTCAAGTGCAGACATTAATTTCTTTCAGGATATTGTTGTTTTCTTCTGGTTTTCTGAAGTATCTTACTTTGATTTTGCTAACTTAGTTACCAAGGTCATGTATCTGCCGCATTGGTACTTGGTGGAGTTGATGTCACAGGCCCACATCTACACACTGTGAGTTGATTTCATTTATTTGTTCATCTGATAATTTTTTCAACTTTGAAGACAATATACTAATGTTTCCAAATCACTATCTTTTTAGATATATCCACATGGATCAACAGACACACTGCCATATGCTACAATGGGTTCTGGTTCTCTTGCCGCAATGGCCATCTTTGAATCAGAGTATCGTGAAGGGCTCACTGTGAGTTTTCAGTTTCACAAGTACACATCCAACTGTTACACACTTCGATGATTAATACGTGTTAATTTTTTACAGAGGGATGAAGGAGTGAACTTGGTAACCAAGGCTATATGCTCCGGCATATTTAATGATTTGGGAAGTGGAAGCAATGTAGATGTCTGTGTGATAACAAAGGTCTGTTTGTCTTCTCATTTATAATATATCAGCACTTATAAACATATTGTAAAACATTTTAATCACCTTTGATAATTTATCAGGGTAAGAAGGAATATCTGAGGAATCATCTGACTCCCAATCCCCGTACTTACATCAGTTCAAAAGGCTATACTTTTTCCAAAAAGACAGGTTAGTAATTCCTAATTCCGTCCAAGAATCTAAACTTAGGATTGACATTTTATCCTAACCGCCACTATTTATGTTTCTATTTAACTATTCATTTGAAAGAAACTAAAGAAAACGTTGTGCTCCTTATGCATAATTTGATTCTGATTGATAAGCTGATGTATGTTTGCAGAGGTTCTGCTTACGAAGATTACGCCATTGAAGGAGCTGGTTAATGTGGTTCAAGTGGGAGGAGATGCCATGGAAGAATAAGCTGGTCACTTTTAAGGTTTTCTTCAGCAAGTTATGCTCTTCTATTTTAGAATCAGTTGCTTGAGTTTTTGAACATGTTTGAACTTGCTTGTTAATGATGATAATTCTTGTTGTTTGCCATCGGTTCATGTCAAGATTGTTGGATTACCACAATTTGAAGATTTGTTTACATAAATCCAGGAAATATAACCTTTATATATTGCCAGACTATTAGCTGTCTTTAAACCACTTCACGGGGGAATTTTATTCGAAATTTCCATCTCTTTTATAGGCTCCCGCTAGAGGTGGGTCATATAAGAAATGGGTCTTTTATAGGCTCCCGCTAGAGGCGGGTCATATAAGAAATGGGTATAAAGTAAACTTTTGTAAATTTTTTAACATACACTTGTATCACTATATTATTTTTTATTCCCTCGAAATTTTTATCAACTTGAAAAACTAATATGGTTTGAACTCTATATATATTAATTTTGAAGTCAGATGGACGAACAACGGAACAACTTTAACTCGGTTGTGAAAGTAGTTTCTACTAAAAAGAACCCGATTTGGTATAATTTTGATGTGTCGGATGGTCCGAACCAGTCTCGATGTGAGAATTGTAATGGACTTTTGAACACAATGCAAACTCATTTTCGACAAAACACCTAGAACAAACAACCTATAGTCTTGTTGTTCTCAAAGACTAATAGACTATCGATCTAACAAGTTCCAAAATGTTCTAAATGTATTTCTAGTGTCTCTTAAGGTCGGCATTTTCACAGGAATTAAGACAGTTTATATCAAGTTAATATAAAAGATTAGCTCATTAATAACAAGCAAAATAACAAGGAGTTATAGCAGATGGTTACTCCACCAGACCACGTACTGGGAAAGAAATCAACCTTTATACAAACATATGTTCTAGCGCTAGGATGCAAGTTTATATAATAGAGGCCACTTGGTTTCTGCCTCAAAATTTGCCATAGCTTCCACATCTTGAAACACAGGCTCTCAAACCAACCACTACACTTATATCAAACTACCCATTTCGCCCTCGACCACATCCACGGCCACGGCCACGGCCACGGCCTCGACCTCTTGGACCCCCACGCGGCCATGGTTCCCCACTGCTACGAGAACTACCTACGTTCCAGTCACTTTCTCTGTATGGCTGAATGACCGAACTGCCCCTAGACACAACAAACGCGGACCACGGCCTTCCCCAAGAACTTCCGTTTTCACAATCATTCTCGGTAGAGCTCATCTTTTTGACGTCTAGCGAGCTGGTGTTATTCTCGTGAAAAGGGTCAGGCTTATCAGCAGCTAACCAACCATCGAAAGCATTACTCGGTTGCCCCTCTTTCACCCCAGATGACTCTGCTTCATTAACAACTTGACCCGTACTGGTACTTGGGCCGGCCCCGTCATATGAACATGGGTTCAGCCCAGAATGCTTTGGCTCAGACATTTCTGTGTTCTTAGAGCTGAAACGGTCCCATGGACTACTGTCTTTCGGGACATCTATGTCGTTGTCATTAATGTTACATGCCAAGTGTTCTGTGGCATTCTTACTTGGGGGAGTTTGATTAACACCATTATTGACCGTTTCCATTGCATCGGGATTATGTTGCATGATGTTGCGAACATCAACAAGAGCTGAATAATTGATCTGCACAAAATAACACTGTTGTAATAATCCACGGTTACAAGGCATTTGACTAGTCAATGCTAAAAGGTTTAACTACCTCTAAACTGCCATCTTCTCCGTAAAGAGGATCATTGGGCCCGTTATCATTAATCTTTTCTGAAATAATAGGATATTCTGACACTGGAATCAGAACAATGTCCTTGGCATCATAATATGCTATTCTCCCAACCTGAAATGCAATTCAACTTTTAACCCAATAAAAGGTGAATGTGGGGCATATAGCAGTGGCTTGCATATTATACATATAGATGATTTCCGGCTTAAGGATTAAGATGGCAACATGGGAGGATTTGGCTCATTGGCTGGTTTGGTTTTCAGTCATAGCGTGTTCAGACTTCATGTTGAAATGGATCAAAATGGACCAGATTAGTGGACAACTTTCGTTCCCCTTTTAGCTCAATTTTTTATGTTCCCCTTTTAGCTCATTTTTTAATATTGACCCGTTTGAGATTTAAAAAAACAAGCCAAATCCCATTTTAGTAAATATGTCTCACTGCCATCTTTAATTCTAGGACTCTTTTTTTTATTGGAGAAGAAAGTTACCCGGAAGGATGAAAACTCAGGGATCCATGAAGAATTTAACTCAAGCAGACGATATGCAATCACATCACCTTCCTGCATATCATAGAAAATATTGGCTGAGATGAACTATGGCTTCATAAAGGATAAACAAATGTCAATAAGTTATAAGCAAATGAACATTGAAACAAATGGTTGGTGGGATTGTGGGAACTCTTCATATTAGCATGAATTTGTCTGTGTGTTGCATGCTCACTCTATGTGTGCGTGTGTGTGTGTGTGTGTGTGTGTGTGTGTGTGAGAGAGAGAGAGAGAGAGAGAGAGAGAGAGAGAGAGAGACCTTTGGTTCAGAACAAGGAGGAAGCTTGTCAAAGTCATTAATGTCAATTACAGGGACTTGTGAATCTTTAAACAAGATTTTGAAGGATTCTTTATTTATTCTTTTAGACTCGTTCCTTTTGAAATCTGAGAACTTTCCTCTACCCCATTTTTGACCTTTTCTCTTGCTGCTACTACCATTCCGCTTAAAAGTTTCCTGGAGCACAACCAAGAAATCATGGTATAGAAAGGTTTAAAATCCCCAAAAAGAAGTAAAATTAGCAAAATATATGAAGATCTTGCTATATATGACCAAATACTAGTGCCAAAATGATACAGTTATGTCACTTTACATGTAATGAGTTGAAACTCCGTGAATGTGAGAAGCGTATCAATAGCCATGCAAACATGTTATCAGAAGAGGTATAGATCATTGTTTTAAGTTTCATGCTCTAGACCCCAAATTTACTTTATGTGCTTAAGAGTTCTTATTTCATTAAGGTATTTTGATTTATTCAATTAATTCTTGTTTCATAATTGGCCTTAACAATATTAGTTATCAATACACTAAGTTAGTAAGTTGTAATCCCAGTGCATTTACAAAAATATGATCAACTATGGGAAACATACACTTGATACTTTAGTTTGTTTCACAGCTTCATCTGCATGAAACAAAAGCAAAAATTAGCACTCTGCAATGACTCAAATAACTCAACCCTGAGATAGCACAAACTAAAAGAATAAGTGTAACAACATATATTTTGATCTGACAGGTTGAAGATGTAAATGGAACTTGAGTTTATGAATTATGTGATAACATTTACATGAATACAATATAGAAAATATACATTGTTAAAAAAAGAAAGGGACACATTTAAACTATTTAGCATATACCTCCGTCGACTGGTTCAAACCGAATATGCACTGGCCTGCTTGTGACAGGACCCACTTCACCATTCTGCACAAACTGTTTAGAAGCGTTATTCCAGTATAGCTGCAAATTAAAAGAACTATTAATAAGCATAGTACTTCAGAGATGCAGGAATTTCCTAGTGATCGCTAATTACTTACTAGTCCCTTTGGCTGACCGTTAGCCTCTTCTCTCTTATGTTTAGTTACTTGAGGCTTTGAATATTTTTGTGGCTGCAATTTTCAAATTTGGAGAACTGACATTTACGGATATTCTTTCACAAACTTAACAATTAAAATAAATACCTTCTTTTGTGCAATTTTAGCAAATTCTCGATTCTTTCGTCTTCTATGCTTTTGCCGTCTAGAAGATCTGCTAATCTGAAATTTATGAAGTTTAATGTCAAAAGGGAACACCATAAACTCATTAGTACTTAACCACAAATTCTATACAAAATATAAAAAAGGTTTAAATCATTGTCGTGGCCATGTAATCTTGTAAATCATGTCACATACTCACATATCAATCACTATTACAAACCTTTTTGGTCCCAGGAGCAGTAGATACTTGATTGACTTCTTCAACATTCTCTGGAAGCTCTTCACTCCTGTAAAATGTAGATTAATGAAAACAAACTACCGCAAAAATAAATATGTACATATGATAATGATATCATTATTTTACCGTTCCACAATGGAATGAGATTTAACTCTTTTGTTACTTATTGCAGCTTTTAAATTAGTCTCCTTCTTATTGCTGATCTTCATGGCCATGGGATGAGATGCATCATTATTATCATTTTCAGTTTCCTCTGTTTCGGTCTCATCTACATCATCATCCAACACCCCCATGTATCGTTTCTTCTTTCTGTAATTCAAAAAAAAAAAAAAAAAAACAGACATCACAAACAGTTTCTAAACACACATTCAAACACCCTCACAGTTCCATTTTAGAAGGCCTCGGAATAAAATTTAACAACAAAACAAGGGTACACAAAATACGACTTACTTCAAGTTCTGAAGACTTGTGGAGGCTTTTCTTTTCTTCGAAGCTGCTTCTTCAGGTAATTCTTCATCTCGTGACTGTTCTTCATCAACCTCCTCAGATTCACTTTCTCCAACCTTATCAAACCTTTCATTTTCTAAAAGTAGCAAGCCAACATCTTCGACCTCATCAAGCAAATTACCTGCATCATGTGTTGTGTCGCCTTTCTTTTTCACACTACAACAATGAAAATGCATGCTTGTTATAGTTACGTCTTAACCAAGGACGGTTAATATGAAACTAGAAGTTAACTAACCAAATTATCTCCTTTTCTTTCAAGATTTCAGTCGACTCAAAGGATGGTAATGTAAATCCCTCCATCTGCAAGATAAGAAACAGCCAACCGTGACAAGAATAGGGTAACAAGCACTAAACTGAAATACCAATAGATAACAGGTCTTCCGAATATCTAAAAAAGTAGTAAGGTAATAAATAAGATCAAATAAGGTAACATAACAGAAACTGGACCGGTTTGGGTAAGAATCATTGTCCTTTTCTCATATCCGTTACCAATAATCGATGATTCCAACAGCTAAAAGAACGGAAACACACTAAATAAAATCAAACAAAATACCCAAACGAACAACATATGATACAGTAACACAAAAGTTATAAAAGTTAACATCCTTGTTTCATATTCTTTACCTGATTAAGGCATTAAGTTATAAATGTTCACAATGATCACAAAAATCCAAGAGATCTCTTGTCTACATGTTAACCAAAAACAAAGAAAAGATCTCAAATTCACCATGAACAAAACTGGTTGGGACTAAAAATGATCATTATATAGCACAAGGTTTTAACTTTCTAGGTTTAAACTTCAAGATACACATGATTTCAAACCTTTGCAAGTAAACCCAAGAAATGCACATAGAATAATTAGCAATAAAGCCCTAATCTGAAACAAAATTAGGGTTTAGCGCATACAGAAAAAAGAGAATAGGCGAAAAGAGAGTTACAGAGAGGAGGATTCCGTTAGGGCAAGAGCGATGGAGTTTGAAAATGTGGAGAAGATGAGTGCAGACATCGGAGATTGTTGGATGTTGTTGTGATTTGAGGAGGAGCCAGCTGTGGTTCATCCCCTCCGATCGCTGTGTTTTGGTGAGAATCGAAGGATCTTGGAACACCAGACGGAGCCTTAACGATGGCGTCTCCATTTTACATGCAGAAACGGACAGTCACTCTGTTGGGGGGAGAAAAGAAAGAAGCATGTGTGTCTGTTTTAAGTGAATAATTGGGGGAAGAGAGACCCCACCATTGTATCCATTGTAATTCAGTCACTAGTGAGAGTCAAAGATGGTGATCAAAGAGTTTTATAACATGATGAAGGGGATGAAGAAGAAAAGAGACCAGAGAAAAGAAAATAAAACCAACACTCTTTTTTGTTTGAGTTTATCTAAGGAAAATTGGCGTCATTTAGTCTCGTGTTTTCACTATTGACAAATAATAATTCATCTTTTCATTTTGGCAAATAGCAGTTTCATGTTGTTATGTATTTGTTTTTAACGGTCCCTTTGTTAAAAAACTTAACGGTGTTAAGTTTTTACTGACGTGGCATTTGTTTTTAATTTATTTTCTCAAATAATCCCAGTCATCATCCTAGTCATCACTCCACCACCACCATCATCATCTCCGACCACCACTACCACCACCATCATCATCTCCGACCACCACTACCACCACCATCATCATCGCCGACAACAACCTCCCCTTTAAAAAACCGTTGATTCAAGAGTGAGCAGGTGGCCTCTCGTTTTTCCGGCGGAGACTGTCGGCCAAGAAACGGCGGCTCAGGGCGGAGCTGTGGTGGCGACACTTTTGTGGTAGATCGCGACCAAAAGGTGAACGCCGACGCCACTTTTTGTGGTGAACGGCAGCTGATGGTGACGGCTCCGCCGTCTCTTCCTTTTTCCGGCGGCTGAGGTCGCGATTAGGGCTAGAAAATGGGAGATGGAAGAGGCACAATGTATCTGTAATTATCGAACAAAAACCACACATACGTACGAAAAGATGTATATAACTTGTGCAAGGAGTTGATTAGTACCTAAATCACCATGTAGAAGGCTTCAAAAATATAGATCTAGAAACTTTCAGGAGTGTTGTCCGAGACTCGCGGTGGCTAGAAGCGGCGACGAGTGATGACGATGGTAGATACGGTTGGTCGGAGTCGGTACTTAGTGACGATGGTGACTTCAGTTTTGGGTTTGGTGCAGCGAAACGTGACAGTCAGAGTCGGTTGCGGTTGCCGGAACTTAAGAAGGATGCTCGTAAAAAAACTAAAAAAAAAAACAACAGATGGACTAGGTGATTTGACGGGAGGTGATATGATTTGGACAATTGGTATTCTAGGTTTTAAGATGAGGCTCTCCGGCCATTAAAATAATGGGTCACATACCTCCGGCGAGATCTCTAGGATATGTCGTAAGCTCCGATTTGTTTTTTTTTTCATTTCCAGCGAGAAGTGTGTCAGCGGATGATGGGCTGGGATGGTGGTGGTGGTGGGGTGGTGGAGTGGTGACTAGGATGATGACTGGGATTTTTTGAAAAACAAATGTCACGTCACCTGCCACGTCAGTAAATCTTAACACCGTTAAGTTTTTTAACGGAAGGACCGTTAAAAACAAATACATGACAACATGGGACTGCCAGTTGCCAAAGTGAAAAGATGGATTATTATTTGCCAATAGTGAAAACATGGGATTAAATGACGCCAAGTTTCCTTTATTTAAAAGATGGAAATGAAAGAAAATGAAAGAAACTAATTTTTTTTTTAAATATTGTGTTTTTTTAGTAGAAGGAAATGGAAGAAATATTTTCCATAATCACTTTTCTTTTAAATTGGAAGGAAAAGGAATCGGAACGAAAACGAAGGAAAATATAAAATTATAGGAGATAACATATAAAATTGTAGGAAAAGGAATCAGAACGAAAACGAAGAAAAATATAAATTTTTTATTTTAATATTTTTAATGCATTAGTGATTACTCACTCAAAGTGATGTTTCATGAACATTTACGGGGAGGGGATTGATGTTTCATGCAGTTCACACCTCTCTCTCAGACCTAAGGGCATTGAGTATATATTGTGATAGTCACCTGACTAGTGTAGTTTTTAGCACATACATACGTTTATATTTATCTTCATAATAGAAAAAAAAAAACATATGAATACATCTCACTCAAACTTAGTATCTTTGGCATGTCAAATTCATAAAACCTATCATGCTGGCTCAAAGTATCTATAAAAGTTTAATAACTTCCTTTCAATCAAGTATATAAGTTAGGAATCAAGTATTAATAACCAAAGTTACTAAAATTTCAATTAAGAGATATTATCATGACACCAAACGCCCATTCCATGTCATTTCTTACTGTTATCATATTGCCTTGGACCTGTTTTGTTTAACATCATGTCAACATTACAACATATAAACGATTTCACAATATATGACCTTTTGTGGTATATCCCACACCCAAACTTACTTATAGGTATGAAATTTAGTGATTAAAATATTTTTAAGCCCAACGTCTAGCTAATGAATAACCGCCGGATGACTTGTTTATTAAGATAAATTGACAAGAAAAACACGGGATTCCATGTTGGGACGAATTATAACGGTACACATTAGGAGCAGAGTCCCATTGTCCATTTGATTTCCTCCCTCGCCCCAAACCAACTTCTTTGTCTTTATACATGGACTGAAGTACCAAACCCAAATACCAATTACAGTTTATTAAGACGAAAACATGATATGAGATTATGACTTATGAGAACCCTGTAATTTAAAAAAGAAAAGGATGGTAGTTGAAAATATATAATAAGCACAGGGACTGTTTTTGTACTTCACTCTATAGATTACAGATCGCAAAGAAGTAAACGCCACGCACGCTATTTGCGAGTAACAAAACCACTCCGAAGCTGGCCTATAGTCCGAAGCGAGCCATGGCGGAGCTCCGACACTCCAGCTCGATCGGCGGCAGAGCAACACCGTCTCCGAGGAAACGAGACGACGTCACTTCACCTCTCTCATCAGACAATCATCCGCCACAAGACGACGACGGCGGTCGTGATCGCCACGCTCGAGATCGGTTCCGTTCACTCTTCTCAAACCATTTTCAGTTATTAGATGACAGTGCTAGGGTTTATTCGCACAACTTTAAGATCCTGCTGTTTTTAATCACTATCCTCGCATTTGCCGGAATGTTTACTGTTTATTCCGTCATAAGTCATCTCGTGAGTATTCAAATCTCAGTTTGTAATTGACATTGATAAACACAGCATATCTGATTTCTGTTCAAATACAATTATAATGTTTCGAGAGTTAAAAATGACTATGCATTGATGTTAGATCTCATATTTTGACGGAATTAGGATGCCGATGATCTGGAGCATTGTATAAACGTACTGACATATATGTTTTAGCTTCTGGCATAAGTCATTTTGTGCTGTTGCAAATTGAATCACCTTGTTAGTTAAGAGTTTTGTTAGTATTGCAATTTGCAAGAGTTATATTCTCTTTAAATAAAAATCGGCATAGTTCGATGTAGTTGACATCTTTCATGGTGGAGCTTCATAGCTTTATAGTTTCAGGAATGTTCTAATAAGTTAAAGAAGCTGCTGAGAATTCATTGATTTAAATTTTACAACTTCTGAGCATCTTCAAGTTTGCTTGCCCTTATGGTCATGCATGTGATGGATGCAATGCTTGCAATTTTTTGTCTGTTACTTGTTTTAGTTTTGATCTTCTTTATATTATAGTAAATAACTGATTTGTAAAATCAAAGTAATGTTCATTCTAATTTTTGCAGAATGCCCCGTACTTGTGCACGAAAGACGGCATTACACTTCACTGTCCTCGTGTAAGCTGTACTGGATTACCTTGGTTGTTAGAATGTATGTGATCATTATCATATTAGAACTCTAAAGTTGTGTTTGCTTTTTGTTACCTTTAGGTCAAGGAACCCCCTTCTTTGTGGGAGAATCCATTACCAGCCACCACTTCTTGGAAGCCATGTGCTGAAAAACGCATTGGTGCAATTTCAGGTAAAACCCCGTCCCCGCACATATATGTAACTCTGTTTGCCTTTTCTTATCATGCACTGTGGTTGATATGGAAAACAAATGAAAATTGAGATAGAGGAAATATGAATCACCTAAGATATGGAAGAGAAATGACAATTAAGGTAGAGAAGGTACAAATTACACAAAGCATATACTGGCCTACAGACTGCCAGGAAACGATAATGGACTTAATAAGTTACAAAAGCGGTGATTAACATAGCAAGTATTGGTAAATATACTTATTTTTCCCTGCATTTTGATCCTCATAGAAAATTTTTACTTTTTGGTTGAGTATGTAGGAACTTGGCAAATTACATTTACATAGGTATCAGATTAGATTAGCTTTATTCTCAAAAAGCCAATGGATCAAGTAGCAACATTTCATGTCATAATTTTTTTTATCTCTGCTCATCTGAAACTGGGGTGTTTCTACCTGAATTTTATTTGAATCCCTGCACACAACTAATAAGATAAAATTCCTAGCAGTTGTAACTAAAGCTTGCAAATTGCTCCTAGAGCAACTGGCATGGGAACAATGGTTAGAGCTTGGGATCCTTGTGGTCTCAAGTTCAAACCCGACTCAAGGAGGTTTTTCCCAAGTGGTGGGTTTCCTCCTTGATGGTGTTCATGGGTGAGTCAAGCCTGGAGTGTCAAATCCAATATGGGCGGTTGTAATCCCGTCTTAGGAAGGCTCACTCGGGTATTGGAGATTTGGGGTGGTTCCAACTGCCATTAAAAAAAGTTGTAACTAAAGCTTAGTTCAATAATTGAAAAAAAGTTACATGTTTCTACACCTGACGTACAGTTTTGCTGTGACTTATCCTTTTCCTGAACTCATTTAAGATTCTTGGCTCTCTGTAGATCTTCCAGAGGCAAATGAAACAAATGGATATATTTTTATTCATGCAGAGGGTGGGCTAAATCAGCAAAGAATTGCGGTATTTTTCAGTCTATAAAACTCTCTCATAATGACTGGTGGATCGATCTGTTTCATTTATCTGTATCATTATAACCCGTAAAAATTTAATCATGTTGTCCGCATAAATCTCCTGCTATGCTGTTGATGAGACCAAAATCATGTTAAAGACTAATTTTGTCCAAAATCATGTTAAAGACTAATTTTGTATCAATGTCTTTACCTGTAGATATGCAATGCCGTTGCTGTTGCCAAAATCATGAACTCCACTCTTATTTTGCCTGTGTTAAAGCAAGATCAGATCTGGAAGGACCAAACGTGAGTTATCTTTACCAGAAAACTTTACACTTTGTGTGGGTCAAATAAAAGTTTGACCCAGCAAATATCATCAGTGTTGAGACACATCATTTTCTTGGAGGAAATGTCACATTTTGATGATGTGTATTATGTGCAAAGAGACCATGTGTTTCTTTTCTTTTATATATTCATTAAACTTATGCTTGAATAGTCATTTCTAAATTTGTTTATGAGGATAACATTTTTCCAGAAAATTTGAGGACATATTTGACGTGGACCATTTCATTGACTACTTGAAGGATGATGTGCGAATTGTTCGTGATATTCCATCATGGTTTACTGACAAGTCTGAGCTTTTCACAAGCATAAGGTTCTCTCTCGTTCTCTCATTACACATGCACCAGCACTTGTATTTGAACAGAATGTCACAAAAGAACCTATATTCATTGTTATTTCAAGCTGATGAAACTGAGATGGGTCTGCTCAGTCTAATGAGTCAAATGGGTATAATCAATAAATTAGCTTAAAAGGAAACAAGTCAAAAGTCACCCAAAGTGTATTTTAAGTGCATTAAACCTCCTAAATCATTTATTAAAATTAATTACTGAAATACTAGTTTTAAGGCATTAAGAGTCTAAAACTTTTGGGCAACAATTTTTTTAACTTGATGAAATTGAAACAGTTATGCACTATCTGACAAGTCAAAGAGTAAAATTAATAGATTTAGCTTAAATGGAACCGTCCAAATTCACAGAGTTTCCTAAAGTGTTTTATAAATTTGTATCCGTTGGACCTCCTGAATCCCTTATTCAAAAAAGTAAATTATCTTAGACACACTAGTTATATATGGGAATCTGAATTTTGTGTCGATGTATGTTAGACGGACAGTGAAAAACATCCCCAAATATGCACCGGCACAATTCTACATTGACAATGTCTTGCCCCGGATTAAAGAGAAGAAAATAATGGCATTAAAGCCTTTTGTTGATCGACTTGGGTATGTTGTGGTGATTGTCTTCTAATGATTTTGAAATTTGTTTCATCATTAATTATTAACTTTGAATATATCTGTTCTTGTCCAGCTATGATAATGTCCCTCAAGAAATCAACAGATTAAGGTGCAGGGTTAACTATCATGCTCTCAAGTTTCTTCCTGAGATTGATGATATGGCTAATCAACTTGTAGCAAGGATGAGAAATCGAACTGGCAGTCCAAATCCTTTTATGTAGGTCTTATTATTGAGACTTAAAAGTGCTTGGAACTTTGGATAAACAGATTCTTCTTCTGGTTATATGATTATTTAGCGGTCAAATAATCAGTTTCTTACTAACTGTAAAAAGACTGGTTATCTAAGGGTAATTTAAGATTATCTTTTTACCCATTTTTAACCTAAACAAAACACTTCCACTTTTTTTTCACAACAATGTTCTTTTTGGTCTTTTCATTAATTTCTAATACAGCCAGATTTGCCCAACACTCAAACATCTCATTATTTGATTGTAACAACTTCAAATAGTGATAACATATCCAAATACTAGTTTCTAGCTTGTTTTATTACAGCTAATTATCTGTCTCCAATTATTGAGTTTCATATAAAACATGTCACTCCCTTAAATCTGGGAAGACGGAATTCTCTGATTCGTTACAACTACTTAAAGACTTGCAACAATGTCTTCTTTAACAGGGCTCTTCATCTTAGATTTGAGAAAGGGATGGTAGGACTTTCATTTTGTGACTTTGTGGGGACAAGAGCAGAGAAAGCTTTGATGGCATTATATAGATTAAAAGAATGGCCTAGACGTTTCAAGGTTAGTTGTCACTCTAAATTTCTGGGATTAGAATACTTTTTTTAAAATAGGTCTATATTTATGTATGATTCCGCTTGTAATGACCGGAACTGATAAAACACAAAACAATAGGATTGAGAATCCAGCAATGGTGATCTTATTTACAGCCGGTCTCAAACTTAGCAGCTGTATATTTACAATATATTTCTCTCTTTGATGTCCTCTTTATTACCCTAGTTGGCTATAATTATTATTCCCTCACTTTCTCTGCCTTCATGCCTAACACACGGGTCCAACTCTTACTCTTCTTTCTGCTCTAAACCTTCGTCAGCCCTTTTGGTTGTTTGTCTAACAAGTAGACCCATTACATTTTTTCTATCAATAACCAAATCTAGTTTGCTACAAATGCAAAAATATCCATCATGCCTATTGGAACCAGCAATTCCTAGAAGTAACTGCTGGTGATGGCAAAATGGGCAGCTCAGGGGGGTCGGGTCCTGTTGGCTCATTCAGCTCTAGCTAAATTTTGAAATTTTAACTACAACCCAAATCGACCAGTTTTTATATATGGTTTGAAACTGGCCAATTTTAAATAGAGTTACTGTTCTAGAATGTTTGTAGATGCTTATTGTTATGAATTATGATGCTATGACACTACAATTAGAATTGGTCAGAGGGAAGTGTAGTTACAAAAGGTTACTCTGCTTTGTAATGCAGGATGGTTCACATTTATGGCCTCTGGCCCTTCAAAAAAGGAAAGAAGGACGATGCCCTCTTGAGCCTGGGGAAGTGGCAGTTATGCTCCGGGCAATGGGCTATCCAAAAGAAACTCAAATATATGTTGCTTCTGGCCAGGTCTATGGCGGACAGAACCGAATGGCACCACTTAGAAACATGTTCCCTAATCTTGTAAGGACATCTTCTCAACCTTACACTGGAGATGGGATGATGGACTGGTTGTTTGGGTTGGGTAACAAGTAAAAGAAGTTCCGTTTCTAGTATCGGTCAACAGGGGTGGGGCGAGGTGGGGTGACGTGCTAACCATGTTTCGTCCATTTTTATAGTTTTATGTATAAAATATAATTTGTTAGCCATGCAATGTAGGATTCACTTTTTACTGTTATATGTAAGCCATCTTTTTTAACCACTTAATGCAAGATCCTAATCATTTCTTACCCGAAGTATGCAATTTGTTGCATCAAATGGTAAAAAAGTTGTTCAGTACCCCCTATGCCCCAAAATAGTTGTCTAAAGGGGAATAACACAATTTAAGATAAGTAAAATTAATACTGATTTTTATTAGCAAAACATTATGGACGACTATTGATCCACTCAACTTAGATCCTCTTTAGCTAAAGTTATTGATTTGACCCCGTTTGAGATAAAACTGAGGCCAAATCAACCCTAACTGTGTTTTTCTATACATCTTATCATTATGAACGGTTCATAACAGGTAACAAAGGAGGAGTTGACAACAAAAGACGAGTTAGACGGCTTCAGAAAGCACGTCACAAGCTTGGCTGCATTGGATTTCTTGGTATGCTTGAAATCAGATGTTTTTGTAATGACTCATGGAGGCAACTTTGCGAAACTAATAATCGGTGCAAGAAGGTACATGGGCCACCACCAAAAGTCCATAAAGCCCGATAAAGGCCTGCTTTCGAAATCTTTAGGAGACCCGTATATGGGTTGGGCTACATTCGTTGAAGACGTTGTCATCACCCACCAAACCCGCACTGGACTTCCAGAAGCAACTTTTCCTAACTATGACATATGGGAGAACCCTTTAACCCCTTGCATGTGCAAAGCTTGATCATAATGTCGGGTTTCGATCAAAGGTAAGATCTTGATCTTTAACTACAATCTGAAAATCAAAAAAGTGGATATCGGTGAAATGATAGAACAAGTATAAGAAGATTAACAGCTTGACAATTGTGAATTAACTGTGTTGGTGTAAATTAAAATAGGGAAAATTTGTGAAATGGCAATTTAGCCCATGAAGCCATTTTTTACTTTGGGGGATTTACTTTTTGAACTAACCATTGTTGTGAGAATGCCAAAATTAGTGATTCTGGATGATTATACAAAGAACAACTATAATCATTAGTTCTTGTAGTAAGTATGGTGGTTTAAAGGGTTGATCTCCAAGTTTTGTTTTGGTAACCATGAGTCCATGAGGACTAAGACATGAAAACCAATGGGCTTTGTTGTATCTTGACTTTGTATTTGGGAGAAGCAGACTGCGTTTTTTCTTACTTTGTAAAATTCATAAAGTGATCATAGAACTTTTATCTTTTTTTAATTAATTATGTATGCCTTTAAAAAAAAAAACTTTTTAATTGTATAGAATGTAGATTGTTATTGCTACAATTTCCTACCAGATAGGGCTTGATGGTTTGGTTGGACTGTTCAAGCTATTGTGCTTAGCTTATTAATCAATCCGAAAAATGACATGAGAATAATCATGTTTTGAGTTGCTATATTTGAAATGTTTATAAAGCGGGTCAATTTGGGTAGCTTGTTTGTTGTATTTAGAATGCATTTGGTGATGTTGGGTTGTATTTATGAGGTGAATGAAAGAGAAGGTAGAGATGGAAGATTTTTTTTTTTTGGCTAAGTGTAATTGCATTTGAGAAATGTGAGAGGGAAGGAGAGAGAAAAGGACTAAAGGAAAGAGAAGTAAAAAATAGATGATATGACAATGTATTTATATGTTTGTATTGGAGAGGGTTTAATTAAACATGTTGACATGTCAACCTCTATATTGAAACGGGTCAACCTGTTTGCAATCCGTTTAGCCAATTTAATATAAAACACAATTTTGATTAACACATTTATAAATTTTACTATTCATTCTGTCTTGTTAAATAGGTAACGGGTTCTGTTTGAGTCGCAGGATTTTTAAGAGTGTCCGGTTAGGAACTGGTGTTTTGAAGCGGTTAGTGTTTGGTTTCACTGTAATATCGGGTATGAACCAGTTTAGTTATATGGAATAGGTTCTGGTTCTGGGTTCAATTTCAGGTCTGGGTTCAATTTGCACATTCGATTCAACCTATAATAGTATAATGAATTTATCTTGTTATTAGGTCGAACGTAAATGTCGAGCCCAAACACCCTTATATCATAGTATCATATAATCATACATTTGCAAATGCAATTAGCCAGTTACACTAACTATACCATGTTGTCCTAACTTAAGGGAACATATATAACTTGTATGATACACAAATGCAATTTTTTTTTACTGCTAAACATCAACACGTCTTTGATAGGAATTAAATCATTGACCTCAAAGAAAGTAACACCTTAACTTTAATGACTTTGTTAATTAGACCCAACCCTTCACCCATATGTAAATGCAACTAACTACATGCATCCTTTATACCTTACATTTTTGCATTTAATTTTGCCGGCCACCTTTTGATACGTGGTCCACTTGTTTTTTAGTTTATTTTCTCCCTCATAACTTTTAAAATAGGATATTTTTTAAAAGGGATAGTGAATGTGTGGCCGTCACGTACCTAAGTTAGGTTTGAAACCAATTAAAACTACGTTGTTTTGATTAATAACTACTTAAAATTGATTTCAAACTAAAATTCTAAAATAATTCAGTTTTACTTGCTTTTCAAAATTAGATGTGTAATTAATTTATTTTTCAAACTTAGATGTCTTATTAATTAAAACCTTGTAGTTTTATTTGGTTTAACATCTAACTTAGGTGTGTAACAACCTCATATTCACTTTCCACTTTATAAAACATTGGATATACCACTGTGATTTCTTTTCTTTATGTTTTGGTGTGAATTTTACTCAAAATAAACCATGGTTGTAGAAAGCGCTAGACGGTAGCTAGGCGGTCGGGTAGAGCCTAGGGATTAATCGGGATTAATCGGAATTAGTCGGTTTTGAAATTTTTAGAAATTTTTAAGATTTATATATATATATTTCAAAAAATTAATAAATATATTCCCTAAAATCCGCCTAGAACCGCCTAACCTCGCCTAACCCCGCCTAAACCCGCCTACCGACTACCGCCTAACCCCGCCTAAATCCGCCTAGAACCGCCTAGAACCGCCTAGAACCGCCTAAATCCGCCTAACGCCTAATTTCACCGAGGAATGTAAATTTCCTCTATAAACTGGCGACTAGCGCCTAGGCGACGCCTAGGCGGGCGTCTAGCCCGACTTTCCCAACACTGAAATAAACTAATAATATTCAAGTATCGAAACACAAACATAAATAAACTAATAATATTCAAGTTATCGAAACACAAGCATAGAAGCTACTTTAAGGTTTTGAATTCATATATAAACTAGTTATATATAGGCAATCGATCATGGGCAAGTTAAAAGCTTGAGTTGAACCAACATATTTAGTTGATTGAGTGCAACTTTAAAGTACCTTCTACATTATACATATCAAAATCTTAATGAATTCTAGCCATTAGATTACATTAACTAACATTATATGAATAGTGGAGATTGGTTATATATTCTTTCTCAGTTTTATTATATTCCACTAATCCTTCCTTTATATATAACAAAATTCAGTTAAATAATTCTGAATCTTAACGAACAACCAACAAGAATCCCACACAATTGTTGGTCAAAATTCAAAAAAGTAGATATTTCTAAATGTAGACACAATCATAATTTAAATAGTGTTTTGGTGGGGAAAAGAACTTGATTATGTAAGCAATGACGACACCATGGGACAAACCACATCAACCCATTCCCCGTCGTCAAACAAGACTTATTATTTCTTAGCCATCATAGTTATATGTTTGTTTGTTCTAAAAAAAACATAAATACTTTATTTAATCAAACTCCTAAATATACTATCCGTTTAAAAATTATCTACCATGAGATTTGATAACTAAATTTTGTAGATTGTTAATATTCTACATTCTTAATAATATCATACATTCATACGAAAGTGAAATGTAATCATAAGATTTTAAAAATTCATCATGTTAGTGAAAGTGAAATGTAATCATAAGATTTTAAAAATTCATATTGTTAGTGAAAGACCGTGACTATCAGACCATCAGATCATGACATTTAGACAAGGTATAGAGACTCAAACTAGAATTGTAACATGATGCTCTATAGAGAGACACTCATTTGTAACGTACTCTTTCTTAAACACATAAAATTTTACAATCACTACAATATTTTTTATTTAAGTGTGACACTTACATAATTGAGTGTTCAAGCAATGTTCTCATTTCGTAGTTTTGTTTTCATATATAAACTATTTTAAACTTTTAGACTTTATCAAACAAATGCATTTTTAGATCCTTATTTACATAGTTAAGTTAGCTTAAATTCTCATATTGGATTGTATAAGTGTGTAAGGTATGATCCCACTCTTATACGACGGGAACATACTATTCTCGTAAGAAATGCGTGCAAACAGAGAGACAAAGGCGAGATGACTGTATCGGGATGTCGAAAACACCACCTTGTTATGGCGGTACCAGAGGGTAGAACAAGGTTAAACAATGTTAAATTTCTCCTCATGTGATCAGAGTACTATTTGTGTAGCGGTTTTTTTAACAACAATTTTTAGTATAATATAATAGACAACATACACTATTTTAACGGTAATTTGGTTTATCGGTGTATCAGGACTGGTTATCTTGGACCTAGCACTATTTCGAGTCCAAACAGTGGCGGATGCAGAAACATTTATGAGCGGGGGAAAAAATAGCTAGGTTTAGAACAAATCTAGTAAAAATGAGTTGGGTAATAACAATTTATACCTATTTACTTAACAATATTGCAAAAATATTTATAGATATTAAAAAATATACATTTGCGACTTCCATTTTTTATTTGCGTTGCTGTATGAGTTTTGTTTAAGACCGGGCAATATCACGTATAATTTGTTTTTGATTCAGCACCTATCTTTACCGCAACATAAAACCTATAAAAAAACTAGCTTATAATCAAGTGACTAATCCAACAATATAGTACATAAATTTAGAAAGTAATATTTTTTAGTTAAATTATTTGTATACTTAAGTTAATTAGTTATGTAATATGCCCAATATGAAGTGATTAAGTTTAGGGTTGTTAAATTTAAAAGGGGTTGATATGAAAATTTGTCATAGTCTTCATTTAATTAAATCACCCCCTTTCTTCTCAAACGTATGCTTTGAGATCTGACCTTCCATGGCGCCGTCACTGAACTTTCAAAAACTGATTCAAGAGATTAGATTTCGATTTTGCAAAATTGCCGTCGGGATTCAAGCTTAGGTAAGGAGCTTAAGGGGCCTTTTCATAAAAACGCAAGGGGCACAAGTTTTTTTAGTTTAATTTTTAAAACCCTTTGGCCCTGCAATGAATCCGCCCTTGAGTCCAAACCTCATAGTGAGGGAACCCGGAAACGCTCCCCATTTACACCCTCAGATGGCAACCGGACAACCCTATAAATTCTCCCTTATAACTCTGGATCAAACATAAGGCCTAACCAGCATCTCAACCAAAAGTAAGTAAACTTTTTTTTTTAAACATAATTCGAGGCTCTTTTATTAACCGAATTGATATACAAGAGAACAATCACCCCGGCGGGCAAGGGAGGCGGGCAACAAGCTGCGCCGCCAAGCCTTTCTGAATAGCAAAACTAAGTCTCGTGAAAACAACATCCCTAACACCAGAGATCATTACATTACCATGCATGACCCGTTGAACTCTACTCAGAGTTTCCACGGCCTCAGAGGTGAGGACCACAAAAACATCAAAGACAAAAGGAAGAAAATATACACGTTAACCACGAGTCTATTAACATGTAATAAGTGATTCTTGATTTTATACAAGGAAAATAGTGTAAGCTATAATAATAGTATATAACATCTAAAAATAACAACTTTCGGTAACTTTTATATGAATCGTAATCTTTTGTGTACTATATTAACAACAATCCTTTCCCTCCTCACCCTCAGGATCTCCCTCCTCCTCCTCCGCCGTCTCTCCGCCGTTGCACCACCTACCACTTAACTTTCCGACCATTGTTTCTCATTCTCTAACACCTGTCACTAGCTACTAACCACCACCTGAAATGAACACCGTTTCCGCCGCCGCCGCCGCCGGCTTCAGACCACCTCCACGCTCCACTCTCCCACCACCAAATTCTCAAAACCCTAAACCCTCACTCCTCCAATACAAACCAAATTCCTCAAATCGATCCTCCAGATCCGTCCAAATCTCCCCTCCCAAACACCTCCCGACGCCACTCTCCGTCGCGGAGAAGCTCGACATCCTCGTCGCCGAATTCAAAACCCTACACAAACCAATCGACAGGGTGAAACGCCTGATCCACTACGCCGGCCTCCTCCCGGACTTCGACGAGTCCGGCAGGGTGGAATCCAACAGAGTCACCGGATGCACGGCGCAGGTGTGGCTCGAGGTCGCCGTCGACGTCGACGGAACGATGAGATTTCGCGTCGACAGCGATTCGGAGATCACGAAGGGGTTCTGCTACTGCTTGATCTGGTTGTTGGACGGAGCGGCCGCCGGTGAGGTTGTTGGAATTAGGGTTGATGATTTGGGGGAAATGAATGTGGGGATTTTGCCGATTAGGGCGAGTTCGAGGGTGAATACGTGGCATAATGTGTTGATTAACATGCAGAGGAGAACCAGAGATTTGGTTATGGAGGAGGGGTATGTTGATAATTCATCTCTTTCGTTATTACAGTAGATGTAAAAATTCAAAACCTATCAGAAAGATAAATATAATCTGGTGGTTGAAGCTTGAAGGTTGAAAAATCTTGGTTTTTCACTTGGTGACATGTTTAAAACTTGTAATTTATTGGAATAAATAATATATAGGGTCTTTTACGGTTTTTTTTTATATATTTTTAATTTGTGTTACTCTGTATTTTTTTTCTTCGGAGATTCTAACTGGACACCTTAAAATTCCAATTTAACACTCCAAATCGGCTCGGATCGGCCAAACCGGTCCGGTTCAGCATACGGACAAAAAACTGCGACAGTTGCTTTACTGTCTCCTCGTACGGTTCAAAAGTAAACCGGCCCGGTTTGTATATATATATATTTTTACCAAGTTTCGGTTTGTAAGAACCGGCCCGGTTTAACACCGGTTTAAGCTTTTTGAAAAAATTGGGGGAATATGATAAAAAGTCAAAAATGTCCTTCTATCTTTTGTTTTTTTAAAGTTTTCTCTATAATCATACACAATAAAATTTCGAGTCATAGATATTCATTTAATTAAAGATTTAATGGCTATGATTTCTTTCTTATTCTTCTTATCTAAACTAAACTTCTCACAATATCTCGCCCTGCTTTTAGAAAATAATAATATATTTAAGAAATACAAAATTATCTTTTTGGATTAGTTTCTAAAAAATTATGATAAAAGGTAACTATTTTAACTATTAGGTAAACAATTATATGTTTTATATATTATTACATTTTGAATTGGTACCATTCTCTCTCAAGTTATAGTACTTCATTTTCACCTATAACATGTTGCCACCACATTATATCTTCCAATGATCCTTTGACATTTAAGCTTAAGTAGGTGTCCTCTCATCTAAACCAACCATTGCAGACTATATAGTATTAACAAATGCATGATCAAATTCATATATGATTTTTTTTTATCGTGCTACCATTTAAAGTGAACCGATGATGAAAGAACATAATAATCATATATAACCAACCTCTTTTCATTTTTCAAGTCATGCCGAAACAAATGGGATTGTGAGGAAGGAAGTATCCCACATAAACAAAAGGCTTCTAAAAGTCTTAGAACTATCAGGGGATATGAATTTCCGTCGTATTACCGTGAGCGTATATAATAAGTGATACTTTAAAATTCTAAACTTATAGGTTATTCTGAGAAAGCATATATGGTAAGTGATACTTTAAAATTCTAAACTTATAGGTTATTGTGAGAAAGCTACGTGATGCCATGTATATACTTTTTTTTAGATAATGTCATTGAGACCAATAAATAGATATCTGCATATTTATATATATGACATTTTTGATTCATAGTATGTAAGAGCATTCCCAACCCACCCCCCAAAATATTGTGAGGTAAAACCTTAAAATTTGGGGTTTAGTTGTAAGTGGTTGTGAGTAAGGAGATAGGGAAAATTACTGTTCATCCCTATATTTGATGAAAAAACTGGTGATTTTTTAAAATTTGGGGTTTTGTGTGATTGAAAGAGAGAGAAAAGGTAATGATGAGGGTATAAAAAAGTATTATTTAATTGTGGTTGTGAGTGGAAGAGAGAGAAAAAGTAATGATAAAAGTATAAATTATAGGGATGGGGATGGGGGATGGGTTGTGAATGCTTAAGGGGTCTTTTTTTAATGATTTTGGTTGGTTTGCTGTAAGAAACAACTTCAGTTTCCATGACTTTTGTTTATGATTTTGTTGGTTTGCTGTAATTTATGTATGGACGACTGATTTTCTAATAAATCATTTTGACTATCCTTTTATTATCATTTTGATTAAATAAAAAAATACTTTTAAAAAAATACATTTTAAAAAATAAACTATCCACTGCAACGCGCGGGTAGTATGTATCTTGTTATAACTAAATTTCAAAATTCTTTTTATTTTATATTACTTTTATATTATAAACTTTTAATAAAATTTGAATCTAAATATTTTTTTATAAATTAATTGCTAAAATGGACACCGGTCTAGTAATCCAAAATAAGGTTCTTGATTCAAAATGAGGAAGGAAGGCGTGTCGGCAAAAGGTAAACTTTTTAGTGACGAATCTAGAAGAATATGCGACGATGGCTTTGGGCCTACGGAATCCCATTGTTAATTAAGATATTGGGATTCCCAAGGTAATGGATGCGTGCACTTTTAAAACATTTTTTTATTTTCATTTTAGATTTAATCTTTAACTAGATTTCAGAATTAACCACTAGGACTTGTCCTAGTGGTTACCCCCTTGGCTCTTAGGGCTTTGGTTACTATGTGACCCAAGTTCTAATCCAAGGGGAGGCAGTTTTACCCATGTTGTTTCAGGAGGGGTTTCTGCCAGGAGAAAACTTCAGGAGGGGGTGTCTTGGTTCTCACGGAGGTCCGAGTAATCGACCTTGGACATAGCCCCACAAGGGTAGGTTTACACGTGAGACCAAAGTCGCCTGATCGATGCCGTTCCAAAAAAAAACTAGATTTCAGAATTCGTTTTTCACGGCTGGGATAACATAAGTATAAAAAATAGTTAAATTGTTAAAGCGTAATGTAAAAAAATCATATACAAAAAGACTATACACTAACTTTAAACTAAAATAATAAAGAAAATTTAAATAATAATACATAAGCATAACAACGTAAAACTAAGCAAAAAAAAACATGTAAGAAGATTAACAATGAATATTAATAATAATAATAATTTAATTTAATATAACACCAGGTCATGCTGCTTTGAAAACCGTTTCATACACAAAGTGGCAAAACATGAAAAGTTGTGTCTTGACAAGCAATACATGTCATGTTTATACCATTTTCTTTTGATACCTTTGCTTTCTCGCACTTGAGGCCGTTGAGCTACTTGACATGGTCCAATGTGTCATTCACAGTAATGTCATGACACCTAGATCTATGAGTGTAGTTTTTAAATGACTTGATT
>JBCNJP010000007.1:103643177-103760657 GCA_039602395.1 Deinandra increscens subsp. villosa | reverse complement strand
TTAGAAACCCCTTCTCTCTCTACACTCCTTCCCCAAAACCTTCTCCTGCATACACACACATATGCACGGGGGAGACCCAACGATGGCGATGATGGAAACGGAACGGAATATGTTCATACGGATCTGAGCCGGAGGATCTCACCCCTCCACACACACACATGTAGCTACCAGAATCCTACCCCGGGATTCTGGGACGCAACAGGTCCAGCCTGTTGACCTGCTCGAGTGTCTGACTCCGGCCCTGGATAGATGTCGCTATGCAGCGATGGAGGTACCGGTGTAGAGGATCAAATAACGCGCTAGCACGGTTCGTGCGTCTCGGGTGTGCCGCGTTCTGGAAACCATACTCCCCCCGTGCCACGTGAGGCCACCATGTGGCAAGTGGTCGAAGCTCCGAATGAATCTCCTGGTGCCACCAAGCGACGTCGATATCCGCCTGATCGTAAATCCGTAAAACCTGGACCGCCCAGTGGCCCACTGTCATCCGGTGCGCCTGTCCACAAAGGCGAAACGAGATAGACTCGTGTACCACCTGATCCTGTGACTCATCCGGTGCGCCGGGGTTGTAGCTATCACCTCCGCTGCCTCCGTTAAATAATTCATCGAACCACGACATCTCTTACGAATCTTATAGATTGAGAAAATGATTGTAGTATAAAACAGTGGACGATCGATCGATAATATGAAAATATACGATCGATCGATCGATATATATACGATTTAAATAGAATAATACATCACATCTAATGAATTCAAAAGAAATCCAGAAACGATCGTTTGTTACAAAACGGCCCAAAATTGAGGTCGTTTCATGCAAAACGATCGAAGGAATAAACATGATTTGATAGGGTTGCAGCTTTTGATGTCGACGTACAATTCCAAGGGGCCGTTTCATGTAAAACGATCGTTTCCATATCGTTTTGGATGAAACGATCGTATGCTTTGGGTGTTTTTAGTAAAAAACCTGGGTGTCTTTATAAGGACTCAAAAGGAATCAGAACGAAAACGAAAGAAAATATAGTTTTTTTATTTTAATATTTTAATGCATTAGCGATTACGGGGAGGGGAGTGATGTTTCATGTCGTTCACGGCTTCACGCCCCTCTCTCAGACCTAAAGACATTAGGTATATATTGTGAGAGTCACCTGATTAGTGTAGTTTTTAGCACATACATACGTTTATATTTATCTTCATAATAGAAAAAAAAAACATATGAATACATCTCACTCAAACTTAGTATCTTTGACATGTCAAATTCGTAAAACCTATCATGCTGGCTCAAAGTATCTATAAAAGTTTAATAACTTCCTTTCAATCAAGTATACAAGTTAGGAATCAAGTATTAATAACCAAAGTTACTAAAATTCAATTAAGAGATATTATCATGACACCAAACGCCCATTCCATGTCATTTCTTACCGTTATCATATTGCCTTGGACCTGTTTTGTTTAACATCATGTCAACATTACAACATGTAAACGATTTCACAATATATGACCTTTTGTGGTATATCCCACACCCAAACTTACTTATAGGTATGAAATTTAGTGACTAAAATATTTTTAAGCCCAACGTCTAGCTAATGAATAACCGCCGGATGACTTGATCATTAAGATACATTGACAAGAAAAACACGAGATTTCGGGCTTGTTTATGTTAGGACGAATTATAACGGCACACATTAGGAGCAGAGTCCCATTGTCCGTTTGATTTCCTTCCTCGCCCCAAACCAACTCCTTCGTCTCATACATGGACTAAAGTACCAAACCCAAATACCAATTACAGTTTATTAAGACGAAAACATGACATGAGATTATGAGAACCCTGTAACTTAAAAAAAGAAAAGGATGGTAGTTGAAAATATATAATAAGCACAGGGACTGTTTTTGTACTTCACTCTATAGATTACAGATCGCAAAGAAGTAAACGCCACGCACGCTATTTGCGAGTAACAAAAACACTCCGAAGCTGGCCTATAGTCCGAAGCGAGCCATGGCGGAGCTCCGACACTCCAGCTCGATCGGCGGCAGAGCAACACCGTCTCCGAGGAAACGAGACGACGTCACTTCACCTCTCTCATCAGACAATCATCCGCCACAAGACGACGACGGCGGCCGAGATCGCCACGCTCGAGATCGGTTCCGTTCACTCTTCTCAAACCATTTTCAGTTATTAGATGACAGTGCTAGGGTTTATTCGCACAACTTTAAGATCCTGCTGTTTTTAATCACTATCCTCGCATTTGCCGGGATGTTTACTGTTTATTCCGTCATAAGTCATCTCGTGAGTATTCAAATCTCAGTTTGTAATTGACATTGATAAACACAGCATATCTGATTTCTGTTCAAATACAATTATAATGTTTCGAGAGTTAAAAATGACTATGCATTGATGTTAGATCTCATATTTTGACGGAATTAGGATGCCGATGATCTGGAGCATTGTATAAACGTACTGACATATATGTTTTAACTTCTGGCATAAGTCATTTTGTGCTGTTGCAAATTGAATCACCTTGTTAGTTAAGAGTTTTGTTAGTATTGCAATTTGAAAGAGTTATATTCTCTTTGAATAAAAATCGGCATAGTTCGATGTAGTTGACATCTTTCATGGTGGAGCTTCATAGCTTTATAGTTTCAGGAATGTTCTAATAAGTTAAAGAAGCTACTGAGAATTCATTGATTTGAATTTGACAACTTCTCGAGCATCTTCAAGTTTGCTTGCCCTTATGGTCATGCATGTGATGGATGCAATGCTTGCAATTTTTAGTCTGTTGCTTCTTTTAGTTTTGATCTTCTTCATATTATAGTAAATAGCTGATTTGTAAAGTTAAACTAATGTTCAAATGTATTCTAATTTTTTTGTAGAATGCCCCGTACTTGTGCACGAAAGACGGCATTACACTTCACTGTCCTCGTGTAAGCTGAACTGGATTACCTTGGTTGTTAGACTGTATGTGATCATGATCATATTAGAACTCTAAAGTTGTGTTTGCTTTTTGCTACCTTTAGGTCAAGGAACCCCCTTCTTTGTGGGAGAATCCATTACCAGCCACCACTTCTTGGAAGCCATGTGCTGAAAAACGCATTGGTGCAATTTCAGGTAAAACCCCGTCCCCGCACATATATGTAACTCTCTGTTTGCCTTTTTTTATTATGAACTGAGGTTTAATGGAAAACAAATGAAAATTGCGATAGAGGAAATATGAATCACCTAAGGTTATTGACCTGAGGTTGATATGGAAGAGAAATGACAATTAAGGTAGAGAAGGTACAAATTACACAAAGCATATACTGGCCTACAGACTACCAGGAAACGATAATTGACTTAATAAGTTACAAAAGTGGTTACTAACATAGCAAGTATTGGTAAATATAGTTATATATCCCTGCATTTTGTTATCCCCATAGAAAATTTTTACTTTTTGGTTGAGTATATAGGAACTTGGCAAATTACATTTACATAGGTATCAGATTAGATTAGCTTTATAGCCTTTATTCTCAAAAAACCAATGGATTAAGTAGCAACATTTCGTGGCATAGTTTTGTTTTTCTGCTCGTCTGAAACTGGGCTGTTGTAATGTCTGCTGTTTCTACCTGAATTTTATTTGAATCCCTGCACACAACTAATAAGATAAAATTCCTACTAGTTGTAACTAAAGCTTGCAAGTTGCTCCTAGAGCAACTGGCATGGGGGCGATGGTTAGAGCTTGAGATCCTTGTGGTCTCAAGTTTAAACCAAACTCAAGGGGGTTTTTCCCAAGTGGTGGGTTTCCTCCTTGATGGTGTCCATAGGTAAGGTGAGTCAAATCTGGAGTGTCAAATCCAATATGGACGGTTGCAATCCCGTCTTAGGAAGGCTCACTCGGGTATTGGAGATTTGGGGTGGTTCCAAACGCCCTTCAAAATAAATAATTTGTAACTAAAGCTTAGTTCAATAATTGAAAAAAAAGTTACATGTTCCTACACCTGACTTACAGTTTTGCTGTGACTTATCCTTTTCCTGAACTCATTTATGATTCTTGGTTCTCTGCAGATCTTCCAGAGGCAAATGAAACAAATGGATATATTTTTATTCATGCAGAGGGTGGGCTAAATCAGCAAAGAATTGCGGTATTTTCCAGTCTATAAAACTCTCTCATAATGACTGGTGGATCGATCTGTTACATTTATCTGTATAAAAATTTAATCATGTGGTCCGCATAAATCTCCTGCTTTGCTGTTGATGAGGCCAAAATCATGATAAATACTAATTTTGTATCAATGTCTTTACCTGTAGATATGCAATGCTGTTGCTGTTGCCAAAATCATGAACTCCACTCTTATTTTGCCTGTGTTAAAGCAAGATCAGATCTGGAAGGACCAAACGTGAGTTATCTTTACCAGAAAACTTTATACTTTGTGTGGGCCAAATAAAAGTTTGACCCAGCAAATATCATCAGTGTTGAGACACATCATTTTCTTGGAGGCAAGCTTGTGCATTTTGATGATGTGTATTATTGCAAATAGACCATGCGTTTTTTTTTCTTTTATATATTCATTAAACTTATGCTTGAATTGTCATTTGTATATTTGTTTACGAGGATAACATTTTTTCCAGAAAATTTGAGGACATATTTGACGTGGACCATTTCATTGACTACTTGAAGGATGATGTGCGAATTGTTCGTGATATTCCATCATGGTTTACTGACAAGTCTGAGCTTTTCACAAGCATAAGGTTCTCTCTCGTTCTCTCATTACACATGCACCAGCACTTGTACTTGAACAGAATGTCACAAAGGAACCTATATTTAGTGTTATTTCAAGCTGATGAAACTGAGATGGGTTTGCTCAGTCTAATGAGTCAAATGGGTATAATCAATAAATTAGCTTAAAAGGAAACAAGTCAAAAGTCACCCAAAGTGTATTTTAAGTGCATTAAACCTCCTAAATCATTTATTAAAATTAATTACTGAAATACTAGCTTTAAGGCATTAAGAGTCTAAAACTTTTGGGCAACAATTTTTTTAAGTTGATGAAATTGAAACAGTTATGCACTATCTGACAAGTCAAAGAGTAAAATTAATAGATCTAGCTTAAATGGAACCGTCCAAATTCACAGAGTTTCCTAAAGTGTTTTATAAATTTGTATCCGTTGGACCTCCTGAATCCCTTATTCAAAAAAGTAAATTATTTTTTTTTTTAAATTATCTTAGACACACTAGTTATATATGAGAATCTGAATTTTGTGTCAATGTATGATAGACGGACAGTGAAAAACATCCCCAAATATGCACCGGCACAATTCTACATTGACAATGTCTTGCCCCGGATTAAAGAGAAGAAAATAATGGCATTAAAGCCTTTTGTTGATCGACTTGGGTATGTTGTGGTGATTGTCTTCTAATGATTTTGAAATTTGTTTCATCATTAATTATTAACTTTGAATATATCTGTTCTTGTCCAGCTATGATAATGTCCCTCAAGAAATCAACAGATTAAGGTGCAGGGTTAACTATCATGCTCTCAAGTTTCTTCCTGAGATTGATGATATGGCTAATCAAATTGTAGCAAGGATGAGAAATCGAACTGGCAGTCCAAATCCTTTTATGTAGGTCTTATTATTGAGACTTAAAAGTGCTTGGAACTTTGGATAAACAGATTCTTCTTCTGGTTATATGATTATTTAGTGGTCAAATAATCAGTTTCTTACTAACTGTAAAAAGACTGGTTATCTAAGGGTAATTTAAGATTATCTTTTTACCCATTTTTAACCTAAACAAAACACTTCCACTTTTTTTTCACAACAATGTTCTTTTTGGTCTTTTCATTAATTTCTAATACAGCCAGATTTGCCCAACACTGAAACATCTCATTATTTGATTGTAACAACTTCAAATAGTGATAACATATCCAAATACTAGTTTCTAGCTTGTTTTATTACAGCTAATTATCTGTCTCCAATTATTGAATTTCATATAAAACATGTCACTCCCTTAAATCTGGGAAAACGGAAATCTCTGATTCGTTACAACTACTTAAAGACTTGCAACAATGTCTTCTTTAACAGGGCTCTTCATCTTAGATTTGAGAAAGGGATGGTAGGACTTTCATTTTGTGACTTTGTGGGGACAAGAGCAGAGAAAGCTTTGATGGCATTATATAGATTAAAAGAATGGCCTAGACGTTTCAAGGTTAGTTGTCACTCTAAATTTCTGGGATTAGAATACTTTTTTTAAAATAGGTCTATATTTATGTATGATTCTGCTTGTAATGACCGGAACTGATAAAATACAAAACATTGCTGGATTGAGAATCCAGCAATGGTGATCTTATTTACAGCCGGTCTCAAACTTAGCAGCTGTATATTTACAATATATTTCTCTCTTTGATGTCCTCTTTATTACCCTAGTTGGCTATAATTATTATTCCCTCACTTTCTCTGCCTTCATGCCTAACACACGGGTCCAACTCTTACTCTTCTTTCTGCTCTAAACCTTCGTCAGCCCTTTTGGTTGTTTGTCTAACAGGTAGACCCATTACATTTTTTCTATCAATAACCAAATCTAGTTTGCTACAAATGCAAAAATATCCATCATGCCTATTGGAACCAGCAATTCCTAGAAGTAACTGCTGGTGATGGCAAAATGGGCAGCTCAGGGGGTCGGGTCCTGTAGGCTCATTCAGCTCTAGCTAAATTTTGAAATTTTAACTACAACCCAAATCGACCAGTTTTTATATATGGTTTGAAACTGGCCAATTTTAAATAGAGTTACTGTTCTAGAATGTTTGTAGATGCTTATTGTTATGAATTATGATGCTATGACACTACAATTAGAATTGGTTAGAGTGAAGTGTAGTTACAAAAGGTTACTCTGCTTTGTAATGCAGGATGGTTCACATTTATGGCCTCTGGCCCTTCAAAAAAGGAAAGAAGGACGATGCCCTCTTGAGCCTGGGGAAGTGGCAGTTATGCTCCGGGCAATGGGCTATCCAAAAGAAACTCAAATATATGTTGCTTCTGGCCAGGTCTATGGCGGACAGAACCGAATGGCACCACTTAGAAACATGTTCCCTAATCTTGTAAGGACATCTTCTCAACCTTACACTGGAGGTGGGATAATGGACTGGTTGTTTGGGTTGGGTAACAAGTAAAAGAAGTTCCGTTTCTAGTATCGGTCAACAGGGGTGGGGCGAGGTGGGGTGACCTGCTAACCATGTTTCGTCCATTTTTATAGTTTTATGTATAAAATATAATTTGTTAGCCATGCAATGTAGGATTCACTTTTTACTGTTATATGTAAGCCATCTTTTTTAACCACTTAATGCAAGATCCTAATCATTTCTTACCCGAAGTATGCAATTTGTTGCATCAAATGGTAAAAAAGTTGTTCAGTACCCCCAATGCCCCAAAATAGTTGTCTAAAGGGGAATAACACAATTTAAGATAAGTAAAATTAATACTGATTTTTATTAGCAAAACATTATGGACGACTATTGATCCACTCAACTTAGATCCTCTTTAGCTAAAGTTATTGATTTGACCCCGTTTGAGATAAAACTGAGGCCAAATCAACCCTAACTGTGTTTTTCTATACATCTTATCATTATGAACGGTTCATAACAGGTAACAAAGGAGGAGTTGACAACAAAAGACGAGTTAGACGGCTTCAGAAAGCACGTCACAAGCTTGGCTGCATTGGATTTCTTGGTATGCTTGAAATCAGATGTTTTTGTAATGACTCATGGAGGTAACTTTGCGAAACTAATAATCGGTGCAAGAAGGTACATGGGCCACCACCAAAAGTCCATAAAGCCCGATAAAGGCCTGCTTTCGAAATCTTTAGGAGACCCGTATATGGGTTGGGCTACATTCGTTGAAGACGTTGTCATCACCCACCAAACCCGCACTGGACTTCCAGAAGCAACATTTCCTAACTATGACATATGGGAGAACCCTTTAACCCCTTGCATGTGCAAAGCTTGATCATAATGTCGGGTTTCGATCAAAGGTAAGATCTTGATCTTTAACTACAATCTGAAAATCAAAAAAGTGGATATCGGTGAAATGATAGAACAAGTATAAGAAGATTAACAGCTTGACAATTGTGAATTAACTGTGTTGGTGTAAATTAAAATAGGGAAAATTTGTGAAATGGCAATTTAGCCCATGAAGCCATTTTTTACTTTGGGGGATTTACTTTTTGAACTAACCATTGTTGTGAGAATGCCAAAGTTAGTGATTCTGGATGATTATACAAAGAACAACTATAATCATTAGTTCTTGTAGTAAGTATGGTGGTTTAAAGGGTTGATCTCCAAGTTTTGTTTTGGTAACCATGAGTCCATGAGGACTAAGACATGAAAACCAATGGGCTTTATTGTATCTTGACTTTGTATTCGGGAGAAGCAGACTGCGTTTTTTCTTACTTTGTAAAATTCATAAAGTGATCATAGAACTTTTATCTTTTTTTTTAATTAATTATGTATGCCTTTAAAAAAAAACTTTTTAATTGTATAGAATGTAGATTGTTATTGCTACAATTTCCTACCGGATAGGGCTTGATGGTTTGGTTGGACTGTTCAAGCTATTGTGCTTAGCTTATTAATCAATCCGAAAAATGACATGAGAATAATCATGTTTTGAGTTGCTATATTTGAAATGTTTATAAAGCGGGTCAATTTGGGTAACTTGTTTGTTGTATTTAGAATGCATTTGGTGATGTTGGGTTGTATTTATGAGGTGAATGAAAGAGAAGGTAGAGATGGAAGATTTTTTGTTTTTTTGGCCAAGTGTAATTGCATTTGAGAAATGTGAGAGGGAAGGAGAGAGAAAAGGACTAAAGGAAAGAGAAGTAAAAAATAGATGATATGACAATGTATTTATATGTTTGTATTGGAGAGGGTTTAATTAAACATGTTGACCTGTCAACCTCTATATTGAAACGGGTCAACCTGTTTGCAATCCGTTTAGCCAATTTAATATAAAACACAATTTTGATTAACACATTTATAAATTTTACTATTCATTCTGTCTTGTTAAATAGGTAACGGGTTCTGTTTGAGTCGTAGGATTTTAAGAGTGCTCGGTTAGGAACTGGTGTTTTGAAGCGGTTAGTGTTCGGTTCCACTGTAATATTGGGTATGAACCAGTTTAGTTATATGGAATAGGTTATGGTTCTGGGTTCAATTTCAGGTTTGGGTTCAATTTGCACCTTCGATTCAACCTATAATAGTATAATGAATTTATCTTGTTATTAGGTCGAACGTAAATGTCGAGCCCAAACACCCTTACATCATAGTATCATACAATCATACATTTGCAAATGCAATTAGCCAGTTACACTAACTATACCATGTTGTCCTAACTTAAGGGAACATATTATAACTTGTATGATACACAAATGCAATCTTTTTTAACTGCTAAACATCAACACGTCTTTGATAGGAATTAAATCATTGACCTTAAAGAAAGTAACACCTTAACTTTAATGACCTTGTTAATTAGACCCAACCCTTCACCCATATGTAAATGCAACTAACTACATGCATCCTTTATACCTTACTTTTAAAATAGGATATTTTTTAAAAGGGATAGTGAATATGTGACCGTCACGTACCTAAGTTAGGTTTAAAACCAATTAAAACTACGTCTACTTAAAATTGATTTCAAACTAAAATTCTAAAATAATTCATTTTTACTTGCTTTTCAAAATTAGATGTGTAATTAATTTATTTTTCAAACTTAGATGTCTTATTAATTAAAACCTTGTAGTTTTATTTGGTTTAACGTCTAACTTAGGTGTGTAACAACCTCATATTCACTTTCCACTTTATAAAACATTGGATATACCACTGTGATTTCTTTTCTTTATGTTTTGGTGTGAATTTTACTCAAAATAAACTAATAATATTCAAGTTATCGAAACACAAGCATAGAAGCTACTTTAAGGTTTTGAATTCATATATAAACTAGTTATATATAGGCAATCGATCATGGGCAAGTTAAAAGTTTGAGTTGAACCAACATATTTAGTTGATTGAGTGCAACGAAAAAGTACCTTCTACATTATACATATCAAAATCTTAATGAATTCTAGCCATTAGATTACATTAACTAACATTATATGAATGGTGGAGATTGGTTATATATTCTTTCTCAGTTTTATTATATTCCACTAATCCTTCCTTTATATATAACAAAATTCAGTTAAATAATTCTGAATCTTAACGAACAACCAACAAGAATCCCACACAATTGTTGGTCAAAATTCAAAAAAGTAGATATTTCTAAATGTAGACACAATCATAATTTAAATAGTGTTTTGGTGGGGAAAAGAACTTGATTATGTAAGCGATGACGACACCATGGGACAAACCACATCAACCCATTCCCCGTCGTCAAACAAGACTTATTATTTCTTAGCCATCATAGTTATATGTTTGTTTGTTCTAAAAAAAAACATAAATACTTTATTTAATCAAACTCCTAAATATACTATCCGTTTAAAAATTATCTACCATGAGATTTGATAACTAAATTTTGTAGATTGTTAATATTCTACATTCTTAATAATATCATACATTCATACGAAAGTGAAATGTAATCATAAGATTTTAAAAATTCATCATGTTAGTGAAAGTGAAATGTAATCATAAGATTTTAAAAATTCATATTGTTAGTGAAAGACCGTGACTATCAGATCATCAGATCATGACATTTAGACAAGGTATAGAGACTCAGACTAGAATTGTAACATGATGCTCTATAGAGAGACACTCATTTGTAACTCTTTCTTAAACACATATAATTTTACAATCACTACAATATTTTTTATTTAAGTGTGACACTTACATAATTGAGTGTTCAAGCAATGTTCTCATTTCGTAGTTTTGTTTTCATATATAAACTATTTTAAACTTTTAGACTTTATTAAACAAATGCATTTTTAGATCCTTATTTACCTAGTTAAGTTAGCTTAAATTCTCATATTGGATTGTATAAGTGTGTACGGTATGATCCCACTCTTATACGACGGGAACATACTAATCTCGTAAGAAATGCGTGCAAACAGAGAGACAAATGCGAGATGACTGTATCGGGATGTCGAAAACACCACCTTGTTATGGCGGTACCAGAGGGTAGAACAAGGTTAAACAATGTTAAATTTCTCCTTCATGTGATCAGAGTACTATTTGTGTAGCGGTTTTTTTTAACAACAATTTTTAGTATAATATAATAGACAACATACACGTTTTAACTCTTTAACTTTTTTTAACGGTAATTTGGTTTATCGGTGTATCAGGACTGGTTATCTTGGACCTACTCACTATTTCGAGTCCAAACAGTGGCGGATGCATAAACATTTATGAACGGGGGCAAAAAAATAGCTAGGTTTAGAACAAATCTAGTAAAAATGAGTTGGGTAATAACAATTTATACCTATGTACTTAACAATATTGCAAAAATATTTATATATATATATAAAAAAATATACATTTGCGACTTCCATTTTTTATTTGCGTTGCTGTATGAGTTTTGTTTAAGACCGGGCAATATCACGTATAATTTGTTTTTGATTCAGCACCTATCTTTACCGCAACATAAAACCTAGGGGTGTTCAAAACCGGATACCCGGAATTTCGGATATCCGAATTTCGGGTATCCGAAAATTTCGGATATCAATTTTCGTTGTCCAAGTCCAAGTCCGAAATTTCGGATATCCGAAATTTCGGACTGGACTCGGATAGTTAAAACGGATATCCGAAAATCCAGTTTTTTTTTAAAAAACCACAATTTAACCAAAAAAAACGACAAAACGACAAAACAAATAAACATATTCCAAGTTTTCAAATACAAATAAACATAAGTTCGACCTAAAAAACGACAAAACAAATAAACATAGTCCAAGTATTCAATAATTCCTTATTTTTTAATATAAAATTTATTTTAATTTATTTAAATTTTCGGATACCGGGTATCCGAAACTTCCGAAAATTTTGTAAATTCTTGTCCAAGTCCAAGTCCGAATTTTCGGATATCCGAGTTTCGGATATCCGAAATTCCGGATATCCGAAATTTTCGGATAATTCGGATACGGAATTTCGGATAATTCGGATACGGATTCGGACTCGGATATTTTTGAACACCCCTAATAAAACCTATGAAAAAACTAGCTTATAATCAAGTGACTAATCCAACAATAATACATAAATTTAGAAAGTAATATTTTTTAGTTAAATTATTTGTATAGTTAAGTTAATTAGTTATGTAATATGCCCAATATGAAGTGATTAAGTTTAGGGTTGTTAAAATTTTGATCAAACTAAAAGGTTAAATTTAAAAGGGGTTGATATGAAAATTTGTCATAGTCTTCATTTAATTAAATCACCCCCTTTCTTCTCAAACGTATGCTTTGAGATCTGACCTTCCATGGCGCCGTCACTGAACTTTCAAAAACTGATTCAAGAGATTAGATTTCGATTTTGCAAAATTGCCGTCGGGATTCAAGCTTAGGTAAGGAGCTTAAGGGGCCTTTCCATAAAAACGCAAGGGGCACAAGTTTTTTTAGTTTAATTTTTTAAACCCTCTGACCCTGCAATGAATCCGCCCTTGAGTCCAAACCTCATAGTGAGGGAACCCTGGAAACGCTCCCCATTTACACCCTCAGATGGCAACCGGACAACCCTATAAATTCTCCCTTGTAACTCTGGATCAAACATAAGTGCTAATCCTTCATTGTTCACCAGTATCTCAACCAAAAGTAAGTAAACTTTTTTTTTTTAAACATAATTCGAGGCTCTTTTATTAACCGAATTGAAATACAAGAGAACAATCACCCCGGCGGGCAAAGGGACGGGCAACAAGCTGCGCCGCCAAGCCTTTCTGAATAGTAAAACTAAGTCTCGTGAAAACAACATCCCTAACACCAGAGGTCATTACATTACCATGCATGACCCGTTGAACTCTACTCAGAGTTTCCACGGCCTCAGAGGTGAGGACCACAAAAACGTTAAAGACAAAAGGAACAAAATATACACGTTAACCACGAGTCTATTAACATGTAATAAGTGATTCTTGATTTTATACAAGGAAAATAGTGTAAGCTATAATAATAGTATATAACATCTAAAAATAACAACTTTCGGTAACTTTTATATGAATCGTAATCTTTTGTGTACTATATTAACAACAATCCTTTCCCTCCTCACTCTCAGGATCTCCCTCCTCCTCCTCCGCCGTATCTCTCCGCCGTTGCACCACCTACCACTTAACTTTCCGACCATTGTTTCTCATTCTCTAACACCTGTCACTACCTACCAACCACCACCTGAAATGAACTCCGTCTCCGCCGCCGCCGCCGCCGGCTTCAGACCACCTCCACGCTCCACTCTTCCACCACCAAATTCTCCAAATTCTCCAAACCCTAAACCCTCACTCCTCCAATACAAACCAAATTCCTCAAATCGATCCTCCAGATCCGTCCAAATCTCCCCTCCCAAACACCTCCCGACGCCACTCTCCGTCGCGGAGAAGCTCGACATCCTCGTCGCCGAATTCAAAACCCTACACAAACCAATCGACAGGGTGAAACGCCTGATCCACTACGCCGGCCTCCTCCCGGACTTCGACGAGTCCGGCAGGGTGGAATCCAACAGAGTCACCGGATGCACGGCGCAGGTGTGGCTCGAGGTCGCCGTCGACGTCGACGGAACGATGAGATTTCGCGTCGACAGCGATTCGGAGATCACGAAGGGGTTCTGCTACTGCTTGATCTGGTTGTTGGACGGAGCGGCCGCCGGTGAGGTTGTTGGAATTAGGGTTGATGATTTGGGGGAAATGAATGTGGGGATTTTGCCGATTAGGGCGAGTTCGAGGGTGAATACGTGGCATAATGTGTTGATTAACATGCAGAGGAGAACCAGAGATTTGGTTATGGAGGAGGGGTATGTTGATAATTCGTCTCTTTCGTTATTACAGTAGATGTAAAAATTCAAAACCTATCAGAAAGATAAATATAATCTGGTGGTTGAAGCTTGAAGGTTGAAAAATCTTGGTTTTTCACTTGGTGATATGTTTAAAACGTGTAATTTATTGGAATAAATAATATATAGGGTCTTTTACGGTTTTTTTTTTTATTTATATTTTTCATTTGTGTTACTCTGTATTTTTTTTCCGGAGATTTTAACTGAACACCCTAAAATTCCAATTTAACACTCCAAACCGGCTTGGATCGGCCAAACCGGTCCGGTTCAGCATATGGACAAACAAACTGCGACAGTTGCTTTACCGTCTCCTCGCACGGTTCAAAAGTAAACCGGCCCGGTTTGTGTATATATATTTTTTTTATCAAGTTTCTGGTTTGTAAGAACCGGCCCGGTTTAACACCAGTTTAAGTTTTTTAAAAAAATTGGGGGAATTTAATAAAAAGTCAAAAATGACTATGATTCATTCTTATACTTCTTATCTAAACTAAATTTCTCACATTAATCTCACCCTGTTTTTAGAGAATAATAATATATTTAAGAAATACAAAATTATCTTTTTGGATTAGTTTCTAAAAAATTATGATAAAACATTATCTTTTATTGTCTTGAACTATTTTAACTATCTTTAAATACAAAAGTTAACTGAATAATAGATTTCTAAATAGGTAAACAGTTATATGTTTTATAACTAAATTTCAAAATTCTTTTTATTTTATATTACTTTTATATTATAAACTTTTAATAAAATTTGAATCTAAATAATTTTTTTATAAATTAATTGCTAAAATGGACACCGGTCTAGTAATCCAAAATAAGGTTCTTGATTCAAAATGAGGAAGGAAGGCGTGTCGGCAAAAGGTAAACTTAGTGACGAATCTAGAAGAATATGCGACGATGGCTTTGGGCCTACGGAATCCCATTGTTAATTAAGATATGGGAGGCAACTGTATAGTGTGGGATTCCCAAGGTAATGGATGCCTGCACTTTTAAAACATTTTTTTTTAATTTTCATTTTAGATTTAATCTTTAACTAGATTTCAGAATTCGTTTTTCACGGCTGGGATAACATAAATATAAAAAAATAGTTAAATTGTTAAAGTGTAATGTAAAAAAAACAAATATAAAAAAGGCTATACAATAACTTTAAGCTAAAATAATAAAGAAAATTTATATAATAATATATAAACATGACAACGTAAAACTAAGCGAAAAAAACATGTAAGAAGATTAACAATATATATTAATAATAACAAGATGGTGACCCGTCTGCGCTTCGCGGCGGGCCATCCATTTTCCTAAGTGTCGTGGCCAAAGTCGAAAACTCTAAAAGTGATTTAAAAGTTAACCATTTGCGTTTAAGTCTTAAAAAAAATACCACATGTACATGACACGCGACCTAACACCCATTTTTCAAAACGCTGTGAGCAAAGTCAAAACTCTAAAAGTGGTCTAAAAGTAACCACTTGCGCTTAAGTCTGAAAAAATATCACCTGTACATAACACGTGGCCTAACACGTAACCACGTGTCGCAAAAACATTGGCCTAACACGTGCCCACGCATCGCCATATATGACCTACCTAACACATGACCACGTGTCGCAAAAGCATTGACCTACATATAACACGTGGCCTAACACGTGTCCACGTGTCACCACATGGCCTAACACGTGGCCATGTAACTAGTAAAATTTTAAAAAGCCACTACGACACGTGACAATTTATTATTGGTTGAACATGACACGTGTCATATTATTAGTGGTGGAACATGTCACGTGTAATGTTTCTATTGGCTAGTTATAAATAGTAAACCCACTCACAGACCTTTAACCATAATTGTAATATATATAAATAATAATTATATTTAATGTGACACCATGTCATGCTGCTTTGAAAACCGTTTCATACAAAGTGGCAAAACATGAAAAGTTATGTCTTGACAAGCAATACATGTCATGTTTATACTATTTTTTTTATACCTTTGGCTTTCTCGCACTTGAGACCGTTGAGCTACTTGACATGGTCCAATGTGTCATTCACAGTATGTCATGACACTTAGATCTATGACTGTAGTTTTTAAACGGCTTGGTTTTGCTATACAAAAAGGTTTAGCGACGTAACTTGTTGTCTGTTTGTCTTTTATCTCCTTAGTAATTTGCTATGAATCCAAAGATGATTTGAATCAAATGTTTATAATTTTTAAACTAACAAAAGAAGTTACATATTCGGCCTTTGGTTGGGTTTTCAACTGAAACCAAATTAATTATTCAGATTTAGGTCCTTTAATTAAATCAATTCAGGTGAACTCAGGGAAACCGAATCCATTTTATATATGTACTGGGCTATTGCCATATGGGCTTTTCTATCGCACATTTAGCCCATTTAACCATTAGATTTCAGACCAAATCAATGTACTCAATTTACATCGGCAGATCCAGTAGGCAATGGGCAATCGGCTTTTCAGATTTTCTAATTTCTAAAGGAGAGTTCGAACCCATAAATTTTTAATCTTGTCCTGCTCGAAAGTGGAAATACTTTGGTAAGAGAAGAGTTTGAACCAATATAATTTTTACTTTGGTAAGAGAAGAGTTTGAACCGATATAATTTCTCACACTCTGCTTGCAAAAACAATAATAAATTCGGCATAGAAATCGACCAGTCTATCGAGACATCGAGGCGTCACCGTCTCGTCATCATCCGGTCTACGAAGATGACATAAGCTTCTCATATTCGGAGATTCTAGAAGCCGTTGGCTCCTTGTCGTTTACGGTTCTTCCTTTCCTTGACGATGGCAATGATACTTCTCTTATTAGATATATGTCAGGTCTATTTACTAAACCTGTTCATATTCCTTCATCAATTGAAACGAAATTTATAATTGTCAACATGAGATTAAATAATTTTTGACCAGAAGTATGATTTTGCATTCGTTGATTTATGAAATTAGTGGTAGGTACCAAAAATCAAGTCATTTTAGCTATGATGATATTATAAATCTGTAAAAGTGGTGGATATAATGAAGTTCATGTTACTACTAGAAACAGGGCCTTTCTTGATGCGCGAACGATGACGCGCGTTGTTTAATGACGCGCAAAAATGCGTGTCATAAAAAAACCGTCAAGAATTGAAAAATCCAAAGGCTTGATGACGCGTATTATTAAGCGTCATAATATTTCTGTCACAAATAAAAAAAAATAAACACGGGGTACACTTAATAGATGCGCGTCATCTTAAAACTGTCGTTTTATATTTTTTTTCCCGCTAGCATGTTTTCCCAAATTTTCCATTCCTGCTTCTCTCTCCACTGCTCTTACCCTAAATTTTCATCTCCCCGCCTCCCCAAAGACTCAATTCCCTCTCAAACTCGATCTAATCTTCGTCTCTCGATCGACAAGCACTAATTGACTCTACGAGCCAGTCTTCTCGTTCTCCCAAAAAGCCCTAATTCGTTCTTCACAAATCGTTTCCCTCTCCACTTCAGCACTTATGTCTCAACATCGAAGCTTCACAAGTCTGACAGTGGCGGAGGTCCTATTGTTGGATCTAGGGCTCGTCTTCATCAGAGGAAATCTCCAACTCATCGGAGAACAACACGCGATTTGTCATAACTGACGAGGCGAGAACCAGAAGTCAAAAAATGGCCGTCGATTTAGGGTTTCAGGTATGTAGTCATCAATCTTTATGCTTATGTTTATGCTTACATCTCTATCGGTTACATTTTTTTGTAACGGATCTCTATTGATTCTCCAGCCCGATTGCCAAGGTAATTAGGGGTTTTTTCAACCGGCCTACACCATCGCTCCAGAGGTAATTAGGGTTTTCTTTCAACTTCCTTCAATTGATGATGGGTTTGTGGTAGAGATGAAAAGAGAATATGGATTATGATGATTTCGTACACTGCTTAAAACTTCAATATCACAGTGAAAATTACAGGTCTTGTTCTATCTATTCATCTACAAGGGTCTTTTTTCTTTCTTTACTGTTTATCTTTATGTGCAGAATATTACTATGAGATTGGCCGCACAATTGGTTGTTTTTAGTTTTCATGTTTGCTCAATATTAACTTATGTTACAGGTTTTATCCTGGTGTTCCTGATGCTTGCTAGTATTTGAATGGGTCACGTCCAAGACATCTACACACTTTTTTGTAGTCTAAGGCAACACATAACATTATAATGTTAACTTTGTAATGTTTGCTCTATATGGGTAAAGTTCATGTAAGAACCATTATCTATTGTAAGAACTTAAGAACCAACTTAAATGTGGGATAATTAAGTAATTTTGTCATTTCTTTTTAATTCCTCTACTACATTCTATTGTACAAACTTGTAAGAACTAAGGGAAAATTATTTCAAATAAAGTTTTTTTGGGTAATTTGATATTTTTTTTAATTTTATTTCACATATATCCACCCATATCCACCCGATGACTTAAAAAAAAGTTTTTATTTTTTATTTTTTTTGCATTCCGAATATGTTGCATATATGCAACATACAATGTTGCATATATGCAACATGGTATGTTTCATATGTTGCATATATGCAACATAGCATGTTGCATAAATGCAACATGGTATGTTTCATATGTTGTATATGCAACATACCATGTTGCATATATGCAACATACCATGTTACATATACGCAACATTATATGTTTCATATGTTGCATATGTGCAACATTATATGTTTTCATATGTTGCATATATGCAACATAGTCGGACTTACAAAAAAAACGATTTTTGTTTAGTTTTTTATTTTTTTAGGTCGTTAAATTGTCATTATGTGTATAGACATTAAGGAAAAAAGAAGAAGAAGCATAAAATTTATCTAAATAACCTTCATTCAATTGAAATTTAATGGTTCTTACATTAGTTCTTAAGTTCTTACAATAATATTGGTTTGTACAATAACTTTACCCTGCTCTATATATGAAATGTATTATTTTGCTACAAGTGTATTTTATTTTGATTAGGAGGTTAATTGTCATTAATGTGGGAATTAGTGAATCTATAAAAATATTTTTTTTTAATTTTTTTAATTCATGACGCGCATATATGCGTGTCATAAACATATTTATGACGAGGGCTTCCTTGACACGCTTTTTATGACACGCTTTGCGCGTCATAAAATGCGCGTCATTGTTCGCGCGTCAAGAAGCAGATGACGCTCATTTTGGGCGTCAAAAGGATTCTTGACCCTACCTTCCTTGACGCTTTTTTGCGCGTCATCTGGGCCCTTTCTTGACGCGCAAAAAGCGTCAAGAAATGCCATTTTTGTAGTAGTGTGTCTTCGGCGTGGTAAAAGTTTTGCAACCATGGGGATTTTCATGAATCACTATCTACAAATCTATAGAAGATGATTGGTTCAATTCCATGTCTTGGCATGGCACTACCTTTGCAACCATAAAAACTATCCATTATTTGAGTAGAGGAGAGTTAAGTGATAGAAAATAATCAATTCTAACTACTGTGTTTGTGGTTCTCTTGAAAAGTAAGATAATTAGAATTTCGAAAAAGAGATCTCATCGTATATGCTTTGTTTTCTACTTCATGCGTAGGAGGTTCAATGTCCGAAATTCAATCCATTGCGAGTACCTTTTGTGGCTTCAAGTTTTGATGTTTATTCGAATTTTGGTTAAAGCTGGGACTGCAACTTCAAAAGTTATGATGTCTTTTTTTATCACAATAACATGCATATAATTTTTTTTTACTCCTACCTGTATATAAGCTGGTACTGCAACTTCAAAGTAGTTTATCTCCCAACTTTAACTTCCACAACTATAACTAATTCTCTAATGAATCATTTTGGCTATCTTATTATTGTCATTACCTCTTGCATATACAACATTTACATCATCATTTACATAGTTCTAACTAATCCAAATCAAAATCAATTACATTTTAAAAAACAAACTCCCCATCGCAACGCGCGGGGGGTATCCAGCTTGTTATAGATTAAACACTATTACCAAGTCAACATACACAACATATCCACAACTTCGACGATACGACGATTGAAGAATGTTAGTCTTATCATAATCAGGTTCTGGTTACCCGCTGCATAACACGGACGTGTCAACCACTTGTACAAAACAAAATGCAATGAAAACATTATCACATCTAGGAATTATTCAATACCAATAAATATACATATATGTTTATTGTCTTTTATCATTGAAGTATGAAATAAAAATAAAACCTTTTTATGCTTTGTTAGAAGTTTGTACTAATTTTTATAACAAAAGAAAAACTAAAATAATTTGTTTAGCTAAAACGTAACTGAAAAACCGGTTACAAAAACCGGTCTAGCCAAAGCAGTTCCATTCAGATACATATATTTTCTCTAAGAATCGGTCACGAACCAAACGAATTATGAAATAACGGCTTATATTCGACCTTTGATCAAACCGGAACCGATTACCAAAAAACTGATTTGTGCACCTCTAATATATTTTAACACTTAAAGTCTTGATTCAAAGAATACATATCAAATTTAAATTCTCTTTTTTTCTTTTTAGCTCAATGTCACTTCAAATCTATAGAATACAATAACCCAACTTAAAGTATTATAATTTATAGTAATGTTGCAGAAATCACGATTAATTGGTGTGATTAATCAGCGATTAATCGCTTGGCGGTCCCCCACCGTCTATGATTAATAGTTTAACGGTCAGTTGGTCAACGACGGTCAACATCGGTCCTTGGCGGTCTTAGTGGCCTTGACGGTTCACCAATTTATTTAATTAAAAAAATAAAAACTTAAAAAATTATAGTTTTTGACTTTAATATTGTAGTTTTTGACTTAAATGTTTTTATTTTTTGGATTATTAAACGTATTCAACTTTATTATTGTAACTTTTGACTTAAACGTTTATATAAGTAGTAGTATATATTTTTTAGGGTTATTTACTTATTAACTATAATAGGATATTGTCATGTTGGAATATGTAAATGTATATATATATTGAGAGATAAAAAGTAAAATTCAAATCAAAGTTAGACAACCAAAAAATATTATATAGGTATTTTACTAAAATACCTAGGTTTTCCGATATTTAGGAGGTTTTTCAATGATCATCTACACACACACACACACACACACATATATATATATATATATATATATATATATATATATATATATACTTTTATAATAATTTAGGGTCTCCGATTAATCACTGATTAATCACGATTAATCACTTAACACCAGTTAACCGTCAAGATACCGCCAAATGATTTCTGCAACCTTAATTTATAGCAATACTGAGGCATTTATTAGAGTTAATATGCACTTAAAATAAATCTAAAATGCGCAGATCAACCACCGACAATAACACCTCGAAATTTTTAAATCCGTCAAATCTCTATTTTTTATTATTTGATTTCATGTTGGCTTCCATTGTAAGATAACACAGGTTCCTGTCCGTGTTTAATAAAATGACGAGTAGTTAATTATTTTTGGTGTTGTGTAATATTATTTGAAAAAAAAAGCCATTTGCCATCTGATTCATATATATATATTTCTCTGATTAATAAGTAACTAAATAAAGTAAGGTGTTCGGGGGTTTTAAACATAAAAAAAAAGTTAGAACGACTCTGCTGGGGATCGAACCCAGAATCTCTGGTTTCGTAGACCAGCGCCTTATCCATTGGGCCACAGAGTCTTTTTGTTACTATTGATCACTTTTTGTTTTTTTATTAAAAGGATGTATAAAACCATAACTTTACAAGAACTTTGTAAAGAGCCCAATGAGACGAAACTTTCTTGTTTCTCCTAACCTGTTCTCTATCATCCCTAAATTTGGGCTTTCAAATTTTAGGGAGAATATCGATATGAACGGCAATAAAAATGAAACTTAAAACTAACAAAATCAAAAATAAAAAAGCTCTAAAATTTAAAACTCTTGATACGTTTTATGTGGAAGTGAATCTATTTCGAACAAACTCCCAACGATAATAAAAATGTGACCTAAAAACAAAATTTTCAAATTCAATTCCGAATTTTTATGAACTATTTAGAGATTTAGTAAAAGCAGGTTGCATCACAAATATTAACAACTCTTTAGAAATGATGCCGACTAATAAATGACAAACATATATTTAAATTCCTTGATAAGCATTTAAAAAAATGAATTTCGTATACAAGTTAAAGAATGCCAAGGCTATTTTTCACACGTACTTGAGCATATCTTGACCGAAAATAAGAGAATTAAGTTTGTAATAGATTTGAAAATTCAATTACATGACCCCATAATTCTGAACGTGTATAACGTCCCGCGTTGCCGACTCTCTTTATTATTATTTTTTTGAACGGCCCGACTCTCTTTATTTGATCCAACATTTCAACCTAAATTTTCATGCATTTATTAGTTGACTACAAGAGTTTTCATATATACTTTTATCGCAAATAAATATTAAAAGAAGCATATTTAGTGTAGATGGAACTAAGCACGCCATGGTGGCGTAATGGACCAAGCAATTCAAACAATTTAAACTATATATCTGATAATTTAAACTAAATATCTGATCTATAAAACTGTCACTAATCTACATTATTCTAAAAACTAAGCTTAACCTAAAATTAACCTAATCTATCTACTAATTATGAATTACATTTATTATCGATTTACTTGAATTTAGAGATTGAGTTGAAATTGATTAAGTTTGTAACCAATGGATTAGAAACGTGAAAACGTCGGAATCCCGGTTAGTTCAATTATCAATTCAATTTGCAGGATTCATACTCTAGAATTCACATAGACATTAATCTGTTTGAATCGTTTGACCCAACCCTATTGTACCAATCAGCCACACACACGACAAGATAGTTCCTAGTGCTAAACAGACCAAGAAAGGATCGACGCATGAATTTTTGAAAGACAAATCGAGTTGTCTAGATTAATCAAACATACATCGGTCTTAATGAGTATACAAAACCCTAAGTAATCCAATCTAGGCAGATCAACAATACACCCAAATCAATAAAATCACTAAACATTCACATTCGGTTGGGAATGACTAACCCCCGAAAAGTCACAACCAAACTCCAAAATACCCTGGGAATGACTAACCCCCGAAAAGTACTAAAAACAAGTGTTTAAATAGTCTCAAAAAAGAAAACCCTAAAATATTCCTGATGGTGTCGGTTTGCTTATCGCGAACCTTGCTTCATATACTCTTCGCATACCGCCTAGCGGTACTGGGCTGCGCGGTTTGGCCCATTTCGCTAATCTGATCTGGCCCAGCACTCTAAATCTGGCCCAAAGCTTATTTCCAGCCCAAATTGTAGTTTTCAACCGTAAAGCCTTTTTAGTAGGCTTGCACATTGCGAATATTTCTTTTATTTTGGTTGTCACTTCGCAAGCTCAACTCGAGTCTTTGACTCCGACACTTAAAAGCGTCCAAATTCATCTCAAATATAGCGTTATGATCCATTGACATGCAACACACAAAACATAGAAATGTAATGATAATCTAAACATTATAACTTACTAAAAATGCATAATTAAATATATAAAGTTATAACAATTCAGCCGCTTATAACAAAACATGAAACAAAAATATGTCACCGCCGAATGAAGCTCACGCAAGAACCACTTGTTACTATCAACAGTATGATTTAGCAACCTTTTAAGAAATAGTAAAAAGTTTATAAAAATTGGCCATGTTGTGGGGATAGTGGCTTGCCTTTTGAGTTTTGAGTGCACTTGGTTTTGTATGGTCAGGACTCAGTAGCCATTTAATTTACTTTTTTCATGTACTCTAACCATCATTTTTTTTAAAAGCAAGATTATGATTGTCAAAGAAGCAAAGGCTTCAAAAAATTCATCCAATAATTGCATGTCACATCAATTTGAGGGTAAGAGATAAATTTTGTCCCAATGCTCGGTTTGGTTCGGCTCCATTTAACCGAAAAACATAAAAAAGGAAACCGAATGGAAGGACGCCGCGAGAGGTGGGGTGGAAACCGGGAGAGCCGGTGAAACCGAATGAACCGAGGAGTAGGGGTGTTCAAAAATATCCGAATCCGAATCCGAATCTGAAATATCCGAAATATCCGAAGTCAAAATATCCGAAAATTCGGATATCCGAATTTTCGGATTCGGATTCGGATATTGATTTTGAAAATTTTCGGATATTCGGATATCCGAAAAATATTCGAAATATATATATTTTAAAATATTAAATTATATATATTATTTAGTTTACCATACTTTAACTTAAGAAACCTTAAATCTAAAGTTCTAAACTCCGATGTTCACTCTCTTTGCCTCTTTGGATCCTGTCGTCCTTCAAATCTCGACCCTCACTGGCTCATTGCCTTACACCGCCGATTTGTAGTTTGTTATCAAGCTTGTTGCACACGGATTCGAGCTTCAAAATGAAGACATTTTTTTATTTTTTGTTGGTATTTGACTATTTAATATACATGTATTAGACTATTTGCTCATTTGGATATTTATCACTAACAATTTTAGAGATTGGATATATTTTTTTTTAACTTTTTTTTTTGTTTTGAAAAATTTGGATATCCAATTCACTATCCGAATCCGTATCCGAAATTCGGATATCCGAAATTCGGATATCCGAAATTTCGGATACGGATTCGGATAGTGAAAATCAACTATCCGAAATTTCGGATATCCGAAATTCGGATATCCAAATTTTCGGATATCCGGTTTTGAACACCCCTACCGAGGAGGTGGAACCACTACCACACCATCCCCCTAAAGTCATTTTAATCCACCTTTTTAATGTAATCCAACTATCCTTTTAATTTTTTTTTTTTACAATAGACTAGCGGAGAGGAGTATAGTTATTAACCTATATACAAATTAGAAGTTTGATGAATAGTATCTACCTACGCAGTAATATGTGGTGGTATCACGTGACATCTAAATTTTATTTTTGTTTTTACCTAATATATAATTTGGTAGTTTGACAGGTATAGTTGTATAACATAACATTTACGTACTACGCTCCATACATTGAGCGTTTGACTTATCATTTTGTATTTTCGTTTTCTTTATGTTGTGTTAATGCAATGTAATTGTTTTATTTATCTGTGTTTTCGCCATGATAACGTGCGGTAAGCAACACCAAGTTAGAGAACATAATATTATGATAACATCTAACTAGAAAGTTCTGGTTCCACACTTAATTGAAATTTCGAAAACATATTGGCCTCACAACTAAATAGGTGGCTTTGATGGTTGATCGGTTCAACCTCAACCTATTGGCACAAGAGAGGGGCAAGCATCCAGCAACTCTTATGATTGTACGAGGTTTATTTGTTCCCTTTTGGTAAATCGGTCCCAGATTAACGTTATAAATTTGTACTTCAAATTCGTAACTTTTTTTTGAACGGCTTCATATTTGTATGTTTTTTTTTTGAAAAAAAAAAAAACTTTCAAGTTGGTTTTCTCATTTAAACACTAAAAGTTTATCTAGATTCCATTTTATTTTCACGAATTGTTATAAAAAATACCCTTATATGACAAAGTAATTTAAAAATCTTTTTACTAATATAAGCCTAAAAACATTTCTTTAAAAACTTTTTAGCCAAGTAGTTGGTTTACCGGTCAAACCGATCTAACAATTTTTCCTTTCCATCGGTAAAATCCCAACAATTACAATCTTACGGTCTCTTCTTCACCGCCGTACAAATTCGACAGTCTCTTATCTCTAGAGTTTAGACTCCATCATCAAATCCGATTTGCCAGTTCAACTAGAAGTTATAAAAACCGATTGATTAAAAAATGAACGGTTCCGGTCAGAGAGCGGGTTCGGTTATGTAAGCATTGGTAAATATATATAAAAACGTTGTTAAGAAAAACTGTTTGAAGTTGTTCGGTTGTTTGAACAGTCGTTGACCGGTTTTACACGTCATGACAATTCAAAAGTTAGTTAACCAAACAAGTTGCCAAATGGATTAATATCACCCACTCTTTTATTCAAGCTTATAGCCAATCAGATTATTGTGTATAGCCACGTGGGCACCAATCATAAGTCTTAATAACGCAATAGGATATATTTTCCTCTCGCATCCCAAAATGTCGACTAAGTCAATTCGCTATTCTTTTGACTTTTCTACATTTTGACCATTCTTTTTTTCCAACAAACTTAATACATACCTAAAGAGTAAAGAGTTAAAGTTATGAAAGGATTTTTACCTAACGATATCATGAGTCATGGGCTGTTTGGATACCCTTAATGATGTCTAATGATAAATTGTTTGAATCGCAGATTCAGACTGTTTGTTTGGAACTCTGAATCGCTAGAGATTTACCTAAAAAATATCTTATTCATCCAGCCTCTCACTCTTTCCACCAGACACTATTCATCCAGCACCTATGAAACAGATTGAACCAAACGCCTAGTCTTTTTGAGACTCAAATCCTGTTTGGAAAAAAAATCAAGCCATTAAAAAAAAATACATATTTGGACTTCATGAATATTGAAATTTAAAGATTATGGAGAAGATCAAATCGTCAACATTTTTATGGTTACATTTCAAGCAAAGGTGAATGATTTAGATTTTAGACTGGTCTAAATGGTCTGAGTCAGTTACGTGCTTACTTTAATTTCCGTTATAACAATTTGGCTAGCTTCTTGCTAGTGTTTTCTTTAATAAAATTTCACCTCTTTCCGTTAAAAATAATACTCAAATTTTAAATTCACGCCCTCAATCATTCTAATGTTTTAGAAGAAAACTTAATGAATGGTTCGGTTAATTAATTGAGTTTCTAAAATTTTGGTTATTTACAGGTTCAACTAATTTGATATTTTAAAAGTGTAACTAGACCCTCATTTGTTATTAAAAAAACCAATAAAAAACCAAATAATTGATTTTCTATTCTCTTCGATTAATTGATTTTTCTATTCGCGTTTACCAGTCATTGAGATTTGTTTTGTAAACGATAATTACACAATCATATAAAAAAAACCATGTTTATTGTATAAACCTTGAACGTGTATCATTTATGTGAGGATAGAGACTATATCTATAGTTATTTACTTATTTTAATAAATTTGTGATAACAAGTAATACTAATCACAATCTAATAATCTTGAATTTAGGATCCTAATAAGGGCCCACTTAACCGGATTCTTTTCGCTTCCCTTGTTAAAACTGATGCACCAAAGTATTCTTTCCCTTGAAAATCATCTTTATAACACAAAAAAGCAAGCAAATTCAATCATTCACAACACCAAGCTCAAGGTTTTCTTGATTTAAAGCAATATTATATGCAACACATCCCACGATTTCTTTGCTGAAAATCTTCACAAGTTTCAACTAAACCCACGTAGGTTTCCTCGAAATATTCGTGGGTTTAATCTCAAAAACCGTTTCCAGGTACTTCTGTTAAAGAAATTTCATCATCCTTCGTTTTTCTACACAATTTTGACTTTTTTGATAGTCAACGGAATATGCAGAAAAGGGTTATAGTTTTGATATTAATGGAAGCAAACATACATGTTTTGATTTGACTCCAGGGGTTAGGGTTCTTACTACCGTTTATTGTGGTTTAAGTTACTTAACTTTATTTTTGTTGGTTTTATTAAAGTTCTGTCAGAAATTTACTTTTTTTAAAGAATGTTTGAGTATGAATGCTGCTGGGGATATCCATTTATTGATTTATTTCATGCCAATTTGGCAAAAGTAGGCACGTGATTAGTTCAATTGCCTGTGATCAGAGTAACTTGTGGAGGAAATTGGGGATGAAGCACATGAATTTTACAGGCATTAATTCAATTGGTCTTTTCTTGTGTGGAAATTGGAATTTCTTTTTCTATAAGTACTATTCAAATTATTTTTTTTTTCAAATTATCAAACACAAAGAAACTAGCTTTATTCATCTGCTTTCTGGGTATTTCAAGTTTATATCAATTTTGAATTTTTGATTCTGATTAGTAGCTTTAGTTATTGAAACTTGAAAGTAACAAGTCATGTTTTTCTTGATGTATTTGTTTTGCAGTTTTTGGTTTCTTCAGGTTTTACAAAAGGAATGCAAAGCTGTTCTTGCAGCTTAATTTGTTTTGGTTAAAATGGATTTCGAAGAAAGTAAACGAAAGCGAAACTCGAATAGAAGGTTTTCTTGATGGTTGAATTTGTTGGTGCTTTTTGATGAAAGTTTTTTCATGTTTTATTAATTCTGGGAGGATGCAACTTTCAGGAGATCAAGTGAGTGTACAAGGCTTGTTGCAACTATCACAGTTGGTATTCTTTTCGGCTTCTTCTTTGGGGCGTCATTTCCAGCTTTCTCACCATCAAAGGTATTGCCCTTTTTAAAGCCTTACCTGACCCGACCCGACCCGCATTTTGCAACCTCTGGTTTTAAGTCTTGAGTCCTCATCCCATGAAAATTACAACAATTTCTGTATCATCCTACTTGGCTTTTCATTGCATACAAACCTCATTTGTACAGACATGTAAGATAATAATAATAAATTATAGCAAGGGCAATTAGTACGACTATAAACGAACCGAATTGAAATGAACAAAGCCTCGTTCATGTTCATTTGTTAAGCATTGAAAGTGCTCCCGCATTGAAAGTGCACCCGAACACATAACGATCGGAAATTCTTGTTCATGCTCGTTCATTAAGGAGTTGAACCTGTTCACAAATGGTTCACTAACGCAATCGAACATATACTATTTCTAGGAAATAAAAATCAACACTTTTAGTCATAAACATAATTATCCCATTATAATGTCACAAAAATCTAAGTTTTAAGTGACTAAATCTTAACGAACATCTTGCCGAATATAAACGGACATCTTGCCGAACAATCACGAACACAAATGAACGGACATGGTCTATGTTCATGTTCGTTCATTTAACTAAACAAACGAAATTTCATGTTCATGTTCGTTCATTTATTAAACGAACGAATGTAGAGTAACACCCATGTTGATACATTTTTTTGTTTCTAAAAACACAATTTTCACCCGAGTCCATTTTGGTCTTAACCTGTTTTGACCTTGACCAATTTGATATTTCTTTAAAAGGTTGTTTTGGCCCGAACCTATTATCCGGCCCGATTGCCCTTTTTGCCAGGCTTAGGACAAAAGGCGCCAAATAAACAGTTTTGTTTCCTATTTAGCATTTATCTTTTGAATTTCAAGTAAGATACATCACTTATTTATCGAATTTTATCAATTCATCATCACCGGAACAATGATGGCATTGGTCTATATCCATAAAATTTCGTATTTTATCAAGCTTTAAGGGTATTTTTGACATTGAAAAATATTCAAATGCTTTTCAGAATTCAGAGACTATGTGTTGAGTAAAACATTGCAGTTTTCATGGGACATAAAGAGCATTCTATTACTTTCTATTTTCATTTTCATGTGTGTGTTTGCTTCATAGTCACACTTTTACCTTAATGCTGTGTTTGGATTTGGCCATTTGCTTACTTTTATAACAAGATTTTGGTGATTAAATGTGACAGATCAAACTCATTCCTCCAATCGATACATACCTCTGGGACAAAAATTCAGGTCACTCGACACAAACGATATTAAATGTGATTTCTGTCACAAAGGATAACATCTCAAGGGAAGCACAAAACAATGGTGATCCATCAAAGGTATACAAATTTGCTTTTAGTTATCATTTTAGTAATAAAGTTTTAATCTTTTTGAAACAAGCTAAAACCTTATTGCAGATTTGGGTCTCATCTAATCCACGTGGCGCAGAAAGACTGCCTCCTGCCATTCTTGCAGCCGAGTCAGATTTATATCCTCGCAGATTGTTTGGTAACCCGAATGAGGTTTGTCCATCTTTTACTACAAGATTCACTTTTTTGAATGCATTGAGCTGATACAAACTTGTACATTGTTTCTTTCCATTTGCAGGACATCACAATCAAACCAAAGTATCTAGTAACTTTCACTGTTGGTGTAAATCAGAAGCCTAACATTGATAAGGCAGTCAAAAAGTTCTCTGAGAATTTTACAATCCTTCTATTTCATTATGATGGTAAAACAACAGAGTGGGATGAATTTGAATGGTCAAAGCGCGCCATTCATATAAGCGTGTCGAAACAAACAAAATGGTAAAACTTTCCACAATGTAACCCTTTATACCGTTAAATCAGCTTCATCACTTTGAAGTTTGACTTTGACTTTGACTTATGAATGTATACGATCTTCGTTTTGAAGGTGGTATGCGAAAAGATTCCTGCATCCTGACATTGTTGCGCCATATGACTACATATTTATCTGGGACGAGGATCTTGGGGTCGACCATTTTGACGCTGAAGAGTGAGTGTTTGGTGATTTCTGTTTTAATTTTGGAAGTCTTTTTAATACTAATTGCTTAATATGTCAGATATATTAAACTTGTGAGGAAGCATGGATTAGAAATATCTCAGCCTGGATTGGATCACAGTAGTAGGGGTTTAACATGGCAAATGACCAGAAGACGTGGAGATCGCGAAGTTCATAAGTAAGCCACAAGTTTTTTTTTTTTTTTTTTGTTAGCATATATAACTAAACCTTGTTAAAGGTTATATCTTTTACTGTTTTACATGTATGCTAATGTTATTTTATTATGCTATTGGTAGAGAAACAGAGGAGAGGCCAGGCTGGTGCAGTGACCCGCATTTGCCTCCATGTGCTGCGTATGTACAATCTATCATGAATTTCTTCGTTAATTACACAATGGCCAGTCCGGCGGGTTGGGTTAAAACAAGTTTTTTTTAGTACGGGCCGGGTTGGGTTGACCCGCAAACAAGAATCTGATGAATAGTTTAACTATTAGTCAAATGCCATAGACCTCCTGTAACAATAAGATAAAAGAATCTTGTGGAAAAAAATCAATAGCATCAGTATGCAGTAATGCTGAAATGTAAATAGACAATTTTAACTTTGAAATTTGCCAACTAAAGAAATACCACAACTTTTTTTGAGGGATCATTTAGAGTTGGTTATTTTGTGTACAGATTTGTAGAGATTATGGCTCCTGTTTTTTCTCGAGAGGCTTGGCGCTGTGTGTGGCATTTAATCCAGGTATGGCATATGATTACAAATGGCAAAACTCTCAAAATGTGTAACTTTGCATCCTTTTTGTCCAAAATTTTAATTTACTGATCATGTCTAATTCTACCAATTATAAATGTAGAACGATTTGATCCACGGATGGGGTCTTGATTTCGCTCTCCAGAAATGTGTTGAGGTAATTAACCATCTCTTGTTCAATTTAATCTTGCCTTTTTTTTCTAGAAAAAATATGTAGTTGACCATAATTATTTTGGTTTATTTAACTTTTGTGACATAGCCTGCACATGAAAAGATTGGAGTTGTTGATGCACAATGGATAGTTCATCAAGGCCTGCCTTCACTTGGGAATCAGGTAGTAAAAAAAAGCAATTTCCTGTTTTGCCCTTGTGAACTTGAGTGATTCTTAGTTTTAGTATGGAACTATGGACTAACCTCTTATTGTTATATTTGCAGGGTCAAGGAGAAAATGGTAAACAACCATGGCAAGGGGTATGTATACATTATATCCCTGTTGTTTTTTTTGTTTGTTTGTTTTTTTTTAAACTTTTTTCTTGTAAAATAGGATTCTTATATTTGGCAACTTTTGATGGCAGGTGAGAGAAAGATGTAAAAGCGAGTGGAAAATGTTTCGCGATCGTGTGTCAAATGCAGATAACAAATATTACAAGTCAATCGGGGTTGACCCGTTGAATATTACAAGACATTAGCCAGAAACTTACAAGATCTATGGCTCTATGCCATATATATCTCTTTGTCATTATTTAGATGTAAACAGTTAATAGAGCTCGATGTTTATAGTTTCATACCTTATGATTTATGATTTAAGAGGCGAATAAAATATAATTTATATTTATTTTTACCATAAATTAATTGGAACATAAAGCCAAATTCGATATGGAGTACACTTTTAATATTGATTATACATTTTCCCAAATAAATCTATAAAGGGAATTCTGTGATAATATTATAACAAATTATTTTCATACCATAAACACTTTTAATATTAAAGGAACTTTTTGAGCATTTCTTTGCCTGTTACACTTTTAATGTTACTGTTATATTATTCAGTGGTTATATGCATTTGATACAATATTATGTAGTTAGGAAGCAATGATTCAAAGAAGCACACTCTTATCAGATGGATAGATTAAAATTTGCATTTCTTGTCTAATCATGGAATCACCTTAGCCTTGATATTTCCATGATGCTGGTGGATGAAAGCATATATCAAGATTTATATATTTATTCTTACTTTTGTTTATTTTTTATGTTATCTTTACCTATTTATTGTTCCATTTATCATGTCCTTTGATCTGTTAGGCTAAAAGCTTTATGCCTTGTCTTGAATCTGATGCATCTATTTTCAAAAAGTGATATTGCTAACGAATAAGCTTGGCAAAACAGGCGGGTCGAATCGGGTAACCGAGCAAAACAAGTTTTGAGCAGAATAGATTAAGGTCAATTTTTTTTATATATATATTTTTTTACAAAAATGAACGTGGATTATAGAGTTGTATTAGAGAAAAGAGAAGTATCAACTAGGTCAATCCGCTATATGCTTTACGGCGACTAGTGACAACAATGGAGGTGACAAAGGGGCAGAAGTGGTGGCGATTATGGTGCCCGGGGTGATGATAAAGGTAGTAGTGTCGGTGCAACAAAGGCGATAGTGGTGGTGATGTAGACGACAAGTCGAGTGGTAGGTGGTGGAGACACAATACCTTGTTTATGGGTTCATCCGGAGGTACTCTTGAGCATTCATAGCTCGTTTCTCGTTCTTATATTTATGATTTAACTAAAAAATTTATTTTCTAAATTTATATATATCATATTCTAAAAATGTCTCACATCCTGGTCCCATATCCATGTTTATTTAGTTAAATAATACTTTTTGTTTATTTGTTATTATTTTTTCTTCTTCTACAATTCACATCCACTAACAAAAAAATAAAATAATGAATATGAGGGTGAATAGTGCAATTGGTTTTAAGGTCTTCTTCACAACCTCGGTACTCGAGCACTTTCAGCTCATTGTACGACAATCAGGGTGCAACCTACGTGTCAGATAATCATGTTTTTTCCGCGTAAAGAATGTTAAAGTTGATTTTCTTTTCCTTAGAGATCAGACCGGTTACAAAAATAGACAACAAAGTTTTTTATGCTGCCTTATTCATTCATAATGCGTTATGATACATAAGTAGTAACGAACAAGGTTCATGGTACACACATTGTTATTACAATGTAACTTGATCTATGACCAAGCTACAAAACACACATTTTATTATATATCAATGTTCATTCATTCTCAAGATTCTTTAGAGTCCAAGCTGTCTTCTGGTAACCACAGTTCACATCATTTCCATAACTGTTATGTCCATGGTAGTAGCTCTGATCATATTCTCTAGTGTTTTGAAGTACGCTAGTAACCTCACCGCCTCCTAGGGAGTGGCTGGCTCCATTGCCATAGTAGCTGCCACCGGTGAACCGGCCAGACTGGTGGTGCTGAGAGTGCGGAGTTGTGTGGCTGCAACCATCTTGGATTCTCTCTTGATAAGTTGAATAACTTTGCTGTTGGGAGGAAGAATGAGGGCAGCGACATCGCTCGGTTTGGAGAGCCATTTTATGGAAGTACAAAGTGTTTTTTGAACTTAATTAGCATGTGGATCCGTGGCTTGTTTTGGTGCTCTTTTATAGTGGTTTTGGTGATTCCATATGCATTAAGAAGTGTATTTTTCTTTTTATCTTATCATGAAAATGTGGTAATCTCGTGTTTTTAAATTGTTTAAGCATCTTATCTATTCTCGCTTCACTCATCTAAAGCATTTATTCTCATCTTTGAAATCCAGACAAGACCAAAAGATATCTATTTGTAAGTGTGACAAATTTAAAATAGTAGAAAATAGGGGGTTCATTATTTGAATCGTACTCGAGTACCTTGAAATTTAATCGTACTCGTCACTCGAGTACCTCGAAATTTAAATCGAACCGAATTCGAATTTGAATGTTGGTTTATTCGAGTCGAATTCTTATTCGAACCAAATAAGTTATTCTAATACGAATCTAATTATATCAAACAAGACATCGTTGCAGCAGCTGGTTCGACGGTTGTGTGTGGCTTGGTCGCCCGCTCTATGCCAAGAATTACTGGCAGTTCACCGGATTTTTTCTTTGGCCGTGAATCTAGTTGTTCTTCTAGAAATTAAATTGCTTGATTTATGTTCTTCTGGATCCGAAAAATGGAGCAGGAGACGTGAAAGTCAAAGAAGTTGGTGCATCTAATTCACTTTCACATATCTACAAAACAGCCCTCTCAAGTTTACCCTATTTACGGATTAAACCCTGAAGTTTGAGGTATTATCTATTTCAAGTTTGGGTTATTTACACTTTGGTCTCTCAAGTTTGGAACTTCGAATTTAGACTTTTATAAATATAAAGTATGTAAACTCGTTCGAATTAGACACGGGTCTTAGTATTTCGAAGTTGGGCTAGTGTTATTCATTGTTGATCTAGACTTCAGAGTTGAAGGGATTTTTTGAGGTGGTTCGAAATCCTTATCTCGGAGTTGGTTGTGATCGTGTTTTTGTTCGAGGTGGGTTAGAATTTAAAGTTAGATTTGATAACTTGTAATTTCTCGAGGTTCCACGGTTTGACAAAGTTTGTTTAAATTCTCTAAAGTTTGATAATATTGTTTGTCGTGTGTAATCATGGCTGAAGACAGGAAAGTTCGGATTGAGACGTTTGATGGTAGAGACTCTAGTTGGTAGAAAATTCAAGTAGATGACTTGTCACTTGCTGGTTAAGACTGAGTTAGATGCTGCTTTGGAAGAGAAACCGATAGAGATGAAGGAAGCTGATTAGTTAAGTATGGATCAGAAGGCCAAAGTTGTTACTAGACTGACGTTTTCTAAGGACGTTGCGTTTAATATCTTGAAGGAGACAACAACTACGGGCATAATGAATGCCTTGTCTAATATGTATGAAAAGCTGTCGGCGGCCAATAAGATTTTCCTGATTTGAGAGTGTAGGTCCGAAAAATACCCGAACACACGATATTTGATCGTGAATGAGTGCGGAATCCTCAAACACGATTGATCCAAGAAACAAGTAGAAGAAAATAGATTCAATCTAAGATAAAGATTGAATCTTGAATGAAAACCCTCTAACTTGGAAGCTGATCGGAAATAGAAACCAAGAAGAAATCGTAAATAGTATCTTGTATTTGAAAAGCTTAATCATAAACAATGACAAGAGAGGCTTATATAGCCCTTACAAGAATCGCAAACCTAGCTAGAAGCCCACATGGCCCAATCATAATCACTAACTAGCCCAATATCTAATAAGCCCAAACACAAAGCCCACTAATGTTCATGCCTTAATAATAATAGCCCTACAATCTTCCCCTAGGCATGAATCATTAGTCTACTTCACGGCAGCAGCAAGTCAAATCTGAATGAGGTTTGAACGTTGTTAAACCACCATCCCTTTTCTACAATCTTCTTAGCTGCTCCATCGAAGATGCCAACCCTTACAGCATTTACCATATCAGTCTCGTCTGCAAGAATGGGTTGGGTGGCCAGAAGCTTTATATCTCTTTCACCAAATCGAAGAAGATCCACCGGGTCATAAAATCGGAATTGACGCATCGGTTTACAGAGAACCACCACCTCATGTGTTGTTGGATCGTAGTACCAGCAGTCAAAGTTTCGTACCAGTGTTCCATCCTCGATCTCATCCAACATGTTGATGACCCTAGTGCGCTTGGTCGGTGGCCTCCGTACTTCTCCAATTGGCTCCCCTGTCACAAGGTCAGATCCTGTCTCTCTCCATCTCACTTCTTTCAGCTCAAAATCCCTGAAATAATCCTGCATGTGGCCCAGCAGGTTATCTCTGATCTGATTTCCCTCTGGTCCATTCCATCTGTTGATAAATGGAGCTCTCAGAAGTTTCCTTATCTCAGGCTCAGTCCAGGAGTGGAATTGAGCACGTGATTGATAGTACTCCACTGGACTGTAGCCGTCACGGATAACAGCAAAGATCTTCTTCTCCATGTCGTAGTGCCAGCATAGGATTTCCTCACAACTCCCATGCTTATCAATTGAGCTTTTGCCAACGTCGATGGTGTAAAGAATGGGAGCTGGTCCTTGGAAGAACTCTCTGAACCAGTTCTCGTGTCCTTCAGGGGCTTTGGAGATAACTCTGCCACTTCGGGCGTAATCTGGCATCTCCATATTCTCATCACCATCATCCGCCTCCATAGCTCCTGCAGCTTGAGATGAACTCTGACCTGAGGCACCTGTGTTGCCAGGCCCTGCACCACCTGTCAGTTCATTAACCTTCTTTCTCAGCCCCTTTATCATATTGTAGAGATATTCCATCCTTTCCTTGTCAGCTACCTCAAATCCTTTCATATATTTGCTGTTTGCTTCCTCCTTCTCTCTCAGACGTTGATTTTCTTCCATGAGAGCCTTGATCTCATTTTGTCTCATCCTATTCTGAGAAATCAGGAAGTTAATCTGAGGATCAGCACTAATCCTCAGATCAACTGGAAGCTCAGCAGCCATCAAAGGGCGAAAACCTGGAGCTGCGAGAGGTTGGCTTGTCGCGGTAGAGAGGCTCACTCTGACCGGACTAGGAACAACGAAGGTGCTATCAACCTCCAGAAATTGCCTATCTTCACGTACAGGGCTTTGCACGTTCAGAATCGGACTATTGTGCTGCACAGGGGCAGGTTGATCATTGACACCTTCAGTCTGTGCAAGAGACGGTTGCTCCTGGAGTGCTTCATTAACAAATTCTTCTTGACCACTGGCATCCGCAGAACTGGGTCCAGTTGGTTCCACAATCATTAGGCTTGAGCTGGTCTTGGTGAATCTGAACCGTATGCTCCTAGGATCAATTTTCTTTCGTGGAGATGGTTCACGAGCAGGGACAGGTTCTTCCACGAAGGCTTCATCAGTGTGTAACTCCAGCTCAGGAGGTGTATCATCACTGCCAGATGACCCAATCATATCATCTCTTGATCTTTTATGGGTTAGCGGCTCCAAGTCCCCATAAATATCATCTTCAGCTAAGTCCTGGCCAGTGAGGATGTCATCCATTATATTTTCTTCATCGGATGGAATGACATCATCTTCTTGAACATTGACAGCTGGAGTGGCTTCAGCATCTTGATCTTCTGCCACAATGGCATTCACAGCTGGCTCATCAGCCACTGGCTCATCTTCCTCCATCACTTGTTCCCGGGCTACCTCTGGAAAGGCACCACGTTTAACCCATTCCAGCCTACCTTCATACATGTATTTCCCACTTCTATCCTGAGTCTGAAGACCAAAAACACCAGCATCCATCACCTTTACATCCAGTTTCTGTATCCTTTCCTCAATCATTGGATATTTCAGCATGACCACCATCTGCACGAATCTTGGTGTCATCAAAAACTGCTCACGAGCACCCAAGTTAGCATTCCCGATCCAATCCAGTAGCAACATCTTGGAGAAGTTGTAATTCCAATCAAGGGCCAATGCCACAAATGCAGTGCCGTGGACTTTGTTCAGTTGGTCAAAGCTTGTTCTCTTGCCCAGAAATGATTTCTGCATGAAATGGGCAAGGCACCTCCAGTAGTGCGGCAGCTGCTTTTTCATGATAGGTGGGAATCTGCCTTCATATCCCAGTAGTTGTGCACCTGCCAGAACGGCTTCTCTAGGGTAATCAACCGGATCGGTAGCACGATCGTTGATATTCAGGCCACTTCTAATATCATCTTCCAGAATGACCACCTGACGGTTCTGGATGGTAGCAGTGATTCTCGTCTTATCAGCACTCGCCCGTGCAGTACCCCAGAATTCTCTTACCAGCATCTCATCTATCAACACGCTTGTCCTCAAAGCATGGTTGATCTTGCAGACGTTCATTCCCGCCACCAGAGAGTAAAATAAATCCATGTGATGCTCTGGTGGGTCTTCCAGGAAAGCTGGTATACAGTGATCATGATCAAATTTGATTGGTTCGTCAATAACATATCCTGCCATCTGAGACAAACAAGACATATGCATCAGATTTGATCATGAGTAAGCAATTATGATTATCAACCCTAAACGTGTTCAATTGATAATCACTTTTTACTTTTTAACTTCACAAAATTTCAATTTGAACATTTTTCGGGAAAATAATTGAATTAAGCACATGCTCACAAACACCGATATATTTTATCTCAAACACGTTCAACTTTAATGAGATTTTACAAAATATATTAAGTGTTTATTGATTTTAATTCTCATTTTATGAGTGTTTACGATTTATAAAAGAGTTCACGACCCATTTAAACGAGATTACGATTCATGAAGCGGGTTTACGATAGGTTTAGATTAGGCCCAATCGTAATTAGGTAACACCAATCGTAAACAATGTAAAGTCCAGTTCAGGCCCGATCGTAAAGGCCCAAAACACCTTTTGTCGTTTTCCCTTGGTCGTAAACGGTGAGTTGACTCATTCACGATCGTAAACGACTTTTGTCGTTTACTTGCTCCGATCGTAAACACTCAAACCACCGTCTTCTTCATTGCGACGGTCGTAAACACAGTTTTACGCCATTTTTGAACCTGCAACAACTCGTAAACTCGATTAAACTCATCTATATTCAAGAGAAACACAATCAACTACCTTTAATACGTTCTATAGCCAAAACCCGACACTAAATCTTCGAGAATCGTCACAAACAAAGAAAAAACACCTCGGTTGATGAAATTTTTAGGGTTTGTGTCGAACAGCCAAGGAACAGTAGCGAAACTGTCAATACAGTGAGGGTTTATGATCGGAAAAAGGTGTAGATGAAGAAGATGAAAACAGATTGAGATATGGTGGTCGGAAATGGCGAGATGAAGCTTTTCCGGTGAAGAGCGACGGTTCTAGGGTTTGGAAACGGAATCGTGAACGGTGAAGAACAGTTTTGATCGTAAATGGGTTAAAATATCCAAAATGAGATATTTAAAACACCAAATTACACTTTGCCCCCCTCCCTAAAACCGTAAATAGAAAACTTTCAAAATGACCCCCTCAAACTTCCAAAAAACAACCAAGTTAACCCCAAACTTGTTATTTCTCACCAAAATTAAGATTTTAACACTTTGAGAAATTTTCACAAAACTTCCCCTCAGAATTATACCCGAGTATCCGATCATGATCATGAAAAAAAAAATTAAAAGATTAAGCAAATTAAAACAGATTAAATCAAAAACCAAAATTAAATATTTACAAAACTTACCTCAGAAATTTCAAATATTTACATACCTGGTGCTGGTATTTTTCACAGATAATTTCTGACAGGTCTTTGACTGAGGAACCCTTTTCAGCTTCCGTTACTAGACACTCTAGACAATTGTCAGGTGGTTTAAACACAAAAACTCACATCCAGTAAAGTGCTTAAATATAGTACAAATTTACCGTTATGTTTAAACGTTCCCACACCCAATTTTCCATAGCAAAACCTACCCAACCTCAGAGTTTATTGAGGATTCACAAACCCCCAACTTGAGGAACCATGCAACACTGCTTTTGACTACCACTTATTTCTGATTTTTCATGTATTAACAGTTGATGATCAGGTCGGCCGCATAAGCACGCAGAGAAGACCAACTGAAAATTTATTTTCTTTTTCTTTTTCTTTTTCAGACTTTTCATTTTTTTTTTGCATTCTTTTTCCTTTTCTTTTTCTTTTTCTTTTTCTTGTGGTGTTGTCTTATACAGTATAAACATGGCGTGTGAGAGAGTGAATACTAGGTAATACCACTCTCAACCCATTTTTGTCGGGACTCAGTTTTTTAAACCATGTATACTAGGATGGGAAACTAAACATGTATAGAGTTTAAGATTACTGCACTTACTTAGATGATCATTGTTTTGGTTGAGCTTACCGACATATCATCTTCGAGCAGTCTTTCACATCAGCCTTACACGTGTCAGTCTCCAACCGTCTTTAAGCATTTAAGTCCTATCAAAAGACATCATAAAAACCTTTCAGTTTAACCAGCACCATTTCTTCCCCTGTTTTTGTGAGGCTTTTGAAACAAGACTCAATTTTTCAGACATTTTCTATTTTTTTTTTTTTAATATTTTTGTTTTAAGAATAAATTGAAAAACCAAAGACTTTGTACAAAAAACATAGATGATCAGATCATTCCTCGAAGGCAATCATCTTCAGGCCTTCAACACAAGATTCAAAATTAGGACGAGGAAGGGGTTTTGTAAAGATGTCCGAAACATTCTGATCGGAGCTTACCTTTTGTAACTGAATCAGCTCACGATCAAAGCAATCACGAATAAAATGTACCTTAATATCAATGTGCTTGGTTTTGGAATGTTGGACAGGGTTTTTCACAATCTCAAGAGCAGCAGCATTATCACAAAATATTGGAGTGTTAACGAATTCCATACCGTAATCCGTGAGCTGGTTTTGGATCCACACTACCTGTGAAGTACCGGCAGATGCGGCCACGTACTCAGCTTCTGCAGTTGATTTGGATACGGTATGTTGCTTCTTGCTCTGCCAAGAGATGAGCCTATCTCCCAGGTACTGACATCCTCCAGTAGTAGATTTCCTGTCAAGGTCACTACCTCCATAATCACTGTCAGTAAAAGCATATAATTGAAAATCAGTGTTCTTCGGGTACCAAAGACCAAGCCTAGGCCTGCCCTTCAGATACCTGAAGATACGCTTAACAGCAGCTAAATGAGAGAGTTTAGGGTTAGCCTGATATCGAGCACACACGCAAACTGCATACATGATGTCTGGCCTGCTTGCTGTCAAGTACATTAGTGATCCAATCATCGACCGATACTGGAATTCACTCACTGACTCCCCGTCAAGATCCGCTGACAGGAGTGGTCTGGATGCCATGGGAGTGGCGATGGGCTTGCAATCCTGCATCTTGAATTTGTCCAGAATCTCATTCACATACTTCTCCTGATGAATAAGAATCCCGGAATCATTCTGCTTGACTTGAAGTGCAAGAAAGAAACTCATCTCGCCTTGGTCACTCATCTCAAACTTTTTCTTCATGATCTCCTCAAACTCGGTGCACAATTCTTCGTTTGTCGATCCGTAGATAATATCATCTACATACACTTGCACCATAATTATGTCTTCTCCCACCCTTTTCCTGAACAGTGTTTGATCAACGACTCCTCTTGTATATCCATTCTCCACCAGGTGATTGGACAACGTTTCATACCAGGTTCTAGGAGCTTGATGCAAACCGTACAAAGCCTTATCCAGCAGATAAACATGATCTGGATTTTCTTCATCTATGAACCCTGGTGGTTGAGCAACATAGACTTCCTCGTTCATCTCTGCATACAGGAAGGCAGTCTTCACATCCATCTGATGTACGGTAAAGTTGAGATACGAAGCTACAGCTAGAAAGATCCGAATTGCTTCCAATCTTGCCACCGGAGCGTAAACCTCATCATAGTCGATACCCTGGACCTGCCTGTGCCCTTGTACTATCAGCCTCGCTTTGTTTCTCACAATGATCCCCGAGTCATCCTTTTTGTTCTTGTACAACCATCTCGTGGGAATCACCTTCTTGTCTTCTGGCCGCTTCACAAGACGCCACACTCCCAGCTTTGAAAATTGATTGAGTTCATTGTGCATGGCCTCCATCCAGTTTGGATCTTTCAGAGCAACCATCACATTGGGAGGTTCTATCTGGGAGATGAAACAAGAAAACATACAAAAGTTGATGTGTCCTGTTCGGCTTCTTGTGGTGACACCCGCTGTCACTGGCCCAACAACATTACTCAGTGGATGATCCTTGTTGATTCTGCTCTCTTGGACTTCAGGCACTGAAACATTAACAGGCAGATTAGTATTAACAACATTTTCAGACATACCTGAGCCTTGAGAATCCACTGGAGCATCATGTGTCCCTGAACATTCTGGAATATCAGCAGTTGCATTCCGAGAAGATTCAGCTGATGCTCTATCCACATGAGGTCTTACATCAGCACTGGGAGCTACAATGTCTTCTTCTTCGCCCAAATTGTGGAAAACATTCGAGAAATTAAATCCCTCAAACAATGATCCATAGTCGAAGATCCAATCAGGTCCAGTTCCCGCATCAGTAGGATTGTCCTCCATCCAATCTACATTAAATGCCTCAATGATCACCCCCGTGGTCTTGTTGTACACACGATAAGCACTATTTGCTGAATAACCAACAAAATAGCACTCATCGGCTTTTGCTTCGAATTTCCCTACATCGGACTGGATCAGCACCGTGCATGGACATCCAAACGTCTTGAAGTAACCCACCTTCGGTTTCTCTCCATAAATGATCTGATATGGAGTTTGCTCGTGACGCTTGTTCAGAAGAACTCTGTTTTGTACATAACAAGCGGTATTCACAGCTTCTGCCCAAAAGAAGATTGGTAATTTTGCTTCACACATCATCGTTCTAGCTGCTTCGATGAGTGTCCTATTTCTTCTTTCGGCAACTCCATTCTGCTGAGGAGTATAAGGAGCACTGAACTGCCTTTCAATCCCCTTTTCACCACAAAACATATTCAGCTCAGCATTCTTGAATTCTGTCCCATTGTCAGATCTGATTGCCTTCACTCTTTTATCCAGCTGATTCTCAATAAGAGTCACAAACTGCTTTACTAGGGCCGGAGTTTCGTACTTGTTTGACAAGAAAAAGACCCATGTAAATCGCGAGTAGTCGTCCACTATCACGAGGCAGTATGAGAACTTGCTGACACTTTGTACCTGCATAGGACCAAACAAATCCATATGTAAGAGTTGAAGCACAGAAGAGACAGAATTTGCAACCTTTGGACGATGTGGCAGTTTGTGCTGCTTCCCCTTAGCACATGCCACGCACTTCTCCACTGAAGTGAAATCTGTGATCGGAAGGTTTCTGACATGCTCTCCTTTAGCCAGCTTGGATAAATTCTTCATGTTTGCATGTCCCAGACGACGATGCCACAACAATGCAAGATTTTCATTCTGTTTTGATATAAGGCAAGCTTCTTCTGATGAAGGAGGATTGCTCAAGTTGAGAAGATATGAGTTTGAACGTCTTGGAGTGCGCATAAGTACACACTCCTCGGGTATCTTCACACCTGGTTTCAGAATAATACACTCCTTCTTATTGAACATCACAGAAAAGTCTCTGTCACAGATCTGAGAAACACTCAGCAAACTGTGCGACAGTTCCTCCACATAATGAACGTCAGAAAATGACAGATTACCGCTCCGCACCACACCTTTCTTACTGATTCGACCACCCACACCCCCTGCAAAAGAAACTCCACCTCCATTGAAATCCTCTACATCTTCCAAAAGAGACAGATCTCCGGTCATGTGTCGGGAGCAACCACTATCAACATACCAGAGATTGTTGACAGATCTTCTAGGCTGTCCCTACACAAATCAGAGATCAGTTAGAGTCAGGTACCCAGGTCATAACAGATCTGGGTACTCCCTTGGAGTCAATGTAGTTAACCATTTTGAAAGACATTCCTGCTTTTGATTCAGGTTGATTTATAATTTTAGCATTAACTTTTGGCTTCCAATTTGGTTGCTTTTGTGAGTTTGAGCTACTAGCAGAGTTCTTTGTGGGTGATGCTTTTCTTGGAGGAGATGCAGCCTTTTTACCTTTTGTTTTAACAACCGGTGTCCACTCAAGTTTTAATTTGGTATAAACCATTTGTTTTGGTTGAGTAACAGTTTTTGGTTGTTCCATAACTGCTTTACCCTTAGGTTCAGCAGTCTGATTAACTTTTTGCACTTGTTTCTCAAAAGGCTTTGTTTTAACTTTGTTAGGTCTGTTGTAAACTTCTTTAGCTACATGAGCAGGTTTTGAAGTTTGGCCCACATCTCTCCTTTCATTGACATGCTTTGTCACTGGGGCTTTTGTGTTTAGAACCTTAGACTTTTGAGTCTTCATTGGTTCAGAACTCTGCTTCCCCTGTGACGAAGCTTGCTGCTTTTGAGTTCTGTTCTCACCCCTCATCATTTTCTCAAGCATATTTGTCCGCTTGTTCTGCGGATAATATGGCTCATAGGGTCTGTTCATACAATTAGCAGCAAAATGACCTGGTTGACCACATTCAAAACAATTCATTTGTCTAGGCCCATTGACGTTGCTACACAAGTATGAGCGTCTTGGATAAGACGACTTCCATTCTGGTTGATCATCCCATTTGTGTATCACACGTTTTGAATGTTTTTCAGGTTGTGTTATTAAACAAAATTGTTCAGATTTTGATTTATCAGTTCTATTATAAGTCGACACAACCTGGGGATATGGAACAAAATCATTGGGCTTAGACTGACGGCCAATCTTTGTGTTAGGAACACGCATTTTAAAAGAACTAACGACTTCATTAGGATTAAAAACATGTTTTAACAAGACAATTTGATTGGACTTGGATGCTTCAAGTTCTGACACAGATGCCAGAACGTCATCCTTAGGTAAACTAGAAACAGAACAACTAGACTCATGACACTCATTGACTCTCAAGCATTCAGCATCCTCCCCAGATACATCTTCAATGCCTACAACATCTGCACATGTAACAGAAACATTAGTAGGACTAACATTATTTTTTAATGATTCCTGGGAAGGGCCTGGTTCATTTCTGTGTTCATCTACCTTGTTCTGACTACTCATCCCATATGTTCCAAGTCTCTCTCTTTCTAACTCCTCTTCTGTCATAGGGGTCACACCTACCAACATACTATCTATAGGAGGACCTGCTTCATGATAACCTGACTTAGTTCTGTCTACCTGATCCTCCTCATAGAGCACTCCTATAATATCTCTAGGGATAGGTGGGGGAATAACAACATTTGCGGCCACGGACTTGTCAGACTTTTCCGACCCAAATCCTGGCGTATGTTTCCCTACTTGACCACAAGTGATAGCCTGAGATAGTTCTTTACCTGCCTGAAGCATTCTTTTGTTTCTTAATTTATTCACATCTAACTGAACCTGCATCTCATTGTTCTTATGTGTCAATTCATCTACCTGCTTTCTAAGGTCAGCTATTTCTAATTTAGCATTATCATACAGGATAGATTGTTCAGTTGCTATCTGTTGGTACTTAACAATATCTAGCTTTTGTGCCTTAATCTTTTCCTCACCTTTTATCCATCTACCCTTAAATGAACTCCTCTCACACTTGATCTCAAACAATTCTAGTTGATAATTCTTACAGACTTGTCTAAGACCAGGTATAATACGAGCACAAGTGGGATCAGAACATACCTTGAGGTTCTCAGCAGCAGCAACGTACGCTTCCTTGTCTTCTATCTCAGTCTCCTCAGGCTTTTCCTCATCAGTGACCACAAAAGCATGATGTTCTTCATCACCCTGTTCAGCAGTAGCAATCAAAGCATGTGACAAACTAAGATCCTTCATCTGGGGGGTCAGTTCCCTCAGCTGGGGGGTCCAGTCATAACCACCACCTCCCTGAACCACCAATGCCTTGTCTTCTCCTTTACCTTTTACCTCAGCTGCCTTCTTCTCTTCAACCCTCTCTTTCTTTGGCTTCGTGCATTCCCTGGCAAAGTGACCATACTCATCACAATTGTAGCACCTCAGCTTTGACTTGTCAAACCCCATTCTGATTTTATCCTGATCCTTCCAGACGTTCCTTCCAGTTTTGGCCATAAATTTCTTGGCTCTGAAAACAGCCATGGCCATTTGCCAAGACACATCTAGCATCTCCACGTCCTCAGGATTTATCTGATTAAGATCACCGGCCACCATATCAGAAGGTACAAGATTCCCGGCCACAAGGGCATGATAGCTGTTCATGAAACCCATTCCAAGGGCAAAGTTTGGATCATTGACATCACCAGAGTTGACACCACCGCTTGAACTTCCTTGAGGCTGTGCCACAAATGCATTACCCATTGAAACTGAACCTGATCCACTCCCCGAAGCTTTTCCTTCATGCTTACCTTCAACTTCTTCAGATAACAGAGCCTGATTCAATTTCCCTGCCAAACTTAATGAGCTTATGTGGTTTAGCTCTCTCTGCTTATCATCTATCATTTTTGACTTCAGTTTGTTAATTAGTTCATCCAAAGTCACTTCAGTCAGTCTATTGTTGTCTTTGATGATGGATATGTTGGTGTTCCAAGATTTAGGCAGACTGTTTAGCAACTTCAAATTCTTGTCTTCAGTGTCCGGCTTCACACCATAACTGGACATCTCTGCCATCAAGGACACATACCTCTGAACTTGAGCCTCAAAAGATTCACCCTGGATATGGTTGAACAAGTTAAACTTCTGCTTCAACATCTGCTTCCTACTAGCCTTAATATCCGGATTTCCTTCATAAGCAACAATCAAAGCGTTCCACAGTTGCTTTGCTGTTTTGCAGTGCTTGAACCCTTGAGCGATGTCTGGAGTTAGGGCCATAGTCATTATTGCAAAAGCTCTCTCTGCCTTGTTGCACCTCTCCCAGTCATCATCATCATATTCATCCTCTTTCTTCTCCTTCCCAGCATTTGTTCCCGTTGTGTGAGTAGGCGTGTACGGTCCATTGAGAACAGCCCTCCATAGTCTCAGATCCACACTCTTCAAATGATTTTCGAATCTGTACTTCCACTCTAAGAAATTATCCGCTGAAGTTAGTCTTGGCGGACGAGTTATAGATCCGATCTCGAAATCCAGTTTCTGGTACATGCTCGGCTCAAAATCCATTTCAATAGCTTGGGTAACTTAACCTAAAGTCCAAAAGTCCAAAAAATCACTGATTACGATCAAAAACCCCAGATTACGATCGCAGCACCCTGATTACGATCGCAGCACCCTGATTACGATGACACGTGGCAGTCGTAAACAAGCACCGCCTTAAATAAATCGCAAACACCGAATACGATTTCTGATTACGACTACGGAGTCGTAAACACCGTTTCCGATTACAAACAACTCGTAAACACTCCTTTACGATTAGAACAAATCGTAAACACCAGTACAGATCAGGTACACTCGTAAACACCTTTTGTAAAGTCGTAAACAACCAATCTTCAACCAGAAACAGTCGTGAACACCCAATAACCCAGAAATCTTCGAAGAACAGCAGCACCTCAAGTCGTAAACCCCAAAAACACACTTGAAACCTCAAAATCTTGAACAAAAACCCAGAAATACTCTTGAATCAATATCGTGAGAGCCTCGAATCTAAGATTCTTGGCTCTGATACCAATTGTAGGTCCGAAAAATACCCGAACACACGATATTTGATCGTGAATGAGTGCGGAATCCTCAAACACGATTGATCCAAGAAACAAGTAGAAGAAAATAGATTCAATCTAAGATAAAGATTGAATCTTGAATGAAAACCCTCTAACTTGGAAGCTGATCGGAAATAGAAACCAAGAAGAAATCGTAAATAGTATCTTGTATTTGAAAAGCTTAATCATAAACAATGACAAGAGAGGCTTATATAGCCCTTACAAGAATCGCAAACCTAGCTAGAAGCCCACATGGCCCAATCATAATCACTAACTAGCCCAATATCTAATAAGCCCAAACACAAAGCCCACTAATGTTCATGCCTTAATAATAATAGCCCTACAGAGAGCTTGTGAACACAAGGATGGGTGAATGTGTCTCTGTGATTAATCACATCAACAACATGAATTCAATTTTGTCAAGATCGGAGTCTACAAAATTTAATTTGAAGATGAAGTCCATACATTATTGTTGTTATCATCATTTCCAGATAGTTGGTCCGGAACTGTGACAACCGTGTCTAGTGCTGCAGGGTCTGATAAGTTTACTTTTGATAAGATTCAGGATATGATTCTGGGCGAATCCGTTAGGAGGAAGAATCAAGGTGAATCGGTAAAGAATGAGCTACTGAATGTCGGTAGGGGACGGGAACAAGAGCAGTGGTTCGTCTCGAACTCGAGGTGATGTGACTTGTTAGGGTTAAAAGAAGGTGGAACATGTTAAGAGTCAATGGCTGAATAAAAAATTGAACACTGTGGCTGGGATTATGTCTGACGATCATGTATTGATACTCAGTGTCGACGACAATGTGGACTCTTGGGTTATGGATTTAGGAGCGTTGTTTCACGCCATACACAAAGGAGAGACGATGGTGAATCGTAAAGATGGTGACTTTAGGAATGCACGAATTGCTAATGGCAGGTTTCCTAAGGTTACGGGCATAGGAGTAGTCATCTGAAGACTCCGTTGGGAATCACATGAAACTTGAAGAATGTTCAAGTGATTCCTGGTCTGAAGACAAAGTTGATCCCTGTCAGTTTGTTGGATGAACAAGGGATGGGAGTAAAGTTTGGCGGAGGGAAATGGAAGGTGATAAAGTCCGGTTCGTTGAATGTTCCACAAAGAGGTTTTATTGTGTAATCATGAAGCGCGGTGCCATGCAGATGTCAGTTGAGCGGGTTTGGAGGTTTAAACCAGTCAGGGGAGCTGGGAACAGTGGGAGCACGAGACGTGTTCCGGGAACATTTCGAGGTCTTCATTGGGTTTTGAATGCCAGTATTCCAACTGGTAAAATCTCTCATATGGGAAGTTTGCTGAGCTTAGGGAGTGTTAATTGTTCACGGTGTATCACTGGAACCGGTTGAGCGTGCAAACCGATTGTGACAATAAACGGGTCGATGAAGGCTGACGTGCAAACATAAATACTTACCAACAAAGACCAATCCAACAAAAACATGCACCAAAAGAAAACATCAATAATTTGCTCTAGACCCGCAATTCACACAATTTTTTTATTAATTAAAAATAACTTATTACTAAATGGAATGCACAATAACACCTAGTACAAGAACTATCATATACTCTTAATAAGTTAGTAATTATATATATACTCCTAACGAGATGGATGACCCCTCCGCGCGTTGCGGCGGGGCATATTAAGTGACTACTGGTGACCTGCCCGCGCGTTGCGGCGGGCCACCATTTAAGTAAAAGTAAACACGTGTCTAAAAGTGTCATAACGAAAACATATCCAGAAGAAGACCTCAAACCAAATTCATAGATTACTCTCTCAAATCTAAACATTAAAAACAATCCTTAGCCATCAAAAACAATTGGCGTAGCTACCAAAAATACTTTTGAGAGTTATATTCCATGTTGACATTCAATCTAGTTAGAAACTAGTTTCTAAATTTGTAATAGCAACAGAGAGAGGCAAAACACTTACAAAAACCAAACGAAGATCAGCAAATCGATACAGATCGCCTCTAACCTGCGAAAAATATCATCAAAACAACATTGGTCATTATAAATGCAATTAATCTCAATTTATTGACTCAATCCAAATTCATAAATTAGTGTCTCAAATCTAAAATTAAAAAACAATCCATTGCCATAAAAATAATTATACACCATATTCTGGCATATCAATCTAATTAGAAACTAATTTCTAAATTTGTAACAGCAGCATCGAGAGGCAAAACACTCTCAAAAACCATACGAATATCAGCAAACCGATACAGACCACCTCGAACCTGCAAAATTATCATGAAAATAACATTAGTCTACTTAAATACAATTAATCTTAATCTATTTAAGTATCATCTCTCTCAAATACCAATCATCCAATGGAGGCTATGTATCTGCATAAAAATAGAACACAGATTCAAATAAATGAATTAATTTCATTAAAAAGTTCAAGTATAGTGATATAGTTGGCTAAGATTTATAAAGAAAAAGTCACTAATCCACGGTACCTGCAAAAGAGGTAGCAACAAAAGAAAATTGCACGCCAACACATGTGTTATCATATAATTTTGTAAATGTAAATCATCATAGCCATTCATCAAGTAAATACAAATCCAAGCAAATTTCAACCAAGAAATCATGTTTCATGAAGAAAATTCTCTCACCAACAGCAACATAGCCTCAATAAAACTTCATTAAAGCCTTGGCTAAGATCAACATCCTCATAGCCTTGGATACAAATGTAAGCAAAGTGCAACCAACAACAAAGGAGTTATCCAAAATAATAGCAACAGAGTACATAACAGAAGCTCATAAACACCTGCTCGTGTAAAACATACGGAACCATCACCGAACAGAAAAGAACATATTTTTACCAACCATTTCCATATAAAAACATAATACAAATGCAAACACCACATAAAAACATAAACGTAAAGATCATCCAAATGCAAATACCAACTTTTTCAATCAATTCCGTTCGCCTGAAACGCCTATTGACTCAATCTAAAATCGAAAGATCTGGATTACGAAACAATAATCGAATCTAGAATCGACATAAAGGATATAACTTTAACGAAATAGAACATACCATGATGACTGATTTTCGTTTATGTTGACGTGATCGTTCATTCCTCGCTCAAACCTCCCTATCCTCTCAAAACTGTAGATGATGAAGAACGCTATTTATGAAGCTATAAACTATGCAGGTCTGTCGTTTAAGACCCTGCGCGAGAGAGAGACGGAACAGCCCTTGCACGGTGAATGGAAAGGATTCTCAGCAGATAATTTTTTTATAAAAAAAAATACCACATGGTAATGGTGAATCAACACCACCATCACCATCACAAAAACCTAGCATCAAAAATTCAGATTTTCTTAGAACGATATCATGATTATAGTACCAACATGTCAAAATCATAAACCCAAAACATAGGAGGGAAAAGAGGATAAATTGTACATTTACTTAACCAAAATTGCAGGAATGGAGAAGATGATTGACCACACGAACAACCGGTTTTGCTGCAGGCTTTGACCATTGGAATCTCCTCTCAGAACACACACACACGAAAAAGAAATCAATGCACCTAGAAACAAAAAAAAAACTAATTGAACTTAAAGAAATAAACGTATCAATTCTAAAATGCCTCACTTAACTAAAAAACTAAACGAATATGTTTTTTTTGTGTGTGTGTTCTTCACCTGCAACAATCGGAGAACATCAAAATGGAGAACACGAAATATCAAGATGCTGAACAACCACATAAATCCGTGAAAACTCTCTAGATTCCTTCAACTTTATTCAAGTAATTGAAGTCGTAAACCACCAAATGAAGGTTACCTAAATTACAGAAAATTACAAATCAAAATGATCAATTAAGAAATCTACCTAGATAAACGGTATGTTGTATGCAAGTGCGAGGACAGTCGATAATAATTTCACAAAAGTTGAGAGTTGATTTTTGACAATCTGGTTAGCTCCTGAATTTCGAAAAGCTAAACAATATAATATATATCAATATATGGCATTCTTATGTAGTTATGTTTACTAAATAAATTATTATTGTAATTTTTTTATAACGTTAATGCTTATATTATATGCATAATTTTTTAATTAAGTTTAAATGGGTTATGCAAGTGATCAGATCATGAAACTAATAGCATTAATTTTTGGATAAAATATGTTGAAATGAGTTATAAAAGGGTAGTATATTAAAGCTGTTTTTGTGGAGTTTATATTTTTAATTTATTATTTAAAAAACTATTGTGTTGAAGTCAAAATTTCTTTCAATCACATAACTAACCGCAAATCTCACTTAACTCTTTCCAACTTGCTTTTCTTTGGTCTTTTCAAGCTTCAGAACCTTCTTCACGATCTTTTGCTCTTCAATCAAGAAAGCTCGAATAATCCTGCAGCAACAAAAAAACAGATAATACAGACCAAGAAACATTGACTGAGTAGAAATAGAATACGTGTTTATTATATATCTAACAATTTCAACCCAATAACTTAGTGAACTGGTCGGTTTGGATTATGCATTACGCTTAAAACGTTTCCCCAACCAAAAGGAATTATACCAACCGATAACACATGAAAATATAAAGCCTCCACAAAATACTATTGTATATCACTGCAAGAGTGCAATCTGGACCAATAAAATAGAATTAGCAGCAAATAAACATATGTATACTTAACTAAATAAAAAAAAAGACCTAATACAGTAACCAACCAAAGCACCAATTTGTTGTTTGGAGCTCGCATCATAGGAAAAAATAACTACAGATTGAAGCAAAGCAACCATCAAATTCCCATTTCATTTCAGTAATCGATCACCCACAGCCAAAAACCATATTTCAGATCATAAGGAATCGAACAACTACAAACAGGCTCAGATCTTAGATCATCGATCACAGCCAAAAGCCACATTTCATATCAAGAATAAAACTATGTGAAAGCATAATAAGCCACTAAATGGTCAGATTTGAATAATCATACAGAGTGAAGCAAAGCAAAAAAAACAAACCCACGATACATAAAACATGGTCGTTCACAAATAAAGCAAACAAATCGTACCGAGCGCTTTGTTTAGTTGTAATGTACGGCTGCCATCAGATCCAAGTCCTCCGGCGACGACCTGTTCTTCTCCGGCCGGCGAACCCAGCAACCCAGTCCACCTCCTTTCCCTACCCTCTCCTCGTTTCTGGTTAGCAGCGGCGGTGCAATCCGGCGACGGCGGATCTTCCATTTCCGGTGATGACGGCGGTTGGATAACTTTAGGGTTTTTTTTAGAGTTCTTTTTTTTCCCGGTGGCTTAAATTGCAAGAAATGATAAAGGTGAACATACGCGAAACCCTGTTTTTAAAGAACTCGAGCATCAAATCGATACGCTTCAAACGATCAGACACAGTAAGGTAATAAAGCAACTACACCGAAAAGCCAAGCAATGTCAAAAGCATCATCATTTCTCACATCCCCATGGCAAAGATCTGTGTTCATAGTCGGAGAGCAAAGAATCATCTCTACTCAGATCCGATATGTCGGTGCATCAACGATCGTCATCGGAGCACCAAACCATTTAGATCTCCGCTCATGTAAGATAGAGAAAGAGATAGATACGCATACGGCGATCGGCGTCGTCGCATCATAGATCGGAAAAGGAGCTCGTCGCATCAACGATCGGAGAAAAAAGAAAACAAAAACCCTATCCTCGCCGCCGCCGCCACAGATACTCGCCGGAATATATGCCGGAAGACCGGGGTCGCCGCCCTCTCCCCCTTGCCTAATCTCTCTCTCTCTCTCTTGAATGTGTTTCCAGAATTGTATAAATCTCCAAACCCTAGTTTTTAAAAACCAACGGCTACAGCTGTTACCCACAGAAACACTATAACACAGGGGTATAAAATGTCAAAACTATAAAATCTTGTGGCCAAACTATAAGATACTAAAAAAAAGTTGTGGCTAAAATATGAAAACTCAAAGTATACTATTCATCTTCAATTTGTATTGTATATTTTATAAATAAGTGAGTAAACCAGGATGTCATTTGACACTATTCTAGTCATTCATATATTTGTCTCTCTCAAACAATTATAAGATTTCATTTATATTTAATATTTCTTTATTTTTTTAATACTTAAAATTTGGTATGACATTTAAACAAATGTTTAGAATTAGTTATTGTATAAAAATTTACGATTAAATGGTATGTATTAGTTAGATAGTTAATTTTTATATAGACAAATTAAAATACATCATTTAACTTTTATTATATACTTTTTTAAAGTTTATTTTTCTAAAAAACAAATATCGATGATTGTATGTGCTGAGATATTAATGAAATACATAAAAAATTAAATTTCTTGATTGAACTTGATATTTTCAAAGATGTGATTAACTCGGGTTTTAGGGATATTTTAGACAACTAGGTTACAACCAGGGATATTTTATTCAGTTCAGTGCAACGATTACAATACATGGACACGATATATAAAGAACAACTAAGGTTTTAGGAGTGGTAAACAAGCAAGCCCTACGGGCCTCTAAACACCCAACCCAAGGACTTCAACCCCAACATTTTACACTTTAACTATGTGTATTTACTACACTTCCGTCTATAATATCACATCCATAAATATAATCATTAGTTCTTGTCTATTCACAATCTCGCTCTTATTCTCTTTCATTCTGACTGATCGAAATCATCTCTATCTTATATCTAGTGGGATAATTTGATTTTTCATTATACAACTGGGATAACTTAATAACCCTGTGAGTATGTATTATTTATTCAGTGGTTATGCATTTGATACAATATTATGTAGTAAGTAAGCAATGATATGATTTTACAAAGCACACACTTCTTATCATACATTATATTATATGATTGGTTTTACAACTTTTACTCATCATCAACATTATTCACATTCCAATATCGTGGCTTTCTGTGACCATAACTCATGACACCAGGGGTGTGATGGTACTCTACTCCATTTCCAAAACGGTTATGCCCATAATTTCCGTTATTCGGCAGCCCCTTATATCTTCTGGGCCAACCAGATTGGTGGTTCCCCGTTGTTTTGTCCGGCATATTGTAGCCGCGCAACACACTATAGCCTTGGTATGTCGAATAACCTCGAGGTTGGTCTATAACAACACTAGGAATTGGGTACAATTGAAATGTACCAATGCAACGGCAAATCCCCCCAGGGTTTTTAAAGTTAGCCTCCTGTTTTTGAAACATGTTAGTAACCTCACCGCCTCGTGGGGGGTGGCTGGCTTTGCTGCCGTAGTAGCAGCCGCCACCGGTGGACCCGTCAGGGCGGTGGTGCTGAGACTGTGGAGTTGTATGGCTGCAACCATCTTGGATTCTATCACCAAAGTACTCTTGATAAGTTGAATAATTTTGCTGGCATCCCTCAGTTGGGAGAACCATTTATTAAAGTACAAAGTGTGTTTTTGAACTTAATTAGTATGTGGTTTTGAGGCTTGTTTTGATGGGTGCTCTATTTGTAGGGCTTTTGATGATTCCAAATGCATCATCAAATGTACTATTCTTTTTATCTTATCAATGGAATGTGGTAATCTCGTGGTTTCAAATTGCTTGAGCATCTTATGTAATGTCACCTCACAAATTGCTTCAGCTTCACTAGTCTAAAGCATATATTCTCATCTTAGACCAAAGTATCTATATCTGTAAGTGTGGTAATTTTAAAATAGTAGAAAAGTGGGTGTTTGCGATCACATTTTCGGTCGCAAATAACCTTTTGCGACTGATTTGTGATCGCAAACGAGCCATTTGTGGATAATAATTTTTTGCAAGGGGTTTGTGACGAAATTTAGAGATTGTTTATTGTTGAAAGTTGCGACCACGTTGTGAGTGGTTTGGGACTGTATCTTTTTGCGACAAGTTTGCAACCGTCACATCTGCGACTGCATTGCAAACGCCACGATTGCAGTGGTTTGGGACTGTATCTTTTTGCGACAAGTTTTTGCAGCCGTCACATTTGCGACTGCATTGCAAACGTCACAATTGCAACCGCTTTTCTTACAACTGGTTACAAAATTTGCGACCATTTTACAACTTGAATATACTATGGACCTTTTTACCAGTTGCACAACATGCGACTGTTTAGCAACTTAAATGTATTTTTTATCTTTGCTATATTTTCCACAATTCTTTTGCGATTATAGTGTCTTAATTAATTTTAGGACCACTTTGTTACAAGATTTTATTTTTAGTTTACCTTTTCCCGGAAAAATTCATAGGACAGTAACCAAGTTTGATATGTGTTCATTAAGTCACTTATTTTTTTTTCAATTGTAAAAACACTTAACTTTCAAAAAAAATTTCAATTAAGTCACTCTTAACTTTTTTCTATAATAAAAACCACTCTAATTTCAACTTTTGTTTCAATCTTGTGATAAATATATTTTTACTCTATTTATAGGGGAAACTATATAATTTTCACAAAATTGAAACAAAAGCTAAAAGTTGAGTATGATTTTGTGACTATAATGAGATGGGACCTATTTGTGACATTTATTTATAATTATTTCGCCCATAAGGATCGGACACCCATATGCCAGGACGATACAAGCATGTTACATGAAATGCACCAAAACCAAAGCAAAACACACCTGCAAGAAATAAATGTATTTCAAAGATCTTGGGCAAATCCAAAGAGGGTTTTCCTTACGTGCATCAGAAAATATTTCTAGATCCCAATATACCCAATGCTAGATAGCTGCCAAAAAGCACAATCCATAAAACACAATATGCACTCCAGCCACACCTTCGTAACTCTAAATACCCAGATTCGTTACAGTCCCCCACCCCCCCCCCCCCCCGGTGATACTCCAACTGCCCCAGGAATTGGTTATTCCTAAACGAGTCATAAAGGGTATAACGAACATACCCTGTCTCCACATTGGATCAAGAACAGGGTCAGGTGGATCAAAAACTGCTAATTCGTGTAACATCATTTTCTTTTACTTTTACATTTGGTTGCGACCACAAAGAGATGGTTACAAACTACAAAGTTTGTGACCCGACTATTAGTCGCTTATGTAACATGTTTAGGCAATTAGGCTAGATTTTATATGCTTTGGTCTTGATCTTTGGTAGTGTAGGTCCGAGATCAAACCACCTACACGATATTTAGCAAAATACGAGTGCGGAATCCTCGTACAAGCTCGATTCAAGAGAAATAGTAGAAGAATAGACTAGATCTATGATAAAGATGAAGTCTTGAATGATAAATCTCTACTATTGAAGCTGATCGTAAACTAGCAATACACAAGAAATCGTAAACTGCCTTTATGATTGATAGAAAAGCTTGGTTACAAAGAAAGACAAATGGGTTTATATACTACCCATACCCTAATCGTAAACCTAGCAGGCCCAATAAGCCCAAATCGTAAGCTAGACTAGTCCAATTACAAGATAATATAACTAGCCCAAACCAAAACTACAGATAAGCCCAATTACAAATGTTCATGCCTTAAATAAGCCTAGCCCAACAATCTTCCCCTAGGCATGAAGCATTTGAACTTCTCTTCTACGGCAGCAGCAAGTCAAATCTGAATGAGTGTTCTGCACGTTGTTAAACCACCATCCCGTTCTCAACAATCTTCTCTAGCTGTCACCATCGAAAGATGCCAACCCTTACCGCATTCTACCATATCAGTCTCGTCTGCAAGAATAGGTTGGGTGGCCAGAAGCTTTATATCTCTTTCACCAAATCGAAGAAGATCCACCGGGTCATAAAATCGGAATTGACGCATCGGCCTTTACAGAGAACCACCACCTCATGAGTTGTTGGATCGTAGTACCAGCAGTCAAAGTTTCGTGACTAGTGTTCCGTCCTCGATCTCATCCAACATGTTGATGACCCGTGTACGCTTGGTCGGTGGCCTCCGTAGCTTCTCCAATTGGCTCCCCTGTCACAGGGTCAGTTCCTGTCTCTACTCCATCTCACTTGCTTTCAGGTCAAAATCCGCTGAAATCACTCTGCATGATGGCCCAGCAGGTTGTTTCTGATCTGATTTCCCATCTGTGTCCATTCCATCTGTTGATAAAGGGAGCTCTGAGCAAGCTTCCTGATCTCAGGCTCAGTCCAGGAGTGGAATTGAGCACGAGATCTGATAGTACTCCACTGGACTGAAGCCATCACGGATAACGGCAAAGAGTCTTCTTCTCCATGTCGTAGTGCCAACACAAGGATTTCCTCACAACTCCCACGCTTATCAATTGAGCTTTTGCCAACATCTATGGTGTAAAGAATGGGAGCTGGTCCTTGGAAGAACTCTCTGAACCAGTTCTCGTGTCCTTCAGGGGCCTTGGAGATAACTCTGCCACTTCGGGCGTAATCTGGCATTTCTATGTTTTCATCTCCATCATCTGCCTCCACAGCTCCTGCAGCTTGAGATGAACTCTGACCTGAGGCACCTGTGTTGCTAGGCCCTGCACCACCTGTCAGCTCATTAACCTTCTTTCTCAGCCCCTTAATCATATTGTAGAGATATTCCATCCTTTCTTTGTCAGCTACCTCATATCCTTTCATATACTTGCTGTTTGCCTCCTCCTTCTCTCTCAAACGCTGATTTTCTTCCATGAGAGCCTTGATCTCATTTTGTCTCATCCTATTCTGAGAGATCAGGAAGTTAATCTGAGGATCAGAACTAATCCTCAGATCAACTGGAAGCTCAGCAGCCATTAACGGGCGGAAACCTGGAGCAGCGAGAGGTTGGCTTGTCACGGTAGAGAGGCTTATTCTCACCGGACTTGGAACAGCGAACGTGCTATCAACCTCCAGAAATTGCCTATCTTCACGTACAGGGCTTTGCACGTTCAGAATCGGACTATTGTGCTGCTCAGGGGCAGGTTGATCATCGCCACCTTCAGTCTGTGTCAGAGACGGTTGTTCTTGATGGGCTTCACTGACAGATTCTTCTTGACCACTGGCACCCGCAGAACTGGGTCCAGTTGGTTCTACAATCATTAGACTAGAGCTTGTCTTGGTGAACTTGAACCGTATGCTCCTAGGATCAGATTTCTTTCTTGGAGATGGTTCACGAGCAGGGACGGGTTCTTCCATGAATGCTTCATCAGTGTTTAACTCCAGCTCAGGAGGTGCATCATCACTGCCAGATGACCCAACCATATCTTCTCTTGATCTTTTATGGGTTAGCGGCTCCAAGTCCCCATAAATATCATCTTCAACAAAGTCCTGGCCAGTCAGGATGTCATCCATGATATTTTCTTCATCGGATGGAATGACATCATCTTCTTGAACATTTACAGCTGGAGTGGCTTCAGCATCTTGATCTTCTGCCACAGTTGCATTCACAGCTGGCTCATCAGCCACTGGGTCATCTTCCTCCATCACTTGTTCACGGGCTACCTCTGGAAAGGCACCTCTCTTAACCCATTCCAGCCTACCTTCAAAAGATTTTTTACCTGGCCTATCCTGGGTTTGCAGGCCAAACACCCCGATATCCATCACTTTTACATCCAGCTTCTCAATCCTCTCCTCTATTGATGGGTACTTCTTCATGACCACCATTTGTACAAACCTTGGAGTCATCAGAAACTGCTCTCTGGCACTCATCATGGCATTGCCTGCCCAGTCCAGCAACATCATCTTTGAAAAGTTAAATTTCCAATCTAGTGCCAGTGCAACAAGAGCAGTTCCGTGAATGTAATTCAACTGATCGAAGCTGGTTCTCTTCCCTAGAAACGACTTCTGCATATAATGAGCCAAGCACCTCCAGTAGTGCGGCAGAAGTTTCTTGAAGATTGGCGGGAACTTTCCTTCGTAACCCAACAACTGAGCACCCGCCAAAACTGTTTCCTTTGGGTAGGTGATAGGGTCAGTAGCTTCATCTGTGATGTTCAGGCCCTGCCTAATGTCCTCTTCCTCAATCACAATTGGCCTGTTTTGGATTGTCGCAGTAATCCTTGTTTTGTCTGAGTTGACTCTGGCAGACCCCCAAAACTCTCTGACCAGCATCTCGTCAATCAGAACATTCGTTCGTAAAGCATAGTTGATCTTGCACGTGTTCATCCCAGCTACCAGCGAGTAGAATAATTCCATGTGTTTTTCTGGAGGGTCCTCCAGAAAAGCTGGCATACAGTGATCTGGCTCATATTTTATGTCTCCAATTAACATCTCTTCAGCCATCTGAGAAAGACAAGACATATGCATCAGACATATTCAATTAATGTCATGTTGTTTGAAAACAATCTGTAATTCACTTGAATTAACTAATTTAATTTGATGAATTTCTGAAAAATTCCAACTGAAATATTCAAGTGAATCATTTGACTTTGAATTGCACATTTCACAAACATCATAAATTTTATCTTAAACATGTTTAAGTTTGATGAGATTAAAAAAAATTAAGTTGTTTATGATTTTATTAAGTGATTACGATTCATTAAGTGAATTTATGAATAAACAGATCCGTTTACGATCCAATAAGCGTGTTTACGATCAAGTAAATGGGTTTACGATCAGGTTAAGGTTTAACCGGATAAAGCCCAATCGTAATCAATAAGCCCAGTCGTAATCTTCGAAACTATCTCAAGGCCCGATCGTAAGCATCTTGTCGTATACTAGGATCGTAAACTCCGAATCGTTGACCCGAGTCGTAAATCCGGTTCGAAAACCCGGATCGTAAACCCGGATCGAAATCTCCAGTCGTAATCTACGATCGTAATCAACGATCGTAAACACTCAATCGTCGTCTTCCTCACTGAGATAATCGTAAACGTCCACAACCGCCATTGTTTAAACCTGCAAAAACTCGTAAACCCCATTAAACATCACCAACATGTAAAATAGACAACCAAAACTACCTTTTAACTGATTATAACACAGATTCGACTTCAACACTCGAGAAATCGACTTGAACACAGTGAAAGGAGATGGTAATCGCGAGTTAGGGTTTGAAAGGGAAATCCGAGAGAAAAATGGATGAATCCTTGTAGAAACAGTTGATCGAGGAGGGTTTCTCTGTCGGAAATCGATTGCGAGGCTGTTTTGGGGTTCAGATGACCAAATGAACGGCTGGAGGATGGTTGGATCAAAATTCCGGTAAGCTGCGGTGGCGGTTAGGGTTTGGGATAGCCGGAATCGTAAACTGGTGAAGGTGAAAGTGAGAATCGCAAACCTGGTATAGGGTATTTATACCCTCTTTTGAAATTTTCATTTTTACCCCTCAAACTTCAAAATTTGTTTAAATTACCTCCCAAACCTTTAATTTTCTTAAAAAAAAATGAACTTTGAAGTATAACAGAGAACTTTAACGAAGCTTCCCCTCAGACTTAGCCCCGAGAATCTGATCTTGATCAAAAAAAAATAAAAACTTTAAATATTTAAAGACTTAAAAAAAAATTGATAAAACACAAACTTAAGATAGTTTATAAACTGGATAAAAACGTACTTACCTTGAGTTTGATATTTTTCATGGATCAAACCAGACAGATCATTAACCGAAGAACCCTTTTCAGCTTCCGTTACTCGACGCTCTAGACAAATGCTTTAAAAATTTGAAATCATGTAAACTCACATCCAGTTAAAACGTTTTAAAGTGCTTAAGATTGATGGTACATTATTACCGTTATGTTTAACCGTCCCCACACCCAATTGTTCATAGCAAAACCTACCCAACCTCAGAGTTTATTGAGGATTCACAAACCCCCAACTTGAGGAACCATGCAATGCCACATAGACTACCACTTATTTTATAATTATCCGTTGATGATCAGGTCGGCCGCATAAGCACGCAGAGAAGACCAACAAAATAATTGACTTTATTTTCAACACTATTTTTTAATTTTCTTTTGACTTTTCATTTTTCTTTTTCTTTTTCTTTTGACTCTTTCTGTGGCGTTGTCATGTTAGCATAAACATGGTGTGTGAGAGAGTGAATACTAGGTAATACCACTCTCAACCCGTTTTTGCTGGGACTCAGTCTTTTAAACTATGTAAACTAGGATGGAAAGCTAAACACGTATAGAGTTTAAGATTATTGCACTTACATGGATGATCATAGTTTTTGATTTATCTTACCGAACATCATCTTTGAGACGTCTTTCACTTCTGCCTTACGCGTGTCAGTCTCCGATCGTCATGGAAATTTATATCACTTCCTACCGACTCAAGGCAAAACAAAAGACATCATAAAAACCTCAAACAGATATTTTTGTATTTTCTGAGACAATTATATTTCTTCCCCTGTTTTTATGAGGCTTTTGAAAAACAAACACTATTTTTGTTTTATTTATTATTATTTTATTTTTTTATTTTTATTTTTTAATTTTCTTAAAAGATATTTACAAACACAAATTGATCAGATCATTCCTCGAAGGCAATCATCCGAAGGCCTTCGACGCACATTTCAAAATTTGGTCGTGGGAGGGGTTTTGTGAAGATATCAGACACGTTTTGGTCTGAGCTTACCTTCTGAAGCTGAATCAACTCCCGATCATAACAATCACGTATGAAGTGTACCTTGATGTCTATGTGCTTTGTTTTAGAGTGATGAACGGGGTTTTTCACAATTTCCAGAGCAGCAGCATTATCACAGAAAATTGGAGTGTTAACGAATTCCATACCGTAATCCGTGAGCTGATTCTGGATCCACACTACCTGTGAGGTACCGGCAGATGCGGCCACGTACTCAGCTTCTGCAGTTGATTTGGATACGGTATGCTGCTTCTTGCTCTGCCATGAGATGAGTCGATCGCCCAAATATTGACATCCTCCCGTTGTTGACTTCCGATCCAAGTCACTGCCTCCATAGTCACTGTCAGTATAAGCATACAATTGAAAGTCAGTGTTCTTTGGGTACCAAAGACCAAGCCGAGGCCTGCCCTTTAGATACCGAAATATACGTTTAACAGCATTCAAATGAGAAAGTTTAGGGTTAGCCTGATAACGAGCACACAAGCAAACTGCATGCATAATATCTGGCCGACTTGCTGTTAGGTACATCAGAGAACCAATCATGGAGCGATACATGAACTCGCTTACTGACTCCCCGTCTGCATCTGCTGACAAAAGAGGTCGGGATGCCATTGGAGTTGAGATCGGCTTTGAGTCTTGCATCTTGAATTTCTCTAGGATCTCATTCACATACTTGGCTTGATGAATAAGAATCCCAGATTCATCTTGTTTAACCTGCAAGGCTAGGAAGAAACTCATTTCCCCCTGATCGCTCATCTCAAACTTCTTCCTCATAATCTCTTCAAATTCGGTGCATAGATCTTCATTCGTTGATCCATAAATGATGTCATCCACATATACTTGCACCATTATAATGTGATCGTCCACCCGTTTTCTGAACAACGTCTGATCCACCACCCCTCTAGTATACCCATTTTCCACCAGGTGTGTTGACAACGTCTCATACCACGTTCTTGGAGCTTGATGTAAACCATACAATGCCTTATCCAGCAGATACACATGATCTGGATGCTCCTCATCTATGAACCCAGGTGGTTGAGTCACGTACACCTCTTCATTCATCTCAGCATACAGGAATGCTGTCTTCACGTCCATCTGGTGCACCGTAAAATTCAGATAAGATGCAACCGCAAGAAATATCCGTATGGCTTCCAATCTTGCTACAGGGGCATACACCTCATCATAGTCAATTCCATGTATTTGACGGTGACCTTGGACAATTAACCTTGCCTTGTTTCGAACGATTATACCCGTGTCATCTTTTTTGTTCTTGTACAACCAACGGGTGGGTATAACCTTCTTGTTATCTGGCCTCTTGACTAGCCGCCACACTCCCAGCTTTGAGAATTGATTCAATTCGTTGTGCATGGCCTCGATCCAGCTCGGATCTCTGAGAGCTACCATCACATTTGGAGGCTCAATCTGGGAGATAAAGCACGAGTACATGCAGACATTGATGTCTCCTGTGCGGCTTCTAGTTCTAACTCCTGACGTCACTGGTCCAAGAATATTGCTGACCGGATGGTCCTTGTTGATCCTTGAAACCTGAATATCTGGCACAGACACTGAAACAGGCAGATTAGAATTCACAAGATTATCATTTATATCACTAATACCTGAACCTTGTTGAATTTCTGAATCAACATCACACGTTCCTGAAGTTCCTGAAGCATCTGCGTTGACATCTGCGGTGACAGTTGTTGGAACTGGAACTGGGGCTTTATCACAGACTTTTTCAACAGAAGGTCTTGATTCAGAAGGCTGTGTGATAATCTCTTCTTCTTCCCCCAAATTATGAAGATCATTTGAAAACTTAAAACCCTCAAACAGAGACCCATAATTAAATATCCAATCTGGTCCAGTCCCTGCATCCGTCGGGTTGTCTTCAAGCCAGTCCACATTGAATGCTTCAATAATCAAGCCGGTGGTCTTGTTATAGACTCGATAAGCACTATTTCCTGAGTAACCAACGAAATAACACTCATCTGCTTTCGCCTCGAATTTCCCTACGTCGGACTGAATCAGCACCGTGCACGGACACCCGAAAGTCTTGAAATAACCCACTGTCGGCTTCTCTTTGTAGATAATCTGATATGGAGTTTTCTCATGACGTTTGTTCAACAAAACCCGATTTTGCACATAGCATGCTGTGTTGACTGCTTCAGCCCAGAAGAAGATTGGTAGTTTTGCTTCACACATCATCGTCCTTGCAGCTTCAATGAGTGTCCTATTCCTTCTCTCGGCTACTCCATTCTGTTGTGGAGTGTAGGGAGCACTAAACTGTCTCTCTATGCCTTTAGCCCCACAAAACATATTCAACTCAGCATTCTTGAACTCCGTTCCATTATCTGATCTGATAGCTTTGACCTTCTTGTTCAGCTGGTTCTCTATAAGTGTGACAAACTGCTTCACTAGGGCTGGAGTTTCATACTTGTTTGACAAAAAGTAGACCCAAGTGAATCGTGAGTAGTCATCTACAATCACGAGGCAGTAAGAGAACTTGCTGATGCTCTGAACTTGCATAGGTCCAAATAAATCCATGTGTAAGAGTTGTAGAACTGACGATACTGAATTAGCTATCTTTGGCCGATGTGGCAACTTGTGCTGCTTCCCCTTCGCACATGCCACACATTTTTCAACCGTTGAGAAGTCTTTAATCGGCAGCTTTCTGACATGCTCTCCCTTCGCGAGCTTGGTCAAATTCTTCATATTAGCATGCCCTAGTCGTCGATGCCACAACATAGCCAAATTTTCATTCTGCTTCGATATGAGGCATGCTTCTTCTGACGTTGGAGGTTTGCTCATGTTGAGAAGATATGAATTTGATCGTCTTGGAGTACGCATCAGTACGCACTCCTCGGGAATCTTCACACCAGGCTTCAAAATAATACATTCTTTTCGATTGAACATCACAGAATAGTCCTTGTCACAGATCTGAGACACACTCAGCAAACTGTGAGACAGTTCCTCCACATAGTGTACGTCAGAAAATGACAGATTTCCACTTCTCACCACTCCCTTCTTACTGATTCTTCCACCAACACCACCTGCAAATGATACACCACCTCCATTGAAGTCCTCTACATCTTCCAAAAGTGACAGATCTCCGGTCATGTGTCGGGAGCAACCACTATCAACGTACCAGAGATTGTTGATAGACCGTCTTGGCTGTCCCTACAAAAATCAGAAATCATTGAGATCCAGGTACCCAGGCCATAACAGATCTGGGCACACCTTTAGCATCAATGTAGTTAACTAGTTGGTGGATCATTTCAGATTTGGATTCAGACACATTTCCATTCTGAATGTTGACTTTTGGTTTCCAGGTGGTTGGTTTCTCTGGTTTCAACACAGTTGTTGATTTGTTCACAAACACAGGTTTCTTCTGTGGAGAAGTGACCTTTTTACCAGCAGGCTTTTTAACCGGTGTCCACTCAAGTTTTAACTTTGTATACACAAGTTGTTTCGTTTGGGTGACATTGTTTTGTTTCAAAACCTGTTGCTCGGCTTTCGCTTTGCCATTAGGTTGATTAATTCTTTTCACTTTAGCCACTTGTTTTTCAACAAATTCTGGTTTTGTCTTTTGGTAGACTCCTTTAGTTTGAAAAGTTTGTTTTGGAGTTCTGGTCACTTTCCACTTATCCACAACAGGCTTTGTCACAGGTGCCTTTGCGTTTGATACCTTAGACTGTTCAGTCTTCATTGGTTCAACACGCTGCTTCCCCTGAAACACAGCTTGTTGCTTCTGCTTTTGTTTCTGTTTTTCACCTGTCATCATCTTTTCCAACATACTAGTCCGTGGATTTTGTGGATAGTATGGTTGGTAAGGTCTGTTCACACAGTTAGCTGCAAAATGTCCTGGCTTCCCACATTGAAAGCAATTCATGAGTCTAGGCCCATTGACATGGCTACAGAGGTATGAACGTCTTGGGTAAGACGACTTCCACTCTGGCTTATCATCCCATTTGTGTATGACACGTTGTTTTTCCTTATCCGATTGTGTAATTAAACAAAATTGATCCGATTTGGATTTGTTGGTTCTATTAAAAGCTGACACAACCTGGGGATAAGCAACGAAGTCTTTGGGCTTAGTCTCACGACCAATTTTTGTGTTAGGCACACGAATTTTAAAACCAGACACTTTTTCATTAGATTCTGAAACATTTTTTAACATCGATACAGCTACTTGTTTTGACTTGGATGTTTCTAGTTCTGACACAAGTGCCATTACATCATCCTTAGGTAAACATAAACTAGAACTATTAGAACTACTAGACGCATGACTCTCATCCACTCTCCGACACTCTTCATCCTCCTCAGAAATGTCATTGATTTCTACTTCATCTGCACAAGAAACAGATACATCAGAAGTGCTCACACAGTTATTCATTGAAGTATTGGATGGGCCTGCTTCACATGGGTCTGTCATCACTCTATTCATTTTACCCAACCCATAAGTCATGTGTTTTTCATTCTCAATTTCCTCCTCAGTCAAAGGCTTCACTCCAACCAAGACACTATCTAAGGGAGGTCCTTCTTCATGCATTTCCGATGCCGATCTATCTATCTGATCCTCCTCTAAGATCATTCCTATGACATCTCTAGTTTTGTCTTGAGGAACAACATTCTTGGTTGCAAAGCTGATTCCTATTCCACCTTTGTCCTTTCCCATTCTAACCTCAGTTATGCAATTGTCTAAGGATTTACTAGCCTGCAACATCCTTTTGCTTCTCATAAAGTTGATATCAAGTTTAACCTGCATCTCATTGTTCTTATGCTTAAGTTCTTCTATCTGTTTACTTAGCTCAGCTATTTCTAACTTAGCATTGTCATACAAATAGGCATTTTCAGTTGCAAGGTTCTTATACTTAGCTATATCTAGTTTCTGGGCTTTAACCTTTTCTTCATTCTTATGCCATCTACCCTTGAAAGAACTCTTTTCACATTTTACTTCAAACAATTCAGATTCAAAGTTTTTGCAATATTCTCTAAGAGTAGTAATTATACGATCACAAACAGAATTAGAACATACCTTGGTGTGATCTGCAGCCATGGCTTCATTCTCCTCAGGTTCCTCTGGTTCATCATCAGTGACCACAAAAGCATGCTCCTTTTCATCCTCATCATCATCCAAAGTTGTCATCATAGCATGCGTCAAACTCAGATCCTTCAGCTGTGGGGTCCAGTCATAGCCACCACCTTCTTGCACAACTAAAGCACTTGTCTCTGCCTTTCCCTTCCCATCAGCTGACTTCTTCATCTCTGCTCTTTCCTTCCTTGGTTTGCTGCACTCCCTAGCAAAGTGCCCATATTCATCACAATTGTAGCACCTAAGCTTCGTCTTATCAAACCCCATCCTGATCTTATCTTGATCCTTCCACACATTTCGCCCCGTAGTAGCCATGAACTTTTTAGCCCTGAACACTGCCATAGCCATTTGCCAAGAGACGTCCAGCATTTCCACGTCTTCTGGATTGATCTGATTAAGCTCCCCCGAAAGAATCTCAGAAGGAATTAGTGTTCCAGCCATTAACGCATGATAACTATTCATGAATCCCATACCCAGAGCAAAATTGGGATCGTTGTTAGCTTCAGAAGTATCACCTCCACTTGAACCTGATTGGGGTTGTGCCACAAATGCCTTCGTTTGACTCATTGAACTTGATCCACCTGCTACAGCCTTTCCTTTCTGCTTCTCATCAACCTCTTCAGACAACAAAGCTTGATTCAACTTCCCCGCCAAACTCAGTGAACTTATATGATTCAACTCACGCTGCTTATCATCAATCATCTTGGACTTCAACTTGTTGATCATTTCATCCAAAGACAGCTCACTCAGTCTGTTGTTGTCCTTAATGATTGAAATGTTGGTGTTCCATGACTTTGGCAAGCTGTTTAGGAGCTTCAAATTTTTATCTTCCAATTCCGGTTCCACTCCATAACTTGACATCTCGGCCATTAGAGAGACAAATCTTTGCACTTGTGCTTCGAAGGATTCACCCTGGATATGATTAAACAAATTGAACTTTTGCTTCAACATCTGCTTTCGACTTGCCTTGATGTCTGGGTTTCCCTCATAAGCCACTATCAATGCATTCCACAGTTCCTTTGCCGTTTTGCAATGCTTAAACCCTTGAGCAATGTCCGGTGTCAATGCCATGGTCATTATCGCAAAGGCCCTCTCAGCCTTGTTACACCTCTCCCAGTCATCATCCTCAAATTCATCTTCAGTCTTTTTCTTTCCTGATTTAGGTCCTGCTTGATGAATAGGTATATGTGGTCCATTTAGAACTGCTCTCCACAACCTTAAATCAACACTCTTCAAATGGTTCTCGAATCTATATTTCCACTCTAAGAAGTTATCTGCTGAAGTTAGTCTTGGTGGACGAGTTATAGATCCGATCTCAAAGTCCAATTTCTGGTACATACTTGGTTCAAAGTCCATCCCGATAGCTTAGGAAACTTAAAACTAAAGTCCGAAAGTTCACAGAGTCTTGATTACGAACAGTCCGATTACGATTACAGAAGCTGATTACGATCGGAAACCCTTGTTTACGATCCGATGAAATCGAGAACACCGAATCCGATAGAATGACTCGTAAACGCCGATTACGATAAGAGATTACGACTCAGTATGTCGTAAACTCTAATTACGATCAGTCTTGATCGTAAACACCGATTGCGATTAGCCGATTCCGATAAGCAGAATCGTAAACCTCGATTACGACAAGGAAATGTCGTAATCTCCAAATGTACGACTCGTAATCACCAAAAGAACTGATCTTGAAGTCGTAAACTCCCTAAATGATGAAGATCTTCAAATGGAACACTCGTAAACGTCAAGAAACCCAGAAAAGATGATCGTAAACACCAAATCTTGAAGAACACCAGCAGAAACAGTGATCGTAATCACCTGGAACTCCTTCAAAACTTCGAAACCAACCCAGAAACACAGAAAACCTTCTTGAATCAATACCGTGTGAGCCTCGAATCAATGATTCTTGGCTCTGATACCAATTGTAGGTCCGAGATCAAACCACCTACACGATATTTAGCAAAATACGAGTGCGGAATCCTCGTACAAGCTCGATTCAAGAGAAATAGTAGAAGAATAGACTAGATCTATGATAAAGAAGAAGTCTTGAATGATAAATCTCTACTATTGAAGCTGATCGTAAACTAGCAATACACAAGAAATCGTAAACTGCCTAAATGATTGATAGAAAAGCTTGGTTACAAAGAAAGACAAATGGGTTTATATACTACCCATACCCTAATCGTAAACCTAGCAGGCCCAATAAGCCCAAATCGTAAGCTAGACTAGTCCAATTACAAGATAAATAACTAGCCCAAAACAAAACTAAGATAGCCCAAATACAAATGTTCATGCCTTAAATAAGCCTAGCCCAACATGTAGTTTAATGTAGGAAGAGAGTAGCGATGTTTTGTCTCTTGAGTTATAAGAAGAGGCGATTTAAGTAGTGGTGAGGACTTAGGAGGAAGACCTCCACTCAACATTGTCCTGGTATTATAAATTTTATTAAGAACTAAGTCAGAAAAAAGATTTCTTGAGCTGCTATTTGATATTGACTTACACAGTTCTGTAAGAGCTTACTACTGACCGGGTCAGCAGTAAGTTCTGTAAGAGCTTACAAACGACACTAAGCTTGTTTGTTACATCACAAAATGAGCCCGGACCGAATCAGCCACTCTGACCCACAACAAAAAAAATCACTTACCCAGTAAGGGAATTTAAAATCCCTGACCGAATCAACCAAGTTACTGGATTTCAAACAGCCCCTGAGTTTCATATTATTAGGCACCAATATAAATTGTATTTTTAGTGTATATGAATATGACGTTTAACTGTTTTTGAAGATATAGAGTTGCATGTTTAAAAGGTGAGGAAGAAGATGAGATCTGGATTAAAAAAGAAACAAAAAATAGATAATTTTAAATTGAGTTTTTTAACAGCAAATATTCGGACATTCAGGATCACCCTTCTATACGAATAACGGAGCGTGAAAACCAGACTCATCCACTACTCAGGAAGAAACCCACAACCTGAAAAACCCTGTGACTCAACCCGAAACAAATTGCCTTAAACAAGACTTGAACCCATGACCTATCATATGAAAAGTCATTTGGGTACCATTAGGGCAAAGTCCCTTTAGTTTAATTTTAAATTTAATGGAATGTGGTAATCTCGTGGTTTCAAGTTGCTTGAGCATTTTATGTAATGTCACCTCACAAATTGCTTCATCTTCACTAGTCTAAAGCATATATTCTCATCTTAGACCAAAGGATCTATATTTGTAAGTGTGACAATTTTCAAATAGTAGAAAAGTGGGTGTTTGTGATCATATTTTCCCGTCGTAAATAGCCTTTTGCGACTGATTTGTGATCGCAAATGAGCCCGTGTGGCTAATAATTTTTTGCAAGGGGTTTGTGATGATATTCAGAGATTGTTTTATGTTGAAAGTTGCGACCACATTGCGAATGGTTTGAGACTGTATCTTTTTGCGACAAGTTTGTAACCGTCACATTTGCAACTGGTTTGCAAACGCCACAACAGCTTTTTTTTTACAACTGGTTACAAAATTTGCGACTATTTTACAACTTAAATATACTATGGACCTTTTTACCCGTTGCACAACATGTGACCGTTTGGCAACTTAAATGTACTTTTTATTTGCTATATATTTTCCATCATTCTTTTGCGATTATGGTGTCTTAAATTTTGGGACCGCTTTGTTACAAGATTATATTTTTAGTTTATTCTTTTCGGAAAAAATTAATAGAATAGTAACCAAGTTTGATACGTGTTTAAATTAAGTCACTTAAACTTTTTTTACAATTGTAAAAACCACCTAACTTGCAATTTCTGCTCCAATTAAATTACTTTTACTTTTTTTTTTTCACTCAACATTGTTTGTCATTTTTTTTCTTTTAAGAACTAAGTGAGAAAAAAGATCCCTTGAGTTTTATATTATTAGGCACCCATATTTTGTATTTTTAGTGTATATGGATATGATGTTTAAACTGTTTATGAAGATGTAGAGTTGCATGTTTGAAGATGAGGAAGAAGATGAGATCTGGATTAAAAAAGAAACAGAAATTATAAGTTCATTTTAAATTAAGTTGTTTAACAGCAAATATTCGGACATTCGAGATCACCCTTCTATTCGAATAACAGAACGTGAAAACCCGGCTCATCAACTACTCAGGAAGAAATGAAAAACGGGTTTAACAACAAATATTATGATAGAACCCGTGTATTAAACGGGTTTAATTATTAAAAAGTATTTAATACATAATTCACGTTAAAAATTCACATAAAAACTATTTTAATAGATGTTATTGTAAATAATAATCATTCACTACGAGGAGCACAAAGAGATTGGTGCACAAGTTCTCTAAACTCTTCAGTTGATTGCAATTTCATACCAGAGGAAACGAAATTATCTAATTTTTTCAAACTATGATTGACAAAAATTAGAAACATATGTTATAGGTATAAATAATATGTACCATTCAATAAAATAAATCCAACAATTCACATGTTTGTTAACAAAATATATAATTTTGGTGCACATCTAAACAACATGTCATTTCAATATTTGATCAAACATACTATTCACATAATATATGACGTGAAAAGTAGTAAAATTGGTCAATTGTATGGATATAAATTAAATTTCATTGTTAGGTATGGTATATATACAAAACAACAAAAGAGATGAAATGACACAAAATAATACATTTGACAAGAAATTACACACAAATTGACATAAACACATAAGCGAAAATGAAGAAACTCATAAATTCAAAATATTTTAAGAAAATAAAAACCTTACACCAAATAACATAATTATTATACTTCCATGCTATATTATCTATGTTTTATAAGATAATTATTTTATATTATCTCAATAATATATCTAAGTTCAAAAAATGACCAAATTACAAAAAAAAAATATATATGAAATCCAATTTTGTAATTTTTTAGTAATGAAATTTCTCCAATAGAGAAGTGAGTTGCATTGTTCCTTTTTTTAGAATTAAACAAATTATATTTCATATTTAAAATTCAAGTAATTACGAATAACTGAAGAATTATAGCTATAAATTTAATTATAATATAAGAATTATTAAGTCATGATAATTTATTAGAATAAGAAAATTTATATTTTAATATTTAATTATTTAAAATTCTTAGCATCTAATAAGTGATAAAATTAATATTTGATATGAAAGAGAAGCGAATAAATTGTGATGAAAATGAATCTAGTAATGAAATATGTCCTCAAATGTAATTGTTTATTAAACAAGATGCATACCAACCCGCGAGTTGCGGCGGGTTACATCCTAATTGCTATTTTTTTAAGTGACTTGATAGCTTGTCATTTGTAGCTGAAAAAAATACCAACACTCACATTATTATATTATACAACCAAATTTCAAAGATCAATAGTTGACTTTTGGTTTCTTAAAGTTTGGCCACGTAAGTTTTGTGCTTTAACGCTTTCTACCCCTAAACTTTTACGATTTGTTTTTTTTAACTTAATAGTAAACTTTTAATTTTAATAGTTTGGCCACATTGTTTCATACTCTTACGTTTTGTACCGTTTAACTTTTAATTTTTTTTATTTTAAGTTTTGTTGTCTTCTATTTTGGCCACGAAACTTTTAGATTTTCTACTTTCGTTTTTAGTATATTTTTATAGTTTTATATACTTTCACTACAAGACTGTTAGACTTTTACGTTTTATACCCCTTAACTTTTTTAACCCTCAAACTTTTTAAACTTTTTTTTGTTTTAAGTTTTGTTGTCTTCTACTTTGGCCACAAAACTTTTAACTTTTATACTTTCGTTTTTAGTATAATTTTTATTATTTTATACTTTCACCACAAGACTTTTAGACTTTTATGTTTTATACTAACTTAGTATATTTTTATAGTTTTATACTTTCACTACAAGACTTTTAGACTTTTACGTTTTATACTCCTTAATTTTTTAATCCTCTAACTTTTAAAGTTTTTTTGTCTTCTACTTTGGGCATGAAACTTTTAACTTTTCTACTTTCGCTTTTAGTATACTTTTATAGTTTTATACATTCACCACGAGACTTTTAAACTTTTACGTTTTATACCACTTAACTTTTTTTTTTTACTTTCGTTCAGTATACAAATTCAACCCTGCAGCAACGCGCGGGGTGGATAAACCTCTCGTTCATATTAAGGACAATCTAGCAATGAAAAATTGTAATTGTAAGTGCTAATACATGGACGAACACATACTTAAGAAGAAAAAATTAGCTCAAAGAACCGCCTTGAGTGAGGATCGAAACTGAGACCTCCTCCTTAGAAGACGAAAACCCGAATGCTTCCAAAATATTGTTGCTTCTTTTTCTTCCTTTCGACCAAAGCTCTTTTCTCCAAATTGTTATTTTTCTTTCGCGTCCTTGCTCCAACCGTTCGAATTCTTCTTGCTTCCGTGGGGTTCTTTTCTTTTATACACTATACCCTCCTAAATCATGTTACGTCCAATTCTTCTTGATTATAAATTATCGTCCCCCTTATGCCTTATAAAAAATAAAATGTATAATATAATAAAAAAAAGCTAATGAGAAAAATAGAATGTACAATATAATAGGAAAGAAAAAAAGAAAGAAACTAAAAATCTAATAGGAAAGAAAAAAAAGCGTGGCTGTTGCTGCCTTTCTTATCCATCGCGACTGGAAATAGAGGAATGAAAAGAGAAAAAAAGGAAAAAAAAGAAAGAAACTAAAAATGGATGCTAAGGATGTAATGTACAAAATAATAGGAAAAACAAAAAGGAGAAGGAGTCGAACAGGAGAGCACAGAGTCAAAAGGTAATGACTTACCACTTCACCACTTCAACAACTTTGTTATACTACCAAACAATTAATTATATAACCTTTAACAGAAAGGCAAAAGTAAAAAAAAAATTAAACACTATTACGCCACATGTACTAAATGGACACGTGACAAAACCCAATTTTGTGAAACGTTGTACAGTAATTTTAGACACAAACACCCCAATTTGAAATGTTATATATATAAATTAGGAAGATATGTTCTTGTTTATATATATTTTAAATAAATTTTTTCTTATCCTGGTGAAACGTGTATCATAATTTTAAAAAAAAGTTCAACAAAAACTAGTTTTTTATTCAAAAATCATATTATTATTTTATAGAATGTTTTTGTTATTTTATTAAAAAAATTGCTTTAAAATATACTAATGTTCAATGGTAGAACATGACAATTTTTAAAAAAGAGGCGGTTGCAAAGTTTGCAACCGGATGATTATAGTCGCTAATATGTTTAAGCTAGATTTTATATTTTTTTTGAAAGGTAAGCTAGATTTTATATATCTTGATCTTGATCATTGTTTGTCTAATATACACGAGAACAACATTGTTTTATCTCTTGTGTTATAAGCAGTGACGGATTTAAGTAATAGCGAGGGGAAGACTCTCACTCAACATTGTCCTATTATTGTAAATTTTTAAGAACTAAGAAGAAAAATTAGAGCTCTTAGAAATTTATATTATTAGGCCCATGTTTTGTAGTTTTAGTATATAGAAATGTAACTAGGTTTGTAACCCGTGTGTCACACGTATGGAGAATAAAATAATTATAAACAAATGGTTTGTAACCCATGTACGTGTTACACGGATGAAGAATAAAGTAATTGTAAACAACTGTAAGATAAGGAAATTGGAGTGATATGCTTACTATTGAATTATAAATTATTATTGTTGGTGTAGGATGAAATGAAAGAAATATATGGTTAGCGTTATCTTTTTTTTATAATTTTATAATATAGGAAAAGACTAAAAATAACTTAAAATTAGAATTTCAACATCCACACAATAGAAATATTCAAAAACGAAATCTTTCGCATAAAATTTTCCGTAAACATTCCATGTGTAATCATATAACATATCATTTTCTTTGATTGCTCTTAAAACCATGAGATATGGATGAGAATAATAGTGAAGATGATAACTTTACAGGATTAGAGACCCATATTGTATGGACCAAATCTAAGGATTAATATATAATTAAAAATTAAAAAAGACTCAGATTCAAGAGTTTTAGATGGTTGAATCAACATCCTCTTGTAGTTAGAAACAAAGATGAAGATGATTTGTATATTCTGATTTTCCCTGTCACTAATTCTACTTGAAGAAATTCTTTTCATGGAAGAGACAGTCATGAGTCATATCAACTGCTTTTATGATCTCACTAAATAGAAACTTGAAATTGGTGAATAAAGATCCTTTGACCTTAAAGAACAACTTATTAAAACATGCAAATAACACCCTAAATCGAAGGAGGAAATAGCTATAGAGAGATAACTACCAAACCAAAAATAATAATAACGAGCAAATCGACCCGCGCCTTACGATGGGGTCGAAAATATTTTTATTGTGAAAAGTTATGCCATGCAAAAAATAAATAGTATTTCTTGTGTAACATCAAACTATGAATGAACAAATCTTCAAAATATAAAACATTTCTTAACAAAACTTGGAGAACAGAATCTCTGATCACTTAATTTCATCTTAGCAACAACCACCACCCATTTCCAATCATTCATTATTATATAAAAAAAAACCTAGAATAAGAAACAGAGATCAAGGATTCGACACTAATAATTATTCCCGTATGATTCCTTTGTTCAATGTTCTAATATGAGTGTGCTAATGTGTCACACCCCGATGTTCCGATTACGTGGGCGTGTGACGTCATGGGGTCCTAGTCGTGGTTACAAGGAACGACCTCTAACTGTTTCACTTTATGTTTAGAGATCAAATAGTATTTAAAGTTGCAGCGGAATTCATAAATACTGATAATATGTTACAATACTGGAAAAGATGAAATACGATAATTATTACGATTGTTCATGATTTTATTTAATAAAAAGGAACGACCATGACACCATTCCTAAAGCAGGTCCTATTAGTTGATAGACTTCCCATTTGCATGCCGAGAGCGGTTTTCATTTACCTGAGAAATACATGAGTTTGAAAAGAAGGTCAACATAAAGTTGGTGAGTTCACAGGTTTAAGACTCTACAAGATGTATTTGTAAAAGTTGAAGATATACACGATATTATAAAAATTACTCGTTTGATGCTTTGATCTACCTGTTCCTTGATTTCAAATACTAACAGATTTACCCATCGATGGTAACTTCCCCTAAGAAATACCAATGGCATAATATAACTGACATGTACCCCCAGACTAATTTCCGGTGAGTCAGAACCGGAGCTACCAGATAGGGCAGGGTTGTTAACCCAAATAGATCTATTCACTAGTTATCGTTTCGTTACAGGAACTAATTGAAATCAATTGATAATGGGATTTGTAGCAATATGTTATTAGCAAATTACTATGAAGGGGTAATGAAAGAACATATAATCAATAGCGTAACAGTAATACCATAATATCAAGTAAAAAGATTTGATTGATCATGATTTCTCCCCCAAAGTATTTAAAACAGTTTAAAAGAAAGGGGCCGTGAAACTCACATTTTTAAGGTGAATGATGATGAAGAACTGATATGAGCTGTGACGACTGATGTCCTAAAAATAGTAGTAGAACAAGTCTCAGGTTTTGATTCGATTGGTTAACGTTCTGGTTAACCAATAAGTTGGGTCGAGTCTTGACAATTCGTTTCCGTTTGTATGTTGTAGTTATTCGTTTTTGAAAAGATATATTTTGAGTAAAACGTTGAAGGTTTGTTCAATTAATATCACGAATAAGGTTTATAAGTAAAGTAAATGTTTAAACATATATATATATATATATATATACTTAGCTATATATATATATTTTAATATACACCTAAACATATATATTTCGAGTTATTATCATCTTTGATGAAATAATATAGAGAAAATATATAGTTAGTAATCCTTTTTCATTTTATACTGATTTCGAGTCTCGTTTGATTAATTAAACCGTGAGCGAAACACGTTGGTAAAATATGCCTTTAATTGCAGACTTTCCCTAAATATTGATGTGTGGACACAAAAAGGTTTCGTTTGTTTTTTGTTTTTAAAAGACATTTCGTTGAAAGTGATAACATCGGATGTTTGATCTTTAACTCAATATTTATAAGATGATCGAAATGATATAGAGAACGTAAATAAACATAATGTTCTTAGTCCATTTTCATTTATAAAAATAATAATTCGCAAGACGGTTATCAAGTATAATATGCCTATATTATTATTTATATATATATATATATATATATATATATATATATATATATATATTGAGTTAGATCCGACCTCTGATTGTCTTTTTAATCCATGAATTATTATAACGTTTTAGGTCATTAGTCCGAGGTTATTAGGATATATTTCTCAACTGAATATGTCCGTCGTTCCAAATTCAAATCACCAGAGTCATCAAATAAATAACGAAATATTTTATTATCTAATCACAAACATTTGTTTTAATCCGAATGTGGTTAGTTATAAAAGTAATTATATCCTTTTTATATTTTGATCGTTTTAGATCGTTATATCAACCCAAGTGTTCAAATTGCATCCAAATCACCAATATAACACTAAATAAGTCTCGTGAGTCGATCGTGACTCGGAGGCGCCACCTTTGTAGTAACAAACGGGTGTTAACCAAATCGAAAGGTTATCATTTTATGTGGGTTTTTAACCCGAACGGAACCGAACTAGATATCAAGACTCGGGGTTCATTATGGGTTAACCGGTTACGTAAGCATGTAAAAGAAAGTTCACGAGCCTTACAACGGTGGTAGCGGGGTCGTGTTTGGTGACGATCGGAGGTGGCGGTGACCGGCGCGACAGCGAGGGAGACGGCAGCAGCAGTGGCGGAACGGCAGCAGCAACGGGGTCGACGGCAGCGGGAGTCGGCAGTGATGATGACGATCGGGGGTGGCGAGAACGGCGGCGGTGGCGTCGGTCGTCGAGAGGGAGTAGGGAGGTGGCGGTGGTGGTTTGTTCGTGGGGTGTCTCGCCAAAGGGGGGTGGCGATGGTGAGGGCGGTGTCGGGTGGCGGGGTGAAGGTGGCGGATGGAGGTGTTGATGGCGGGTGGTGGTGCGGATGGTAGATGGTGGCGACGGGGAGAGGTGGCAGGGAAGGGAGATAGGTGCGGCGGGGTGGGGCGGCTGCTGTGGTGGTCGCCGGCGCAGGGGGCGTTGGCAGGTGGGGGAGCCGGCGGTGATGGGAGGGTGAGGGAGGTGGCGTCGTGAGGATGGTGGAGGTGGAGGGAAATGGGGTGAGGGTGATGGTTTAGGATGAAGATGATGATGTTGTTTATAAGATAAAAAAAAGCAAGTGGGACTTTGGATAAAATCTCCTGGGATTTTAGTCAGAGATTTTTATTTTTTTAACTAAGGTTAAATTAATCAAGGTTAAAGTTTTTAACTCAAGGTTAAGTGCATATTTTAGGATAGGTTAGTTAGTTTTAAATCTTTTATAAAAATTAGATAAATTGTCATAATTTATATAAAAATTTAAATAATTTGTTATGATTCTATAAAAAGAACGTAACTTGATCGGTCGAGCATTCGAGAAATAATAATCATCAATTCAAACGGTTTAGATTGAGCTTATTTAATAGTTGACGGGTCGGTGTGGCTCGTGTCGGTCCACATTTTGTAAACGGATGATTTAAACCAAACCGTTGAACCGTTTTGACCGGAACGAATTCCTAAATTATTTAAGAAACCACGACATCGTTGTATATTTATAATTCGTTATGAATTTAATTATTTAGAGAACTTTACTTATTTATTTACTTTATTTATTTACGACATCGCGTAAAGAAATAAATAAATGATTCTATCGTTTCGGCTCGAGCTCGGATATTTCATTATTCAATCTCATAATAGATTAAAATTAGTAATATTCGCTTAAGCGTTGTCGAGTGTCAGCGTGATTTCTCACTACGCTAGTTTGGAAAATATAAAAGTTAGTTTTTATATTTATTTTTCTTGTTATTGAAGTTCCATCGATCTAGGATAGAACTTTCTATTTGTTATGATATTTTTCAGTACAAACGTGGAAACTTTGTCAAGTGTGGACGTTTCGGCGTATATCTTTCACAACTATAATTACTTATTCGGTCAAACATGTATATATATACGTATATAAATGTAGTCAAAGAGTACGGTTTGACCTGATTTTCTGACGGGTTGCCACATAATGTAGTAATGTGCTAAGTAGGGGTGTCGAAAATACCCGAACCCAATTAAACAGACCCAACCCGAACCCGAATAGGATAATTAAGGTCGGGTCTAATAGGGTTTAAAAATGTTAATCGAGTTAACCCGACAAACCCGAACGTTGTTAGGGTCAGGTTTCGGGTTAATTTTTATAAAAATCATAGGGTTACGGGTTAACCCGAATATCCCGAATAATGATAAGATTATAATAGGCTTAGTTTAAAATATAAATTTAGGGCCAAATTCATAACTAAATTCTATATTATTCTACTAGGTTAGTAACCCGTGTATTACACGGGTTGAATAAATATTTATAATAATGAGATAAGTATAATAAAATAAAAATTGATATAAGATTTAAAAATTATGGATATGGATGATATAATTGTGAGATCATATCAAATAGTTATTTTATAGTAGTTAAGTTAAAAGTACATTTATAGTAAATTAGAGTATTTCGTATATCACAGTTGGAAAATAAATTGCTTAATAATTTACTTTAAAGTGGTGTTGAGAATTACAATAATAAAGAGTTATTATTATTTATGATTACTTGAATTCAGAGAATGTTAAAAGAAAATTAGAAAAGGTTAAAGATGATAAATGAACTCTTTAAAGTATTTTTCAGAATATAAAATATAAAAAAGTGTTTAACATTTTAATATTTTAATTGAATAAATCAACCACCCTAATATATAATATTTAAATCAATAAATATTAGTAACTATTGTTACAAATTAAAATTTTGAATGTTACATCTCTTAAAATTAGAAAATTCAAACAATTTATATAAATATGGTAAGTTAGTTAATAAATAATTTATGTAAATATATAAGTAATAAATATTAATACTAATTCATAACTAATTTTAGTTAAATGTAATATTAAATTTTAGATTTAGAAAGTTGAAATATTAAATTTGGAAATTTTGAATTCTTAAATGAAAAAAATTTGAAATTAAGTGTGGTGTTGACAAGTGGATTGTTGAGGTGGAGGATGATGTGGACACCCTAGTAAAGTGACATGTGTACACTTTTTTATTGCTTTATTAGAATGAAAGATAATACAAAATTAAAATTATTAGAACCCGTACGTATTAGTTCAAACAATAACTCGCCATTTTCTCTATTCACTTACAAACCTACTTCCTACATTTCGGATCTTTCTGCAAAAACCTACTCACGTATATCATTTTCTAAATTCTTTACTTTTAATGATTATATGTTATAAATTATTAAAACAATATAATAGTCATGATGTAACTACAGACTATAGAATGAAAATTTGAAAGAAGTTAGGATTGTCACTACTTCTATTTCATTAAAACCCGACTAACCCGATTGACCTGACCCTAATAACCCGAAACCCGACTAACCCGAATCCTATTAACCCGAATCTTAATAGGGTCAGGTTGCGGGTGAGATTTAAAAAAAAAAAAACCCGACTAACCCGACCCTAATAACCCGAAACCCGAATGGGTTGACCCGATTAACAACCCTAGTGCTAAGCCCAATAGAAGGTCGGGAATTAATAATATATCTAGAAAATCATTAACAAAAATAGATACTTTAATAGAAGGTCAGGAACACATAATCAGCATTAATAGAAGAGCAGAAAATGAAGACAGAAGAGAACACATGATAGATCCATTTTCTCCTATTTTCTCCAACAACTGATAGATCCATTTTCTCCTATTCTTGGTAAATCACCAAGAGAACACATAAGTAGCATTAAAAACTAATCACGAAGGGAAACATTTATGAGAAATTTAAGAAATTTTGAGCAGTAAAAGAAATCTAAGAAATGCTAAAAAGTCTCATAAGTCATAAAACAAAATTCGATTTTTTCCTTATAAAACTGATGACAAAGAGAAAAGAAAAAGGCATTAGAAAGTCTCGCAAAACAAAATTCGACGTGTACCAAAAATAATAAAGGTAAATGTAAAAACAATGAGATGGCTCAGATCATATTTTTTGGCTGCAAAAAAGTAAAAGCTATATGGTTATTGCCTCGCCAAATAACGATTTCTAATCATCATCGCCATGAATCAATAAACCAACAGGGACCGTATATTAGGAACATATCAGAAAGTTTTCTATCAAGAGGGGCCATCCAATTAAAAGCTATCATAGCTCAGATCCTAGAAGGATCGTCATAGCATCAAAACTCAGTTCAAGTACCAACAAAAGTAAACCACATCTGAACCAAACTGAAAAGGTAGCTCAGCAATAAAGCCAAACAATAACAAAAAACAACATGCCATGAACAAACAGTAAGGACTGGGTGTTAATGTAGAAAACACCTGTAATGCCCCCAATGAAGCAAATGCACCACAAATCCCCACCAATAAGAAAAAAGATTATCGCATACTTGCTATCCACAGTATTTCTTTTGAGTACAACTCAAACAACGAACATATGAAAAACCGAAGTGCAAACCCACAAATATAACAGCTAAAGATTATATAAACGTTTACATCCAATAAGATAATAAACATTTCACCTGACTTCCTTGATATGAGATGAAGTGAAACACCTTCTTCTTTTGAATCACCTACACACGGAACCAAAGAAAACCAGATTGAGGAGACTCAAAAAGATATAGCTTTAGAAAACCATAGATGATACTACAATATCAAAATTGAACAATAAGAAAGCAAGACATGAGAATTCTTAATATTCAAATGTAAAACAATAAAAATGACATAAATTAGACCTAAAACATATAACATCCTCTAATCAAAAGTAGGTTGCATAATTTTCATTCACCAACACATTATAACTACAAATATTCTACATGCACATGGAAACAAAATATTCTTATCTCAAATCAAAATCTCGGATTCAATATCAAGAGTCTAAAAAAGGGTTAATATGAAAGGTTTAAAAAGGGTTAAGTTGTGAACAATACAAAGTTCTACACACATTTTGAAAGAAATAACTGGAAACTCGAAACAAGCTCCAAGTTCAATTTCAGAAGCTAAACAATTTTTCGATTTGAAAAATCACTAAAAGTTTTAGCCTGATTCCCCAAATCAAATTAAACAACCAATTCAAGTTCAATTTCATAAGCTAAGAAAATTTTTGGTTTGAAAAATTACAAAAAGTTTGAGCCCGAAAACACAAATCAAATACATTCCAAAACAATTTCACTACACAATTCACCATAACCACAAAGAGTTGAGACAAAAGTGAGAACACAACTCTCAAAATTTAACACATAGAAACCAAATTAAGTAACAACAATGCCTTAGAGACTCAAATATCTGAAGAAACACAACAAATTTATTCCGACACACATACACAACAAATAAAAACAAATGAAAAACCCAAATGAACTACCAAAAGCATCAAAGAACAAATCGATCATAAACAAAACGAACAATAAACAAAGATGCTTAATAAAGCGAATTTAACAAAGACAACACTTACAAAAGAGGAGAAAGAACATAAAACTGCAACACTACAAATCTACGGCAGGATCATAAAGCAAAGAAAGGAAAAAGGCGCGTGTAGACAACAAATCAAATGAGATGAATGCACCGCCAAACCTCACCAATAAGAAAAAAGAACATTGTATGCGTGGCTTACACAGTACTCTTGTGAATACACGTAAGCAATTACAAATGTTATATAACGAGATGTTTACCACCCTGTGCGTTGCTGTGAGGTTGAATTTCTATGCTGAACGAAAGTTAAAAAGTTAAGGGGTATAAAACGTAAAAGTCTAAAAGTCTCGTGGTGAAAGTATAAAATTATAAAAGTATAGTAAAACGAAAGTAGAAAAGTTAAAAGTTTTTTGGCCAAAGTAGAAGATAACAAAACTTAAAACAAAAAAGAACTTTAAAAGTTAGAGGTTAGAAAGTTAAGGAGTATAAAACGTAAAAGTCTAAAAGTCTCGTGGTGAAAGTATAAAACTATAAAAGTATACTAAAAACGAAAGTATAAAAGTTAAAAGTTTCGTGGCCAAAGTAGAAGACAACAAAACTTAAAACAAAAAAAAACTGTAAAAATTAAAGGGTAGATAACATAAAAGTATGAAACATATGTGACTAAACTATGAAAACCAAAAGTTTACTATTTCGTTAAAAAAGAGTAGTGTAAAAGTGTAAGGGGTAGAAACCGTTGAACACTCAAACTACCGTGGCCAAACCATACGAAAGGAAAAGTCCACTATTCATTTACCAAATTTCATAGGAATAAAAGTGTTAAACAAAATGTTAATAAGAACTAAAATTGTAAAGATACACAATAAATTGTGATCAATTTGCAAGAAACACAAAGACTATTATTCATCTTCAAATTTTCATTGTATTATATAATAAGTAATAACAATAATAAGAACGACGAAACTTACCTCTGAGGCCCGGGAGGAAGAATAGTGACCATAAAAAAATAATAAAGATCATTAGCCTTTATACGCTCACGATGAACATATCTTTTTTGGAACGAGCCTTAACTTTAACTTCGTTTACAATGACAACAACCGTTGCAATAATTTTAAAATAAACATTTTTGGAATGATTGGAACTACTTGACAATATCGGAAGGTCCGGTGGTAAGATATTGTGATGTCTTAACTTTTTAGTAGAGAAGTGTAGAATCGTGTAGAGAAAAGATATATTTTTTTTAATGTGAAATGAGTGTGTAAAACGGTTATACATTAACACGATTTTTTTTAAAGTTCATAACTATTCAAAGATCAAATAAATATAAAAACAGAAGGAAGTCACAACAACTAATCAAATAAATATAAAAACAGAAGGAAGTCACAACAACTAGTAGTAGCCGTATAAACTACAAAAGGTAGCCACGAGGGTTGCGGCCGTGAAACCGCTTAGCCGCGACATAAGCCTCCTTCGGCCCCTTCCACCTTACAAGACCACATTTTATTTAGTATTTAATTTTTAAAATTTTATGTTTTGTTTTTTATAATCTTTTAATTTTGTTATCGTGCTCTTTTAATTTTTTTCTTAAACTCTTTATTATACATGGATCTAATTAGCTAATACATTAAAAAAACTGTTATTTATAGATTAACAAATTTATAAATATGATTTTTTTTTAGAATTTTGGATTTTAATAATCTCAGTTATTGCCTATTGGTCGATATTAATCTGTATTTCATTTATTCACTACAATAAACCATATTTTAAAGGTACTGGAAGCTATTAAACCGCCCCGTTAAATGACTACTAATGTCGTTAAGTAAATTTTTATTTTTTAATGACCGGGCAACACAGTGGCGTCTTACGTGACATGTTTTTTTATGACTTAGCTCAAACATGAAGTCTTTTTTTAAAAAAATTTATATGTTTTGATTATATTAAACCGCACACCTCCCGTACATGCTAACGCCCCTGTTGTTGTCAAACTAGACTTCCGCTCAAAACTAAAATGGCTATTAGTGTAGCATATATATATTAGATATGTCATTTGGATTACATCACAATAATCATTGGTTATGCATCTTCCAACTTGTTGAGTATTAGACATATATTTGTGTTATGTTAAGTTAGTAATATTAGAGGGATTAGTATTGTAATTAGTCCTCTATATATATTTCCATGTAATCACAAATCCAACCATTCTCCACACAAGAGAAGACTTCCCACAACTCTCATAAATTCGCCTTTACCCTATCACCAACCAATTATGGTTATTGGAAAACAATGATCCATCCGTTCTTGGTTACTAATCACATGTTCGAGTATATTGATGGTACAGTCCCGTGCCCGCCACAAACAATCACGGTACCCGGTACCCCTGCCGCCGAGAACAAACCTGCCACCCCTGACACCATCGAATCCAACCCTAGCTATGCGACGTGGGTGGCCAATGATGCCCACGTCCGCATGCTGCTCATCTCGACCGTGTCTGAGGCATCCTTTCATCACGTTCAGGGTTCCACATCCCGCGAACTATGGCTGGCCCTGGAACGTGCTTATGCTCCACATACTCAGTCACGGGAATATACCTTGAAAACCAAGTTGCTCAAACTTGATATGAAGGGTGATGAGACCACCACTGCTTACCTTGCCAGAGCCCAAGAGTATGCCACCGATCTCTCTAACATTGGCGAGGCGATGAAAGAAAAAGATGTTGTGATGCTAGTGATTTCTGGCCTCCGAGACGAATACAATGGTCTCAAATCCAACCTTCTTGGCCGTCAAACCCCTATTGCCTTTAATGAGTTGCAGGGCCTATTATCTGATCATGACTACATGATCAACAAAACCCAACCCGCCACCACCCCTACCCCTCACGCATTCACGGCTGCCACCCCAAACCCGACCCATCCTACTACGGCTTCCACATCCTCCGCCCCTAACCTCAGCACCCTCCAACAACTTGCCTCTCAACTTGGCTATCAACTCACCCCCTCGGTACCGTCTCAAGTGTTTTATGGTACTCGAAACACCCGTGGCGGTTACAACCATGGCACTCTCAACAGCCGCAACACAACTCGCGGACGCGGCAATAACAACATGCGTGCAAATACTAGCAACAATCGCAACAACTTTGACTGGGCTACTACAACAAATGCAGTTCATGGCACATGTGCTCGATGTGGCATTGGGCACATCCCTTCTAACTGCCCCAACAGAGACCCCAATACTATCAGAAACAGGCCCACTGCCAACTATGCGGATACACGATCCACTGCTTCAACATCTTGGTTCCCAGACACCGGTGCCAATAGCCACGTTACACCAGATTTGTCAAACTTAGGAAACTCAGAAGCTTACTAAGGTGATGACAATCTTCATGTTGGTAACGGTAAAGGTTTGCCCATTCTTCATATCGGCTCTAGAAATTTCTATTCACCGCACAAAACTTTTTCCTTAAACAATATTCTTCACGTTCCACAAATTAAACACAACTTGCTTTCCGTTCAAAAATTCTGTCTTGATAACAATGTGTTCTTTGAATTTCACCCGTTTTTCTTTTGTGTGAAGGACATGTCTACGCGCACTACCCTACTCACGGGTCCAAGTAAAGATGGCCTCTATTCGCTCGTCCTTCCACAACTGCGTTCCGTTCACAAGACTGCTTTCTCTGCCACTCGTGCCTCTGCAACTGTGTGGCATCAACGTTTAGGGCATCCCCATGATCGCCTTTTACGCACTATGTTATCTAATTATTCACTTCATGTTTCTGTTAGACATTTTGATTCTGTGTGTGCTTCCTGTCAAATGGGAAAATCATCAAAACTTACATTGTCATCTTCTACTTTTCGTAACAATAATATTTTGGATTTAATATTTTGTGATGGATGGTCATCGTTATTTCTTATTGTGTGTTGATCACTTCACTAAGTTCATATGGTTTTTCCCGCTAAAACAAAAATCCGATGTCCTTTCGACCTTCAAACAATTTGTTGCAACAGTTGAACGTCAATTTCAAACAAAAGTTAAAAATGTCCAAACAGATTGGGGTGGCGAATTTCGCAGTCTAACCACCTTTTTCTCGTCTCTCGGCATTGTTCATCGACGATCATGCCCGCACACCAGTGAACAGAACGGAACTGTCGAGCGCCGTCACAGACATGTTGTCGAAACCGGCCTCACCCTTCTTGCCCAATCCTCCGTTCCACATCGCTTTTGGCACTTTGCCTTTGACACGGCGGTCTATCTTATCAATCGTATGCCATCGCGATCCAACTCCAACAAGTCTCCTTTTGAATCCATATACAAACACACCCCTGACTATTCTTTCTTGCGCATATTTGGGTGTCAGTGCTTTCCCTATCTCCGTCCCTACCATTCCCACAAAATGGATTTCCGCTCCACTCCGTGCATTTTTTTGGGCTACAGCCCCTCACATCATGGTTATCGCTGCCTCGATCCTACAACCGATCGCATTTATATCGCTCGTCACGTTCGTTTCAATGAATCAACCTTCCCATTTCACTCCTCACCACCTCCATCCCCATCTAAACCTCCAAATCCACCATACACCACCTTCATGCCCTTCCCGGACACATCCTCCTTTCCTTCTGAACCTGTCCCTGACCCGAGTATTTCCACTACTCCCACGACACCACACTCCACGGGTTCGGCTCCACAACCGGATCCGTCTTCCCCTACGCCATCTGAAACCATCTCCACTCCCACATCCGAACCCACCTCCCCTCCTACACCACCGTCAACGCCTTCGCCCTCATCCTCCAACTCCTCCTCCTCACCCACACCATCGCCCTCTACTACACCTCCGACTCCACCTCCGCCACCCCCTCCCCCTCGGTCTCGCCCTACCAATCTTCGCCCAAACCCAAAACCGAGGGTACCCTATGATCCATCAGCTTTCCATACTAAAACTTCCTCACCTGACCCACAATCTGACACTACTCCTACCTCCCCTCCCGACACCGAGCCACACACCTTTACCGCTGCTAACAAGCGTCCCGAGTGGCGCGCTGCTATGGCTGATGAGTATTCCGCACTTGTCAAAAATGGTACATGGTCACTTGTCCCACCGGTTTCTGATACTAATGTTGTTGATTGTAAGTGGATTTACAGGATCAAACGGGACAAAAATGGAGCTCCATCTCGTTACAAAGCGAGACTTGTGGCTAAAGGTTTCACACAACAGCATGGCACTGATTATCACGAGACATTCAGCCCCGTTGTCAAAGCCACCACTATACGGGTTGTTTTGTCTCTTGCTGTCACTCACAACTGGTCCTTAAGGCAATTGGATGTCAAGAATGCCTTTTTGCATGGTGACCTTCAAGAGACCATTTATCTCAAACAGCCACAAGGTTTCATTGATCCGAACAGGCCAGACTACGTTTGCAAATTACACAAATCATTATACGGCCTAAAACAGGCCCCTCGGGCATGGTTTGCTCGTCTTTCTGCCGCACTACAGCGCCTCGGCTTCTATGGCTCCAAGACAGATCCCTCCTTGTTTATTTACAATTATCGTGGCACACTGATCTACTTTCTGGTATATGTTGATGACATTATTGTGACAGGTAATAATCCTCATGCGATCGACAAGGTTGTTACACAACTTGGTGCGGAACTGGCCTTGAAAGACTTAGGTGATCTTGATTATTTCTTGGGTTTGGAAATTGTTCGGAAGGGTAACGATATTATTCTCTCGCAGAAAAATTATATTTTGGAGCTTCTCCAACGAGCAGGCCTGTCCACGGCCAAACCGGCTCCTTCCCCCATGAGCACCTCTACGGTACTTCACTTACAGGATAGTGCTCCTTTTTCGGATCCGGTGAAATATCGACAGCTAGTAGGCGCCTTACAGTATGTTACTCTGTCTCGTCCTGATATTACTTTTGCTGTCAATCGGGTGTGCCAGTTTATGCACGCTCCCACAGATGATCATTGGGCTGCTGTCAAACGTATCCTGCGTTATCTTCTTGGCACGTCGAATCATGGTCTCCTTCTTCGACATGACTCTGGTTCCAGTCTTCATGCCTTCACCGATACATGTTGGACAGATATTCAGGCATTCTCTGATGCAGACTGGGCTGGTTGTCCGGTTGATCGCCGGTCTACGGGTGGCTTTGCGGTTTACTTGGGGTCTAATCTGGTTTCTTGGGCTGCTCGCAAGCAACGTACTGTGTCTCGATCCTCTACTGAATCTGAGTATAAGGCACTAGCTGACACCGTTGCTGAACTGACATGGCTTGGGGCGCTTCTGCGTGAACTTGGGGTGGTATCCAGGGTTGCTCCGACTCTCTGGTGTGACAATTTAGGGGCAACTTATCTCTCTGCTAATCCTGTTTTTCATGCCCGTACGAAACATGTGGAGGTCGATTTTCACTTTGTACGGGAGAAAGTTGCCCGGGGGCATTTACGTGTTCAGTTTATTTCTACTCATGATCAGATTGCAGACATTTTCACAAAGCTTCTAGCTACTGACATATTCGTTTTTCTACGGTCCAAGCTGCAGGTCATCACCCGGCCTCAGCTTGCGGGGGAATATTAGACATATATTTGTGTTATGTTAAGTTAGTAATATTAGAGGGATTAGTATTGTAATTAGTCCTCTATATATATTTCCATGTAATCTCAATTATCAATAACACAATACAATATTTTCCTGGTTCAATTTTGAGCATTTCTTTGCCCATTTACAATTTAATATCTAGTCTTTATTGAACCAGGATAACTAAATAACCCCATGATTATGTACTGTTTATTATTCAGAGGTTATGCATTTGATACAATATTATATAGTAAGTAAGCAGTTATATGATTCTGCGAAACACACACTTCTTATCATACATTATATTATATGATTGGTTTTGTAACGTTTACTCATCATCAACACTCCTCATACTCCAATATGGCCATATCTGACCATAAGGAATAACACTATGGGTGTAACGGTACTCTTGTCCATTTCCAAAACGATTATACCCATAATTTCCGTTATTCGGCAGCCCCGTAACCCCATGGTTGATATGATTGCCATGGTAATTGTAGCCGCCATCCCTAACGTGCAACGCACCATACCCTTGGTATATCGAATAACTTTGATGTTGGCGTACACCAACACCACCAGGGTTCGGGAGCAATATAGACCCACCAATGCAGCGAGGGATACACTTGGGTTCTTCAAAGTTAACCTTCTGGTTTTGAAGTAAGATAGTGGCCACCCCACCTTCTAGGGGGTGGCCACACTCGGGTTTTTCAAACTTAACCTTCTGCATACCTCCAGAGTTTCGTGTAGAGTTAGAAAAACATGAACTAGTAATGGAATTTGGTAATACTTCTGAAGTTGTAAGGTCCAATTATAAGCCATTGTAGCCACAAGTTAAACACAAAACTCTAAATATAGATCACACTATATCCTTCTTATGTTGTATATGTTCCTCCTCCGACTCTTCAAATTTAATGATTTACATTTATTACGAATGATTTGTGTAGTGATGAGTGTGATCGCCAATCAATAAATCATCATAACTTTTATTATCTTGAATGAAACGGGTAGGGTATACGTTTTTAATATAAATTTTCATCACTGCAAATCTTCTTAACTTTATTAATTAACTTGCATAGAATAATATTTTTATATATTTTAATAACCTCTGGTAGTTGTTAAAATGGTTTTCTTACCATTGGGACTTTACAATTTGAATTCATTTGTTAACATAAAATGGATTTCTTACGATTGGGACTTTACAATTCGAACATAGATCAAGTTGTGTAGATAAAAAAAAAGGTTTTTTAATAAACTAACAATGGAGATCGGTGTAAATGCTCTTGTCATATTCAAAGCTTGATGTTTGTGTGTAAAACCCGACTAACCCGACTAACCCGACCTGCCCGACCCTACTAACCCGAAACCCGATTAACCCGAACCCTACTAACCCGAACCTTAATAGGGTCGGGTTGCGGGTGAGATTTTTTAATTAAAAACCCGACTAACCCGACCCTAATAACCCGAAACCCGATCGGGTTGACCCGATTAACAGCCCTAATCATCGCCATGAATCAATAAACCAACAGGGACTGTATATTAGGAACATATCAGAAAGTTTTCTATCAAGAGGGGCCATCCAATTAGAAGCTATCATAGCTCAGATCCTAGAAGGATCATCATAGCATCAAAACTCAGTTCAAGTACCAACAAAAGTAAACCACATCTGAACCAAACTGAAAAGGTAGCTCAGCAATAAAGCCAAACAATAACAAAAAACAACATGCCATGAACAAACAGTAAGGACTGGGTGTTAATGTAGGAAACACCTGTAATGCCCCCAATGAAGCAAATGCACCACAAATCCCCACCAATAAGAAAAAAGATTATCGCATACTTGCTATCCACAGTATTTCTTTTGAGTACAACTCAAACAACGAACATATGAAAAACCGAAGTGCAAACCCACAAATATAACAGCTAAAGATTATATAAACGTTTACATCCAATAAGATAATAAACATTTCACCTGACTTCCTTGATATGAGATGAAGTGAAACACCTTCTTCTTTTGAATCACCTACACACGGAACCAAAGAAAACCAGATTGAGGAGACTCAAAAAGATATAGCTTTAGAAAACCATAGATGATACTACAATATCAAAATTGAACAATAAGAAAGCAAGACATGAGAATTCTTAATATTCAAATGTAAAACAATAAAAATGACATAATGTAACACCCATACCCATTTTACAAAAAAGTAACAACCATTCATTTGGTCCCAGTAAGATAGCATTAAGCTACTACGGAATTTCCCAGAATACATTTACAAATGCTAAAGATTACATCAAGCAAACAACAATCAAACATTTTCAGACGAAATTACCCCTCGCGTATCGCGAGGGGGTTCTTCGCGTATCGCGTGGCCCCTAGCATATCGCTTGGGACACTTGATGTTCCAGGCGATACGCCTGGAACTGTATTTCCAGGGATCTGACGAAATTTCTATTGTTTTCTTACTTAGCCAAATTTGTAGGATTTCCAGTTTGGCCAGAATACTCAAAATGACTCCAAACTCAACTCTCCTACCTCTAATTCAACCAAATAGCTTCCGTTATGGTGATTATCATAAACATGTAAAAAGTATAACCAATAACCACAAGATTTGATTAAGTTCTCAGGATTCTTACCACCCCGTTGACCCATTAGAGTCTATTTTCACAAAAGCTTACCCAACCTCCATAACCATGAGTAGGGGTGTTCAAAACCGGATACCCGAAATTCGGATAGGTGAGTAAAAATGAGAGAGTTGGCTTGGGTTTTCTATAAGTAGCGAAACTACAGTTTCGCCCGGTAGCTAAAACTCTTGGTCTGCTGGACCAGTTTCGCGTGGCCAGCGAAACTGCCAGCGAAATTGCGGGCGAAACTGGCCCCTACATATAGAAAACCCAAGCCAACTCTCTCATTTTTACTCACCTCACACAAAACACACACATCTGCTCTCTCCCTCTCCTGAGATTTCTGGCCAGCAAGAAAACGACACGAACCGTCGCGATTCCAGCCCCGAGTCTTCTTCCATTCGAGCTTGGAGATCACCCGTGAGTCCCCAAGACCACTCCTTCTATGTTCTTGTTGTGTTTTGCTTAATTAGATGACTAAATCTGCATGCAACTGTGTATACTTCTGTTAAAATACTTAGGAATGCTAGACATAACATCAATTCTGCAACTTGCCATGCCAATATTGATGTGCTCGGAACGACACTAAAAACACTAATTAAATAGACCTAAAACCTAGACCTAAGACACACCTAATTTTACCGAAATGACCTAAACCGAACCGAACCCTAAGGCAGTGAACCTGTCGGATTATAGTAAAGCTAAGGCAAGACCGGATTATCGAACCTAGGACACTATGAAAACAAAACTTAACCTAGACCTACGAAATGGAAATACTGAATAAATTTGGTTTGGGTTTTTGAAGTGATTTGGGATTTAACTAAATTAACTAATCAACGCACAAACAAACAATCGCAGGAAACCTTCAGGGAAATTCAAATGAGGGAGAGATATACCATCTAGACCTAGACTCGCAATTGACACTTAACTTTACCTCGGCTCTGACTAATCTGATGGTCGCTAGTTCACCTTTTAAGTCCTTCCTAGGCAACGATTCTAACGCTCGAACAAGGGTTCACCTTTTAAGTCCATCCCACTTCAATTACCCTAGCCACCCTCGGATATACCTAAGATGCACCTAGACTAACCGGAGCTACCAATAACTACCACGAATGACACGGACTAGCAAGCTAGACAAAATCCTAGGACGCTTCCTTTTGAGACAACGCAACCCCAAGACCTTAACTAACCCAACTACCCGTTAAACCTATACCTTTTAAGTCTTCAGTTCAGCAGCACATTACAATCAAATAATCAACCAACCGAAAATGCAATAGTTCAAGGTAACCCTAAACTACACTTTAGCAATCAACCCTGAAGTTAACTACTTTAGTTAATCTACCTAAACCGAAAGACATTCGCGGGTAAATTAAGCATTAACAATCAATTAACAATCTGATCATAACACACATAAGCATCAAAACATGATAATCAATGGAATTGAATAGAACCGTAACATCAATCAATCAATCAAAGCCGAGAATAAAGTCAAAACATCAATTACTCATCAAACGGTCTAGATGGCATAATAAGTTTAGCCTACAATCATATTCTGAATAATAAAAATACTGAAGTATGAAACTTGATTCAAAAACATGATAGTAATGATCGAAAACAAAGAAACCGAAAGAACCGGATAGCGTATGGTGATGAAATCTTGGTCTTCCGATGATTCTCCTTGATCTCAGCTCCCTTCTCCTCTGAAATTCGCCTCTGGTCGCTCTGGAAATCGCCTGGAAGTCGAAGAATGACGAAACTAAACCCTAAAATCGATTTTATATGTCGAAACCTCTTTTTGCGGGTTTTAGACTTCCAAGCGTATCGCTTGGAAGTGTGTCTTCTGTAGGCGATACGCCTACTGCCCATGCCGCGACAAAACAGTCGGTCAAACCGACTTAACCCCCGTTGACTTTCCTTTCCACGCGCGTATCGCTCGCCAGTGATAAAGTTCCAGGCGATACGCCTGGAACTACTTCTTCAGCACTTTTTCCTCAATTCTCAATTTGGCTCGGGACTTTATCAAAAACCTACAAAACTCAAATAAAAAGAATAAAAAGGACACAAGGACTCAAACTTAACTAAAAGCACTTAAAACAAATGGAAACTGACTCAAATGGACTCAAATACATAACAAAAGACTTAGGAAAATCGGATGTGTTTGCAACACATCAAACATCCCCACACTGACTCTTTTTTCGTCCTCGAAAAATACTGCAATGGAATCACAACCAGGAAATCGACTCTAAACATTTAACATTTCACAATTAACAGTCCACCATACAATTCCACATACCATAACGTAATCACACCCTAACTACAATTGTCGGTATTTCTATCCGATTAAACCCAACCACCAACCTTTTCTTTCGCCCCCATGTGTTTATAAATTACCAGATATAAGTTCAGCTGCCTATGGATCCCACTAAAGAAAGCTCTAGTTCAACCTACTACCGAATCATATTCAGTCAAAGCAAAGGGTATAATTGATTCAAATTTTTATATTTCCAACCCCCCTTAAACCAGATACTAAGATGTCCAAAGAATAACTATTTATTTATATGCAATTATTGAGCATTTATTCTCTAAGTAATCATTTTTTTCTTTTCTCATTTTTTTTTTCATTTTCATTTTTTTTTTTTTTTTTTTATAATTGGTTACTTTTACCTAAAATTACCAACGGACATCACCAGAGGTATTCTTTCACAAGGTCTTACCCCCGAAATCATACATGAGTATTTTGCCCGCGAGATCCGGAACATCATCAGAGGTACTTACCACGGGATACTATCCTTAGTTCGTACATGAGTATTCTGCCCCTTCACTCTAATTCATTAGCCAAATTATTAACTACATGCTCATTGGAAATTCTAAGGACATAAGAGTATCTAGCCTAAAGCGGTCTCTTCCTTCCTAATCATCAGATTCAGTATCCCTATCACTCCTAAAATGGGAACCCACTAGCAGACTGATTAGCACATTTATACAACAATAAACACACAGGCTATTTAAGCTACTCCTAGGTCAGCTGGGCCTACCGACACATCATAAACTAGTAATGTTTTCCATTCATACCATACTTATCCACTTTTCCCAAATTAATCATTAATTAAACATTTAAGCACAATTAGACAATCAATCCCTGGTTTACTATCATTTTCCATTAACTGCAGCCAGAATCTCGGACATTTTTGAACAATTCTTCAATTTTTTTTTCAAAGTTTTCTCACTTTTTATGACTCAATTAAACACAATAAAAGACTCAAGACTTAATACGAAAGTATCCCATCCCCACACTTGAATCACACATTGCCCTCAATGTGAAATGGAACAAAAATAAAGCAGAAATAAAATAAATGAAATAAAACAAGTTGAAACGTGTTCACCTGGAACTCCGGAGACTCAGCACATCGCCCGACAACGAACCACCACAAACTCGGTAACCAGAAAAATATAAAATTTAAAGAATTAAAAATTTTCTGACTTACCTCCTCCAGGCGTATCGCCTACAGCCATGAAATTCCCAGGCGATACGCCTGGAGCTTCAAACATCCTGCCCGCCAAAGGAGCAAGCGTATCGCCTACAACCACACCATCCTCCAGGCGATACGCTTGGAGTGTGATTTCCAGAGAATTTTTGGAATTTGACCCAAAAATTTTTCTATCTCTTTTATGCTCCAGCAGCTCCTTAGTCGAAATTTCCAGCCAGAAATGCAAATTTGACCTGCACATCCCCAAATCTCCAATAGCTCGAATCCCCACAATCACCTGCGAACACAAAAACACAAAACCAAAAGACGCAAATGCACTAAAAACGAAAACTTGCAGAAAATTAAATCACAAATACAGAATTATACAAACCGGATACTGCATCAATCACATCAAAACAGAACAATGACCTCCCAAACCCTCAGGAGGCTTTGATTTCACATCTTTAACCACGAAACAACCGGTTTCCACCTGGTTCCTATCAGCACAACTACTAGTCAACCTCCTAAGCCATAAAGCAATCATCTTTAGCAAATGCAACCACTGTTTAACCTTCCAATGCTTGAACCTACCCGGAATAACCCGAAGTTTACCCAGGAAACCCAAAGATGGGTCACTCTCACTAACGACCATAGCTAACCTCCCCACACTTGAACTCACCATAATCCTACCATCAATCTCACCTATATCACCAAGTGTGGCTCTCCTACAACCATCATTAACTACCATTTCACTCTCTACACTCACCAACTTCACGGATTCTCCTAATGGGTCAAAATTATCACTTTTATCAACTAAAATCTCTAACCCTCCAGGATCTTCCCCACACTTATCCTCAGTCACAACTTCACCAACTATTTCCTCAACTACTTCACCGGGTTTTACTAACGGGTCAAAGATATCAGTTAAATCAATTACCTCTACTAACCCCCCGGTGTTCTCCCCACACTCATCCTCTTCAAACTCATCATCATCCAACCTATTACCTACAACCACCAAATCTATAAAAGACATGAAAGTACTTATCAAACATACCGATTCGGTGCCCTTATCCTTTTTCCGACCCACTTCAAACACTACACTCTCATGATCAACCCTCAAAGTAATTGTGCCTGCAAAAACATCAACTAGTGCCCGGGCGGTCCTAAGGAAAGGCCTACCTAAAATCAGAGGACAACTAGCATCATATGCACAGTCAACTACCACAAAGTCTATCGGGAATAAAAATTTATCAATTTGAACAAGCACATTCTCCACAATTCCCTTGGGTCTAACTACCGACCTATCAGCTAAAGATATAGTCATCCTAGTCGGCTCTAACTCACCCAACCCTAGATGCATGAAAACAGAATAAGGCATAACATTAATACTAGCACCTAAATCCGCTAAAGCACAAGTAATAGATGAATCACCAAAAGAACAGGGAATTGTAAAAGTGCCAGGATCAGTCAGTTTCTCAGGCAACCTATTCTGAACAACAGCAGAGCAATTAGCATCAAGGGTAACATCAGAAAAGTTTTCAAGCTTCTTCTTATTAGTTAAAATATCTTTCAAAAACTTAGCATACTTAGGCATTTGTTTAATAACATCAGTAAAAGGCAAAGTAACCCTAAGTTGCTTAAGAAGCTCTAAAAACTGATTGTACTCACGCGCATTCTTCTGCTGAACTAACCTCTCTGGATAAGGAACTTGCTTCAGATCATCGGCTGTGATTGGTCTCGGCGCGAATCGTACCCTCTTCTTTTCCTTCACCGCTTCCCACTTCAGCGGCTTCTCTCTAACTCCTTCAGCCTCGACGTTCGGTGCGGTACTTGCTGGCGTTACGCTCTCGTGCACCCTCCCGTCAGGCGTCTCCAACTCAATCTCCTCATCTACCGGTTCTTCATCACCAACCGCCGGTGATGGACTCTCCAGAACTCGACCACTCCGTGTGGTAACAGCATTAACCGACGCATTGGGGTTTTTATAGGTGCTACCGGAAAATTGACCCCCCCGGTTGTTGAGCTCCTTTAACTGCTTTGCAATGTCACCGACCGACCGCTGCAAATCTAGGAACGAAGCTTGTTGATTCCTCAGTAACGTGTCATGCTCAGCTAGCTTCTTCTGTGTTCCTTCATCCTTGGCTACTATCTGCTGTAGGATCTGGGTCTGGTTAGCAATCAGCTCTCTCACCTCCTTAAAACCAAACCCGTCATCTCCTCCACCATAGTTATTCCTCGGTGGATAACCAGGTGGGTTACCTCCCTCTCGCCATCCTGAATTTTGGCCACTCCTCCACCCAGACTGGAAAGAATTACCGAACTGGTTTCGGTTACCAATGTAATCCACTTGCTCAGCGGAAGCAAGCGGGCAGTCTCGGGTGTCGTGAGTGCCTCTACACAGCTCACATTTGGCTTTGATATGGAGTTTGATCTCTTCTAAGGTTTTGTAAATGTTTTCCAACTCCCTAGGCGGTATGGTCTCTGAGCCAATGTGATTGACACCCCGGGTAGATGTAGATGGAGCTAGTGATCTAGTCGGGGCCAAGGTGGCTCTCCGACCTCCGGGTGCCTGCTGTTCAGCAAGTGCGAAGCTCTCGAATAATGATTTGCATTCGTCGACAGTGAGCTTCTCCATCATGTGTCCTCCAGCCGAAATGTTGAACTCTTTCTGAACAGAATATGGAAGTCCGTTGTAGAACTTCTCGATGATAGCCCATTCCGTCAACCCGTGTTGCGGACATCTGCTCAGAAGAGTGTTGAATCGTTCATATGCAGCAGAGTAAGGCTCGTCGGGATCCATGCGAAATGAGTGGATTTCCTCCCGAGTACGCGCAGCCTTAGCCGGAGGATGGTACTTCTTCAGGAATTTTAACTTCAAATCGTCCCAGGTGGCGATTGAGTTAGGCGGAAGCGCTTCGAGCCACTCGGCGGCTCGAGCGGTAAGGGAGAACGGAAACAACCGCAGGTAGATGGTGTCGTTCGCGACTCCCGTGAGTCCGAACGTGTTGCAGATTCGAATGAAGCGGGAAACATGCGTCGGTGCATCTTCGTCCTCACGTCCATGGAACTGAATGGAGTGCGTCAAAGCGTTGATGACGTGGGACGGAACTTGCCAATTAGCGGTGTTGGCAATATTGGGCTGAGCGATGGCAAACCGAGCGTCGGTGACTCCGGCGCTGGCCTGCTCGTGGACGGTGCGACGGGCCGCCATGGTGGTGAGATCAGGAAATGGGATGGGTTTAGTGTCGCGTGGGATTTGTGTGGATGAAGTGGACGATTTAGAATGGGATGAGGAGAGAATGAACGCCTCGAGTTCCGCGCGAAGTCCGCGGAAACGCTCACGAATGTCCGCGTCGGGATCAGGCAACGGGGAAAGCTCAGGAGGACCTCGTGAACGGGTGTGTGGCATAAAACGAAAAAAATAAACCAAAAAGAATAAAATAAAAATCCTAAAAAGAATTCTAGACTCGAAAACGGAAACCCTAAGACTCTAGACACGGAAAAACCTAAAAAGACTCGAAATTTCCTAACGACGACCTAAGTTAATTTTGCTATTGCCAAGTGTCCCCGGCAACGGCGCCAAAAACTTGATGTGCTCGGAACGACACTAAAAACACTAATTAAATAGACCTAAAACCTAGACCTAAGACACACCTAATTTTACCGAAATGACCTAAACCGAACCGAACCCTAAGGCAGTGAACCTGTCGGATTATAGTAAAGCTAAGGCAAGACCGGATTATCGAACCTAGGACACTATGAAAACAAAACTTAACCTAGACCTACGAAATGGAAATACTGAATAAATTTGGTTTGGGTTTTTGAAGTGATTTGGGATTTAACTAAATTAACTAATCAACGCACAAACAAACAATCGCAGGAAACCTTCAGGGAAATTCAAATGAGGGAGAGATATACCATCTAGACCTAGACTCGCAATTGACACTTAACTTTACCTCGGCTCTGACTAATCTGATGGTCGCTAGTTCACCTTTTAAGTCCTTCCTAGGCAACGATTCTAACGCTCGAACAAGGGTTCACCTTTTAAGTCCATCCCACTTCAATTACCCTAGCCACCCTCGGATATACCTAAGATGCACCTAGACTAACCGGAGCTACCAATAACTACCACGAATGACACGGACTAGCAAGCTAGACAAAATCCTAGGACGCTTCCTTTTGAGACAACGCAACCCCAAGACCTTAACTAACCCAACTACCCGTTAAACCTATACCTTTTAAGTCTTCAGTTCAGCAGCACATTACAATCAAATAATCAACCAACCGAAAATGCAATAGTTCAAGGTAACCCTAAACTACACTTTAGCAATCAACCCTGAAGTTAACTACTTTAGTTAATCTACCTAAACCGAAAGACATTCGCGGGTAAATTAAGCATTAACAATCAATTAACAATCTGATCATAACACACATAAGCATCAAAACATGATAATCAATGGAATTGAATAGAACCGTAACATCAATCAATCAATCAAAGCCGAGAATAAAGTCAAAACATCAATTACTCATCAAACGGTCTAGATGGCATAATAAGTTTAGCCTACAATCATATTCTGAATAATAAAAATACTGAAGTATGAAACTTGATTCAAAAACATGATAGTAATGATCGAAAACAAAGAAACCGAAAGAACCGGATAGCGTATGGTGATGAAATCTTGGTCTTCCGATGATTCTCCTTGATCTCAGCTCCCTTCTCCTCTGAAATTCGCCTCTGGTCGCTCTGGAAATCGCCTGGAAGTCGAAGAATGACGAAACTAAACCCTAAAATCGATTTTATATGTCGAAACCTCTTTTTGCGGGTTTTAGACTTCCAAGCGTATCGCTTGGAAGTGTGTCTTCTGTAGGCGATACGCCTACTGCCCATGCCGCGACAAAACAGTCGGTCAAACCGACTTAACCCCCGTTGACTTTCCTTTCCACGCGCGTATCGCTCGCCAGTGATAAAGTTCCAGGCGATACGCCTGGAACTACTTCTTCAGCACTTTTTCCTCAATTCTCAATTTGGCTCGGGACTTTATCAAAAACCTACAAAACTCAAATAAAAAGAATAAAAAGGACACAAGGACTCAAACTTAACTAAAAGCACTTAAAACAAATGGAAACTGACTCAAATGGACTCAAATACATAACAAAAGACTTAGGAAAATCGGATGTGTTTGCAACACATCAAATATGAAGATCCATGCTAATTATGTTCCTTTATGTGAAATTGTGTTCTTGGCAAATTGATGACTAGAATCCGTGTTTAAGGTGTTGGAATTGCTCCCATGATGTTAGTAAACGTTTAGGTATGCTAGATATTGATTTGCATGTGATACAGAAGCTGTTAGAAAGGTTTTTAGTCAAATTTACGGGTTTTTTTAGCAACTAGCGAAACTGTGCCTTCATCAGGCGAAATTAGGTAGCGAAACTATGTATATCTCCTTCTAGCGAAACTAAGTAGCGAAACTATAGTGTCGCTAGGTAAACTGACCAAACCTGACCGAACGAAATTACCGAGCGAAATTCCCTGAACGAAAGTTCAAACCAGTTTCGGGCGAAACTAGGCTAGCGAAACTGTGCCAACAGTTTCGAGCGAAACTAGCCTAGCGAAACTGCATCACCGGGTACTGCCTAGCGAAAGTGCTGCCCGTGTACACGGCGAAACTGTCTAGCGAAACTGCTAGCGAAACTGTGACCAGAATCCAAACTTGTACAATTTGCTTGAATGATATGCCATGACTTGCATGCTCTATACTATGATAATACTTGCTTGGACTCCTGATGTATATAAACACTTGTGTATGATCAACCATCGGTGTCGTGTGTCGTTATGTCGTGTCGTATTTTCCAACGTGCTAGTGTTATGGTCTTAGTGGTATAGCTAAAAGTTAAACAACCTAACACCTAAGACCTTAATGTGATTATTAGGTCCTCGTTAACAATCATAACCGGGTTTATTTGAAAAATAAGCTGAGCAACCTAAGGTGAGTTCATTACTATATATTGTTATGTCCTGTCAGGGATGATAACGTGCAGCGGTAAGGTATTTCTTACTAAGTAAACTTTTCCGACCAAATATCATATGTATCATTGAATTGGTTGATAAACTAAAAAGTCCTTACATTCGGGCCGTTAATATAGAATAGCTAGGTGATGTTGAGTAGTACTACTGGGGACTGACACCCCCGCCCAGCGGTGCACGGGATGCACCAACCCGACTGGCGGTCGGACTGGGACCAATGTTACCCTACCCTCCGTGGTCTTTCAGGACACGGGAAGGCAAAATCCGTAGGTAATGCCTATACATTGTCAGCTTCGGTTGCGAACAATTCAAATGTGCATAACTTAGGCTAGCTACCTATGATATGGAAAACTTACTAGTCTTATGATATTGATTGTGTTTTACCCTTCTTTGATCATAAAATTTTGGTCTACTTGTGACAGGTAGACCGCCTAGTGAACTCACCAGCCTTGGCTGACACTTGATTGTTGAATGCTTTTCAGGTCGCTAGGAGGATCATCGAAGGCACTGGCAGCGGCAGTACTGAACGTTACCTTTTGAATTGAAAACTATGTTTCCAATCAGTTGAATTAAACATTTTGTAAACAATATCTGTAACTCGTTTTATGCTTCCGCTGAACCGTTAATTCATTATGGGTCTGTAATAACTGCTCTTTATTTACTTAAATTAAGCTCTGTTATGGTTTGGTTGTAACTGAAGTCTGGGATCCTGGTCTGGATCATACCCTCACGCGGTTAAACTCCGTTAGGTGGAAATTGGGGGTGTGACATACCCGGAAATTCGGATATCCAAAAATTTCGGATATCAGTTTTCATTGTCCAATCCAAGTCCGAAATTTCGGACTGGACTCGGATAGTTAAAACGGATATCCGAAAATCCAGTTTTTTTTAAAAAAAAACCACAACTTAACAAAAAAAAAAAGACAAAACGACAAAACAAATAAACATAGTCCAAGTCTTCAAATACAAATAAACATAAGTTCGACCTAAAAAACGACAAAACAAATAAACATAGTCAAAGTATTCAATAATTCCTTATTTCTTTAATATAAATTTTATTTTAATTTATTTAAATTTTCGGATACCGGGTATCCGAAACTTTCGAAAATTTTGTAAATTCTTGTCCAAGTCCAAATTTTTGGATATCCGAAATTCCGGATATCCGAAATTTTCGGATAATTCGGATACGGATTCGGACTCGGATATTTTTGAACACCCCTAACCATGAGTCATATACTTTACATAAAAGCCTTGCACCTAAATATGTAGTCATTCTTGCAAATAAAGGTTAGAATCAACAATCATATATTCGTCAAATGTGCATATGAGCACTTATATGAGTATGTTCACCTACACTCTATGAATTTGAATTGGGTGAAAACCTCAAACATCAACGATTCTAGTCTACATTGGAATTTGGATTCAAGATCCCAACTTCCAAGATGGAGCATAGGATGATCATCATCCAAATTTCTCCGTTCTTCAACTTTACGACTTAGGGATCAAAGATCCACAATTTCTAGTAAGGAGGATGCATCATGATCATCCTCGTTACCACCTAATCATCAACAACTATCATACTAAATTCATTCAAAGATAACTTTAGGAACCACATAACTACTAGTTTTATGCAACCGGTAGAAATTTCAATGACCACATAATGCATAATTTAACACCTATGTGTTACCTGGTTACGCTTTTCCTTTTCCCTTGCTTGAACCTGCACCTTCACCTCCTTCACCTGAAGATTGATGATGGTTTAGTACACAACTTAATAAACTCATTACAACCTCATGCTTGTCACAGTTTAACCTATCAACATATCAATTCAACAATTTACACTTCTTGTAGGCATTTCATCAAACACCTTGAGTGCATCAAACTCTATAACTAGGTCATCTTTCTATTGTACATGATTCATTTCCCATAAGGTTCATTACATCAAATACTTATTATCAAATGTCAAATGCATATCTAATGCCCAAATTACATATATTTCATTCCAATTTCTTGATTTATAATGAATCCAACCCATCACCATGAACCCCCATTGAGATTTAGGAGGTGGGTGTCTCTCCTAACTCAAGGCATATAGTAACATACAAATTTTCTAGCATGCAACCTAAATCTGGAGTTCCATGACGGAATTCAAGCAACATACAACTAAAATCAAGCATCAAGTTGATTTATCAACATTCCCCAACTTAGGGTCAGGGGCGGACCTGTAATAGGTCCAGGGGGTCCCCGGGGACCCCCTCAACTTCGTACGTAAAGTGGAAACTATATGAACGGTTTTTAAATTAATATTTTTCTTTTGTGATGATAAGTTATTAACTAAGTAGTTTGGTAAATGAAGAAAAAGCTTCTATTAGCCTAGTGGTAATTTTGGACATTATGATATCGAAGAGTCCCATGTTCGATTCCTGTGGTAAATTTACCCAACTTTTTTGTTCATTTATTCATTAAATTTAGTGTTGTTTGTGTAATGCACCTTTTATCACACTTTTGCATCTTTTTCCATAGTTTTTTTTTTATTAATTTAAATGTGGAGAGTATAATAAATTATTACAATATATATAAATATAGTTTGTCATATTATTTTTTTTACGCGTTACTATTTTTTTTCTCTTCGTTTTAGCCCATTTTTACTTTTTTTTTTGCTATTATCTAATATGACCAACCTGATCCAGACCAAAATTCTTTATGTATGTTTCAATTATCCAAAAATAGTGACTCCGTAAAAGAAATTTGTGGACCTCCTCAAACACTTTTCTAGTTCCGTCCCTGCTTAGGGTGTGAACTAGACAACTTACTTGGCCAAAGAACAAGAAGATGGGGAAAATTTCGAGACCCCCCCCCCCCCCCCTTGCTTCCTATATCACGAAATTAACCTTCCCTTGCAGATTTCTCCCTAATTTCGCAAGATTTGCCTATAAATTTATATTATCATAAATAATAATAAAAAATAATAAATTCGGGATGTTACACATAAATTAGACCTAAAACATATAACATCCTCTAATCAAAAGTAGGTTGCATAATTTTCATTCACCAACACATTATAACTACAAATATTCTACATGCACATGGAAACAAAATATTCTTATCTCAAACCAAAATCTCGGATTCAATATCAAGAGTCTAAAAAAGGGTTAATATGAAAGGTTTAAAAAGGGTTAAGTTGTGAACAATACAAAGTTCTACACACATTTTGAAAGAAATAACTCGAAACTCGAAACAAGCTCCAAGTTCAATTTCAGAAGCTAAACAATTTTTCGATTTGAAAAATCACTAAAAGTTTTAGCCTGATTCCCCAAATCAAATTAAACAACCAATTCAAGTTCAATTTCATAAGCTAAATAAATTTTGGTTTGAAAAATTACAAAAAGTTTGAGCCCAAAAACACAAATCAAATACATTCCAAAACAATTTCACTACACAATTCACCATAACCACATAGAGTTGAGACAAAAGTGAGAACACAACTCTCAAAATTTAACAAATAGAAACCAAATTAAGTAACAACAATGCCTTAGAGACTCAAATATCTGAAGAAACACAACAAATTTATTCCGACACACATACAACAAATAGAAACAAATGAAAAACCCAAATGAAGTACCAAAAGCATCAAGGAACAAATCGATCATAAACAAAACGAACAATAAACAAAGATGCTTAATAAAGCGAATTTAACAAAGACAACACTTACAAAAGAGGAGAAAGAACATAAAACTGCAACACTACAAATCTACGGCAGGATCATAAAGCAGAATTCGAAGAACAAACGAAACAAAAATAAAAGTACTCACCGAGAACGAAGAGAAAGAGAGATAAGAAATTCCGGAAAGTAATCTTCGCTCAGATCCGAAAAGCAAAGAGAGATCGCCGACTGCTACACCGCCGTTTAGATCGGAAGACGACATCAGACATGTAGCCGGTGACGTCTTCCGGAGAGGGAGAGCTATTAGTCTATTGTATTTTATGTATTGTATAGGGACTAGATATGAACTTGTAACAGTATATATAGGGATGTAAATTATTGTGAATATTCAAGAATCATAAATACGTTTATGGTATTACAGCCTAATATACAAAAACCCTAGTTTTTTTTTTCTGCCGTACTTCTTCCCCACGCTTCTGTTACCGCCGACAATTCTGGCAGCAAGCCGGCGTTCGTCGCCGGTCACTCCGTCACCCGTTCAATCCCCTTCTCACTCCGATTCCGACGACTACGACGCCATGGCTGAAGCTCGTCTGAAGGAGGCCACCGACAAACTCACACACGCCTATACAGTTACTAATATTCAGCAGCGTGTGAAGGTGTTGGATGGCAAGACGATCACGTATTCGATGTGGGTAAAGTTGTTTCAAACCCACATGAAGGCTTACAAACTGACTGACCATATCGACGGTTCTAATCCACCGGCGACCACTGATGCCACATACCTGGTGTGGTCAGAAACTGATGCGCTAGTATTACAGTGGATCTACGGATCCATCTCGAACGAGTATCTTGCCCGCATCGTTGAGTTAGAGACCACTGCACGTCAAACATGGGTAAGAATTCAAGATATTTTTCGTAATAATAAATCTTCTCGTGCTGCAGCTCTTGACCAGGAGTTCACAACCCTTACCTTGGCGGCTTGCTCATCCATGGATTAGTACTTTCACAAAATCCATGACCTCGCTGAGCAATTGAATGACGTCGGGCAAACCGTTGATGAAAAACGCAAGGTTTTACAACTGGTTAGAGGTCTACCGGCGGAATATGATACGGTTGCCGCCTTCATCAATCAAAGTGCCCCGACATGGGATGAAGCACGCAACATGGTTCAGCTAGAGGTTCAACGCGTTGCTGGGCGTCAAAATCCTGCACAAAACGTTCTCGTTGCTAATCAACCAACACCCCAAAACCAACCAAATCAACCACCTCAATATTACCAACCACAGCCCTACCCTCACCCGCAATATTACCCGCCTCAATTTTATCCTCCCCGTCAACCAAATCGTGGCAGGGGGTGAAGAAACAATCAAACTCGGAATGGCCGTAATAATCAAGGCAGGAATACAAGGAATAATATTATGCCTCATAATTATGTTCCAAATAATCCCTACCCACCAAATAATTCCCCAGTACCAAACTACCCCTCACAATCCATTCCACCGTCCCCATACCCAGCCTACCCATTTGCACCACAAGTCCAATTTGGCCAACATAATTATGCCGCTAATTATTCAGCGGCTCAACCCCATGCTCAGGCCCAATACGTTGGTCCTTATCAACAGAGTCCAGCTCGCCCTTCGGCCCACTTTGCGGCTGGAAATAATTATGCCACATACGACGCCCTCAACCCGACTGACATTGGCAACGCGTTGAACCACCAGCAGCACCTCCATCCGCCGGATTCAACCTGGTTCATGGACTCGGGAGCGTCCTCACATCTGACTGCAAATCCAGGTATACTCCAACAACCACTATCAGCTTCCTCTATTTGTGATATTTTTGTTGGAAATGGTAACACATTGTCAATACAGGGCTCGGGTAATGCTTTTCACCATTTACCAAACCGTACCTATGCATTACCCAATGTTCTCTTAGCCCCAACCATTATTAAAAACTTAATTTCTGTAAGACAATTTACCCGTGATAATCATGTTTCCATAGAATTTGATCCTTTTGGTTTTACTTTGAAGGATCTCAAGACTGGAGAGCACATTTCCCGTCATAATAGCTCCGGGGATCTTTATCCGTTCACCACACCATCTACCACTTCGATCGCTTGCCTTTCAGTTTCTTCTTCCAGTCTCTGGCACACTCACCTCGGCCACCCCGGAGCACATGTCTTAGACTATTTATCTTCTCGTCATTCTATTTTTTGTAATAAAGACAAGAATTTTCATATTTGTCATGTGTGCCAATTATCTAATAGCAAGCGATTACCTTTTGATGATTCACTTTCCAATACTTTAAATTCATTTGACATCATACACTGTGATTTGTGGACATCACCTGTTTCTAGTAAGTCGGGGTACAAATATTACATGGTTTTAATTGACAATTTCACCAACTATGTTTGGGTCTATCCCCTCAAATTTAAATCTGAAACATATCCCACATTTGTCAAATTTCATAAACTCATTTAGACACAATTTAACAAAAATATCAAATCTTTCCAGTGTGATCTTGGCGGTGAATTCGACAATAAAGCGTTTCAAAATTTTGGTCATGAAAATGGCCTAGTCTTTCGCTTTGCCTGTCCTCAAACGTCCCCCCAAAATGGCAAAGCCGAACGGATGATTCGTCGTCTCAATGACATCATCCGTGCTCTCCTCACCCAAGCCCGTCTTCCACCTCCCTTTTGGGTGGAAGCCCTCCATACCGCTGCCTATCTTCATAACATCCTACCAACAAAACGGCTTAATTTCAACACCCCCGCATTTGCTCTTTATCACCGCCACCCGACCTATGATTACCTTCGGGCCTTTGGATGTGTCTGTTACCCAAATCTCTCGGCCAAGCAACCCCATAAGTTACACACCCGTTCCATCCATTGCATTTTCCTCGGGTACCCGCAACATTTTCGTGGCTATAGGTGCTTTGACCCACTCTCCGGTCGTGTTCATATTTCCCGCCACGTCATCTTTGACGAAACAGTTTTCCCCTACCCGGACCTAATTACACCCGCCCCATCTACTATGTCTGATGACCCTATACCGGCCCCACTCAATCCCCTAAACCAGCCTTACAACCAACCTTCTTATCCTGGCCCAATCGGCCCAACAGCAACTCCTAATACTCCCATGCAAAATAACGGCCCATGCACATCACCCGTTAACAGCCCTCCTTCCATTTATACCTCACCAAACACTTCCACACCGTCCACCCACTCTCTCAGTCCACGGCCTCCCCACAGTCCACGGCTTCCCCACCATCCCCACCTCCGGTCACCCACCCTATGACTACCCGGGCAAAATCGGGTATTTATAAACCCATTGATCGACTAAACCTACATGCCGCCACTTCTAATCCCATCTCACCTGTGCCCACCTCTTACACCAAAGCATTAAACGACCCTTATTGGCGTGAAGCCATGACCAATGAATTTAAAGCATTACAGGAAAATGAGACATGGGAGTTGGTGCCAAGGCCCGTCGGACAACCAGTTATTCGGTGCATTTGGTTGTTTCGCCATAAATTTAAATCAGATGGGTCCTTGGAGTGCTATAAAGCGCGATTGGTGGTTAATGGTAAGTCACAGACGGTTGGCGTTGACTGTTTAGAGACATTTAGTCTGGTTGTTAAGCCGGCTACGATACGGACGGTTTTATCCTTGGCTGTTTCACGAAATTGGCCTATCCACCAATTAGATGTAAAAAAAATGCTTTTCTTCATGGAGATCTTGCTGAAACTGTTTTTATGCAGCAGCCACCTGGTTTTGTTAATCCGCAGGTACCTGATTATGTTTGTCGGTTGAAGCGCTCCCTGTATGGTCTCAAACAGGCACCACGAGCTTGGTATACACGATTCTCTACTTTTCTGCTTCAACGGGGCTTTAAGAGTAGTGTCTGTGACACTTCCTTATTTGTGTATCGCAACGGTGTACACACTGCATACTTGCTCTTATATGTAGATGATATTGTGCTCACTGCCTCGGATTTAGGGGTTCTAAATCAGCTCATTAGTGTGATCTCCAGGGAATTTAAGATGACTGACCTTGGGCCCCTTCATCATTTTTTAGGAATTACAGTCACACGTGACTCTTCAGGGCTCTTTTTACATCAGTCACAGTATGCTCGTGATATTATTCAGCGAGCTTCCATGAGTTCCTGCAAGCCTTGTGCTACTCCAGTGGATACCGGCTCCAAACTTAGTGCCACTGACGGCCCCTTATTATCTGATGGATCTCTCTATCGCAGTCTTGCAGGAGCACTTCAATACCTCACATTCACTAGACCGGATATTACATATGCCGTGCAGCAGGTATGTTTATTTATGCACGCCCCTCGGGAGCCGCATTTTCAGTTTCTGAAGCGCATTCTGCGCTATTTACAGGGCACCTTAGACTTTGGCATTCGGTTATCCCCCTCAACAGATGTCAAACTTACAGCTTATTCTAATGCTGATTGGGGGGGTTGCCCTGATTCGAGACGTTCTACCTCGGGCTATTGTGTATTTATGGGCTCTAATTTGATATCCTGGTCTTCCAAACGTCAGCAAACCATTTCCCAGTCTAGTGCCGAAGCTGAATATCGAGCTATTGCAAATGCGGTCGCTGAGGTCAGTTGGTTGCGTAACCTTTTATTGGAGCTACACATCCCTCTACGATCTGCTACATTGGTCTATTGTGACAATGTCTCAGCAGTTTATTTATCAGGCAATCCGGTTCAACATCAACGCACAAAACACGTTGAGATTGATATCCACTTTGTCCGTGAAAAGGTTCGTCTTGGTCATATACGCGTGTTGCATGTTCCTGCTGCCTATCAGTACGCCGACATTTTCACAAAAGGATTGCCTCGTCCCTTATTTCAGAGTTTCAGAGACAGTTTGAGCATACGGTCTCCTCCCGCTCCAACTGCGGGGGCGTATTAGTCTATTGTATTTTATGTATTGTATAGGGACTAGATATGAACTTGTAATAGTATATATAGGGATGTAAATTATTGTGAATATTCAAGAATCATAAATACGTTTAAGAGCAACGATTCTTCTCACATCCGGATAGCAAAGAGATAACTGTAATATAGAGAGAGAGTTGTAATACAGAGAGAGGGAGAGTCAAATCATTAAAAGTAAAGCAAAGAAAGGAAAAAGACGCGTGTAGACAGCAAATCAAATGAGATGAATGCACCGCCAAACCTCACCAATAAGAAAAAAGATCATTGTATGCGTGGCTTACACAGTACTCTTGTGAGTACACGTAAGCAATTACAAATGTTATATAACGAGATGTTTACCACCCCTCGCATTGCTGCGGGGTTGAATTTGTATGCTGAACGAAAGTTAAAAAGTTAAGGGGTATAAAACGTAAAAGTCTAAAAGTCTCGTGGTGAAAGTATAAAATTATAAAAGTATAGTAAAACGAAAGTAGAAAAGTTAAAAGTTTTGTGGCCAAAGTAGAAGATAATAAAACTTAAAACAAAAAAGAACTTTAAAAGTTAGAGGTTAGAAAGTTAAGGAGTATAAAACGTAAAAGTCTAAAAGTCTCGTGGTGAAAGTATAAAACTATAAAAGTGTACTAAAAACGAAAGTATAAAAGTTAAAAGTTTCGTGGCCAAAGTAGAAGTCAAGAAAACTTAAACAAAAAAAATAAAAGTTTGAGGGTAGAAAACGTAAAAGTATGAAACATATTACTATTTCGTTAAAAAAAGTAGTGTAAAAGTTTAAGGGGTAGAAATTGTCAACATTTAAACTACATATACGTAAAAGTCTAAAAGTCTTGTGGTGAAAGTATAAAACTATAAAAATATAATAAAAACGAAAGTAGAAAAGTTAAAAGTTTCGTGGCCAACGTAGAAGACAACAAAACTTAAAACAAAAAAACTTTAAAAGTTTAAGGGTAGATAACGTAAAAGTATGAAACATATGTGACTAAACTATGAAAACCAGAAGTTTACTATCTCGTTAAAAAAAACAGTAGTGTAAAAGTTTAAGGGGTAGAAACCGTTAAACACTTAAACTACCGTGGCCAAACCATACGAAAAGAAAAGTCCACTATTCATTTCCTAAATTTCATAGGAATAAAAGTGTTAAACAAAATGTTAATAAAAACTAAAATTGTAAAGATACACAAAAAATTGTGATCAATTTGCAAGAAACACAAAGACTACTATTCATCTTCAATTTTCATTGTATTATATAATAATTAATAACAATAATAAGAACGACGAACTTACCTCTGAGGCCCGGGAGGAAGAAGAGTGACCATAAAAAAAAAATAAAGATTATTAGCCTTTATACGCTCACGATGAACATATCTTTTTTCGAACGAGCCTTAACTTTAACTTCGTTTACAATGACAACAACCGCTGCAATAATTTCAAAATAAACATCTTTGGAATGCTTGGAACTACTTGACAATATCGGAAGGTCCGGTGGTAAGATATTGTGATGTCTTAACTTTTTAGTAGAGAAGTATAGAATCGTGTAGAGAAAAGATATATATTTTTTTAATGTGAAATGAGTGTGTAAAACGGTTATGCATTAACACGATTTTTTTTTAAAGTTCATAACTATTCAAGGATCAAATAAATATAAAAAACAGAAAGAAGTCACAACAACTTGTAGTAGCCGTATAAACTCCAAAAGGTAGCCACGAGGGTTGCGGCCGTGTCGCCGTGAAACCGCTTAGCCGCGACATAAGCCTCCTTCGGCCCCTTCCACCTTACAAAACCACATTTTATTTAGTATTTAGTTTTTAAAATTTTATGTTTTGCTTTTTATAATCTTTTAATTTTGTTATCCTGCTCTTTTAATTTTTTTCTTAAACTCTTTATTATACATGGATCTAATTAGCTAATACTTAAAAAAAACTGATATTTATAGATTAACAAATTTATAAATATGATTTTTTTTGGAATTTTGGATTTTAATAATCTCAGTTATTGTCTATTGGTCGATATTAATCTGTATTTCATTTATTCCCTACAATAAACCATATTTTAAAGGTACTGGAAGCTATTAAACCATTATATTAAATGACTACTAATGCCGTTAAGTAAAATTTCATTTTTTAATGATCGGGCATCACAGTGGCGTCTTATGTGACATGTTTTTTATGACTTAGCTCAAAAACGAAGTCTTTTTTTTAAGATTTTTATATGTTTTGATGATATTAAACCGTCACATCTCCCGTACATGCTCAACACCCTCTGTTGTCGTCAATTTTAAAGATTTTTATAGAGATTTTTATATGTTTTGATGCTATTAAACTGTCGTACCTCCCACCACATGCTCAACACCACCTATTGGTGTTAAACTAGACTTCCGCTCAAAAGTAAAATGGCTATTAATGTAGCATATATATTAGATATGTCATTTGGATTACATCATAATAATCATTGGTTATGCATCTTCCCAACTTGTTGAGCATTTCTTTGCCCTTTTACAATTTAATATCTAGTCTTTATTGAACCAGGATAACTAAATAACCCCATGATTATGTACTGTTTATTATTCTTATGCATTTGATACAATATTATATAGTAAGTAAGCAGTTATATGATTCTGCGAAACACACACTTCTTATCATACATTATATTATATGATTGGTTTTGCAACGTTTACTCATCATCAACACTTCTCATACTCCAATATGGCCATATCTGACCATAAGGAATAACACTATGGGTGTAACGGTACTCTTGTCCATTTCCAAAACGATTATACCCATAATTTCCGTTATTCGGCAGCCCCGTAACCCCATGGTTGATATGATTGCCATGGTAATTGTAGCCGCCATCCCTAACGTGCAACGCACCATACCCTTGGTATATCGAATAACTTTGATGTTGGCGTACACCAACACCACCAGGGTTCGGGAGCAATATAGACCCACCAATGCAGCGAGGGCTACACTTGGGTTCTTCAAAGTTAACCTTCTGGTTTTGAAGTAAGATAGTGGCCACCCCACCTTCTGGGGGGTGGTCACACTCAGCTTTTTCAAACTTAACCTTCTGCATACCTCCTGAGGGGTGGCTGGCTATGTTGTCATAGTAGCCACCACTGGTGAACTGGCCAGACTGGTGGTGCTGTGGTTGTGGAGTTGTGTGGTTGTAACCATCTTTGATTCTACCATCAAAGTGTTCTTGGTAAGTTGAATATTGGTCATGGTATCGCTCGGTTTGGAGAACCATTTATTGAAGTAGAAAGTGTTTTTTTGAACTTAATTAGGTGGTTCTGAGGCTTGTTTTGGTGTGTGCTCTATTTGTAGGGCTTTTGGTGATTCCATATGCAAATATGCATTAAGACATGTATTTTTCTTTTTATCTTATCATAAAAATGTGGTAATCTTAGTGTTTTCAAATTGCTTAAGCATCTTATCTAATGTCTCTTCACAAATTGCTTCAACTTCACTAACCTAAAGCATAAATTCTCATCTTGGACCAATACAGGACTAGCATGATCTCTATAACTCTATTTGTATGTGTGGCAATTTTGCAATGGGAAGTACGATCCTAGAAGATTAGCAAATTACATGTTTTTAGACTTTTAGTTGTGTGGTTCAATGTAGATGTTTTGATGCATAAACTTGAGTGTCTTTTGAGTGTCTTAGGTGCGGTTACTTTTAGCATATTTAACCAAATAAAATATCATTTTAGACTTGTTTATAACGATTTTGTTCCCGCTGATGAAAGATTTGAATCCACTACTGGTTATAAGTGAAGTGTCATTTACTAGGCGACTTATAATTTTGCTAGTAAATTTATTATGTGATAAAAAGGATTCAAAACCTCATAAAATATTTAAGTTTGGAAATCATATTAATTATCCATTTACTTATGAAAAGCAATTAAGATCGGATGTTTATAAGATTTTAGTTTGAATCAATTTTAAATAGTTTTTAATAAAAACGACGTAGTTTTGATTTGCTTCATACCGAATTTAGGTGAGTGATAACACTATGTTCACTTTCTCCTCTATATATACTAAGCTTGGGTCCTATAAGAATATGTAATCAAACTAGATAAATAAGAGTGATAACATGTGTGGATTTGTCATGTAATATAAATTAGTCATGTAATATAACTTTTTAATGTTTAGGCTATCCTTAGTTGAAAGGGCATTTGACGCCCTTTTCACACCCCCCTTATATGCGTGTAGTGGTTTTCAAGCCCTTTTCCTTCCTCTTCAAACGTGGAAATTCTCATGCTACTCCCCCATTTTTCAATTTTTGATTAAAAAGACAATCTTAAAAAAGCAAAAACTAGAAAAAGAACTAAATGTAATATGTTTCATTTAAAAGCTTTTAAATGTCTAACTTACTAAAGGGTCTTCCATGTAATAGTTCATATTTATAACAAATTCTTTATAACACCTCATCCTGCTCCTCGTAGTTCAGATCTTTCAAGTCCACATGTCTTGTGTATATAACGTGAAACCTTCTAACAACCGGGACTAATCTCGTTCATTTCGCTTTTAGCTCATCCAATGTATAGTTTGGTGAAATGAGGATCATCGTGAAATCACATCTCCTCATAATATATTAATTCTTTTAAGCGTTTCTCGTCATATAATTCTTTTACGTAACATGAGAGGAAACATTGTTGATAGGAAGTTTTAAAGATTATTAGAGAGGAAAAATTGTTGATAGGAAGTTTTAAAGATTAATAGAGAGGAGCAGAAGAAATTTTATGTTTTTGTGGGTAAAATGTATAAAATGATGGGATTTTATAGATGGGAAAAGTAAGTTTTTTTCTTTCAAAATTTATTGTTTTTCAACCGATAAATTTTTAAATTTTAATCAAACAATGGTATTATGGTCATAACGAGCCAACCAGACTTTATCCTCATAGCGCCTGGGGGCAGTGTTGGTGCGCTATGAGGGAGCCATGGGTGGGTATAGCGCCCAATATGTCATCCCTTCATTTGAGGACTTAACCGCTTCATGTGTTTACTCTTGTCTGACGATTACTCACATACATCCGAGAAGAGATTATTATTTTCTACCCCTTCGCTCCACTTTATAAGACTATAACTAACGTCACAAGTCATCCTTCTCACATTCATGATTAATCAACATGTCGCATCAGCTTTCCAAACATACTTCTAACATGCAACTTTTAACACTAACACTAACATACTCATCATTCTCACATATAGCCGTAATAAATATTAATGTGCTTGTGAAAAAAAATAGAAAACCATATGCGGTCGCACATTCCAACGGAAGAAACATTAAATGAAAGGTTGCATCAATGCCGCATGCCAGACTAAATGCATAGCGTTATGAAGAGCCTAACTGGTTTTAGTAAAACTGGTTCATAACCGGTTTAATTTAAAAAAGAAATAAAAAAACCAAACATGCCCCAAACTTACGGTCTGTAGCGGTTCATAACCGGTTTGAATAAATACCAAATAAATTAACAAGAAAGTTAAAAATCGTAAAGTGTGCACAATAATTGTGTATACGAAATTGTTTTCACTTTTGGGGAGTGATGTCGACATCCTCAATTAGAAAAGGAGGATTCTTCTTCACGAAGAAATCAGATTCACGTTGCATCACAATTATCAAACCAAATGAGACTCTTACTATATCTTTTAGGCTGTCCGTAACGGGGCTCTATGGGGGCGTCATGGAGCCCCATAGCGCCCCTATAGCGCCCTTCACCGCCCCTCGGGGCGCCATGCTAGAAAAATCGGGGGGTGGGCGTTTTGTACATGGCGTCGGAGGTTTGTGTTATCCCAAAAAAACTAGCCGTTGAACGGCTAGTTTGAATCTTTTTTTTTTTCTTAAACCATTCATATATATATATATATATACACACAACATTCTTTCAATATTTTACACACAACACTCTCCATCTACATATATTCTTCTATTTTTTTTAAAAAAATGAGCTCTCCACAATCAAGTTCTTCTTCTATTTTCTACGATTTCGACGATGAGATAGAAGACGAGATCGTTTCGTACGTGATGCAAATGGAACCACCTCCCATTCCTCGTCCCGTTATACGTAGAACGCAAGTTGAACGCGATCGTGAGGCGGCAAATAGGAACTTGATGAACGACTATTTTTCCGCCAGACCTACATACCGAAGTGCTGCGACGTTCTTCAATCGTTTCCGGATGAGTAAACGAATGTTCTTACGTATTGTAAACGATCTTGAACGAGAATTTCCGTATTTTCAACAACGTTGTGACGCACGCGGGAAGCTTGGATTTACAGTTATTCAGAAGGTTCCAACAACAACGAGCATGGGGATGACGACGAGGATGAGGCGTATGATGATGTTCAAGACGATGATTAGGTTTTTTTTTTTTAATTGTCATGTTTTTTTTTTTATGAATGTTGTAAGTTTGTTTTTTTGTTTTTTTAAATCTTCTAGTTTTTATGTCTTGTTTTTTTTTTTAATTTTAGTTTTTAATATGTTTAATATTAAATTATATAAAAAATGATTAAATAAATAATTAGATAATGATTGGTAGGGGGGTTATACATGGAGCCCCACTACACCACTTTTGCCATGGAGCCCCTCATGCTGACGTGGACGCCACATGACGCATAACGCTCACAAGGGGCTCCATCCACTACACTTAGTCTTAGGGAAAAAAAGAAAAAGAAACTTTAACCAAAATCCTAGAAATCACCTTTTATTATTCGTATTGATTGATAAACCTTTCATCATACACCAATTGTACATATGTATCTTACAAACACGTAAGTCTTCATCTTGTCTTCTAACATGTGTGAGGTCTTATATTCTTTGTGAATTGTGACGGAAAGGAAAAATGTAACTGATCACAAATGGTATACTGTTTGGTCAAAACTTTTCTCATTCGAATGAACTTGTGAGGATGTAAAAAATGAGGGTATCCCGAATATGATCAAAACAGTCCCAAATTAAATAGGTAAGCAACAGTAGAGAGAACCCAAATTTTAACGTAAAAAACCCTTTATAGTAAAAACCACGGGATTACTATAATACTATTGTCACTTTAAATTCATTATCATCAATATTTGAGCAATACAATAGTCTCTCTGGCCTCTAGGTATACTAGAGACATACACAAATTATCATATAGTTTCAATCATTAATATCAAACATATGAAATCAATAACAAAGACAAAAGATACGAATCACCAACAAAACTACGGTAGCAAAGATGAAAAAAAACCCAACCTTGCAAAAAGATGGAGGATTTAGCTGCTATATTCCCTGTAAATGCGTCTGAATTAAGTGCGTGGGAAGAGGCTAAGATCAAATTAAAAGTAATCGAAGAGGAAAGGATGGAAGATTTGAAACAAAAGAGTAGAATTAAATGGGCCATAGATGGGGACGCGAATACGAGCTTTTATCATGGGATGGTCAATGCCAAGGTCTCGGCTAGTCGGATAAACGGGTTAAAAATTAATAACAAATGGGTCTCGGAACCAGGGGCAGTGAAAAAAGAAGTTTACAACTTCTTTAAAAAGAAGTTCAAAAAAGGTGAAGAGTGGAGACCCCCATTTTGTTGCTTGGGCATAAATAGTTTGTCCAACGTCGAAGGCAGCGAATTGATTATCCCTTTCTCCAAAAAGGAGATTAAAGAGGGGGTGTGGGAGTGTGGTAATGATAAAGCCCCGGGTCCCGATGGATTTACCTTTGCCTTCTTGAAGAAATATTGGGAGCTTTTTGAAAAAGATTTCGAGGATATTTTCAATAAATTTCATGAAGAAGGGACGCTCGGAAATGGATGCGGTGCGGCTTTCATTCATCTTATTGCCAAGAAACAAGACCCCTCGTCCCTCTCGGAGTTTCGCCCCATTAGTCTCGTGGGAGTTATCCCTAAGGTCATC